>CM055122.1:527217580-527817580 GCA_029206835.1 Rana muscosa
GCACCCCTTCCATAGACTCCCATGTTAAACGTCAGTCTAGTCATGGGCACAGTGAGGAATGGGCACAGTGTGGTATGCACATGGACACAGAGAGGCATGCAGATGGACACCCTAGGCTTATACTCAAGTCAATACGTTTTCCCATTTTTGTGGTAAAATTAGGTGCCTCGGCTTATATTCGAGTCAGCTTATACTCGAGTATATACGGTAGTCAAGGGATATTGGTAACTATCAGCTACTACTCCTATTGTATACTTGCCTGCTCTGTGCAGTGGGTCCCCGGCCAGAGCTCCCAAGTAGGCTTGCTCCCGAGTCACTGATTTGCTTGTTCATTCTTTAACTTTCGACCAATAGAGAAAATACCCTAACACTATATTAATATAAATAATATGAGAGATCGCTGAACTAACCTCACATGGTGGCTCCGACCGGGACTGGCTGTTTTTTTTTTTTTGTTTTTTTTCATTCAACCCTTGGGGTTGACAAAAATAAATAAATAATGTGTACCCGGCTTTAGTTTATATTGCTGACAATGACCTGCTCTTTCAGAACTGTGTTTCCCTACGACACAGCCTTTGTGCATTGTTGGTCATTTCCAGTGCAGATCAATTGTAATAGCACCAAAGCTGAGGATTAAGGACACATGAGCGGGTCTGTTTCAGGCTGACCCATATGGAATTATGGGCAACCTAGGCCAAAACCCACTCACTTGTTTTCCGCTACAGGCAGAGCCCAAAGCCATTATGCGGATGGTAAAGCTGAAGGACGGGAACCTTGCGAACAGACAGTGTTAGTATTGACGTCAGCTTTTGTTTTAGTCTTTTGACTAAAATGCCATTTTAGTTTTAGTTGAATTATGGTCATCTGAATTTAAATAGTGTTAATTTAGTTGATGACAATATTTTTGTCTATGAAATTAACACTGTGCACAGACCACTTAGATTTATTGAAATGTTACAATTACTGAATGCGTACAGAATGCATGATGTGAACACTGCACATACTGTAGGCTATTCAGTACAATGGACAAGGTGCAGGGGAAGAAGTCACTAAAGTTACTGTTAGCAAGGTCCTTTGACTTCCACATGGTTGTACTCAACCCTGAGTAACCAGTTTTTTTTTTTTTTTGTAATATAAAAATGTCAGATTAAATACCAGAACTAGCTTCTATTGCAGCCTTGAACTTGTTTACATTTTTAAGAACAGCTCACTTGTTTATTGTGGAAGTGGGCAGTGCAAGGCTGGTACCAGGCTCTATTCTATGCCTGGCTCCACTGTCTGCTTTTATAGGTTGGATGGCAGGCAGGAAGATCTGTAAACACACTTTTTTTGTTCATTGATCTCCTTTCTGCTGTGAATACAAACAGAAGTGTGGCAATTTAATTTTTATACTATGTGTAGCTTTAGGAGAATGAGCACAGAGAATCTGTCCCTAATTTTCATCTGCAGTACACAGGGTAGATCTCTGTGTCTGTTATACTGTTTTTGTCTCTAAAGTGGACTATGTGCATACTGGCACATAGAGAGTTTTTTTAAAACCATTGTGACAAAAATAAAAAATAAATAAATACACAATACACATTTACATTTATATACAAATAAAAAAATTGCAAGTGTCCCTTTGTAAATCTGATAAAGAACTGGGGCATCCAGGGCCGGTGCTACCACTAGGCAAATTAGGCAGCTGCCTAGGGCACACTGCCACCTAGGGCGCCCGGCCGCTGGTGATCCTACTCCCTCTCTCCCTCAGCAACTAGCTCAACAAGCAGCCGCTCCACTCCCGAGTCCCTCCATATGGTGTCAGAGGCGCTGGCCCAGCAGCGGCGGAGGACTGTATACATTATGTAGGAAGGAAAGGAAACATCCCCTGTGCCGCGCGCCCCTGATCATCACAATGCCAGTGCAGTGAGTGTGACCTGTCTCTGTACCCCCGTCCACCGCGCGTGGTCACGTCACCGTCTCTGATGTTCCCAGCCTGCAGCGCCGCCCTAGCAGCGGCAGTGAGAAGAGGAGGGGAGAGAGCCCGACCAAAGAGCAGCGCCGGCCGGCCCTGAAGTGCCTGCAGGATACATGGAACCGGCCGGGGCGAATGAGATGGAAGCCCGGCTGCATGTAAGTTTGGGCTTGGCGCGATTGCCCCGCCCCCTCCTCCTGGACCGTTGGGATCTTTTGTGAGGACAGGCAGCAGGGCTGCTATCCTCGAGCCGGTTATCCCACCACGGCGTTCACACAGGTAGGGGAAAAACAGGCAGCACACTCAGTGCTGCACCCAGTAACCAGAATAAAAAAAATAAAAAATACTTTTCCTGCTGTCAAGTTTTTATTGCATTATGTACATAAGGGAACAGAGGTGTGGGGGAGGGAGTTACAGAGGTGGTGGGGTACAGAGGGGAACAGATGTGTGGGGGGCTACAGAGGGGAACATATATGTGGGGGGTTACAGAGGGGAACATGTGTGGGGGGGTACAGAGGGGGAACAGATGTGTGGGGGTGGGTACAAAGGGCAACATATGTGTGGGGGGGTACAGAGGGGAACATATGTGTGTGTGTGGGGGTACGGAGGGGAACAGATGTGTGGGGGGTACAGAGGGGAACAGGTGTGTGTGTGGGGTGGTGCAGAGGGAAACAGGTGTGTGTGTGGGGGGTACAGAGGGGAACAGATGTGTGTGTGGGGGGGGTGCAGAGGGGAACAGGTGTGTGTGGGGGGGTGCAGAGGGGAACAGGTGTGTGTGTGGGGGAGTACAGAGGGGAACAGATGTGTGGGGGGTACAGAGGGGAACAAATGTGTGGGGGGTACAGAGGGGAACAGGTGTGTGGGGGGGTACATAGGGGAACAGATGTGTGCGGGGGTACAGAGGGGAACAGATGTGTGTGGGGGATACAGAGGGGAACAGATGTGTGTGGGGGGTACAGAGGAGAACAGATGTGTGTTAGGGGGTACAGGGGGAACAGATGTGCAGGGGGTATAGGGGAACAGATATGTGGGGGGTACAGAGCGGAACATATATGTGGGGGGGGGTATAGGGGAACAGATATGTGGGGGGTAGAGGGAAACAGATGTGTGCGGGGGGTAGAGGGGAACAGATGTGTGTGTGTGTGGGGGGGGGTGGGGGGATCAGAGGGGAACATATGTGGGGGGTACAGAGGGGAACAGATGTGTGGGGGGTACAGAGGGGAACAGATATGTGTGGGGGGATGGTGGGATCAGAGGGTAACAGATGTGTGGGGGGTATAGAGGAACAGATATGTGGAGGGGTACAGAGGGGAACAGATGTGTGGGGGGGTACAGAGGGGAACAGATGTGTGTGGGAGGTGGTGGGATCAGAGGGGAACAGATGTGTGTGGGAGGTGGTGGGATCAGAGGGGAACAGATGTGTGGGGGCGGTAGAGGGGAACAGATATGTGTGGGGGTACAGAGGGGAACAGATGTGCGTGGGGGGTGGGATCAGAGGGGAACAAATGTGTGGGATACAGAGGGGAACAGAGGTGTGGGGAGGGTACAGAGGTGTGGGGTGGTACAGAGATAACAAGAGGTGTGGGGTGGTACAGAGATAACAAGAGGTGTGGGGAGGGTACAGGGATAACAAGAGGTGTGGGGAGGGTACAGCGATAAACAGAGGTGCAGCAGGGAACAGGCGTTCAGGGGACTGATTAATTGTGTAAAGGTGGAAGAATTGTGGTGATCAGAGGCTTGAAAATACAGGAATTGGGGTGATTTGAGGTGTGGAGGTTCAAGTTCATCCTTGTAAAAAAATAAATAAATGCAAATCTTTTTGCAGGTAAAAAATGTGCATTTACTATTATTTTAGGCATTGTCAGTGTATCTGTCTGCTCGTACGGACAGGCAGTTACACAGTTAGCCTGTCTATATACTACCCTAGCCTGTCCATATACCTGCGTACCACGGCTGGCGCAAGGAAGCGAGCCGGTGCCGCCACTATTTGTCTTCAGGCCGGGTCCAGAGGCGCAGGAGCGGGCCTGTGGTTCACGGCTAAAGAAAAGGTGGAGAGGTGCTTCAAAAATCGCCCCCCCTCACCACCTCCACCATATACAAAGGGGGTGGAGTTAGGGGCAGAGCTAATGGGGGGGGAGGCGCCAAAATTAGGTTTCGCCTAGGGTGTCAAAAATCCTTGCACCAGCCCTGGGGGCATCTGAAACCGCTGCATGTTATACATACATATATACACACACGGAAAGTTCTGGCTCATGTATAGGGTACACATATGCACAATTAGGATATACAAATACACAAGTCTTATAATACAGCAAGCACATTAGTTATCAATGTATAAATTAGAGTCTGCGCAATGTGGAGTTTGGCTATAAAATTTACAACAGAGCCTGCTTGATGAGCTCTACTTAATATGGTGTCATCCATTTTGTGCACCCTACTGCTGTGCTTGCTAATAATTCATTCTACTATTTCCATTTGCTTTCATAAAGAAAAAAAAGAAAAAATACAGCACAAAAATTTAAAAAAAAAGTCGGTCTCCAATTGTGTATTTCTGCATGAGTTGTGATTCGTGAAAATGTATTCCTAAGCCTTTTCCTTAGAAATTGGAAACTTCATGGTTTACTTTGTGGTTTTCCGTTGTCCAACGTGCAAACTAGAAAAAAAAAAGTACATAGAAGTCACGCAAACTGTTTTCAAAAACAGTGATTGGCATGGGCCCAGGAACCCCCATGGCTATTATGATATCTATTTTTTGGAGTAACCTAAGCATGAAGAATGGAGGTCAAGTGAGAATAGCCTCTGTGGTTCTCAGAGAAGCAGATTGTTCTACACACCATCCTCAGCCAGGAAGCTGTAGTTTCATCGAGTAGCACTGTAAAAAAAAACAAAAAAAAAACACTTCTCTTTTTCTAAGGCTTCAATCCACATCAGTCAGCATATGATCACAAAACAGAATTAAGCTCACTAAAATACTATTGCGTGCCCAGAATTATTTATTTCAGCTGGTAACCCTTTTACCTAAACAATGGAACACATATTTCATAAAATAAGACCACTTTCACACTGAGGCACTTTTCAGGCGCTTTCACGCAAAAAAAAGCACCTGAAAACGTATTGCCATTAAAATCAATGAATGCTTTCACACTGGGGCAGTGCACTGAACAAACGCCCCTCTCCATTGAAAGTGATTCAAAAGCGCCTCAAAAGCGCTCAGTGTTTTACTGGCAGTTTTTCAGGTCATACTGCAATTGACCAATCTCATGAAAGCACTTTTACACAAACACACAGGTGAAAATAGCCCAAACAGCTTAGCTGTAATTATTCTGTCAACTGGAGTTCCTGCTATATTACTTACCCTGTAAATTGTAATTGGATATGTTTTAACATGTATCACTAGCGTTGAACATCAGTAACTGTGCCCAAAGAGCCATTGTATTCGGTATTCTTTTCTTTTGTTGGCCTTGTCTGCTGTATCTCTTTTATACATTTTATGCTGTGGGTAAAATACTCAGAGGATCTAAGTGGAAGAAAAATAATAATGTAGATAACACATTTCTGCGATTTAGGAATATAAATGTGCACAGGAAAATTGCTTCTTTTTTGTCATTTCATGCTCCAATTCATACATTAAACTAAATGGAATGGTTTCTAGAGTGCCCGATTAGATCATTTCTAAACTACCCACCTAATGCACATTGGACCACGTGTAAAAACAGTTGCATAATACAGTTCTCTGCTGCAGAAAGAGCTACTATATATACATATAATTTTAGGCACGTTTTTCGTTTAAGATCAAGCTTGTGATACCTACTTACTCAAGGGCTTTCAGAAATGAATTACTGTTGCTTCTTTTCGTCCTTATGATAACAGACTGACTCCGGTCACCACTTTGATTTTCTGTTCTACTTTTTGTGTGTGCGTGGTCTGTTTTTATGCCAGCTCTGGCCCCAGGTGGAACAAAGTGTTAAAGTAGAATACCTGTGATATAGGCAAGTTTTATCTGCCAAAGAATTTGCAATTTTGTTCAGCCACCCTTGTGAGTTACACACATTTTTCAACACTATATAGTTAGTTGGTAAAACCAGTATTCAGTGTCTTCAACTTTGAGGTTTTAATATTACCTACCCCTTGCAGCATGCATATGGATATATCAGTGAGCATCACAGAGGCGAGGTCCTGCTTCTCTTGTTAGTAGTTACCCTATTCCTTCCTCCTCTGACCTCAACAGTCTGAAAATTTTAAGGATGAAAAACAATGCATAAGTAGATTTTAAGTAATAATACTACCACCAAACAGAAATTGATAATACAACATATATATATATATATATATATATATATATATATATATATATATGTATCTCTATATATATATATATATAGATATATATAAAAACTATATCACTTCCGGTTCCGGCGCCGCATGAGGTAACTGCACCTCCTCACAGCTCCCGCACCAGGACCCAAAAAACAGCTTGTAAAGCCAGCCAGAGCGGCCCCTCGTAGCCATCCTCTTCACCCGGGCTACCCCCTCACTAACATGGACCGCTTCCTGGAAAAAAGCGGCGTTCGCGGCCGCGGCGGCGCCGCCTGGTAAGCCACAAATCGAGGCCCCGGCTTCGGCCTACTCCCACGCCGCGGAAGAAGCACAGGCAGCCGACATGGAGGTGAGCGCTCATCCCTCCCTGCAGATCATCACACCCCCTGCCACTGCATCTCAGGGTCCCTCTATGCTATCTTCACAGCCAGCCACACCAGGGGACATTTCCAGCTCCCCACCCCCCGGGGATGCTGCTGATAGCACCCACCGAATTGCTGCTGCTGTAGCAGCTCTTCTCTCCCCCATGATCTCTGCCTCGGTGGAAAAGGCAGTCAACGCAGGCATGCAACAAATTAAAGCCCAACTTGCTGAACACTCCACTAGGCTCAATGAAATGGAACACCGCCTCTCTGAGGTTGAAGATGAACTCTATCAAGCGCAAGCCACAGAACAGTCGCAGGACAAAACAAATCAGTACATCATTCAAAAATTAGAAGATTTGGAAAATAGGTCGAGAAGGAGCAACCTGCGATTTGTAGGCATCCCCAAATCGCTTCCCTCTGAAGCTACGGCAGAATTCTGCTCAAAACGCATCCCGGAGGCTTTAGGCCTTTCAGGCCTGTTCACAGTGGAACGCGCACACCGTATGGGGTCCTTCAATCCCGAACGTAAAACACCCTGACCTATTATTGCCAAGTATCTCAATTATGCCGACAAATCCATCATTATTCAGACATTCAGACAGTCCCCTTCTCTCCAAATAGATGGGGTAAAAATCCTAATTTTTGCGGACTACTCGATTGAAGTCACCAAGAAAAGAAAAGCTTTTCAACCGATATGCACTGAACTCTTCAAGCAACACATAAAATTTACCCTGGCCTTTCCTGCAACTCTACGCCTCAAATCGCCAAAAGGGATCAACTTTCCTTCCAGGATCCGGCGGAAGCAGAATCTTTTCTCCGCTCCCTAAGGGGTGAAGCACACCCTCACACGCCCTCCAAGTCGAATTCCAGTCCGCGAGCGTTGGAACAGAGAAGCCCCCGCAAGGACTCTCCAAAACGTTTTAGACTTTCTGGTCCAGAACAGCGCTACCAAAACTCCCGTTGATGGACTGCCTTACACCGCCATGAACTTCCTTCCTCGCCATTACAGGTCGTATGATCTTTTTTTTGTTCTGTCAACTCGAGTGTCGGGGATACACAATCTACTTATCGTGCTCTCCATTAATCCTCAATCAGGCACTGTCACCCGAGTGATCACCCAGTGATCTTTTCCACAACGGCTCTGAATCCGTGTGCCGTTCCATCCATTCCATCTTATTTTTATTTTATTTTTTTCCCATCTTATTTGGTTCAATCAATATATTGTTTCATATGTTATGCCTAAAACCATTCTTTTTTCTCTTTTTCCCCCTACCAGGGTGGTAATGCGTGCGCACATGCCTACAGGCCGCACTGCACACTAGTTCATTTGTACTGTAATTGCCCTCCCTGACTCCGCTGTGTGATTTTTTCTTTTAGGCTCCCTGCCATAACTCCATTCCAGGGGTCCCTCGCACGTTATCGAGGTCCCCGAGGCGCTCAGGCACAATAACTGGTCTTTCTTTTCCAAGACGGGTCATGTATGGGGAGCTACCTTGCACAGCGAACTCATGCGGAAAAAAGCGAAGTTCTTTATGATGCTCACGTTAATTTGTTGTTTTGTTTTACTTTGTTCTCTTTTCTTCCACCCCCCCTCTCCCCACTCCACATTTCAACATGCACTCCTTACCCGAGGGCTCCACACACAGATGCTCACATCACTAACGCGCCTAAACTTTACCTCTTGATCCCTGCCTATAATCTTACAGCTACTAAAGCGCCGCCTCTACACCTTATCATCCGCGATATCTTAAGGTAATCTCATGGAATGTGAGGGGTCTCCGTTCTCCTAACAAGAGAATGAAGATTCTTCGCCACCTCAAAAGGCTAAAAGCAGGCATAGCATTACTTCAGGAATCCCACCTTTTGGCATCTGACTTCAGTCGATTGCAGAAACTCTGGGTTGGAACAGTCTTGGGTTCAGAATCGGTTGAACGGAAGGCTGGTATCCTCCTTCTTTTCAACAAAAACCTCCCTTGTACTGTTCTATCCACGCATACAGACAACCAAGGACGCTTCATCTCCTCCAGGGTTAGAATTGGGACAAAAGAAATAGTGATTTCCAATGTATACACCCCCAACAGTCCCACAAAGACATTTTACTCTCAGCTCTCCACTTGGCTCCTCAACACTTCTCACTTACCTCACCTAGTTGGGGGAGATTTTAATGACCTCGTGCATCCTACAGACGATAGATCCTCTCCAAAACAAACCATACCGGCGCCTGCTGGAATTGCTCCCACCCTATTTGCCTCCACTATGGACTCCCTCCATCTTACAGACATCTGGCGCTTAACACACCCGGTAGACAGGGAATTCACCTTCTATTCTAATCCTTACAAGATCCTCACTAGGATTGACAATTTTTTTGGGACCGACAGTATCATCCCCTGGTTTCAGACGCAGAGATCGGAGACATAGCCATTTCGGATCATGCCCCAATACTCCTTACCCTAGACAATCTAGACCTCCCCCCCCCCCACCCTAACATCTGGCGCTTCCCTTCCTTCCTCCACAATAATGCTGATTTTCGCGCTTACATGGAACGAGCATGGGAGGAGTTTTCCTCCGCGAATGCTCCACATGCAGGGGACCCGAACCTTCTCTGGGATGCTGGAAAAGCATACGTGAGGGGTCGGTTCATCTCATATGCCACTTCCTTTAAAAGAAACACACTATCGAAATTCAAGCTGGCCAGCGACAGACTTCACCTCGCACAACGCAATCTAGCCACCTCAACGTCACCGGCAAACAAGGCGGAGTGGTCCGCGGCTAAAACTGCCTTTGACACCTGGGCGGACACCCTGGAACTCACAAAAAAATCTCACCTAGATGCCTCCCTTCATAAATTTGGTAACAAAGCTGGCAAACTCCTATCCAGACTCTGTAAGGGTGCCCACCGCCCGACGCACATCACCTCACTGCGGGACCGCACGGGAACTACACACTCTACCCCACTTCGCATAAATAAAACCATGCTGGAATATTACACAGCCCTTTATGCACCCGATCCCATTGACCATAAAATAGCCCAAGCCTTCCTTGAAAAAATTAATCTACCAACTATCTCAACTGCCCTTCTAGATTCCCTGAATGCCCCTATCTCCCTCGTTGAAATAGAAGGCACTATACATGCTCTCCGCCCCTCTAAAGCCCCCGGCCCAGACGGTTTCACAAGTGAATTTTATAAAACTCTCCAAAATATAACTGCGCCCATGCTCCACTCGGTCTATTCCAACATCTGGGCGGGAGGTCCCTATCTACCGACAGGCAACCAGGCCATCATTAAGCTACTTTCTAAAAAGGGCAAAGATCCTCTGGATCCGGGCTCATACAGGCCTATTTCACTACTCAACCTGGATGTCAAAATTCTCTCGAAGATTGTGGCCTCCAGACTAGCAGTCATCCTCCCGGACCTCATTCACCCGGCCCAATCAGGATTCGTGAAAGGGCGGACGGCCACCCTTAACATACGTAAGGTTCTCCTGGCCCTTGAACGAGCCAAACAGGACCCCACAGGAGATTATGCCATCATAACGTTAGACACTGAAAAAGCTTTTGACAATGTAAGCTTTGACTGGCTTTCCCTCACTTTGTCTAAAATGGGATTCACAGGCCCTTTCTGCCACCTTATCAATGACATGTATACAGCGCCCTCAGCTAGACTTGTTGCGGCTGGACTCCTCTCAGAGGATTTCCGCCTCCATAAAGGGACCAGACAGGGTTGTCCTCTCTCCCCCCTCCTGTTCAACTTAGCCTTAGAACCTTTGTCTAGATACCTTTCCCAGATAGCCCCTTTACGAGGCATCAAAATAGGCAAAGCGGAACTTCGCACCTCACTATTCGCCGACGACGTCCTCATATTCACGGGCAACCCCAGCAACGACATGTCAACCATTAAAACCACCTTTGACGAATTTTGACTGTGCTCCGGCCTCCGTATCAATTATTCCAATAGCGAGATTCTCCCTATAGGGACACACTCCACACCCCCCTGGGCTCACCACTTTCTGTTTAAGGTTGCATCTTCTCACATCACCTACCTAGGTATAAAGATTGGGAAATTGCCCTCTTCCATCTATCACCTCAATTACCCCCCCCCCCCCCTTCACAAAACTCTATCAGGAACTGTCGAACTGGATGGATCTTCCCCTCTCGCTCCTAGGAAGGTGTCGCCTTATCAAAATGATTAGCTTCGCCAGACTGCTTTATCCTTTGCAAACCATTCCCTTGCTTTTGAAACATAAAGATATCAAACTCCTCAACTCCAAAATTTCACAGTTCATCTGGCACGGCAAAAGACCTTGGATAGCCTTTAAAAAACTACACCTTCCTAGAAGCGACGGGGGTATCGGTCTACCTCATATTAGATTGTACAATTTAGCATGTCTGTTCAGGACCAGCTTAGATTGGATAGCTCAATCATCCCAATACTCTAATTACGTCCTGGAATCCGAAATGGCTCACCCGCACTCTCTGGTGGCCCTTCTACACTGCAGATGGAAAACTGTCCCCCCACCTTATCAACACAATCTCCTGCTAAGGGACACAGCTATAGCTTGGAGAGAAATCAGAAAAACACTCAAGTTATCTCCTTTCATCTCTCCCCATTTACCAATCCAAGGCAATCCTGACTTCATCCCTGGTCTCCACTACAAAGCCTTTTCGGTCTGGCAGGCTCAAGGTCTGTCAAACTTCTCCTCACTGTGCGATGGCAACACTGGAAAACCACTGCCCTTTTCTACAATATCCTTGTCTTTTTCTCTGCCCCCCTCTCACGTATTTCATTATAACCAATTCATTAGCTTCTTATCTAACACGTGTAAAGACAACCTCCGGAGATTCGAAAACAGCTTTTCTGAACGTTTACTGCGAAGTGGACGTTATAAAATCACGGACATCTACAGACCTCTCCTGCAAGAATCTTCCCCGTCTATGTCCTCCTCCTCTATTGCGAACTGGGCTAGGGATTTCCCAGTTCCAGATATAACGAAAAAAATCCTATCTGGCCTGCAGAAAACCCTTCGACTGACACCCAGCGAAATTTGGAGAGAAACCCAACTCAAGATCGCACACCGGGCTTATATCCCATTTATCTCTCCTAACTCCAATAAAGATGGCGCCTCCTGCCCTCTATGCAAGGTACCCAGACCTTCTCTCTCCCACCGCTTCTGGTCCTGCTCCTTCATTTCCTCATTTTGGGATCAAGTCCTATCCTATATATTCAAAATCACTCTGCTGAAACTCCCCAAAGACCCTTTACTTCTAATATTTGGTTATTGGGACTCTCTATTGTTACCCTGGTCTCTATCGCCGGCTGCATCGATCCCCTCAGGGACTACCAAACGTCCCTCCTCGAAAGACTGGATTTTGCTTTGTTTGCTTGTCGTGAGGAGACTCATTCTTAGGCACTGGATCTCTCCCCAAAGCCCTTCTCTCATCCAACTCGAAAAGGACTGCCTCAACCTCTTCTACAAAGAACGACTTCTTACGGACTTTAAAGAACCCAGATCTAGAGCTCGCTTTTTTTACAGATGGGAATCCTTCATCATAACAACCCTCTCGGCAGCGGATCAGGCAGCTCTGGAACAACTCTCCTTCTCGTACGCTGACCCTATCCCAATTGGGCTGTAAATCTTGATGACATTGCACAGTCTATACATTCCGGATGGCCCACCAGGGCTGTTCTTTCTTGGGACCATTCATGTAATGGAATGAACAGCACACCACTGTCTCTGGAGCTCCTCCCCCCCCCATTTTTTTTCCTAGTTTCTGTTTTGATTTTTCCCATATTCCTGATTCTAAACATAGGGGTGCGTAGACAGATCCATCCAGTATTCCACCTTCCGGTTGCATTGCTTTTTAGGTATTTATCTAGGATGACCTGCTGTACCCTCACTAGGTGAGAATTTTGTGTATACAGCTCCCTCTCTTCATATCTTCATAACTTCATAACCCCATAAGGTTAGTCTTCAAGTGAGCTAGTGTCATGTGTTACATTTTGTTTTTGCCCTACCTGTTGTACCCAACTAGCTACACCGATATTCCTATGTACCATTGTTTTAAACCTGACTAACAGCCTTATGTTCTCTTTTGTACTTGTGTACTTATCTTTACACCTGTTCAAGTGTCTTTTATTATTCCAATAAAAACTTGTTAAAAAAAAAAAAACTATATTACTTTCCTCCAGGTGCTCATGAATTTGCCTTCTTGCTCTTCTCAACATTACACAATTGGCCAGGTCTGAAAGGGGGGGGGGGGGTTCAGCTCATGGTACATTAAGAGTTTTTCCAGATCTCATCTGACATGAGTTTGGCTGTCAGTCAGAATGATGTGGCAAAATAATTATCTACAGATTTAGGGTTTGTGAGGGTGTTGGGGACTGGGGAGCTGCTATCTTGTGTATTGGAGACTCTGATCTGATGAAATGGAAAGAAAGTAAATGTATTAATAGTTTAATTTCCATGAGTTTAAGAATTTGTTACAACATCATCATGTTAAAGGAGCACTAAAGCTTCCCTTTTTTTTGCCTAAAAATAACAAACATGTTATACTTACCTCCACTGTGCAGCTCGTTTTGCACACAGTGGCCCCGATCCTGGTCTTCTGGGGTCCCTCGGCGGCTGTCTTGGCTCCTCCCCGCAAGGACTCCACACCATAATGCGAGTGAGCTCGCATGGTGTGGAGTGATTGCGGGCGCGCTCCCGTGATACAGCGGCGGCCATAGCCGCCGACTGTATCACTCGGCCCCGCCCCCGCGCGCCGCGTCATTGGATGTGATTGACAGCAGCGCCAGCCAATGGCTGCGCTGCTTTCAATCCATCCAGTGTAGCCAATCGGCGGCCAGGCTGAAAAACGAAGAGGATGACGGGGACGAGCGTGGGACTTTCGAGGGGCCAGGTAAGAAAAACGGGGGCTCGGGGGGGGGGCGGTATTGTCGAATGTTTTTTCACCTTAATGCATAGGATGCATTAAGGTGAAAAAACATGTAACTTTACTACTCCTTTAACCTAATGTCAGCTATTAATATAATAGTCATTATTATACTTATACTTAATTGTTTCATTGTTCCCTTAAAGATTGTTTCCTGTAGATGTAGGAGGCACTGCACACCCTGTTTGAGTATACATTTGAAATGGAGATTCAATTATTTCAATGTAAATTCTGTCTGTGATGCCGAGAAAATTATAGACACATACAGAGGTATAGGTAATTAAGTTCAAATTATACAGAGTAATTATTTCCCCCCCTATCGTTGTCTCATTAGGTATGCATGCACATTATTCACCATGGCTTCCTTACCTGTCTTAAATTAGCTACTTTTTCTTAGTGATGGTAAAGATTACAAATATATATGCAAATCAATAAGTAATATGCCAGATATATATGCAGTATATATTTATTTATTTTGTGTTATTTCCCTTGCAGCTATTTACATTTTCTCACTTTGTAACATGGGTAGGGAAATGTAAGGTTAGAAATGTATAAAACCTTGGTGCCTAGCCTGATGCACAAAGTGATTGTAAAGCTTCTGTTTTTTTTTTTTATATTAAAAAAAATAAACATCATATTTACCTGGTTTGTGCAATTGAACAACCTCATTCCTCCTCTTCTGGGGTTCCCCACCAGGGCTCCTCTTCAGGGGTTCCCCACCAGGGCTCCTCTTCAGCAAGTGCCCACCATAGAAATCTGCTTTCTATTTGGGCACTCACATGAGCTTGATCCCAAGCCACCCTGCCTGCGGCTATAGACACAGACAGGGCTGCTTGGTCCTAATTTCTTGTCACAGAATTTGATTGACAGCGGTGGCAGCCAATGGCTCCCTCTGCTATTAGTCTGCCTAGTGAGGTGGGGGAGAGAGGAGAGAGCAACAGCTCTTTTGCACAGCAATGGATCGAGAATGGGCTCAGGTAAGTAATGCATAGAATGCATTAAGTTTAAAAAAATGTTTTAAGGCTTTAGAACCACTTTTAGCGTAGTCAATTATCTGTTTTGATAAAATCTTGTATTAGCTTTAAAGCAGTATTAAACCCAAAAGCAACATTTATTATGTTGCAGTTTACCAATTCTTAGATGTGATGGCTGGATTAGTTTTGTTTTTTAGGCTCGCTTTACTTTATTTTCTTCTGGTGAACTGGCTAGTAATCTGTTATTTTTCAACAGAACAAGCTGTCCTGCAATCCTGTTTCGGTTAAGAGTCTTGAGACAAACCATTTACCATTGACAGGTGCTTACAATGGTCAGCTTTTGTTTAGTCATGTGAAACCTTTATCCCAAAAGGGGGGAAAAAAATGTTGCTGTAACTGCTTGTGTATCTGCAGTTTGAAATGGAGTTTGGCTTCAATTTGTTAATGGATCCGAATCTACTAGTACATCTAACACTCCTCTCCCCCCAGATTAACAATGCTGCTGCTCAAAGGTGCCCCTGTTCTCCTTCACTCAAAGTGGAGGCGCTGTAATATAGGAGTTGTGTTACTGACCAGATCACCAGCTGAAAACAGAGGAGAAAAAAGCCTAAAACAAATGCAGCAAACCACATATGATTGTTAAGCTGCAATATGTTACTTTTTTTTTTTCATCTTGTGTTTCATACCGCTAACGTGTTAAAGTAATTATAAAAGTAATTTTTAGAAATCTTTACATCTGTAGCTTGCATTAATATAATACTTGAGCATGAAAGGCACTTGTTCAGGCACTTCTTGTTTAGGGTAAGAATGCTCTGTCCCCCTTTCCCACATTTTCCTCTTGTGTCATCATCCTGTCAAACATACAGACAACAAGAGTTTGTACATATGCACATTATACAATAATGGTGCACTGTTATCCCCATCAGACAGCCTGCTTTGCAAAATGATGTGCAGCCATTGCTGGAATTCATGCATGTAGACAGGGAGTGGTTACAAAAAACCTCTGACCCTTTATGAAGCCAAAGCTGTACAGTAAAGTTTGGTTTGATAAAAGAAGGGTTACAATGCACCTGGGGAGCTGAACTGTGTAACATGAAATAGGGTGTGGGGTCTAATATTCAGATTGAGGGACTCCAGAGACTATAGCACAGGCAGTGCAGGTAGAATGCTGATGTCCATTGATTAAGGGAAAAGTGAGTGTAAAGCTTTAAATTCAGGTGGTATTTCTTGAGCAAAAAGGTAGCTACAAGAAGTCACCTACTGGTGCACATAGAAGGGGAACAGATCAACGCTCACCCTTTGATTCTGTCCATACTCCTCGAGATGGGGGTGAGACTCGTTCAGTTACTACTTTTTTTTTTACCTGTTTTCTTTTTCCACACTTTCTTTCCTCTACCTGCTTTTCTATTTCCCTCTTAAATTAGTATTTCTCCTATCCTGAGTCAGGGATTCTCTTATGGGAACACAATTGTTTTTACTGGACGACTTCAGTGTAAGTGGTACCTATATGTACTAGTCGGTCTGGATCCATGGAAGCTGGGTCCATGAGATCACCCCCGTAAAATCTTTTTTGTTACTGAACTCAACCTCCGGGGAATTTATATATTTATTTGCATAATTCTATCCTCTTTTGTTTCACATATTGCATGATTAATGGAAACAGTTTAGGTCTATTGAAACTGTATTACCCTACTGAGAATGTTTTTTTCTCTTCTAGTCTATGGTTTCATCCAGGGAGTTCTGGGAGCTGGGCATAAGGTAGTCAGAGATATTAGAGCCACTCTTTAGGTGCACACTCTAAATATTTCAATAATTAATGCTTCCAAACCCAGGTGCTCTACTCTCAGACCTCTTACCCAATTCCTATCTTAGAGGATGGAATTCTCATAATTAAGCCCTCTCATTTCCTGATCGCTAAAAGGTACCACATATCTATGTTCACAGACGCTATTATTATAGCGGTCAACTTAATATGTGTTCCCCGTTAATAGTTACAAACATATACTGATCCTAAATATCAATGTATGGGCTATCAACATGTTTTTCTTTCAATGTTTTTTTATTTTCAATTTTAGACATACATTGAAAATACATGACATCTAATGTTTCCCTGAGAGGACAGGGAGACCGCAGTGCAAGTGCAAGCGAATAGTACATGGTTCCGCCATCATGACAATATAAACATTGTAACAATATGAGGAATGAACAAGAAAACTTTGTTTGGGCTACGTTATATAGCCCGGGTTGGGATGTAACGCCCACCAGTAGGTCATGGACAAATCTCAGACCAAGCATATCAACAGACAGATAATAAAAAAAGAATCGGACAAGGGAAATTTGTCCGCAAGTCCTCTGTCAAGGTTAGGAGATGCGAATGAGTCGTGACCACCCCCGCCGCCCCCATGGGGATCAAGCTGCGGCAGGGAGTATCCCGACCCCCCTGCACCCCCCCCCCCCCCCCATTGACCGGTCCCAACTGGCTTTGCAAAAAGGACAAAAAACATGAAGTAGACCGGGAAGCCGGGGTAAAATGAGATAAATTAATGACTTGGTCAGAGATATACCCGTAAAAGTAAAACTAGAGTGGGAGGATTATCAAACCAGTGTACTCAGGAGGCAAAGAAGAGCCAAGGGAAAGGGAGGGAAGAAAGGAGTTCAGAGAGGAGTGAAAACAAGAGCGAGGAAGAGAACAGGTACAGCAGGGTCATCCAGAGAGATCAATCAGGAGGGAGCTACACCTGTAATGAGAGAGACATGACAATACTTAGCCCATGGTTCCCAGATGCATTCAAAAGTGCGGGTTTTATGTTGAATAGTGCTAACTATTTTTTCCTGCGCCATGATCCAGGCGATTTTGTTCTTAGCAGCTGCGAGCGGGACCGAGGATTTTTTCCAACGGGCCGCTATTGTGATTTTGGTCCCCAGTAGGATGAAAAAAAATCAAAGCTTGAGTATATTTGTCTATTTTCTGAATTTTAAGGTTGAGCAGGGCTATCTCAGATGTTTGGGGGACCTGTATAGAAGTTACTTTACGAATCAAGTGGAAGATTGTATTCCACAAGCTTCGTATTCGTGGGCAAGACCACCAAATGAGTAGCATTGAACCCTGATGGTTGCAGTTTTGGAAGCATAGCGGTGAAGCATCTGGGTAGAACTTGGCGAGGAGGGAGGGAACCCTATACCATTGTGTCATTACCTTAAGGTTTGCTTCAATTAGAGAAATATTTAAAATACCTTTAAAGGATCGTTGGAAGCACGAAAACCATTTATCTTGGTCCCAAGATATACCAAGATCCTCCTCCCAGGAGAGGGCATAAGATGGTTTAGAGCACACTGATGCCAATGAGGCGTATATGATGGAGATCCCACGCCTCTGATCCATGACATCCGAGCACCAAGTTTTGTAGGGTGTGGCCCTATGTGGGACAGATTTATTAGGCCAGAGCGAACGCAGGAAATGTAATATTTGCATGAATCTAAACTTTTCAGATGAAGGCATTTGCAGTTTACTAACACAATAGGCATTGGTAATGGGACCTGTGTGAGTGAAAAAATTCCCAATGCTAAGTAATCCCTTATTGAGCCACCAACTGAACGCTAGTATATTCATTCCCGGAGGGAATGCAGGGTTATAGAACATATGCGTTAAGGGTCGAAGGGCTGAGATCAGGGAGGGGTGTTTGTGCAATTGGTCGCATAAGCTTATCGAATGAGAAAGCGTAGGAGCTAAGATAGGGGGTCTGAGTTTGGCAGGTGACCATAAGACAAAGTCAATTGTGTGAAGTGGGGTGGCTTGTCTCTCAATGGAAACCCAGTCAGGTTTTGGGCCCCGTGCGTATACAATAGATATCTGAGCTACAGTAGGTGCCGCCGACATTGTATATTCATCGCGATCCTAACGCGGAGATTCTCGGCGACAGGGGTGCCGACATCTCGGCGACAGTGTGGCGACACATGTCGCGCTCGCTGCAATAGCGAGGAGACGCGGCACTGTATTGAGCGGGGATCCAACGTATATTCCCACCAATACCAAGCACTGCGTTTGGTATGAATCCTGAGCGGGAACTCTGCGCCAATTTTTAAAGAAAAAAACGGTGTGGGTTCCCCCTCCAGGAGCATACCAGGCCCTTGGGTCTGGTCTGGATTTGAAGGGGAACCCTACGCCGAAAAAAACGGCGTGGGGGTCCCCCTCAAGATCCAAACCAGACCCTTATCCGAGCACGCAACCTGGCAGGCCGCAGGAGAAGAGGGGGGAAGAGAGAGTGGCCCCCCTCCCTCCTGAACCGTACCAGGCCGCATGCCCTCAACATGGGGGGTTTGGTGCTCTGGGGCAGGGGGGGTGACCTGCGCCCCCCCACCCCCGAGCACCCTGCCCCCATGTTGATGAGGACAGGGCCTCTTCCCGACAACCCTGGCCGTTGGTTGTCGGGGTCTGCAGGCGGGGGGCTTATCGGAATCCGGGAGCCCCCTTTAATAAGGGGGCCCCCAGATCCCAGCCCCCCCACCCTATGTGAATGAGTATGGGGTACATCGTACCCCTACCCATTCACCTGGTGGAAAAAAAAATGGCAATAAAAACACAACACAATTTTTTAAAGTATTTTATTGCACAGCTCCGGGGGTCTCTTCCGTCTTCGGGGGTCTCCGGTGTCGTCGCCGCGCTCTCCGGTTCTTACTTCTGCCGAGGCCACCGCTATATTCTTCCAGCTCTTTTGCTAGCGTGGCCCGGTCTTCTCCGTCGCCACCTTCTTCTCCCGCTCTCCGGTTCTTCTCCCGCTCTCCGGTTCTTTCTTCTGCCGGGCCTCTGCTATCTTCTTGCAGCTCTTTTGCTAGCGGAGGCCCGGTCTTCCCCGTCGTCTCGTCCGGCTCTCCGTTGTCCTTCTGCCGGCCCCTCCACTACCTTCTTGTAGCTCTTTTGCTAGTGGAGGGGCCGGTCTTCCCGTCGTCGCCGTCGGCGTCTTCTTCCCTCTTCTCCTCCTCGATGTTGACTCGTCGCTTCCTCTCGCAGTAATGCTAAATCTTCGGTCCACAGAGATTTATATAAGCTTCTCATGACGTCACAGTCACATGCTCCGGGTGGCCCCGGAGCATGTGACTGTGACGTCATGGGAGCATGTGACTGTGACGTCATGAGAAGCCTATATCAATCGGCGCGCACCGCAACACCCAGCATTAGAGCGGGAGGAAGAGACGTGTCAACATCGAGGAGGAGAAGAGAGAAAAAGACGGCGACGACGGGAAGACCGGCCCCTCCACTAGCAAAAGAGCTACAAGAAGGTAGTGGAGGGGCCGGCAGAAGGACAACGGAGAGCCTGACGAGACGACGGGGAAGACCGGGCCTCCGCTAGCAAAAGAGCTGCAAGAAGATAGCGGAGGCCCGGCGGAAGAAAGAACTGGAGAGCGGGAGAAGAACCGGAGAGCGGGAGAAGAAGAAGGCTATGGAGAAGACCAGGCCCCGCTAGCAAAAGAGCTGGAAGAAGATAGCGGTGGCCCGGCAGAAGAAAGAACCAGAGAGCGCGGCGACGACACCGGAGACCCCCGAAGACGGAAGAGACCCCGGAGCTGTGCAATAAAATACTTTAAAAAACGGTGTTGTGTTTTTATTGCCATTTTTTTCCCACCAGGTGAATGGGTAGGGGTACGATGTACCCCATACTCATTCACATAGGGTGGGGGGGCCGGGATCTGGGGGCCCCCTTATTAAAGGGGGCTCCCGGATTCCGATAAGCCCCCCGCCCGCAGACCCTGACAACCAACGGCCAGGGTTGTCGGGAAGAGGCCCTGTCCTCATCAACATGGGGGCAGGGTGCTCTGGGGTGGGGGGGGGGCGCAGGTCGCCCCCTGCCCCAGAGCACCAAACCCCCCATGTTGAGGGCATGCGGCCTGGTACGGTTCAGGAGGGAGGGGGGGCCGCTCTCTCGTCCCCCCTCTTCCCCTGCGGCCTGCCAGGTTGCGTGCTCGGATAAGGGTCTGGTTTGGATCTTGAGGGGGACCCCCACGCCGTTTTTTCGGCGTAGGGTTCCCCTTCAAATCCAGACCAGACCCAAGGGCCTGGTATGCTCCTGGAGGGGGAACCCACGCCGTTTTTTTCTTTAAAAATTGGCGTGGAGTTCCCGCTCAGGATTCATACCAAACGCAGTGCCTGGTATTGGCGGGAATCCGCGTCGGATTCCCGTCTATCGGCAATGCGTGTAGCTCATCGTGAAAGGAACATTTTTCCTTTCCCGATGACGAGACAGCTCGGCGCTGGCTCTCGCGACGGAGCTCATAGGGTGTCAATCTTGCCGCTAGAAGCGGCGAGATTGACACAATATCGGCGGCACCTACTGTAGTTGTGCTGCTTGGTAATACCACCAGATGTTAGGTAGGGTCCCAGCAGCAAGGCAGAGACACTGGACGTGCTACACAAGTCCTGTGTACATTGATGATATTTTTGTGGTTCCATCAGCAGTGAATCCCAGGAAACCATAATATGCAGAGATTGACACTTGCCAGCAGTGTGAATACCTGGTCTGTCTCTTTCATCTCTGCCATCATCCTATTGGCTGATCATTATAACAGCCCTTTTCTATTCCATGCTGGGTGTATGATTTGGATACTGTGTGTACGGACCATCCGAATGAGACTATTGGCTGAGGAAGGGACGTTTGCATCACCAAAGGCTGCAGCTGGGTCAAAGGTCCAATGCCATAAACCGCTTGGCTTCTGGTAAGCTGCTCCCCCTCTCTTTGGTGGTGGATTCTTCACGGCTTGCTTTGAGTAATCACGGTGGTGTGAAGTTTGGGGTTACCCTTAATGACCTATGGACTAATTTAGATGATTGGTTAAATGCCACTGGACTATTTTGGTGTGATGCCTGATAGATTTCCATATACATTTAAATAAGCTCTGAATTCCTAATAGACTATGGTTAAAAGTGGCGCAGTTTTTACTTTGTTTATTGTTTGAGGTGTTGTCACACTATTTCTGCTGCCTAATGTTCAGAAGTTTTTTAACTGTTTGCTAGCGCAGTTGTTACCTCTTATATAGATGTTAGGTAGAGCCAGCCCCCCTTGCGATTTAAGTCTATATAAGATAAGCTTTGAGCATCGCCTGCCTTTCGGGTTCCAAATTAATTTCAGAATTTTGGATTGTAAGTCCTTTATTTGTGATTTCCTAATTGGTATAGGGAGCGATCTAAACAGGTAGAGGAGACGTGGTAGTAGTGTCATCTTGACTGCGTTTACTCGACCCAACCAGGATAAATTTTGTTTATCCCAGTTTGCAAAATATGTCAACAGTTTGTGGAAAGCTGAAGGGTAGTTAGAGGTGTATAAGGAGTCTATTTTAGGGGATGTATTAACCCCCAGGTAAGGGAGAGAGGCCGAGCACCAGGAGAACGGAAAATGGCTTTGTAAGCTACTAAGCAATTTGGGGGGGACGGTGATATTTAGGGCTGTGGATTTTGAGGCATTCACATGCAAACCCGAGACATCACCAAACTTTTCCAGCAACGAAAATATATTAGGTGTCGAGATCAGAGGGGATGTGACAAACAAGAGCAAATCATCCGCAAATAGAGCACACTTGTGCTCCTGCTTCCCACATAGAACTCCCTTAATATCCGGGTGATCTCTGATTGCTATAGCCAGGATCTCAATTGCTAAGGCAAAGAGAAGGGGGGGGGGTAATGGACAACCCTGTCTGGTGCCTTTTTCTATCGTGAGAGGGTCTGAATAGCAACCCTGTAGTCTGACCTGTGCGGTAGGAACAGAGTACAGGGTTCGTAAAGATCCCAGGAAATGTGGGCCGAAGCCCCACCTCTGCAATATATTAAACAGGTATGGCCAGGAGATGGTGTCAAACACCTTTTGTAGGTCGATCGACAATAAAAACCCCTCCTGATGGGGACCTCCGTCCCAGCGAGAACTCAGAAGGAACACTATATTAACTGCTCTCCTAATCTGGTCAGGTCCTTGTCTCCCCGGAATGAAGCCCACTTGGTCCCTGTGTACATAAAGAGCCATAAAGGATGAAAGTCTATTGGAAATAATTTTTGTAAAGATTTTGAGGTCGTTATTAATAAGCGAGATAGAACGATAATTAGATACTAAGGATGTGTCCTTGCCAGGTTTAGGGCTAACCGAGATGTATGCAAGGTTCAGGGCTCTATCCAAGGGAGAACCAGACCTGAGTGAATTGAAAAATTTGACCATATACGGGGCGAGAGTGGAAGCAAATTTTTTGTAATAGCCGACCGGGAAGCCGTCTGGACCCGGGGCCGAGTTCTGTTTGAGACATTTTATAACTCCCAGGACTTCCGCTTCAGATATTGGATCCTCCAGGAGATCTGAATGGTCTGAGGAAAGCCTCGGGAGGGGGACAGAGTCAAGGAATTCATCAAGTTGAGGTTGGGATGCTGTTTGTTCATTTTTATATAAGGCACAATAGAATTTATGGAATGTTTCCATTATGCGGTGTGGGTTATGCGATAAGTCACCTGAGAGTGTGCGTATTTTAGGGAAGGTGTGAGTGCGGGGCTTAGGGGTTAATCTAGCCGCAAGTTTGGAACCAATTTTGTCCTTTTGGAAGTAAAATCGTGCCCCCGACCATCTAAGATGTTTTTCCGCAGCAGTGGTGAGCGCCAGATTCAGAGCAGTTCGGGTTGCCTCCAGGGATCTCAGAGACTCACGAGTGGGGTTAAGTTTATGTGATTTGCTAAGGGAATGAAAGTCTCTGGTAAGTTTATCTATAT
Organism: Rana muscosa; assembly: GCA_029206835.1. Lineage (NCBI taxonomy): Eukaryota > Metazoa > Chordata > Amphibia > Anura > Ranidae > Rana > Rana muscosa. The sequence continues at coordinate 527,240,855 of CM055122.1, forward strand.
CTGCCTTTCGTTCTTTTTTAAGTTGGGAGGTGATTTGGATAATCCTCCCCCTGATTACCGCTTTGTGGGCTTCCCACAGAGTTTCTGGAGAAACTGAGTCTGTATTATTCAGGAGGAAGTATTCCTGCATGTTGCGTGCGATAATTGTGCATTGGATGGGATCGCTCAAGAGCCACTCATTAAGACGCCAGACAAATTTATTACTAGGGGAATGGGACCGCTGCAAATAGACTATGACCATAGAATGGTCAGATATGGGAGACTCCCTGATAATAGCTTTTGATGTTAATGGGATGTTCTGGGATTGGATGAAGATGTGATCTATTCTGGTATATAGTTGGTGTGGAGCTGAAAAATGGGTGTAGTCCTTAGATCTAGGGTTCAACTCCCTCCAGATGTCCACCAGACCCAAGGCGTGCAATGTGGAAGCAATCTTGGTACTCTGCCTTGGGGGTCTCCGATATTGAGGAACCCCCGAAGCTGATTTATCAAGAGAGTGATTAAAAGGGAGGTTAATATCTCCTCCCATTACTATTTTCCCCTCCAGTAGAGGGCCTAGGACAGACATCATGGAGGAGAAGAATGGTGCTTGATTCTTATTTGGGGCATAGTAAGATACAAACGACTAGAGACTACCTCCCAATAAGCCTTTGACCAGTATGTATCTGCCATCTTTGTCTCGAAATATGTCTGAGGGTGAGAATCCTAGATTTTTGGAAAAGCAAATTGCAACGCCTTTCGTTTTGTTACTAGCATTGGAAAGGAAAAATTGGGGGTAGTTCCCGTGAAGGAAAGTGGGGTTGTAGGACGTTGGGAAGTGTGTTTCTTGTAAAAGGAGGACATCAATTTTTTGGGAGTGATAGAGTTTAAAGAGTTTTCGCCTTTTGACTGGGGAATTCATGCCCTGGACGTAACAATACTTAAACGGTTAGAACAATTGGTGTCAGCGGCCATGGATCAGAGGGGAGGATACGTGCTGTAATATAAGAGTTCTTACCCTAGTCTCCTGGGATGAGGATCCGGCAGTGATCATTGGTGTCCATGGATCTTGGTGTGTCTCATGCATAATTTGAGATGCACCTCTGGGGTACCCGGAAGAAGAGAGGAAAGGAAAGAAAGCAGGGGGAGAAGGAGGAGCCATTCCTGAGAACAAAATACATTATAAATAATGAACAAAACACAGTAGCATTCGTTCGCTAAACGCAGCCTAGAGAAGATCAAAGTCTTCCAACGGGGAGGGGGGGCTGCATCCCCGTCCACACCGTTTTCCCCTAGAACAGAGAAAAAAAAGCGAGGAGAAACACCCCAAATCTGGGGGACGTTTCCACATCTCCGAGTGGAGGGAATCCATCACTCCGAGACAAAGGGAGGCGCAGAACAGCCGCTCCAGCCTTTCCGCCATGAATAATATGGATAAAAAACAAAAGAGAACCTATCGCTATGAAATAAAAATAGAATAAAATAAAATAAACCCCTTTTGGGGTAATATATGAACACTTATGCATATTGCACTGGGAACTGTTTCAACAAAGAAAACAAAAAGAACGTTAAGTAGGACTGAAAAATAAATTCAAACATAGCCGAGCACAAGGGTGTCTGCCGCCTGACCCCCAATTATGTCAGAGGGAGAGGCGGGAGACACCAGGCTCCAGTTGACAATGGAGCAAAACATTAGTTCAACAAGCAACCTTAGAGGGAGTTCATCTTGATGGAGATGATTTTACGTGGAATCACCGGGTAGAACTTAGACTGTTGAACAGTCAGTAACACAACCAAAGGGAACAGAGAAGGATGCCATGCGGAGAAGTTACTTCAGAACGGACGACCATCCTTGGGTCTCTTTGCTTGTTGTCTTTGCCAGAGGGGCTTCAGGGGGCTCACAGGTGGAGGTATTTTCATCGAGAGGGTCTGCTTGGGATCCAGAGGAGGGGCAGGGGAGTGGGAGATGAGTCCCAGATGCAGCAGAATGCGTTCTCCTTCTACTAGGTCGGAGAAGCCATAAGATTTGTTCAAATAAGAAAAGTTCAAACGGAACGGGAAAGCCCATCTGTATGTGATAGATTTCTGGGATAAGACCTGCAGGAGAGGCTTCAAAGATCTTCTCTTCTGTATTGTGTAAGGCGATAGATCAGCAAATATTTGGACTGGGTGTCCCTGGAAAGATAGGTTGTCAGACTCCCTGGCCTTGCGCATAATGTCATCTTTAACCTTGTGAAAGTGTGGCTTAACAATAATGTCCCTGGGGAGGCCATCTGGACGGGGAAGTTGGAGGGCCCTGTGGGCACGGTCCAGTTCCAGCCTATGGTCTGGAATATCAGGGAGCAAACTTTTGATAAAAGAGCGAATGACAGAATCGAAGGTGCATACCTTTGATTCCTATTCTCAAGGTCATCAAGTTTGGAATAGGCAGTGTCAAGCTGTTCATGCAGGTCCTGGATCATGTCAGTGTTTTGTTGGGCCATAGTGATGGTTTGGTCTGTCTTAATTTCAATCGCCTCCATCCTGGCTCCGAAATGCTGAAGATCAGCCTGTATTATGGAAGTGATCTGTGAGGCAGTTTGGGCCAGGCCCCTGGAGAGCATGTTGGAGAAAGTGTCCATCAGGGAATTAAAGTCAGTTGAGGTGACCGGGTGGAATTTGGAATGAGACCCGGGATGAGAGGGGGAAGCAGAGAGATCCTCCATAGGTGTGAGTGGGGTTCCCAAAAGGGTTCTGCCTAGCAGCGATTCCGTGGATGTGGGGGACAATAAAGGCATCTGCTGGTTACTCACTGTTGGAGGAATCCGGGGTTCATTGTAATAGTCAGCATTAGCTGGATCAGCGATGGATTCGTCCGGATCCTGTACTAGGCCTCGCGTGTCTGCAGCTGCCGCCATCATGGCGTAGGCCGCGGGCGGCGGGATGGATGTCAGTTGCCCAGTCAGATTTTGCCGAGCCGTGTTCCCTGGCATGCAAATGTGTGCTCCCGAGCTGTGAGGTGCCTTGGGGTAGCTGGCAGGCAAGGATCTCTGCTGATTGTGACTATGGCGGAGATTGTTGGCCGGAGCGGTGCGTTGCTCTCAGGACATGCGACCGTCCATGAAGCTGCCGCGCATGCGCCTCCGCAACTCCCTTATCAACATGTTTTTACCTTGTCATATGGTCTTTGTTTTTTCCTGCTCCAATGCTATCAATACATTATTTTTGCATAGAAAGTATATTGACGGTTGGAAGTACTTCCCTCCACCCCATGACACAGTTTGATCCCATTTGGGGTGTCTGGAAGTGTATGGCGGTACCCCTGCTACAACACCAGAATTGATCCTGTATCCACTGATTAAAGGATTGTGTGACTCATGCTTTACCACTGTACTCATATCTGATCGTTATAGGTTATATGTTTCAATGTACAACAGAATGTACCATTGTTTCTTATTTATTTTTGACAAATTCAATACAAAAAACATTGAAAGAAGAAGGGGAGGAGAAGGCCTTTGATAGGGTCTCTTGGGACTACATGCTTGCCACCTGTAAACACGTGGGACTCAGTCCTCGTACACACGGCCGAGATTCTCGTTGAAAAAAACATGTCGTTTTTTTCGACGAGATTCTTGGACAAGAAACTTGTCCCGGCCGAGTGTACACACGCTCGTTTCAAAGAACCCGCGGTTCTTTGAAAGGAGTGTACGCGCTGACGTCATCGACTACGTTGAGCATGCGCTCGTCACATTCGATGCCGTCGCCGCCATCTTGGTATACCCTACGTATGCCTAGGAAGCTATTAATTTCGAACATGCGCGGGCTTCCGGGCGGACAGGTAAGTGTACACACACTCACTTTTCTCGTCGAGAAACATGCCGAGGAGAATCTCGACGAGAAAATAGAGAGCAGGTTCTCTATTTTCTCGTCGAGGTTTCTTGTCGGTTTTCTCGACGAGAAACCCGATAGCAGCGTACACACGACCGATTTACTCGGCAAGACCTCTCTGCCAGCAAGTTTCTTGCTGGTTCTTGCCGAGAAAATCGGTCGTGTGTATGAGGCCTAAGCTCTGGAATGATGGCGTGGATTTTAGCTATCTATCAGAATCCATCAGCCAGGATAAAAATAAATGGATCCTTGTCGGATAAAGTGGACATTAAGAATGGTACCAGGAAGGGATGCCCCTTGTCCCCTCTGTTATTTATGTTATCATTGGAACCGTTTATTAGAATGGTTAACAGAAATGATTCCATTAAGGGTTTTAAGCTTTTGGACAGAGAGTTCAAAATAGCAGCATATGCGGATGACCTGCTATTCTTCCTGACTCAACCACATACTACAATACCTAATCTGATTAAGGCTTTCACGTGCTTCGGTTTTATCTCAAATCTCAAGATTAATTACTCTAAGTCAAAGGCAATGAATATTAACCTGACAGGGAAAGAATTTAGGAAAACAAAAGATAATTGTCCATTTAAGTGCCCTCAAATACTTGGGAATTTGGCTCATGCCGATGATTTCATTGGTCTTTGAGCAGAATTTCCCTTCATTGTTACAGACGATAGAAAAAGACCTCAAATCATGGCACAAGGGTTATTTCTCTTGGTTTGGTTGAGCAGCAATTCTCAAGATGTCTATATTACCAAGACTACTGTATCTCTTATGAGCCTTACCTATACCGATTCCCAACTCATTTTTCAAACACTTGCACACATTGCTCCTGAAGTTTTTGTGGAGTCACAAAAGGTCCAGATTAAAATTTACACTGCTGACCAAGCCAAAAGAGTATATGGGAATGGGTTTACCCAACTTTAGGAACTACCACCTAGCTTCCCATTTGACGAGGGTGATTGACTGGCACTGCCACAATGATTCTAAAGACTGGATGAAATTAGAAGAGGGTTTGAGCCCCATCACACTGTGCTTTAGCCCATGGATACCATGGAAGAGTATCAAACAAATGATAAAAACGCACCCCCTGTTGGAAACAACTCTGAAGGCATTTTATGACATAGCAAAGTGCCCTAAGGTAATCACCCTTGTGAGCCCTTTGACCCCAATGAAGGATAACCCAGACTTCATCCCGGGGGTTGGAAATTTTGCCTTCCTAAACCTGACTACAAATACACCACTTAAGGCAGACGACTGCTTCACTGATGGTAAAATTAAGGAGTTTCCTACACTTAAAAAAATATTCTGGGATAGCTCATTTACCTTTATGGTCATATTTCCAGCTTTGCAGCTACTTAAACAACAAGACTTATAGAACAAACTTTATTAGGCCAATGACGGAATTAGAAGAGGTCTGTGTATCTGGTGAACACCTTGATAGAGCGACTTCAATCTCCTACACATGGATATAAAGTGCGGTCACCACACAGGAGGAGGGTCTCAGGGAAAAATGGTCACAAGTGCTTCAAATTAATATTTCAGAGGCTCAATGGAGAAATGCTTGCATATTGTCTCACAAATGTTCGCTTAGTATGAAAATGCAAGAAACTGCATACAAACTACTGACAAGGTGGTACCACACACCTGAGAGGTTACAAAGGTGGGACCCACAGACACCCGACACGTGTTGGAGGTGTGGGGGAGATGTAGGGACTCTTGTACACATATGGTGGAGCTGTGCGCTCATAGAGGTCCACCTGAACGAGGTTAAGGCAATTATAAAACAAATAACAGAGACAAAAATTAGACTGAATGCTGCTTGTTGTCTATTACACATTTCCAATTTCAAGCTCAGACGATACAAGAACTCACTGACTAAACATATGTTGAATGCGGCCAAGGCACTGATACAGATACTCTGGCGGACCATTCACATTCCTACAGTGGGGGAGTGGTTGGATAGGGTTGCAGAGATTTGTTCGATGGAAGACACACTAGCGCAGACTTATGACAGGGTGCATAATTTTCATAAAACTTGGTCACCATGGTTAATTTTTCGCTACTCTAAGACGTACGATGAATTGATGGCCTCTAGACCCTCGGTCTAAGAGGATATCTGGAAACAATATACAAAAAATTCTGTGCTGCTTGTGATAGTGAGCAGCTACAAAACCAATAGACAAAAAGGTGCAAACAGAAAAACAAATAAATTGTAGCTCTAGTAAATATATGAGTACAACACCCAGTGATTGAAGTGATGCTAAATCAGAAAAATCAAATGACAATTGTCCATGTAAAAATCTGATAATAGAACAAAGTCTCTGATAATGTGAAATCAAAACAAATTCTTGACAAATAAGTGATAATCCCGAAATCTTGACAAAGTGAAGATGACCACCACCGATATAAAGGAGGCTTACCAGAATCTATGGACCCAAAAAGACATACGTCTAGAGGGTCAAAACAAGCAAAATGGGAGGGTAGATAAAAGTGTGGAACTTCAGGGGTTAATCCTTTGCATTGTGTAAAAAAGGCTGTTTTATCCTGTATGCATAGATCCTTCCCTCCTGCAATGTCTACCTTGGAAAGAACAGGCAAGGTAGCCATTGCTACCTTGCCTGTTCTTTCCAAGGTAGACATTGCAGTGAAGTTCCACACTTTTATCTACCCTCTCATTTTGCTTGTTGCGAGTGACGTTTTGGTGGATTCATCGACAGAGGATTCATTCTTATCAGATATCTGGATGTACAGAATCTAAATAAAGATTTTTCTTGATATATGCTGTGTAACCTCAAACCGACATCACATGATACAAAAGTGTATAACCCTTTGAAAATGTCATGCGACTGTGACAAAATGTGTCAGGCAGGGCCTAGTGATGTCATCACGCCTCCCAGGAAGTGTGGCTGAAAATGCTTTAATAGGTAGGTGATATTGGGAGTCTGAGGCTTAAAGCCGATTTCCAACCGGTTCTGTGTTAATTTAAAGGTCAGCAGCTATAAAAAGTGTAGCTGCTGACTTTTAATAAACACAGCTTGCTGCTTCACACCTGGGTGTTTGCTGCGCGTCGTGAACCTGTGACGTGTCCCAGAAGATTGAAGGGAGGGAGGGGCCCCCTAGGAGGAGAGGAGGAGTCGCCTAGGCGGACCAGAGTGGAAGTAAGAGCTTAGGTACCTGTCAAAACTAGGTACCTGCCCCCTCAAAAAAAATTGCATGCCAAATGTAACATGTCAGGGGGTAAGAAGTACTTAAAGCGGAAGTTCCACTTTTGGGTGGAACTCCGCTTCAAGGGGACATTGCACCTCTATTTGCAAATGTTTTTAAAGTGGTGCACTACTCATTCAGTGCATTTTACTTCTGAGTGTGAGTTGTTTTATGCTTTTAACTACTTAAGCCCTGGACCAATATGCAGCATAAAGACCAGGCCCCTTTTTGTGATTCGGCACTGCGTCGCTTTAACTGACAATTCCACGGTCGTGCGACGTGGCTCCCAAACAAAATTGGCGTCCTTTTTTCCCACAAATAGAGCTTTCTTTTGGTGGTATTTTATCACCTCTGCGGTTTTTATTTTTTGCGCTATAAACAACAATAGAGCGACAATTTTGAAAAAAATTACATATTCTTAACTTTTTAAAAGTATATAAAAAAAAAAATTCCTCAGTTTAGGCTGATACGTATTCTTCTACATATTTTTGGTAAAAAAAAACGCAATCGCCGTTTATTGATTGGTTTGCGCAAAAATTATAGCGTTTACAAAATAGGGGATAGTTTTAAGGCATTTTTTTTTTTTTTACTAGTAATGGCGGCGATCAGCGTGTTTTTTCGTGACTGCGATATTATGGCGGACACATCGGACACGTTATATGTGCCTAGGGGCGTGTTTCTAACTGAGGGGGGGCGTGGCTACTAGTGACACGTCACCGATCTCCGCTCTGATTACACAGAGCGGAGATCGCTGACATTGTCAGTAGGGGACCTGGGGAGATGTGTTTACACTAACATCTCCCCGCTTCCGTGAGACGATCGCGGGGATCCCCGCGGCGATCAAGTCCGCGGGACCCGCGGTCCGACTCACGGGGAAGGCAGGGGGTCGCAAACATGCCGCGCACGACCCCAATGTCGGCAGTTAAAGGGCCACGTACAAGTACGTGATTTTGCCTGTACGAGCCATTCTGCCGACGTATATATACAGTGAGGGGTCTTTAAGTGGTTAATAAAGATCAATAGTTTTTTTATGATATTACACTATCGGAGCCTTTTTTTTTTTTGTGCGGAGGAGCCCTGGAGGTGTCTAGAACTGGAGGGATAGAACCAAAAGACCAGCAAGGAGGAAGTTGTGAGGGGAGAGCAATGTTGCCCTGGAGTATAAACCCCTTAAAGGCGAATGCACATCTGACTTATTTTTATTTAAGTAGGTCCATTCATTAAGGTGAGAGCAGAGTGGTAGTTGGACCCTCTACTTGTTTCTCTGTGTACATTAAGGATATACAAAGGTTACATATTAACACAGCACGCAGTTGGAGTACATTTAAAGGGAATTTAGTGTTGGGCTGTTTATTGGTCACTAAAAGTTCATAATTTATTTTGTGTTTTATTTCTTGCACTCTTTGTATCATGTGATGGTTTGACGTTACACAGCATATATCAAGAAAAGTCTTTATTTTTATTTCTTACATCCAGATCTGTAATAAGACATGTTTATTTGTGTTATACACATTAATGCAGGAGTTGTGACATGTTGTTTGGCTTGCAATATGTTGTGTGTTATTTATGCTTAATATTTGTGACACACTATTTTTGTACATTCTATGTAGTACAGTGGAAATTTGGATTATGAGCATAATTCTTTCCAGGAGAATGCTTGTAATCCAAAGCACTCGCATATCAAAGCAAGTTTTCCCATAGAAGTCAATGGAAACTAAGATAATTTGTTCCACATTGACTTCCGCAGACAACTTGCCCCAGATTGAGTTAAAGGTGACCCAGTGTGCCAAATCATGCATTATTTCCCCAGCAAAGTGAAGGGGTGAGTGTCAGGGGTGGAGATAGAAAGACAATGTAGAAGTATAGTAATAGCAGGGGGAGGAGGGGGTGGAAGAGAATGAGAAAAAGAAAAGAAATGAGGGAGGGTTTAAGTGGGTGGGAATGCTGGGAGAGTGACAAAAGATGGAGTAGGGGACAAGAATAGGTGGGAAAAGGGAACTATGGGCAAACAGGGCAGAGTACTCAAATACTGATAGGAAGTAAGGAGAGGAGAGGATTCTGATCTATAAAGATTACAGACTTAGAAAGCACTGTCATTTCAGCTATTGTACTTTTTTGGTTTACAAACTGTTGATTTGGAAAAGACAAATCCATTACAAAAAGCCATCATGAGGCTGCAAAATTACAGAAGCATGATAATAAATGACACAGATATATAACAGCTTTGAAATAACAAATAAGCACATTGAGGATCCAAATGTGTATACCGTGTGGCATACAATTCCATATAGGAAAAAGATGTACAAAATCACTAAGGTTGTCTAAAGCCGATGGAATCACTTCATAAAGATTACATCATAAGCAATTTCAGAAAAGTGTGTTGTTTGGAGATCCAGATATGCCACTTGGCAGAAAATAAATGTTATGGTTTATAAAAAAATATTTCCATTAACATGACATTATCAATTCTGTCTATAATTATAGAGAATGGGATAACTAAGGTTTTCCAGTGTAGCACTATAGCCCATATTGTTGCAATGCAAATGTGTCAGGAACCATGAATCAGACTGAGAAAGAAGTGCAGTAAAAATCAAACTTTTTAATAAAATGGTATAAACAGAGTAAACATAGTCGAAACATAGCCAGGGTTCGGTAACCATAGGGGGTAGTCAAAAAATTGATTACAGGTGGCCTTGGGTGGTAATCAGTCACCCTCTTTAACTAAAGTGCCACATCCTGATTAATTGATAAAGAGATGTATAGAAAGAATGGACTTTATAGACACTGCGATAGAAAAATATATTACATTTTTAATGTTACATATAAAATACAATACAAATATAAAATACATAAAGACAAAAAAAGGGGGGGAACCGTGGGTCATAACCACAGGGGAACACTCAAAGGTAAGTACCACTTAGTGCGGGGATATACATGCTGAAATTGCCCACGCTGGACAGAAGAAAGAATATTTCCCAGGTAAGTATCCACCGGGTTCCTGGAGAATATAAAAGATGCTGAACATGTTTCACGATTTTGGAAGATCAGCGTACTAGAGGCAGTAAACAGGATCGGGAACCAGAAGGGAAGTCAGCCAGGCAAAAGTCTTTAACAGGAAAACACAGCAGAGAGTATCTGGATATGTTGACCATGCAAAGGCACAGGTGATCTGATCCAAGCAGTTTAAATAGCCAGCAGTGCTAACTGACGAGCAAGAAAAGAAGACTAGGTGATTCACTGTGGAATGAAGAGTACTGGCAATTAACCAACAGCTGAGCACAGAGCTCTGAGAAGGAAGGGTTGAGCCCAGCCCTGACAAAATGGTGTGGATAAGTCTCTCTTCTTGGCAGAGAACACCCAGTATAGGTGCAAAAAAGAAAACACATGGGTAGCAACAGAGATCGTGTTTGACATGAAATGACAGATGCAATTGCACAGATCCTACACCACACTGGTGTTACTCTATCACAATTCCAAAAAAATATGTACCATAGTTATAACATGAACAGCCCCTGGAAGTACAACTCAGAAACTCTGGGGAATATACCATGAAGCTTAGAAGACGTGTAGTACCATCTAGTAAGGCACTTAAGGGCTGTCTCTCTAACTAACAGATAACAATTTGGTACCTTTGCACAAAATATCTAGCATGGATTGTTAGTCTTTGGAGGAAAACTGAATAGGCATTTTCCCATTTAGTCATATAAGGTATGGAGTCAGATAAAAGAAAGCTAGTCAAATACAAATCCAAAATCAACCCTTTTCCTCTGAGGGAGTCACAGCAGATTACCTTAAGTATTGTCAGTGGTGAGCAGGGATGAGCTGAACACCCCCCTGTTCAGTTCGCACCAGAATTTGTGAACAGACAGAATGTTTGCGTGAACTTTAGAACCCGATTAAATACAATGGACTCGAACGTTCAAAATCTAAAGTGCTGGAGGGGCGTGGCTTGGACTCCACCGAGATGGCGGTGTGATCCCTGAGCTCCGGCGGACAGCGGGACAATAAGCGGCTAAAAGCAAAGAAAGGCACATACAAAGAGTCTAGAAGCAGCGGTTTGACTCCCCACCACCCGGCCAACATGACCAGAAAGCGGCCAGCCGAACGCAGACCGAAGAAACTGACGGATTACTACATGCTGCCGTCGCAGCCTCGAGGACAAGATGGCGCCGGCGCCTCTCCAGCTTCCAGAGCGGCTAGAGGACATCCTCAGAGCGGTAAGGGGATGTCGACCAGAAAGTCCCTCGATAACACTGATACACCCCAGGCTTACCTGACCCCATCTCCACTGAGCGGTAGCCCGGCTAAGACCCGCTTTAGGACGGAAGAGCCTGATCTGCAGCAGTGTGAAGTAAGATCCACTGCAGACTCACAGGATGACACTAGGGAGCTTCCAGATTCGATAGTCTCATTCCCCACGCTGCACCAACCAGTGCTGGACACTACACTAAAAGACATGCTTATTTCACTCAGGAGCTCGATTCACAGTGATATGATGGCCTGCATGAGGAGATTTAGCACTGAGCTTGCAGAAGTGGGAGATAGAGTTGACCATATTGAGACAAAAATGGGGGAATATGCTACCACCATTAATGATTTGGTGGATGCAAACGACACAGTGGAGGATGAACAAGCATGGATGAGAGCGAAATTAGCTGATTTGGAAGACAGGTCTAGGAGACATAACGTTAAGATAAGAGGAATACCTGAAACTGTAACCCCTTCTGACCTGCGCTCTTATGCTACTACCATGCTCACCACGCTCATGCCTGATCTTTCCGCCATTGAACTCTCTATAGACAGAATTCATAGACTACCTAAGCCGTCTTTCATCCCAGATAATGTCCCTAGAGATGTTCTATTCCGAATCAACTTCTATCAAACCAAAGAGAGACTAATGACAATAACACGCAAAGGGGAGCACCGCAACACTGAATACTCCACTTTACAATTTTATGCTGATCTGTCTCAGTTCACGCTACAACTTCGTAAAAATTTGAATAATGTCACCAAGGCATTGAGAAACCATAGTATTGATTACAGGTGGGGATATCCCACAAAACTATTGGTGACTAAAGATGGTACAACGCATGCAATCACGTCCCCGTCTAAGGGGTACCGATTGCTACAGAAATGGAAAATTCTACCGGAGGGGCCAGATGAACCTCCTAGAGCAGGTAACTCCAGCAGGAGTTCCCGAGATCAAAAACAAAGGGATGATTCCGTATGATAAAAGAGAAACCCCAATGCCTTATAACAAATGCCCACTCCCAGGGCCCCGCATATCGGAGCTGCCTCCACGACTCAAGCTCCCAATCTTTTGAGCAGAAATGTTCTGCCTCAGGGTTGTGATGACCCATGTTTTACGTCTTAGTTTTCGTACTTTTCGTTTTGTTTACCAGTTTTTTTTCCAGGAACAGCACCGACCAACTCATCTAAGAACCAACACTACCTCTCTTCTATTCCATCCCCACTACTGCTATAGCATCGCTACATGGAATCTTCGAATTGGACGGGGATGGGTCCCCCTCAAAGAATCGCATACTACGAACATTGATTGTAAGTACTTCCACTATACGCCACACATAGCATTCTTGACGGACCTACATGTCAGTTAAAATTCTCTCAATTAATGCCCATGGCTTAAACCACCCAGCTAAGAGAGCATCCCTTTGGAGAGAGGCTGTATCTTCGCAATGTGATATACTCTGCGCACAGGAGACCCACTTCCACATTAATGCTCCACCTAAATGCACATACAAGTCTTTCCAGCATTACTTCTTCTCTAACATGGCAGCGAAGCGAAGAGGAGTCCTCATTGCGATTAGAGACACAATTTCTTTCAATTTAATTTCGGAATTCACTGACCCTCAGGGTCGATATCTGATACTAATTTGTGACATAAACAACACCCGCTATACTCTAGTAACTCTTTATGCGCCCAACAAACGTCAAATTCGATTTCTCAACAGACTCATGCACAAAGTTGAAAAGGTGAAACAGGGCTCCCTTGTACTGTGCGGAGACTTCAATGTAGTTCTCAATCCAACTCTGGATTCTACCACGATCCAGTCTACCAGGATACCATCTTTGGGGAACTTTCTTCGCTCGCATGACCTATATGATGCTTGGCGTTGTACACACGCCAGTGAAAGGGATTATTCATTTTTCTCACATAGACATTGCTCATATTCGAGGATTGATTTGTTTTTATTAGACAGGTGGGTGCTTCAAAAAGTTTCCCAAATAAAAATTGACACGATAACGTGGTCAGACCACGCTCCTATTCTCGAACTGAGAGATTCTTATCCCGACAACACTACCATTGTCTGGCGTGCCAACGCTCAAATTATTCAAAACCCAAACACTAAATCAATCCTGAAAGACCACCTGTCGGACTATTTCCAAATCAATTCCTCTTCCACGGATGATGCTTTTTTGCTTTGGAATGCCCATAAGGCATACATAAGAGGCATATTTATTCAATTAGGCGCTAGGCTCAGGAGGCAAAGGCAGCTGAAAATCTCCGCATTAATGTCAGAAATTGATTCCTTAGAAACCCAGAACAAGATGAACCCTTCCTCCCCCGTCAGCGCCAAACTCACTACACTAAGACATGATCTTAGATTACTTCTTCTCCAAACTTTTGAACAAAACGAACAAAGAATGAAAATGTCCTTCTACTCCACTAATAACAAAGCAGGGAAAGCGCTAGCGAGACGCTTACAGGGACAACGTTTTAAATCTAGGTTAGCTTATATTATTCACCCTACGAGCAAGGAGAAGGTATATGACCCCCAGGGCATCGCTGATGCCTTCAGCGATTATTATAGATCCCTTTATAATCTTCATTTAGATAAAGACATCCACCAACCTTCCTTATCAACCATTGAGGGGTTTCTGGCGGACATTAACTTACCTACCCTGTCACAAGAACAGTTACGAGACATAAATTCCGCCTTCACTCTCGACGAAGTTCTGCAAGCCATAAGAACCCTCCATAGTAACAAATCCCCGGGCCCTGATGGACTTATAGGTGATTACTACAAAACATTTCAAACAACCTTGGGACCACACCTACTAAAAGTTTTTGATACTGCAGCTGCCTCTGCCTCTTTTCCTGCTGAGATGCTGGAAGCCTTGGTGGTCACACTCCCCAAACCGGGGAAGACACCTGATGCACCCCAGAATTTTAGACCGATTTCATTATTAAATGTTGACCTTAAAATATATGCCAAGATGATAGCCTTGAGGTTAATTAATATTTTACCTACTTTGATCGATCCCAACCAATTGGGGTTTACAAAGGGCAGACAGGCATCGGACGCCACGAGACGCTTGATTGATATTACCTATGTTGCCAGGAAATGTCGCACGCCTTCTCTGCTCCTAGCGTTGGATGCGGAGAAGGCGTTTGACAGAGTACACTGGGTGTACCTACAACAAGCTCTATTAAAATTTGGGTTCAAAGATCTTCTGCTTTCCGCAATCCTGGCTTTATATACTTCACCATCAGCCAAAGTTTACACGTCGGGTATGCTATCCAGATCCTTTGGGATTACTAATGGCACGAGACAAGGTTGTCCTCTCTCTCCCCTCATTTTTAATCTCCTGATGGAGCCACTTGCAGCTCGCATCAGACAGACATCAGAGATACAGGGTTTCACAATCAACAATACAAAACATGTCATCAGCCTTTTTGCTGATGACGTGATTCTAATGCTTACCAATCCAATATCTTCCTTGGAAAAGGTCTCGCAAGTACTTCAGGAATATAGCCAAATATCTTATTACAAGGTGAATGAATCTAAATCTTATATTCTGGATTTGGGGGTGCCCCATCACGACAAAACTACATTACAATCCAACTACCCATATATCTGGTCGAGTTATGCCATAAGCTACCTGGGGATCCAGCTCACCTCTCACCCTGAACAACTATATAAAGCCAACTACCAACCATTGGTAACACAAATATCGGATAGGCTAGGTATACTGAGCAAACATATATTATCATGGACAGGTCGACTGGCGGCTTTCAAAATGCAGATTCTAGCCCAAATCCTATACATCTTTCGGACAGTCCCTGTTCCGATTCCCAAAACTTTCTTTAGCGGTTTACAAAAAATGCTTTCGGGTTTTCTTTGGCAAGGTAAGAAGGCGAGGTGCACTTTCTCCAAACTTAGAAAACACAAAAGGGCAGGGGGGGCGGGCGTACCAGATTTCTCTGACTACCACAAAGCGGCAATACTAGCACAGATTAGGGGGTGGTTTAACATCCAGCCCTTGCCACTATGGGGTCTCATAGAACAATCCTTAATACCTAATGGAAATTTGAAAGAATTTCTGCTTGCCTATCCCCTTGCTAGAACCAAATATAAGTACCTGTCCCCACCAATGACAGCAACCCTAGTTGCCTGGAAGCAACTAGTGCTGACCAGGACCACCTTAGCACCTAACATCGCCATTGAAGTACCCATCAACACCATAGCACTACTAATACCTGAACTAAATCTTAATAAATGGATCGTGGAAGGACTTCATTGGGTCTCGGACCTTTATTCGAATGACACTTTGAAGTCTTTCCCTCTCGCACAACAAGAATTTAATCTCCCGGCCTCTGAACAATTCAACTATTTCAGAGTGATTTCATTCCTTAAAAAAGGCCACTTTAGAACATATAAATTGTTCTGGAAATTACACACGTTTATCACTTCAAAAATTAGCCGTAGAGGGGGTATTTCACTTTTTTACAACTTCTTGAATGATAAATTGGTGTTTGAGAAATCTAACTCAATACTGGCCTGGGAGAGAGAGCTGGAAACCTCATATACAGCTGATCAGTGGGTCAGAGCCCTCCAATATACTCACTCAGCTACTAAATGTGCGAACCTTTGGGAGCTAGCTCACAAAGTTACGCATAGATGGTACCTAACGCCATCCAGGATAGCCAAATTCGATCCACACACATCCCCATTGTGCTGGAGGCAATGTACACAGGTGGGAACGCTATCACATATCCTATGGTCCTGTGGGAAATTAGCTAAATTCTGGTCTAGCGTATTCCTAATTCTTCAACAGGTCACAGACCTGCATATAATTCCCTCTCCATCACTAGCCATTTTACACTTAGGCATAGAAGATATACCGCCTTTCCTCAGGAAGTTTACGATACATTTATTTCTAGCTGCTAAATTAGTCATACTTAGACTTTGGAGGACCCCGGATACACCCAGGGTAGGAGAAGTCATTCGAACGTTATCCATCCATTACACATATGAAAGCATGTTAGCATCTATAGAAGGCAGATATGCAGATTTCTATCCACAATGGAACCCGTGGATGGAGTGGTACAAGTCCTATAATAGTCACCTTCGCTGATTCTTTTTGGGCCCTCATTCTGTCTGTTGGAAGAAGAGCATACAATGAAGTATATTGATGACACTGCTTGGTAGCTATAATTTGCATCTTGTGCTGGTTCCGCTGTTCCGTTCCTTTTACCTCCGTTCCTTTTACTTTAGTTCTACTTATTATTTTTCCCTGTCCAAGTTCTCTAACCCTAAATATTTCTATAAAAGATGATTATCGAAGTGAATGCATAAACACCTTTGATAGTAATATAAATTGAGTAGATATGCAATATGTTGGTGATTTTCAATAACACTGTTTAGAGAATCCACATTAAGCTGTACAGGTTCAGTTATTTCAGACCACAGTTTGCACCCACTGGGGTGGTCTGATAAATGGTTTAATGATATGCCACTTAATATTTCACAGCAATATTATGCAATATACATTCATACCTGTATTCCTGGACAAATGCTTTTGTCATCTACATTGATGTGAAATTATAAGATATATGTATTTTATTTCTTGTATCTTGTAAAACCCAATAAAAAATTATTGACATAAAATCTAAAGTGCTAATTATAAAGGCTTATATGCAAGTTATTGTCCTAAAAAGTGTTTGGGGACCCGGGTCCTGCCCCAGGGGACATGTATCAATGCAAAAAGAAGTTTTAAAAATGGCCGTTTTTTCGGGAGCAGTGATTTTAATAATGCTTAAAATGAAAAAATAAAAGTGAAATATTCCTTTAAATTTCGTACCTGGGGGGGTGTGTACGATAGGTATGTAAAGTGGCGCATGTTTCCCGTGCTTAGAACTGTCCCTGCACAAAGTGTCATTTCTGAAGGAAAAAAAGTCATTTAAAACTCACTCGCGGCTATTAATGAATTGTCGGCTCCCTGCAATACATACAAAAGTCATTGATAAAAAAAAAAAGCGTGGGGGTCCCCCAGAATTCAATTACCAGGCCCTTCAGGTCTGGTATAGATATTAAGGGGAACCCAACCGCAAATTAAAAAAAAAATGCGTGCGGTTCCCCCAAATATCCATACCAGGCCCTTCAGATCTGGCATGGATTTTAAGGGGAACTCCACCCCAAATGTAAAAAAAAATGGCGTGGTGTCCCCCCAAAAATCCATACCAGACCCTTATCTGAGCACGCAACCTGGCAGGCCGCAGGAAAAGAGGGGGGGACGAGAGAGCGCCCCCCCTCCTGAACCGTACCAGGCCACATGCCCTCAACATGGGGAGGATGTCCCCATGTTGATGGGGACAAGGGTCTCATCCCCACAACCCTTGCCCGGTGGTTTTTTGGGGTCTGCGGGCGGGGGGCTTATCGGAATCTGGAAGACCCCTTTAACAAAGGGGACCCCCAGATCCCGCCCCCCCCCCCATGTGAATTGGTAAGAGGTACATTGTACCCCTACCATTTCACAAAGAAAGTGTAAAAAAAAAAAAAAACACAAACACCTTGGAAAAGTCCTTTATTAAAAAAATAAATAAAAAAAAAAACCATTCCAGCGGTGAAATCCAGTGTCCCGCGGCGATCCGATGTCCAGCGCTGTCCGTCATTGGCTGAGCCTGAGCGGACCTGATGGGAAACTTCCTCCGCAGTCTATTACATGTATAGAACCGCCCCTTCTAAAGTTCCCCATCAGGTCCACTCAGCCAATGACTAGGTGTAAGGCTGAGGACCTGATGCGGAACATGAGAAGGGGCGGGTCTATTCATGAATTACACAGTGAAGGAAGTTCCCCATCAGGTCCGCCCCCTCGGTATGTCAGACCCCGCCTATGTTGTTGGCCTGAGCGGGGAACTTCCTTCACTGTATAATTTAAATTTACACAGTGAAGGAAGTTCCCCATCAGGTCCACTCAGGTCAATGATGTAGGCGCGGTCTGACATACCAAGGGGGCGGACCTGATGGGGAACTTCCTTCACTGTGTAATTCATGAATAGACCCGCCCCTTCTCATGTTCCGCCTCAGGTCCTCAGCCTTACACCGAGTCATTGGCTGAGCGGACCTGATGGGGAACTTTAGAAGGGGCGGGTCTATACATGTAATAGACTGTGGAGGAAGTTTCCCATCAGGTCCGCTCAGGCTCAGCCAATGACGGACAGCGCTGGACATTGGATCGCCGTGGGACACTGGATTTCACCGCTGGAATGTTTTTTTTGTTTTTTTAATAAAGAACTTTTCCAACGTGTTGGTGTGTTTTTTTTTACATTTTTTGACACTTTCTTCGTGAAATGGTAGGGGTACAATGTACCCCTTACCAATTCACATAGGGGGGGCGGGATCTGGGGGTCCCCTTTGTTAAAGTGGTCTTCCAGATTCCGATAAGCTCCCCGCCCGCAGACCCCCACAACCACCGGGCAAGGGTTGTGGGGATGAGGCCCTTGTCCCCATCAACATGGGGACATCCTCTCCATGTTGAGGGCATGTGGCCTGGTACGGTTCAGGAGGGGGGGGAGACCAATGGTGTGTCCCTTGTACATAGGGACACCGTTCGGTCTCCTCCCCTAGTCAGTCACATCCCCCCACAGTAAGAATAACTCCATAGGGAACACATTTGACCCCTTGATCACCCCCTAGTGTTAACCCCTTCCCTGCCAGGCATATTTATACAGTAATCAATGCATTTTTATAGCAGGGATCGCTGTATAAATGTCAATGGTCCCAAAAATGTGTCCGATGTGTCCGCCCCAATATCGCCATCACGATAAAAATCGCTGATCGCCGCCATTACTAGTAAAAAACAAAACCAAAAAAATGCTATAAATCTATCCCCTATTTTGTAGCCACTATAACTTTTGTGCAAACCAAATCAATATACGCTTATTGTGATTTTTTTTTTTTAACCAAAAATAGGTAGAAGAATGCATATCGGCCTGAACAGAGGAAAAAAAAATGGATATGTATTATAGCAAAAAGTTAAAAATATTGTGTTTTTTTCAAACTTGTCCCTCTACTTTTGTTTATAGCGCAAGAAATAAAAACCGCAGAGGTGATCAAATACCACCAAAAGAAAGCTATATTTGTGGGGGGGGGGGGGAATGATAAAAATGTCATTTGGGTACAGTGTTGCATGACTATGCAATTGTCATTCAAATTGTGACAGCGCTGAAAGCTGAAAAATGGCTTGGGCAGGAAGGGGGTGAAAGTTCCCTGTATTGAAGTGGTTAAATGAGGCCTGTGGCAGATACGTCAAATTGCCTTCATCCCTACTTTGCGAGAAAAAACGAGGTTGGGACTTTGAGTGAAGCATGCAGTTGGAAAGCAAATGAACACCGTGGTTCTAGTAAAAAATTTTTTTTTTATATTACACATGCATATACAGACATTGTAAGGCACATTGGTTCATAGTTGCTAGCAACCCACCAATTTCTTAATCCATATAAACATAGCATATAATACACGATTGATCAAGGTGTGTTAAAATGAAACAAATTAATTTGAGTAGATAAAAATAGATTGTAAACACATGACTATAGCATCTGGAGCTTGACGCGTTTTGTATCTGGTTGCCACTCATTAGGAGCATATATAAATGAGTCTAACAAATGTAAATAAGCCATACATCAAACTGAACAAAAATAAAAAACAGGGGGAGTAAAATACATCCATTCATACTTACAGTCTAACTATGGATAAGAAGTTTGACAGCGGGCACCACGATCACCACCTTCTTCCCGCTCGGTTACCAAGGGCATCATCTAGCATGGGAGATAAGGCGGCACAACCCATGGCACTGCAATGGGAAATCACGAGAGGGAAGAAGGAACTGGGAAGGTGGTCCTCACCAAACAATCAAGGGTGATACAAATGAATCACCAAGGCCCTCTGTAATTAAAGTGTAATGATATATAGAGGGATCATATTAATTACATAGTGAGAGGTTAACCCAGTGCTGGTCCTACAAAGTGAAAGAAAGTGAAGAAATGCAGGGGATTGATGTGATGGTGAGTGAACCATGGATAAAAAGCAATTAACAGGGTGACAGAGTGAAGTACAGTGGGGCAAAAAAGTATTTAGTCAGCCACCAATTGTGCACTTAAAAAGATGAGATAGGCCTGTAATTGTCATCATAGGTACACCTCAACTATGAGAGACACAATGTGGAAACAAATCCAGACAATCACATTGTCTGATTTGGAAAGAATTTATTTGCAAATTATGGTGGAAAATATGTATTTGGTCACCTACAAACAAGTACAATTTCTGGCTCTCACAGACCTGTATCTTCTTCTTTAAGAGGCTCATCTGTCCTCCACTCATTATCTGTATTAATGGCACCTGTTTGAACTTGTTATCAGTATAAAAGACACCTGTCCACAACCTCAAACAGTCACACTCCAAACTTCACTATGGTGAAGACCAAAGAGCTGTCGAAGAACACCAGAAGCAAAATTGTGGACGTGCACCAGGCTGGGAAGATTGAATCTGCAATAGGCAAGCAGCTTGGTGTGAAGAAATCAACTGTGGAAGCAATAATTAGAAAATGGAAGACATATAATACCACTGATAATCTCCCTTGATCTGGGGCTCCACGCAAGATCTCACCCCGTGGGGTCAAAATTATCACAAGAACGGTGAGCAAAAATCCCAGAACCACACGGGGGACCTAGTGAATGACTCAGAGAGAGCTGGGACCAACATAACAAAAGCTACCATCAGTAACACACTACACCGCCAGGGACTCAGATCCTGCAGTGCCAGACGTGTCCCCCTGCTTAAGCCAGTACATGTCCGGGCTCGTTTGAGGTTTGCTAGAGAGCATTTGGATGATCCAGAAGAGGATTAGGAGAATGTCATATGGTCAGATGAAACCAAAGTAGAACTGTTTGGTAGAAACACAACTCATCGTGTTTGGAGGAGAGCGAATGCTGAGTTGCAACCAAAGATCACCATACCTACTGTGAAGCATGGGGGTGGCAACATCATGCTTTGGGGCTGTTTCTCTGCAAAGGGAACAGGACGACTGATCCGTGTACATAAAAGAATGAATGGGGCCATGTATCGTGAGATTTTGAGTGCTAACCCCCCCATCAGCAAGGGCATTGAAGATGAAACGTGGCTGGGTCTTTCAGCATGACAATGATCCCAAACACACCACCCAGGAAACAAAGGAGTGGCTTTCTAAGAAGCATTTCAAGGTCCTGGAGTAGTCTAGCCAGTCTCCAGATCTCAACCCCATAGAAAACCTTTGGAGGGAGTTGAAAGTCTGTGTTGCCCAGCGACAGCCCCAACACATCACTGCTCTAGAGGAGATCTGCATGGAAGAATGGGCCAACATACCAGCAACAGTGTGTGACAACCTTGTGAAGACTTACAGAAAACGTTCGACCTCTGTCATTGCCAAAAAAGGATATATAACAAAGTATTGAGATGAACTTTTGATATTGACCAAATACTTATTTTCCACCATAATTTGCAAATAAATTCTTTCAAAATCAGACAATGTGATTGTCTGGATTTGTTTCCACATTTTGTCTCTCATAGTTGAGGTATACCTATGATGACAATTACAGGCCTATCTCATCTTTTTAAGTGGGAGAACTTGCACAATTGGTGGCTGACTAAATACGTTTTTGACCCACTGTAAGTGTGCCCCAATAGTTGGGGAGCAAGAATGAGTGAGTGAAAGAAAGCTGAACACCAAACCACCAAGGAGAAGTGTATGGAAAGAAAAAGAGTGCTGATAATGTTACCTTATATTGCTGTGTGAAGGACATAGTCCAAACCAGTGCATGGTAACCCAGATACAGCAACCCGATCATGAGTGCCCATTCCTCAATGAAGAGGGAGTACAAAAACTCCACTGTAGCCACTGTTGACCGCCAACGTCACATAGGCAAAATTAAAGGGAGGGAAGGCGGCATCACCTGAGCAGAACCCGCCCGGTAATTGGCGCCCGGCACCATGACGCCAACAGAGTCCTCATACGTCCAGTGCTGGAGGTGTGGTGTCGATGTGCTGCGGGACTTCCGCCCCGAACCCCCTAAGGGGGAAGAGGAGTAAGCCCAGTGTGCATCGCAGCTCCCGGAATCAGGCCACAAAATCACCGCAGAACCCACAAACCCCACACACCAATTGTCACTGTAACCCAATGAAAGCAATTCACATGAATATGTAAAACCATATGGGAGTAATAGAAAAAGCCTATCCAATGTCTTATCCCACAATGTTGCAGGAAGAAAAGAAGGGAAAGTCTGACACACAGGTACCTGTATCAGATTTTGCTAGCCAAAAATGCATGCTTCCGTCCCTATTTGCATGAGAAAAAGAAGAGGAAGTTGGGACTTTAAATGAGGCCTATGGCAGATACGTCAAATTGCCTCCATCCCTAATTTACGAGAAAAAATTAGGTTGGGACTTTGAGTGAAGCGTGTAGTTGGAAAGAAAATGAACACTGTGGTTCTAGTAAACATGTTTTATTGTTACACACACATACAGTATACAGAAATTGTAAGGCACATTAGTTAATAATTGCTAGTAACCCACCAGTTTCTTAAAGTGGTGGTAAACCCCTATACATTTTTTTTTAAACCACCTGTAAGAGAAAGGCATAATGAGCTAATATGACTAGCATAATAGCTCATTATGCATCACTTACCTTAGATCGGGGCCCCCGAAGCCGTCCTCGTCTCCCTCTTCAGCCGCAATGTTACTTCCGGGTATCACCGCCTCAGCCAATCACAGCGCCGCTCCGGCGCTGTGATTGGCCGGAGCGGCGAAGACGTCACTCCGCACATACGCGTGGAAGCCGTCAAATTCGGCTAAGCCCAAGCATTGCTGGGACTTAGCCGAATTTGTGAATGGGATTAACCCCATGAATGCGCCGTTGTCACGGAGCAATGTCCTTTTTAGCAAATATCTCCTAAACCGTGTAGGTTTAGGAGATATTTCTTGCACCTACAGGTAAGCCTTAATCTAGGCTTACTTGTAGGTTCAAGTTGCAAAAGTGGGGTTTACAACCACTTTAATCCATATAAACATAGCATATAATACATGATTGATCAAGGTGTGTTAAAATGAAGCAAGTTAATTAGAGTATATAAAAAATAGATTGTAAACACATGACTGTAGCATCTGGAGCTCAACACATTTTGTGGTTGGTTGCCACTCATCAAGAGCAGATATAAAGGAGATCTCTATAAAATGTAAATAAGCCATGAATCAAACTGAAAAAAAAAAAGAGGGAGACGGGGAGTGAAAAAAAAAACATCCACCTATACTTACAGGCTAACTATGGATAAGAAGTGTCACAGCCGGGACCGCAGTCACCAAGGGCATCAGCTAGAATGGGAGCTGAGGTGGCACAACCCATGGCACAGCAACCGGAAATCACAAAAGGGAAGAAGGTGGTGACCGTGGTGCCCACGGTCACACTTCATATCCATAGTTAGCCTGTAAGTATGGGTGGATGTTTTTTATTCCCCCTCCCTCTTCTTTTTTTGTTAAATACTGCATAAAGCAGTAGTGAATTGACATTCTCAGAATCACATGTGTTATTTGAGAAAGCCCCTAAATACCACATGCAATCTGGTTCTGTGAATGGAGCCTAATGTGTCTAAAATAGTTTTTGACTAAGAAAATTTTAATTTTGTTTGTTTGCAACAATTTTAGTGTGATGTTTTTGTTTTGTTTTGTTTTGTTTTTTTGTTTTTTGGGGGGTGTTTAGGAGATTGTCTTATATAGCATTTTTATGTGCATTGAGTCATTGTAGTAGTATCAGGCATGTCCTTGGGGGTGAATTGTTCCGGAAACTGATTCTTGAAAGACTTCAGTTGGATAGGGTCCACCAGCAGTAATGTGCTGAATCTTGCTAAATGAAGGCTAGAGTTAAAGTGATTGAGTAAAAGTCCGGGAGAACAAATGGTTCTATTGTCACAGATTTTACATATATTAGGTTGTCTTGTGAAAGGGGAAAGTAATCTATTTGGGGATATGTGGGGTAGAGTTGTCTTTACCAGTGGGATAAAGCAGGTGTCATGTAGGCTGAGTGAAGAAAGTTATTTCTTAATTTGGTGTAGCGATCTGTATGGCATGGTTGAGGCTCCCTAGGAGGTCCTTAGTAGTGGATTTATGAATATATATGATCAACATGTCTGATTTGAACTCACACAAATTTTTTTGTACACAGTGCAGATGAATGGCACGTGCTTGTGATTTGGGCAATACATTTTCTATATCTACCACCTACAGTCCCCTTCAAAACAGATAATGCCCTTCTTTTTCTGCCATCGTGTCTGTCAGAGTGAAGGCAATGGAGGGAATTTACCAAAACTGGAGCAGACAGAATATGGAGCCGCTGTGCATACTAGTTCTCTTCTATCTTCAACATGTTCAGTTAAGCTTTGAAAATTGTCAGAGAATGCCTTAACGAGTAATTTAGTCAGCTATATCAATTGTTTTAATTGATCAATGAACCACAGTGCCTCCAATACAAACATAGTTTATAAAAAAAAATGTTAAGTGACTTAGCCTAGGTTTTCACTATTGCGACCTGAAAGTTGCTTGATTTTGTCGCTTTTTTTTCCCAGTGATTTTGCCAGGATTTTTGTCACTATTTTGATGTGATGTGATATGACTTGAAGCAATGCCTGTGTATTCTTGAGTTTTATGGATCTTAAGTGCATCAAAGTGGGACCAAAGTAGTGCAGAGACTACTTTGAAGTCACTGTGACTTGAAGCCGCCCAGATATGAACAGTACTCATTGGAAATCACAGGGTACAACTCATCTTTTGACTTTGCAGTCCCAAGTCGCATTACAAGTCGCACTAGTGGAAACATAGCCTTAATTACAAATTTTTAGTTCATTTTCCCAAGCAGAATTCTTTAAAGAAACCATGACAAGACCAGTGTGCGTATAGACTGCAGATTATCAGAAATACGTTAATATTTCTTATGATAGTCACTTACAAATACCAATAACAGTTCAATTAATATATGGACACAGATACTACAATTTACAATGAATTGCTAAAATCTTGTTGTATCTGTTGGATTAAACTAAATGTTTAATTTCCCTAATTGTAGATGTCCTAACTTGTTTTTATAAAAATTGGCAGATAATAGTCTATGTTTGACTAACTTGACCTGTGAAACCACTGCAGTCAGATTACCGGGTGAAGGTTGCCTAAATTTATGACAATTAAGGTGAATTAAAATGATAACATTTTGGAGTGTTAGGAGATCTAATGTAGCAAATTATCTAGCATAAAATCCTTGCACACATAAAATCAAGAATATATAGGAAACTATAGTTACCCATTAAAATGGCCAGACACTCCTAAAATGGCTGCTGACTAATGGGTGGAGTAGATCTTCTCCAAAATGGCATCTATCTAGACTGGAGCTGGGGCGCTGGCTTCAGTGAGGTGTCGGGTCTAGTTGAGGTGGTCTGATCTGGATGGTGAAGTCTGGTGATGTGTGATGATGAGTCTGATCTTGTGATGTGATCTCTCGATGATGGGCGTCTTTTGATAATAAGTGTGTGTTTCTCTGTCACCTGCCATCCTATAGAGTGGCTAGACAATGGGCAGGTGATCTGGTTTGTTGTAAAGGTTTATTGGTTAATAGGTTAGTAATATTTACATGTCTACTTTTAGGGCAAACCCAAGTCTTTGTTTTATGACTAGGCTGTTATCCCCTTTGCCACAGTCTGGTACTAGAGTTGACATACCCTCCAGGTGTCCAAGACAATCAGCCTATAGATGAAAAACCCCTGAAGCACACCTCAGAAACTCTGGGGATAATAGTTCCAGGTTCATTGACCAAAGTAAGGTCTGTGACTGACTAGATTGATATCTCTGAGGGAAAGGGCGGGTTAGAGTCTGTAATTAGGCTTGCCTCTGGATTCTTGGACCAAAGTGACTTCTATACTGCCATGGTCTATGGCAAAACTGTGAGAAAACTTCAAGATTAAACTGCTGTCACAATTGCTGGGATCACTGCCTGAATGAAAATGTATGACTTTACTGCTATCCCTACCTCTTAGACTGGTATCCAGTCTGCTAAGGCTAAACAGAGAATATGAGTTTTTATAGTGTGTGATTTACAGAAGAACAGAGGGAGACTTTGGGCCAGGTTGTCTGGAGCAGTGCCATACTCAAAAATGTATGGATTAATGCTGGGTTAACATACAAGCTGGATGTGGCTCGCAGCAGGGGTCCGGTTTGTCATTGTTCTCCATTTCAGGGACAAATCAGGGCCTATTTTTGCCTGAATTTGGCCCTGATATGGAGCTAAAGATGCACAGGACCTCTGTGAAATTTGCTCCGCAGCCGCCAAGCAAATATGTGAACTGGCTCCATAGAGAGCATGTCACAATCTCCTGTCATGTGAATTGGATGTGGGAAAACCTGCATCCAATTCGCAGTAGTGTGAACCCAGCCTAAAGCTTTATTTCTGTATCATACAGTACATCACGGGACACAGAGCAGATATGTAATTCCTTTTAGCAGGTTATGCACCACCTACAGGTGAGTGGACACTCCCAGCCCTAACCCCTCCCCTGCCAGAAAAGGCTTTAGTTTATTTTGCCAGTGTCTGAAACTGATGCTCACTGTTGTGCACGTTTTTTTCACTTTCTACAAGATTCCCAACAGTTCCAGTAGGGATCAGAAGATTTTTTGATCCATATCTATTCTTAAAGCTGTTATAATTTAGAAGAATGGTCCCCAGACCCTGTATAGGACCTGGAAGGAAATGACACAGAAAAGGCCTGAAATGTTGCCAGTTGGCATTGGACCCTGCATTTAGGGAACCTAAACAGGTCCAGGACAGTGAACTCCAGCCCAGAGATTGAGTTCTTGAAGGCGGTCTGGGTGCAGCCTGTCATGATGGGTGAAGATTGGGGCTCCACCCAAGGGTCCTGCAGCGCCCCCTGGTCCAATAATTTAGTCTGCCCCCCATTTTCAGATCCTGGGTGGTTATGGTTATAGGGGTGCTGTGGCTCTGGGACAGTTACAGACTGCTTCATTTTGAGAATAGCTTTGATATTCCTGTCTCTCCTGCTCTCCCTGTTGGTCATGCTGTGCATTTTACTGTGCTTGTTGCCTATGCATGTGGACACACTCTTCTGTGTGGTACTGTTTGTCTGTTTTGCATTGTTCTCGGACCATCTAAGCACCATACTGGGGTTGGGGTTGTCAGCATGGAGGAGGAGCGTTTTCCTAGAATTCCATTCACCGGATTTATTGTCTGTTACCTGCACATTTCCAGGATTCTTTCTCTAAAGTGTTTGTCTGTGGAGCCTCACTGCAAGAAGTTGCTGGTGAGCTTTCCCATTTAAGAAGAAAATGTGTTGGGGTTTGACCTGAATAAGTATATCTATAAGATTTCAGGTGGTAAAGGTTCTTGCCTCTTAAGAAGGCTTTGTCAAAAGTTGTTCAGGGTAAGATGGCGTAGACGTGGGTTGATGTGTTGTGACTTGCGGCTACAACCTAGAGGTCCAAAGCTTTCCCCCTCCACACTTCATGCTTTCAAATATTGTTTTGAATCCACAAAGATGTTGGCTCTTTAGCAGGCCCTGAATCATCTTCTTTCTCAGGGAGTGGGAGTGATCGTTCCAGGCCCAAAGGATGAAAAGTTACATGGGTTCTATTCAAACCTCTTTATGGTTCCAAAACTGAACAGCAATGTTTATCTGATATTAAACCTCATGCATCTTAACAAATTTCTCTGCATGTGGACGTTTTAAATGGAATTGGTGTGGTGTACTCACTCTATAGCCATGTGATTTTTCTTCAGTGGACATGAGGGATTTGCATCTACATGTCCCAATATTTCCCCTCACCAGAGATGTCTACAATTTGCAGTAGAAGAACACCACTGTCAGGAATCGGCTGCAAGATTGGCTAAATCTGTGTAACACCTGCAAACATAAAGATATAAGTGAGCCAAAAACCCATTGACAAAATACGTAAATAAATGAGCTTACATTATGACAAAAATCAAACTATATACAATATATGCAAATTGGGAACACAGCAAAGCAATATAATTGGAGGTGCAGGGAACATATACAAAGGGTGAACCAAAACTGGAATCAGGAACAAGGGGGAGTAAGATCAAGGTAGCAGGATTCAGGGTAAAAATACTAATCTGAGAGCACAATCAAAGAGCAGGAACAAGATAACAGCTAGCAGTATCTGGCAGCAAGCAAAACACAAGAGCAGGGTGCCAGATCAGAAGATGGACTAAATACCCTCCCAGCAGCTAGCATCAGGTGGAGCTGAGAGACATGAGCTGAAAGACACCTGCTGATGGACACTGGAACTACAAACTTCTCTTGGAAAGCACTGTGCCAGCAGCAGGTGATCCAGGTTCTGACAGCCACTTTTAATGTGTAGCCCCTCCGCTCATCCTGCCTGTGGTCCTCAAGATCCTGGCTTTTGTTGTGGGCCTTCTGCGGACCAAGGTACTACCTATGCTGGGGTATCTGGATAATTTGTTTCTTCGGGAGCAATCTGCTCTTCTGGGAGGTTTGGCTGGGTGGCCAATCTCCAAAAGTTTGCATTGAACCCAAGTTAAGGCTGATACTGGCCAAGTAACACCCCCCCTAAGGAAAACTACCTTACCCTGAGGTCTCAGACAGATTCTCTCAGGACACTGAGGAATCCCTTTATTTGCCTTTGCATATGGGTCATGGGAAAATGTTTGCCTCCTTCAAGGTGGTCCCCTTTGCTCAGTTTTATTACAGACCTTTGCAACAGAATGGCATGGGACAGAAGTCTGCAGTCCTTGAATTCTCTGAAGTCCTTACATTCCAGCACTCTTCAGTCTCTGTACTGGTGGTGCAGCTGCCAGAGACAGGAAAATTATTTGTCCCCCTTTCTTGGAAAGTGCTGACGATGGATGCCAGCCTGATGGGTTGGGGGGGGGGGTCTAGAGCTCCTTATGCTGCAAGGAACTCTCCACAGGAACGGTTGTTGCCCATCAATATACTAGAACTGAGGGTGATCTGTCTTGCTCTCCTGCATTGGTCAAAATTGCTACAGGGTCTTCCCTTAAGAGTCCAGTCCAACAATGCAAAGGCCATGGCATATATAAATCAAGGAAGCACAAGGAGTTGAACAACCTAGGAGGAAGTGGATCTCATCCTCTCCTGCGTGGAGCTGCATGTTCCAGCCCTGACCTTGTTTTATTTTCCAGGGCGGACTTCCTTAGTCAACAACATTTGTTGTCAGGGCAAAAGGATCATCACCCAGAAGTGTTTGAAGAGCTTTGTCATCAATAAGACACTCCGGGTGGGGATCATCTGGTGTCCAGGTTCAATACAAGGATTGACAGGTTTGTCTCCAGGACCAGGAATCCTCAGGCATTTGTGGTGGATGCTCTGGTGACTCCATATGACCAGTTCTCCCTGATCTATGCCATATTCCATTTCAGATTTTTCCACGGATACTTTGCAGGATTTCAGTGAAAAGAATACCAGTGATTTTGATTTCCCTGGCTTGCCCAAGGATAATGTGGTATGCCAGAATTTGTAAACATTTCAGGGGACAGTCCCTAGATTTTTCCAAATCATTCCAACCCCCTGCCACAAGGTCCCATCTTACATCCTTCTTTACATCTACTGGCTTTAGGGGAATAGCTATTGAAGCCTATTGAGTCTTGAGAGGTAGGTGAGTTTTGGATAATGTTATTCCTACACTTTTAAAGGTTAGGAAGGTCACATTGCCAAGATTTATCACAGGACCTGGAAATCTTATATAACTTGTGTTCCAAAAAATTTTCATCCTCCCTCCCAGGTATGCCAAGGGCCGTTTTATGGCTTGTATGCCTGGTAGCCATTACTTCAGATGGGTAGGGTCTCAGAGTTGGTGTCTCTCATCCATTTCTGGTGACCTCATCCATCTTTCTTGACAAAAGTTGTCTTGACTTTTCCTTTTAATCAAAACATATTATTGTTTTCTGTTTGTTCCTTAAATGCCAGGAGGCAATGCTCTCCATACTTTGGATATGGTCCAGGATGTTTGAACTTGAACCTGATGTTGACTGTCGCGATTAGGCATTTCCTTTCCATACTTCTGAAGGGTACTAAGAAAGGATACACCTCTTTAAAATCTACTACTGTATATCCCGTTGGATTTAGCAGCTTTATTTTTTCAACCTCTCCAGTAAAAGCACATTCTACCAGAGGTGTGGGTGCCTCCTGAGCTTTTCACCACCACTATGTTTTTGTTGTTGCTGGTCTTTTTTTTTTTTTTTAAACTTGTTTTTATTAGATTTTCAAATACACAGATACACAAAAAACAAAGAAAGAAAAAACAAACAAAAACACAGACATTACTCAGGCGCATACAACATCCTCATAAAGCAGGTGAATATCATAAATTATAGCAATACAGGCAGGGCTTCGCATTATGTAGTATAGCATGTGCGGATCAGCTAGGCCTCCAATCACAACTAAACTCAACCAGCCTCACATATCAGCCAGCAGTTTCCAGTTCTGCCAACCATGCGTGCCATATCTTATCATATTTCAAAAAACACCCCCTATTGGCATATGTGTCTTTATAGAGGGGAAGGCTGGTGTTCACCAAGCGTTTCCACTGTGACACTGACGGGGGGGGGGGGTAGGCTTTTTCCAATGCATGGCAATATTTTTCCTAGCATAAAAGAGCAGAAGACTTACTAAAATACGCCCCGCAGAGGACGGGACGATAGGTTCAATGATTCCCAGGAGACACACCTCCATCTTCAATGGAATGGAGGCCGAGGCCACCTTATTGATTAGGTCTAATACCATGATCCAGTATTGTTGGATCCCGGGGCACTGCCAGAATATGTGCGAGAAGTCGCCTGGGGAGGCGCCGCATCTCCAGCACTCCGACGAGTGTGCAGGGTCTATCTTGTTGAGCCTATGCGGGGTGAAATAAGCCCTATGTACAATTTTGTACTGTACCACCCTATCACGGATGGATACCAGGGATCTGAAAGGTAGGTCCCAGACATCGTCCCAATCATCTGAGTCTAGAGTAGGGATGTCCCGCAACCAGCTGGACCGCAGCCTGTCAAGGGGCGGGAGAGACACACGGAGCAAATATGAGTACAAATGTGACATGGGCTTTTCTGCACAGTCAGACCGCAGTGTTCTCTCCAGCTCCGACTGGGCCACGATACAGGAGGAGCGTGGGAATTGTGCTGCAAATGCATGGGACAGCTGACCGTATCTAAAGAGGTAATAATCAGGCAGATTGAAGTTGGATGAAAGGTCAGAAAAAGGAAGTAGGACATTATGTGCTACTATGTGTGATAGAGTTTTAACACCATATTTTGTCCACGCATAGGGGTCTGGGAGAGTGTAAAGATGTGACAAGCTGGGATTTAACCAGATTGGGGCATTAGGGGAAACTTCTTGTGGTTTACATTTTTCAATGGCCAGGCTGGCCTTCCACGCCCGCAGGGTGGTGAGCATGGACGGGGTCAACAAATAGGGAGCGCGGGGGCCCCGAAAAAGCAGAAATCGGAGGGCTTCCAGCGAGCCCACCACTGTGGCTTCAAGCACCGTGGATGAGTTCGTCTTGTCCGGCTGTAACCACCACGCCGCAGTTACCAGCTGTGCGGTGAGGAAGTATTTATAGCAGTCCGGAAAGGCCATGCCACCCTGCGTTCGTGGTCTCATCAGTGTCGTAAGCTTGTATCTAGGTGGTGACGGCCCCCAGATAAAGGCAGAAAAAATTTGGTTCAGTTTCTGAAAGAAGGACTTTGGGATCCATTGCGGGGATTGACGGAATAGGTATGTAAGCTTAGGGATAATTTTCATTTTTAGTAAGTTTATACGCCCCCAGACGGAGAGGGGTAGGTTGCTCCAAGATTTAAATCTGGATTGGGCCTCCAGGAGCACCGGGGTCAGGTTCAACGAGACGTAGTCAGAAGTCCTGGTGGAGACACAAACTCCCAAATATTTAAATGACTCAACCCATCGAAGGGGAGTCCCGGGTAAAGAGGTGGAGGCAGCCTCGCTGTCGATCGGGAATAGAAGGGACTTGGACCAGTTAACCCTGAGCCCAGTGACCGTCGCAAAAGTGTCAAGGACTGATAAAGCCCCCTGCAGTGATGGGCCTGCATCATTGAGAAAAAGGAGCATGTCGTCTGCGTACAAGGCTACCCTCTCCTCCAGCTGACCCACACGGAGACCCTTGATGTGCGGCGAGGTGCGTAAGGCCTCAGCCACCGGCTCCATTGCTAGGGCGAATAAAGCCGGGGAGAGAGGGCAGCCCTGTCTGGTTCCTCTAAAAAGCCTGAATGGGACAGACAACCCCCCACCCAGACGCACCGAGGAGGTAGGACATTTATAAATTATCTGAAGCCAATTAATGAATACTAAGGGAAAGCCCATTCTACGCAGGGTTTCCCACAGGAAGGGCCATTTGACCGTGTCAAAGGCCTTTTCCACATCTAACGATGCCACCGCCCGGGACCCTTTGTTAATATGTTGGGTATGTATATTAGTGAAAAGGCGTCGCAGATTAACATCAGTGGAGCGCCTGGGCATAAAACCCGTTTGGTCCGGGTCTACCACCGAGGGCAACAAGGGATACAACCTAATGGCCAGAAGCTTAGTCAGAATCTTTAAATCTGTGTTCAGGAGCGCTATGGGTCTGTACGAGGCACACGAGGTGGGATCCTTAGGGGGCTTGTAAATCAACGTCAAATGGGCATGATACATAGAGGTGGGTAGGCTACCGCTAGACAAACAGTCAGTGTAGAGCTGTGCCAGTAGCGGGGCCAGTAGGTTCAGATGTGTTTTGTAAAAGTGTATCGGGAGCCCGTCCGGCCCAGGGGCCTTGCCAGGGGGAAAGGAACAGATGGCGTTTTGAACCTCTAGCGCTGTGAAAGGTTGGACCAAAGTCTCTCTTTCGCTGTCGGAGAGCCAGCCAAGCGCCAACGGGTCCAAGAGGGACTGCAGCATCTCTGGCTGGAAATCCGAGGGCAAGCCAGAGGAGTAGAGACTGGTGTAAAAGTCATTAAAGGTCTGCAGAATGTATGATGGGGAGAAGACCGATCCACCCCCCGGGACCTGTAAGGAGGACACCAAAGTGAGAGGCTGGTCGTGCTGGGCCATCATGGCCAGAAGACGGCCATTTTGATCACCCTGCTCAAATGCTCTCTGTCTGCTTTTGTATGTCTCAAGTCTCGTGACCTCTGCCAAATGTAACTGCAGGTCCCTCTGAGCCGCCATAAGCAGGTCAAAATGAGCTGGAGTGGGGTCCCTGCTATATATGTCAGTATGGTCTGTAACATTTTGTTCCAAACTCAGAGTTGCAGCTGAATGCTGCCTCTTTATACTCGCAATGGACGATATGTATTGACCCCTAGTATAAGCTTTGAAGGCATCCCAGGTAACATCCGGAGGGGAGGACCCGGCATTGTGGTCCCAGAACTCCATCAGTAAGGGGGGTAAACTCTCCGAGAGATCCGGATGGGAGACCCACTGAGCACCCAACCTCCAGAATGCAGCATTCCGGGAAGCCGGGGAGCGGAGAACCACTGCCAGGGGGCTGTGATCGGACAGACCGCTCGGCAGATAGGCAGCCTCCAACACATCCGCTAACAGTGCGGGGTTGGAGAAAGCCAGATCTATCCGTGATGCGGTCTTGTACGATGCTGAATAACACGAGTACGTCCGTGTAGCAGGGTGCTTCCACCTCCAGATCTCCTCCAGACCCACCGCCTGAGCCCAGGCTGACAGGTCCAGACAGTGCCTCTTGGAAGGCGTGGGTCTATCTAGATCCGGTGACAGGGTGGCATTAAAGTCGCCCATCACCAGAACCTTACCCGGGCAAAATGGGGTTACCTTTTCTAGTACTGCATATAGTAGACCTGGCGAAAAGGGGGGAGGAATGTAGACATTGACAACAATATACCTTTGCGACCATAGTGTGAACACCAATATAACGTATTTACCCTGAGGGTCAGTGCGGACCTCTTCAATCACACAAGGAACATTTTTGTGAATGAGTATCGATACACCTCTAGCATATGTGGAGTACGTGG
This sequence comes from Rana muscosa, assembly GCA_029206835.1. Taxonomy (NCBI): domain Eukaryota; kingdom Metazoa; phylum Chordata; class Amphibia; order Anura; family Ranidae; genus Rana; species Rana muscosa. Next base: position 527,275,268 of record CM055122.1, read on the forward strand.
CATGTACTGCCCTCTGAATCCATGGTTTTTTCAAAGTCAGGATTTTGCCGCCCATAAGGTGGGTTTCCTGGAGGAGTATAAGTTGGGGGGATTGGGACTTTAAGTACTGGAAAAGAAGGGCACGTTTGAACTTAGAATTAAGGCCCCTGACATTCCAAGAAAGGATGGTAAAAGAAGGAGGCGGGGCATCAGCCATTGGGCATGTATGGCATATAACAAAGCGGGCGAGCTACACTCACCCAAAAGGACCTTAAGGGCGGCAAAACCTCTGCTGCATTGCATAGAACATCGGCAGCACCTGAGCATTGTACAAAAACAAAACAGAAAAAAGAAAGTAAACCAAAAACAGACACATAAATCACCATTACACGTGAACTTCCCAGGCACCAAGTGCCTATCCTACTATGTCCCTTCCCTCCACTAAACATGTGGGGGGGCGGGAATAGTCTAGACCCCTAACAAAAAACCAAACAACCTATAGATTAGGCGGTGTGAATGAGCCCCGAACTAGGGGCCCCACACAGCCAGAGCCAGCGAACTCACTCCTCTACTAGGCAGCGTCCCAGGGAGTGGTGATATGTGATTCCAGCACTGGCCACCAGCTAAAGGGGAGGGGGGAGAGCAGTCTCTAACTTGGTGAGGAAAGTAGCGTGTGTCCAGTTCAGAGCTCTGAGCAAACCGACTCCTGCATAGGAGAGAAAAAAAAACATAAACCAGGCAATGTTCCATAGTGCAGACATGTTCTGATCCATAAGAGCAGCGGAGGCCACGGAGATCAAACCCAGGGCTAGGGATCTTCCCCCCCGGAAATCACGGGCAGTAATCAATGGCAGTTCAGCAGCAGGGGGGGGGAGGATAGCAACCATGACCCCCCGGGAACGAAGGGAGAGAGAAAAAAAAAAAGGGGAAACGAGAAGGCAAACGGTGCATCCCACCCCATGAATAAAACAGAAAAACAAAAAACGGGTACAGAACATGGGGGGGAACAGGAGGCAACTTGCGGAGTGTCAAATACTTGCTGCTAGGGGAGACATCTACCGGCCATCCAACCAGGACATCGCTGCCTCCGGATCCATGAAGAATCTTGTGCGGTCACCATCAATTACGCGAAGTTTGCTGGGATAAAGCAGGCTGAACTTGAGGCCCTTATCTCTCAGGCGCTTCCTAACCTCGGTGAAGCTGCGGCGGCGGTGTTGAACCTCTGGGGAGTAATCAGGAAAGAGCATGATGCGGGCACCATTATAGTCCAGGTCTCGTTTCTCCCTGGCAGCTGTCAGGATCCGATCGCTGTCCCTATAATTAAGTAGCCGGAGCAAGAAGGGTCTAGGAGGGTTACCAGGGGGCGGAGGGGTAGGGGGGACTCTGTGTGCTCTTTCCACCACAAATATGGGAGGCATGGCAGGCAAATCTAGGAGCGAGATCAGGAAGGCCTCGGCAAACTCAGCAGGCCTCACGCCCTCCGCCTTCTCAGGGAGGCCCAGGACGCGGATATTATTCCTCCTGAGCCTATTCTCAGTATCAATGGACTTGTCTTGTAAGGCTTTGACCTGTAGCTGTAAGGCATGGAGTTCCTTGGAGTCCGCCCTGGTAGAATCCTCTAATTGGGAGATGCGGCCCTCTGCTTCAGTGAACCGGGCCCTAAATTTGTCCATGTCATGGCGGATCAGGCTGACATCCGCCACTAGGTGGTCTATTTTGACCATCACCGAGTCCCGACCCTCCCTGATCGCTGCAAGGAGCTCGGCATGAGAGGTGGCCTGGGATGGGGATGGATCGAGATGGGAAGGAGAGCTGGCTGACATGGTCAGATCCCAAGGCCTCGTGGGCAAGATGGCGGCCGCGGACCGGTCGGCTGGCGCCGAGGATGATCGGAGCTTACCCGGAGACAGTTGGGAGAGCCTCGGGGTGGTGGATGCCTTCTTCCGCCCCAGGGTGTCAGGTAAGTGGCTGCTGGAAAGAGGAATCTGCGCTGGAAAATAGTAAGGATTCGGGCAGGAGCGGAGCTCAGCGGTCACACGTCCTCTCCTGTTCACATCCCGGCCACACCCCCGTTGTTGCTGGTCTTTAGTTCACACTTTTACAAAGTTTTTACCAAGAAGATGTTAGGTTCACTGAAGATGCTATTGTTTGTAGTGTTTTGCAGGCCACTCCGTACATTTCTTTCCTGATTTTTTTTTTTTTTTTTTTTTTTTAGGGCTTGTTGTCATGTTGCCCTCTTTTCATTTAAGTGTTTTGGGAAATCCCTGCTAGTAAGGATTACTAAGCTGCTCTGTGTCCCCTGATGTACAATAAAGAAAATTGGATTTTTGATTTACCTGTAACATCCATTTTTTGGAGTACACCAATGACTCTGTGCTATTTTGGAAAAGGTTCCTGTGCTACTTTGGTGCTATTTACTGTGCAATTTGGCTCCACAGAATATGCCAAATACATCCAAAATGCATCCAAAGTCGCATTACATATTCACACTGAAATTTGAGTAAAAATTGCATCACTGTAGTGTGATCCGAGCCATATTGGATTTTGGAGTGAAGACTGAAGGAAAAGCATCAAGTAAAGTGAGGTATGTCCTAAAATGGACAGCATAGTAATGTGGTTCAACACTGGACTTTCAAAGAGACATCCAAAATATGCACAAGCTATAAAAGTTTGCTACAATGGAATTGCACAAAATTCTACATAATTACTGTAAAGACGTATCACTTTTGGCTAACATTATTGTTATTATAAAAATACACTAGTTATTCAAGAATCTGTTACCCCAATATTTCATATTCCAGATATGTGCCTGCTGTACAATGTATGCTTGTGTGAAAATGTATCCTGTTTGGTTTGTATTGTTTCTGATATGTGAAATACCTGGTGTTCCTGGCATTTTCTCTGCTTTCCGATTAAAAACCGACCACACTAGGCAAGATAATAAAGTGTGTTATGTGCTGGGAACTCAGCCTGCTCTCCTCTAATATAGAGGATAGTGGCGCTGTAACCAGTAAGATGATTGAAAAAGGAGCGCACCTGCTACTCAGAGCGCATGCTCCGAAACGTCGTCGCAACTGCCTGTGACATCATTACGCCCTACGCTGCGCTCCAACACCAGCCTGCTAGCCTGGATCAAGCCTTGGTTCCAATACCCCGGCCATCCGGATTTCCTGTCAGACGAGAGGACCATTCCCACTGACACAGACAGCTGCAGGAGAACAGTAAAAGCCACGGACGTCACTAAAAGGGCCAGACTAAGGACATGTGCTGGATCTACTTTATTTCAGATGTAAGTGGATAAATGCACCTGTTGTTAATTAAAAATGTAATCGTTCCTAACCTGATGGTGCCTTTTCTCTTTCCTAAGCTTGTGCTGACACCCCCTCCCCATGCCCCCCATATCATGCACACCCATTCACTGGAAAGACCAGTGTGGTGCTGTTTCTTCTCCCATAGCTCTCTGGCCTCATAGTGCAACTGAGAACACAGGGTATGTGATCACTGAAGAATAAAAAAAAAAAAAGTAATTTATAATGTTTTAAAAATATATGTATACACAAATGCTTTGTCTTTTATTTATTTTTAAAACTGAATGTTTTTTTTTTTTTTTTTTTTTTTACAAGATGAGGGTTCACATATAGTTTAACTACAATGGTCACAATTTCCCATCAGTATAACATACATATGGACCAGTCAGGGTGAGTTTGTGTGAACCTTTGATGCTTAGAATTTGCAAAATATAATGTTACTTGTTTTTCAAGATACCATGACAACCTCAATATGATTACATTTCCTATAGACTAAGGACATTTGCTTTATAGGTTTTAGCTTGCAGTTGTCAACAGCAACACCCTCATTTTTGAAAATTATACTGAACAGACATGATGAGGAAACAGAATCTGAAAAGACAACAGCTGTTATTTGCAGATGAAAATGCTAATGGTCCATTTCAGATTTTACTTTCATCATTACACTGAACTTTAAAGCAGAGCAGAATGTGTGACTACTTGAGTAAAGGGAGACCCCTGCTGGATTTCTGCAAGTGTGTATGAAAATATCGTTGTACAGGAGGAACTTCTGCATTCTGTTTTAAGGATCAGTTTATTGTTAAATTCTGCGTCTGGAAATATTCAGCCTCCTGTTATGCACAGGGTTATGTTAGCAGGGCCATCAAGATCTTCATTAAAACAACCCAGTGTCTGCTGATATGGAGCTTTACAGCGGACTACTGACAAAAAAAAAAACCCTCATAAAACAATGAAAAAAACGACAAAAAAAACAAGAAACAAATATAATATATATATATATATTAATGTACATACAGTATGTATATGAAGTGTTTATGCAGATTGCTGCTCAGTCTCTATTTGTAACATAAATGTGTAATGAGGTCATATTTTTTTTATTTTTTAAGAAATTAAGCCTTTGTTCTGCTATACATTTTCAAGGACGTTTTGATTATTCTTATTTTACAAATACTTTAATTCTTGTTGTAAGGTTTGTTTTATATATATATATATATATATTTTTTTTTTTTTCTGTACTGCATGCTGTCAATGTTCAGCTCTGCTTTTACAGTAGGTTATGTCTGATTATCCACCGTCTGGGGGACAATACTTCAGGCCGTGGAGAGGAGGGTATAGAGGCAGAGGTAGGGGGGTATTACAATCAAAATTATGGAGCCCCATACTGGCAGGGGGGATTTAGGGACTGAAGAGAACCCTACAAACCCCCGATGTCTGTATTCCAAACCAGCAGGGGTGGCTGGAACAGGAACCCACAGGAGGGTGGTTGGAACAGAAACCCACAAGAAGGAGAGGGTGCAGAGGTAGAAGCAAAAAGAAAAAGAGAAAACTAGGAGAGGGGATTTTTAATTTAACATAAATTGTTTTTTCTGAGGAGCAGCTAGCAGCACTTGATAAAGGGATAAAATACGCACCCAGCAAACTGTTTATACAATTTGAAGCTTTTATTGACTTGCAGAAGTTCATCAGGAAACTAAATCTGAAAAAACATTTTTTAGAGAAAGGTGAAAATAGCGCACAACAAAATGATACTATATACACGCATAGTAATTTAAAGAATAAATCCACGTTCAATCCCAAATCCAGTACAAATCACCACATAGAGGTTTTTTAAAAAAAATGGTTGAAAAGGAAATCAAAAATATCAAACCCGATAAACCGGACCGGATATGGCAGGGCATAAAGAGATTGGAGAAAAGAAAAGACATGGTCAGACCCGCGGATAAGGGGGAGGGTTAGTGATCTTGACCAAGAGGGATTATGCAGCGGAGTTAGACGGATTGGTCAAGGACACCACCACATACCAAGCACTTAATAAAAATCCGAATAGAGAACTTAAAACTAAACTGAGAGAATTTTTAAATAAGGGCATTGCAGACAGAATAATTTATAAAAAAGAAGGTACCAGAGGCACCCAAAGTACCAATTATATATCAGGTACCCAAAGCCCATAAAAATAAGAAAAAACCACCAGGCAGACCCATAATTAGTGGGATTGGGTCCGTCCATTCCAGGCTGGGTGAGTACTTGGATGTATTCCTCCAGCCTCTGGCACGTAAGGGACAAGCTTTTATTAAAGATAGCAGGGATGTGCTACAAATTTTGAAACAAGTGGGTGTAGACGATTCCACACTGTTGGTAACAATAGATGTGGAGTCGTTGTACACCAGTATCAAACAAACAGACGCATTGGCAGCAGTGGCATGGGCCATGAAACATCTATCTCATGGATATGCAATTAGCGGACCTCCAGCTGTTGCAAAACTACAAGTCCCATCATGCCTCTGCCTCTGGGTGTCATGCTTGCTGCTGTCAGAGTCTCGCTATGCCTCATGGGACTTGTAGTTTGGCAACAGCTGGAGGTCCGCTAATTGCATATCCCTGATCTATCTGATTTAAGATTAAAACAAAGAAGGTTTATACTGGAAGGACTAAGGATGGCCAATGGGAAATATTTTTTTTCTGGCATAACCACAAATTTTACAGACAGATTAAGGGAGTAGGAATGGGGAACAAATATGCCCCAAGTGTGGCCAACATTTTCCTGAATAAATGGGAGGAAGAGGAGATATTCGGAAAGTGTTGGCCACACATTCAAGTCTACAAATGCTTTATAGATGATATTCTAATTGTCTGGAAAGGCAGCCGGGATGAACTAGAGAATTTTGTCCGGTACATAGGTGCGAACCAGTACGGCATTAAATTTACCGTGAATGTAAATCAGGAGACCATCCACTTTCTAGATCTGGAAATATTTAAGCATAACAACCGACTGTACACCAAAACACATTTCAAAGAAACCAATAGAAATGGATACATACCGCTAAGTAGCTGCCATCACCCGCAATGGAAGAGAGTGATCCCTAAAGGGACAATTCATTCCATGAAAATGATAGGGTACCATTTATAACAGGATTCAACAAACAATATAGAATGCTGGAAGATATAGTGAAAAAGAACTGGCAAATAATTTGCAATGACCCGCATTTGAACCAAGTCCTCCCACCAAAACCAGTTTTCATTTATAGGAAGGCTAGGAGAATTAGGGATGAAATTGTAAAAAACATACCTGACCCCCCAAAAAAAAAAAAAAAAAAAAGATGACCACTTTTTTTGACCACAAGGGGTTCTTTAGATGTGGTAATTGTAAGCCGTGCAGACTCACGGATAGGACATCTAGGAAAACAACTGAATTTCAGTCTTTCTCAACTAAACAGAAGTTTAAAATTGACAAGCTTATTGCGTGGCAGCACACACGTGACCTACATACTGGAGTGCAGTTGTGGGCTCCAGTATGTGGGTAGAACAACAAGAACTCTGTCGGTTCGGATCGGTGAACAGGTCAGGAATATAAAAAAGGGGTACAAATACCACAGCTTCTCCAAACATTTTAGGGACGTACACAAAAGAGACCCGCGTCATCTGATATTTTATGCCATAGACAGGGTAGAACAGAGCTGGAGAAATTTGAACCTGCGAAGAGAAATATCACAGGACAAAACGTACTGGATATTTGAATTAAATACGATGAGACCATAAGGAATGAACATGGAACTGGACGTGAATTGCTTCAATAGAGGATTATTGATCATTTTTTAATTTATTTTCATTTTCATTTATTTTTATCATTTTATTTTTATTTTTTTATTTTTATATTTATTTTTATTTTCATTTTGATTTTTATTTATCTTAATTTTATTTGATTTATTTGTATTTTCATGTATTTATATTTATTTTGGATATAACTTTTTTCAATATATACATTTTTGTTTTTCCATTAGTCCATTTAATATTTGCCTCTGCGAACGATTTGACGTCCAGTATATAGATTCATCTATTTGTGCTTTTTAAGTGATAGGGATTGCTTGAAGATAAGCAGTTCCGTTTTAAAATTAGAATATGTTGTATGGATTAGAAACCATCAATGGATGGAATAATAAAATTGTAAAAGCGACCCAGCCATGTATGCGGGGTAACCGGTACTGACGTGGATTGCACAATGGTGCATTTAGGGAGGCAAAAACACAGGATCGAAAAATTGTCGTTTTAGAACCGCTGGGGACACTAATTTTATGACAATGGGCAGTGACCACCAGTAGTTAAAATGGAGTGTCCACTACTTCCAGTTCCGGAAAACTACTTCCGGCCGTACGATTATAGAGATGGGAAGCAACCACCAGTAGTTAAAATGAAGTTTCCACCACTTCCGGTTTCCGGAAAACCACGTCCAGCCATAGGATATAGAGAAGGGACACAGTATGAAGGTAATACACACTTACGGGGCTAGCTGCATGCAATGGAGCATGAAAAACAGTGAACTTAGATGGGCAGAGGCATAGGATCGTAACACAGCCACCCTGAACCGCTGGGGACAATAACATTAGGGCTGCAACTAACGATTATTTTCATAATCGATTAGTTGGCCGATTATTTTTTCGATTAATCTGATAAATTCTTAAAAAAAATAAAATAAAACATTTTGGTTTATTTAAAATAATAATGAAAAAACGGAGTGTTAATTCAAACTGCATCACATCATAACTATTAATGTAAATTCCTGACAATGCAGTGAGGGGGCTGGCTCTGAATGGGAGAGGGGACCGTACTGGAGGGTGGGAGAGAGTTAGCTAGTTTGGAGACCAGGCGTTAGAGGGAGTAGGCTGGGAGGGAGGGAGTTTGGAAGAGGCATGTGGGAGAGGAACCGGACCAGAGGGGGTTGCGATAGAAAGGGAGTCTGGTTGGACAAAGAACCAGACCCAAAAGGGGGGGAGTGGGCTGGGGCAAGGGACCGGACCAAAGCGGGCTGGAGGAACCGGACCGGAGTGTGGGAAGGAGAGGTGGCAGCTCCGGACTGGAGTATTCCCTCCCCCCCAAGAACACCAATGATGGAGCACTATTCCTCCTAGGAACACCAATGATGGGGCACTATTCCCCACCCCCCCAGGAACACCAGTGATGGGGCACTATTCCTCCTAGGAACACCAATGATGGGGCACTATTCCCCACCCCCCCAGGAACACCAATGATGGGGCACTATTCCTCACACCCCCATGAACATCAATGATGGGACACTATTTCCCCCTCAGGAACACCAATGTTGGGGCACTGATGGGGCACTATCCCCCCCAGGAACACAATGATGGGGCACCATTCCCCCAGGAACACCAATGATGGGACGCTATCCCCCAGGAACACCAGTGATGGGGCACTATCCCCCCCAGGAACACCAATGATGGGGCACGGTCCTCCCCCCAGGAACACCAATGATCGAGCACTATCCCCCCCCCAGGAACACCAATGATGGAGCACTACCCCCCCCGAAACACCAATGATGGGGCTCTTGTCCTCCCATAAATACCTGTATTTTAAAAGCAAGCTGCTACCTTATCGCAGCTCGGCGCTCACGTGACCGGCTGCTTCTCTCCTCTCTCTCCCCTCGAGGCAGCAAAGCGAGTGGGGCTGAGAATACAGCGCTGACGTAAGCAGAGAGGAGAGGAGCGGACGTGTGGTCACATGTGGCGCCGGCTTTTTACACAGGGGATTGTAACACTCGGACGATGGCGGTACTGAAATGCAGGGAGGAAGGTGCGTGCCGTTAGCAGACCAACTAATCAATAATGAAAATCGTTGACAATGATTTTCATTATCGATTTAATCATTTCAGCCCTAAATAACATCAACCTAGATGACAATGGGCATAGTCAGCCAGCAGTTAAAATGGCGTCCGTAACAATTCCGGTACTCAGAAAATCATTTCCGGCCATACAACAAATGGATAGGACACTGGGGACACGATAGGGACATAAATACCAGGATGATCATCAACTCAGCAGCTTCCTGACGACGCAAACGCAACTGCGAAATGCGTTGTGGCTGCTGGGGGATTTTCGTCACTTTCTGCCATACGAGGGGTGAGGCGAACGCCGACAGAGAACACACAGTGGCGTAATAGCCGACATCACCCTCCCTGCATACACGGCTGTATCAGCTTGGTGTCGGCGTAATGGCACTGTAAAATGTGATTTTTAATCTGTTTTTAACCTTTTTTTAATAAATATGGTAGCATACTACACTATGATGGCTATTCATTATTCATGAGAAATATTAGAGCCAAACATTCCACCGTACTGTTGAGAAAGGCTGCTGGCGGATCTATTGCAACAGAGTGGTTATCCTGTAATGAACCAAAGGCGCACACACACATCCATCTGGTGAGTTGCCATTTTTACTAAGTGGTGGTGGCAAGCACTTTTAAGGGTGGAAGCAGAAACACTGAACCACGAAATAGGAATAACAGCAAAAGGAGTGATCACTCACTAAGGACATTCATATATACTTGTTATTTTCACACCATTTATATTTGTTGTTCATTATATGTTTATATTTTTTTGCACATTGCACTTTACGGACTCAGTGGAACAGGCTGGAAGATAGCATATGCACTTATTGTTGTTGGTGTATACGTTCACTATTTGCATTTGCACTTTGTTGTTTAAATTGTGGTGCAAATTGAGAACATTGCACAGGTTTTTTTTTTGGCATCTTACTGGGTTGATTTATTAATTTATATTGTTTGTGAATACTGCACATGGAGATCTACAAGACCCTTTGACATATCTATATGTGATTGATGTGGCACATTATATTGATAAGCAGTAGGTATTGGGGGTATTAGTTTTAAGAATCCCTCACAATAAGTAGGGTAATATATGTTCTTGGCACGACAAAATATTATTTAATTGGGCATAGTAGTCAGCGCAATCCACAACTGGTACAATATGTCTGATTATTGTGCTGTAAACAGCAGAGGGCCAGAGAGGACAGACAAAGTGACATGGTAAAGAGCAATGTGAGTCCTGTAAAAAATAAGTTACACGTGTGATGCAAAAATATTAAAATTGGATAATAATTAGGTAATACATTGGTTGCTTAGCTATGTGTATTGCCTTATAAAGCTGACACATTCCCAGTGTAGTAGTCGTGGCTAGACAAAATGAGAATCATTAGTGATAGTAAGAACTGCATTTGATATTCATAGCAACCATATGAATTTATTTCACGTGCCTTCTATGGATGTTGAATTTTCCTTTTTTTTAATCCTTTTTTCACAGCTTTTTTAGTATGATGCTCAGAATTCCTTGCCTCTTCTTTTATATATCCTAACAGTCCTTGACCCCCCTATGTTGTTTGCTGATTCCAGTGTATTAGCTTCATAGCTATCTTATACAATGTTCTATATAGCTAATGTCTTCTTTCAGAGTAGTGTCTGTGATGTACAGTGCAGCAAAACTAATTTCCAGAGCCTACTGGGTAGCCTAAAGACTTCCAACCATTACATTAAGTTTGTCCACCACTCACAAAACACAGAAAATAGTATCAGTCAATAGTTGTTGTTGTTATAGTGGTTCCAGACATTTTGTGTAATTTTGCTTTTTTTGTCATTAGACAAGACTGAAATGATTTTTAATGCTGGAAAGTTATTGACTGAAACCAGTATTGAATTTCACTAATGAAGTTCTAGTTTTATTTTCTTCACAATTGCTTCTTTCATTTGTTAGTATTTTTTTTTTTTTTTTTTACATATTAAGGAAATGTTGTAATAGTTTTGCAGTAAAAAAAAATAATTCTAAAGAATGTTAGCTATACCATAATAAATCATGTTTACGCTAAAATAAATCATTAGATCATTATCTACCCCTAAATATCTCTTCACTTACACTAATGGAACTTTCAGAATTCACTGAAGCTATGCTAAAATCAAGGCAGATTTATTTATCCCCCCCACACACACACCCAGGTAAGTGTTTTCCTATTAGAAAAATAATTTAGGAGTATCACTCATTTGTTTCTTTAACCACTTGACCTCTGGAAAATTTACCCCCCTTCATGACCAGACCATTTTTTTTGCGATATGGCATTGCGCTACTTTAACTGACAATTGTGTGGTCATGCAACACTGTACCCAAATATCATTTTGTTTCCACAAATACAGCTTCCTTTTCCGGTATTTGATCACCACTGCGTTTATTGTTTGTGCTATAAACAAAAAAAGACCGACAATTTTGAAAAAAAAAAAGTTTAGCTTTACTTTTTGCTATAAAACATATCCAAAAAAAAATTTGAAAAAATCTCATTTATTCTTACATTGAAGCCAATATGTATTCTGCTACATATTTTTGGTAAATAAAAATCCCAATAAGTGTATATATTGATTGGTTTGTGCAAAAGTTATAGTGTCTACAAACTATGGTATATATACTTGATTTTTTATTTATTTATATGCTAGTAATGGTAGTGAACACCAACTTATAGCGGGATTGTAATATTGTGGTGGGCAGTTGGGCATTAACTGACACTTTTGTCACCTTGTGGGAACCAGTGACACTAATACAGTGATCAGTGCTAAAAATATACTAATGACACTGGCTGGGAAGGGGTTAAACATCTAGGGTGATCAAAGGGTTAAATGTGTGCTGCTTTATCTCAGGGAAGTGGTGGCTTTTATTCCCTGCTTTGCTGGACACACAATCCATCCCTTCCCCCTGTCAGAACTGAGATCTGCCTTGTTTAAATAGGCAGATCTCCATTCTGTGTCTCTGCCTGACGATCGACGGGTGCCAGCGGACATCCAGTGCCTGGCAGACGCAGATTGGCTTCTGTTGTGAGTAATCACAGCAGGAGCAGTGCACGCCCCATAGGCGGAAGTGCAGAATCACCCATATATGCTGTACGTGATTCTGCACAGGAGGGCCACCCTGTGGCATTAAATCTGCTATAGGGCGGTCCTTAACTGGTTAAGGAAAAATCTAACAATAAGTAAAAATGCTTTGATTTATACCATTATCATTCTTAATGGTGATCATTAAAGGATAAGTTCACCTTTAAAAAAAATAAATAATAATAACCGACTTCCCATACAGGCAGACAGTTACTGAAGTCCAGGAAGAATAAATGAACTACAAGAGCATTCACCAGCGCCCTCACAGTTCATTGAAAACTACAAGCTGTCTGTGGCAGTGGCAGGCAGTACTTGCAGTCCATTCACAGAACCCTGCTCTGCTGTTTTAAAATTGACATTTGGTGCTGGGAAAGGTCCCCCCACCCGTTGTCACAATGGGCAATTCAGGGGGTGTGGCTCTCTTGTTTTAGTAACACGTTACATGCTACACCCCACAAGTATAACATGTTACAAAATGTTCAATTCTCCTTTTATGTGGGAATCCTGCTAGTATAACTGAAATTAAAGGTTTTTCTACCATGCCACTGCAAAAATAAGACTGTGGTAATTTATGCAGTACATCAGTCAATCTTTTATTACATTTCACAATTTCACACAGCTATTGATAAACATGTTTTTCACAATAAGACCCCTTTCACACTGGAGGCAATTTTCAGGTGCTTTAGCGCTAAAAATAGCGCTTGTGAAGCACCTGAAAAAAGCCTCAGCTGCAATCCCAGTGTGAAAGCCAGAGTGCTTTTTACACTGGGGCACTGCGCTGGCATGACGTAAAAAAAAAAGTCCTGCAAGCAGCTTCTTTAAGGCGCTTTAGGAGCGGTGTATACACCACTCTTAAAGCGCCCCTGCCCATTGAAATCAGTAGGCATTGCCGCCAAAGCGCCTGCGCATTGCGGGCGCTCTTAACCCTTTATTCGGTCGGTAGTGGGGATAAAATCACCCCGCTAGTGGCCAAAAAGTGCCTCTAAAATGATGGTAAAGCACCGCTAAAACTAGTGCTGCTTTACCGCTGACGCCCCCTGCGCTGTCAGTGTGAAAGGGCTCTGTCATGGAAACCCTGTCAGGAACAGACGCCCTGGACTTCCTGGTTCCCACCCCCGCAGGCGACGCCCGAAGGGCTATTTAAACTCCTCACTTGCAGACAGTCCCTGCTGTCTGCTCTACAGCGTTTATCCCAAGTGACCTGATCTGCCTTGTTTACCTGTATCTGACCCGGCTTCCTGTGACCCTCCTGCTATCTGCCTGTACCTGACCATCGGCCTGTTTTCTGACTTCGGTATTGCCTGATCCTTTTGTGCCTCGCTGCCTGCCAGTTTACCCGACCCCGGCTTGTCTGACGATCCTGCCTGACCTTGGCTCTTGTTCACCTGCTGCTGCCTAGTGGTTCCAGTTTACCTGCTGTGCCTCCCGGTCCGGGTCATCTGCTGAGTTCCTGGTTCCTGTCTGCTCATCTGCTGGTTCCTGTCTGCTCATCTGCTGGTTCATGTCTGCTCATCTGCTGGTTCCTGTTCACCTGCTGCTGCCTAGTGGTTCCAGTTTACCTGCTGTGCCTCCCGGTCCAGGTCATCTGCTGAGTTCCTGGTTCCTGTCTGCTCATCTGCTGGTTCCTGTCTGCTCATCTGCTGGTTCCTGTTTGCTCATCTGCTGGTTCCTGTTCACCTGCTGCTGCCCAGTGGTTCCAGTCTACCTGCTGTGCCTCCCGGTCCGGGTCATCTTCTGAGTTCCTGGTTCCTGTCTACTCACCTGCTGTAGTTCCTGGTTCCTGCCTCCTCACCTGCTGGTTCCTGATCACCTGCGGTAGTTCTTGATCCTGCCGGGCACTCGTACACCTTCCACCTCCGTGGTTCCTGTTATACCACCAGGGGCCGCCGGTGGGAGCCGTAAGGGAGGCCTCCCTCTGCTAACTGGGCTCGTCACCGTCAGGTACGTGACAGGCTCTTTGACGTATGACTATTTAGACAGGTTACAAGACACATGTGCAGGGTATAGCAGAGTGAATCTGCAAATGTGTTATTTGCTCTTTCATAGTACAAGAGGCTGGCAATTGATATGACCAGCTACAAGAAAAACTATACTGAAAAAAAATGCATAGACTGCCATTGCTGACCCCAGGAAAATTCAGCATTCTAGGTCTATAGCCCCACACAAATATGTAGTCAGTGCATGATAAGTTCTTCTCTGCATATTTGTCCCCAGTTAATGGCTCAGAAAGTTTCAAAACTAGAACAGCACGATTCTTGGCGCACCCTAAACCCCAATGGCAGGGATTACACCTTTTTCTCATCACCACACAATAAATATTCCAGGATCGATTACCTGTTCATCTCACAAAATGATTTATCCATCCTCCAACACACATCTATTGACCCCATGCTTCTATCTGACCATCACCCTATATCCATGACTCTTGCATTTCCAGAAGTGTGTCCTCGTCCACAATCCTGGAAGCTAGACCCCTCTTTGCTCACAGACCCCTCCATAGCTGCGGAAGTGGAGCTCCGCATTAAACAATACATTACAGAGAACAAACCCGCTGATACTTCCCCCCTCATCACCTGGGAAGCCCACAAAGCTGTGATACGGGGTGTCCTCATGACAGCAGTTGCTAAACGGAGGCGGGAGAAACGGAAGCACGTTCTGGCACTCACCACCCAGATTCAACAACTGGAATGTGCACATAAACGCTCCCAGGCTCTCGACACCCTACATTCCCTCGTTCAAACCAGAAACGAATTGCTGGAAGTGCTAGGCAAACAACTGAGATGCAAATACATTCTCTCTCAACGAGTCTTGTACGAATACAGTAACAAAGCGGGCAAGCTCCTAGCGAGAGCCTTAAAAGCCAAAACAGCTGAGTCAACCATACATTTGCTGCCGGACCTGAAGGGTCGCAAACTGAATTCAACCCCGGACATAGCCAAACAGTTTGTCACCTACTACTGTCAATTATACAACCTTCACCCACCGGGCCCCTCCCTGGACCATACCCCTAGAACCCAGATTATTGGGGACTTCTTACAACAATATAGCCCCTGCCCAATCTCAGACTCCTTAGCCCAAGACTTAGACAACCCCTTGTCTAGTGATGAAGCTGCCTTCGCCCTGAAACACATGAAATCGGGCAAGAGTCCTGGCCCTGATGGATTGACGGTAGGATACTATAAAACGTATACAGAAATCCTCACCCCCCTTTTTCTCTCAGCCTTCAACTCTCTTGCATCACCCACCGAACCCCCACCGAAACCAGGCAAGGATCCATCCTCGGTCACGAACTACAGACCCATTTTGTTGCTGAATGTAGACCTCAAGTGGTATGCCAAAATGCTTGCGAACCGACTGCTCCCCCTACTCCCCCAACTTATTGACCTTGATCAAGTTGGCTTCATCCCTGGCAGGGAAGCTAGGGACAATACGCTCAAAGCCATCAACATCCAACACTGGCTCACAACACACCACAAACAGGGATTCTTTCTCTCACTTGATGCTGAAAAGGCATCCGATATCATTACAAATCTTGGGTCTCCCCCAGCGTATGCTAAACATTATTCTCGCCCTCTACGCTAATCCCACTGCAAGAGTCTGTGTAAACGGTCATCTATCGAATGCCTTCACGACCTCTAACGGAACCCGCCAAGGCTGCCCCCTTTCCCCCCTAATATTTGTTCTGACCCTTGAACCACTACTCAGGTGCCTCAGAGCAAACCCTGACATAATTGGGATAGATATAAACCGCAGCAATTACAAAATAGCAGCCTTCGCTGACGACATCCTCACTGAACCTCTCACAACAATCCCAAACTTACTTAAAGACTTAGACACTTTTAGGTATCTCACTAACCTAAAAATCAACTTTGTGAAGTCTGACGCCCTCAATATCACACTACCCCCTGACACTTGCAAACAGTGCCAAGCTAATTTCCAGTTTAAATGGAATTGCCACTCTATTACGTACCTGGGCATCAAACTATCTTCCTCCCTATCAAATTTATACTCCTCTAACTATCTCCCATTGCTACAAACCATAATAAAAGGCCTGAAGCAATGGTCCACGGGGCTGTTTTCCTGGTTTGGCAGAGCTGCCATAATTAAAATGAACGTCCTACCCAGAATCTTATACCTACTGCAAACAGTCCTGATCAAATTCCCACCTGCTTTCTTTGAAGCGTATCGAAAAGCGTGCACAGACTTTATCTGGGGGAAAATGCGCCCTAGAATAAGCTATGCCCGATTCACCATCCCTAAACTCAAGGGAGGTATCGGTCTACCGGACCTCCACAAATACCAACAAGCCTGCCATTTAGCTAGGATAATTGACTGGAACGTACACCCAAAACGCAAAGCTTGGGTCCAACTTGAACATTCTATGTCGCCCCTTCCACTCTCCCAAACCCCCCTGGATTGCACCAAATAGAACCCCCCTCGCATGTAAAAAACACCCGCTCATTTACCCTACGCTGACTTCCTTCCATGATACTTGTAGAAAATATAACATATCATCGATCTTAGGCCCAATGACCCCACTTAGGCAGAACCCAGACTTTACACCTGGAAATTCCCCTTCCTTCTTAACAGCTGTATGGCCTCACGCAACAGTTCGTGCAGAACACTTCTTTGACAAGGATCAATTCATCCCCCACGTCACTTTAGCCGCTAAAACGACAACTGGCACGTTCACCTTCTGGACAAACATTCAAATCAGACATTTTTTTGATAAAACCAAGCCAAGACCTGAATGGTCCAGATCAACCACCCCCTTTGAATCACTTTGAGTACTGAACCCCTAAACCATCTGATCTCGTGCACATACACATTACTATTCTCTGATCAGAAACTCAAACTGAATTGGGCCAGCCATAAATGGGAACGGGAACTATCCATTGACCTTACAGACCAAGACTGGGAAGGCGTATACACTTGTATCCACAAGGGAACAGTAAATGTACATGCACAGGAAAATGCCTTAAAAATATTTTCGAGATGGTACAGAACCACCCTTAGGCTGCACCATGTCTACCCCTCACCCCCCCGCCACTGCTGGAGATGTGGGTCGGAAATTGGCTCAATTTTACATATTTGGTGGTCATGTCCTAACCTACGACCTTTCTGGCAGGAGGTTCAACGACTCATTGGTCAGATAACCACTTACCAAGTAGACTTCTCACCAGCACAATTTATGTTACACCACTCCACACTACCTAAACAGGCCTACTTGCGCTCTCTGGCCATGCATATGGTCAACGTGGCAAAGATGTGCATCCCAGCCAAATGGCGCTCCCCAGAGCCGCCATCCAAGACTGATTGGTTCAAACACATACAAAAGACGGCCGAAATAGAGGAGCTGATACATCAAGCACGAGACACGCCCTCTAAATTTTATAAATCCTGGTCTTGTTGGATACACTTTACCACGACAGATGAATATAAACAATCAGTAACATGAATGATCAACGAGAGCTGTGGTAGAGAATCAAGTAATTTGAGAAACCTACCCCCTACTTTCTCCCACCTTCCTATTTTGGCTCGCTTCCTCCCTTACCCAAAATAGCTCCTACTACTCACCTCCATGTGAGGCACCGATCTGAGATACCCTCCCCTGAACCCCCAACACCCACTGCCATTACCTCCCCCTTTCTCCCGTTTTACCTCCACTTATTTTTATTTTTAATGCAATACTCTTAATTGTAGGGTCTTCACACCGATACTTACCTATCAAATCCATCACCCCAATGCACTCGCTGACCCCCTACAACAGTTAGCTGATTGAATATCCCCATGATGTTTCCTTATCTTTAATGCATCTACAGTCCTATAATTCAAGCCGTGCTTTGTTCTCCTGGGTTTGTATATCCCTCTGATTAATGATACTGTTTTTTGTTTTGTTTTATTTGTATACTTTACATAGCGGCTGCGTCCGCGATTTCACAATTACAAACTGTTAAGTTGGATTTTTTCAAAAAAAGGTCAGCAGCTGCAGTCTGCTTATTCTCCTCAACACAACCTTTACTTTATTCTTTAACCACTTGCTTACTGGGCACATATACCCCCTTCCTGCCCAGGCGAAATTTCAGCTTTCAGCACTGTCACGCTTTGAATGATAATTGTGCGGTTGTGTGACATTTCTCCCAAACAAAATGTACGTCCTTTTTTTCCCCACAAATAGAGCTTTCTTTTGGTGGTATTTGATCATCTCTGCGGTTTTTATTTGTTGCGCTATAAACAAAAAAAGACTGCCAATTTTGAAAAAAACACAATTTTTCACTTTTTGCTATAATAAATATCCCAATTTAAAAAAAAAAAAAAAATGTCCTTAGTTTCGGCCGATATGTATTCTTCCACATATTTTTGGTAAAAAAAAATTGCAACAAGCGTATAGTGATTGGTTTGTGCAAAAGTTATAGCGCCTACAAAATAGAGGATAGAATTATGTCATTTTTTTTTTTTTATTTATTTTTTTTACTAGTAATGGTGGTCATCTGCGATTTTTGTCAGGACTGCGATATTACGGATATTACGACACATCGGACACACTTAACACATTTTTGGGACCATTCACATTTATACAGCAATTAGTGCTATAAAACTGCACTGATTACTGTATAAATGTGACTGGCAGGGAAGGGGTTAACACTAGAGGGCAATCAAGGGGATAAATGCGTGCCCTGCTAGGTGATTCTTACTGTGGGGGGAGGGGACTGACTGGGGGAGGTGACCAATGGGTGTCCCTATGTACAAGGGACACACCATCGGTCTCCTCTGCCTGACAGGACGTGGATCTCTGTGTTTACACACAGAGATCCATGTCCCTGGCTCTGTGACTGCCGATCACGGGTACCTGGCGGACATTGCGGCCACCAGGCACGCGCATCGGCACCTGAGTGACGCGGCGGGCACGCACGTGCCCCCCAGTGGCCGGAGGCGCGAGGACGTCATATGACGGCCTCCCGGCCCTGTAGAGCCACCTTGTGGCCGTCATTCGACAATGGCCCGGGTCCCTAGTGGTTAAAGGAAGATATACAGTGTTTATAGTTCCTATATTTTATTCTAGGCAAGTTTTAAGTAAGTTTGAGATAAAAACTCATCCTGCAAAAGTTATGCTTGGACACACCATCTTCAAAAAAACTCCAGTTTGTTCTTTAATGTGATAGATGGCACTAATGACCAAAAGGTGGGTCCAACAGGCAGGGCAGATGAGATCACTCCCTTTTTTTTTTTTCTATGTGCTCAATGTGCTTGAGTTTGTAACAGGTTAACTTTAAAGGTGCCATCTCCCAGAAATGCATGCACATACCTCCAGTGTCTCTCCATTGAAAAGTTGTATGCTATCGCATCATGGGCCCTCCTTTCCTTGTTAGGGTTTTGCCTATTCAGAACTGAATTTGGGCATGGTAGGGTGGCCTGTGTAATCTCCTAGCTGCACTCCTTTTTACATGCAATTTTCAGTGATATTTGTTAGCTCAGGTGGATTCTGACTAGAACTGCATGCTTGAACTGATCTCTAGTAAAGGGAATGTCCTAGAAACGTTGATGGTGTTTGTTAAGCGCATATCTCCTATCTTAAAAATGTTCAAAAAATAATAATTTAATATATCTGTAAACTGAAAATTATCAACATGTAACTAAAACTGATCAAGAGTACAAGATATGCTGGTGAGGGACTTATCAAATAAGTGAAAAAGAGGTGAATGCAAGGGGAGTGATTTTTTTTTTTTTTTGATAAGAAATGGGCTTTAAATCAACTGCCTAGCTCACATAACTTATATTAAATTTGAACAGAACATAAACAAGCAGCTTTTGTCAAATATATATTTTTTTTTATTGTTTCAATGATGTCTCTTTTTATTGATTCAGCCTTTAGAGAAAGTGTAACCATTCAGCAGTGCTGTACATTCCTATGAAAAAACAAAAGTTCACTAATGTAAGACTGTCACCATGAAGCCAATGTTTAACTTACAAGCATTATATACTGTACTGGGCTTCATGGCTTGCTTTTCTAAGCAGAACAGTAAAGGTCAAAGCTATGCAATCTTAATCCTATGCATCTGAACAGAAGGTCACATAATATGAATGGTAAATATATTGCTACACAAATCATTTGCAATATTGAGGTAAAGTCTGTGATTTTGAGGTAAAAATCTGTTGTTTTTTTTTAAACCAAGTAAAAAAGTTTAACCAAGTAAAAATAAATAGAAAATCATATTAAATAAAAGTGTAATTTTTAACTAACAGCAGCCTGGAGAATTGGAAGTATTGATGAAAGGAACAACTTATCAAAGGCATACTACAACAATCATATAAAGATAAGACAATAAGAGCTATAAAAATGTCTGCTGAGCAAGGCAGGTGATTTTAGTGTTACTGTGCAATAGCAGCAGCAACATAGATATCCAATTTTCATCTGCATCAGTTCATAGATATGAATAAGGACTGGTCTCACCTAGTCCTTGCAATACAAATACCAGGTCCCCTTCACCCAAGGTGAAGTTCTTAAAGTCCCCCTCCTCTGAACTGAGAAAGATGGAGCTTTCACATTCTTGCAGATAAAAAAGCTGCTGTAAGATGCAGGAGTGGCAACAACCAATCTTTGGCCCTCAGGTTTCATGGGAAACAAACAGCATAGGAAGAGGTTTTGGGACGTGATTAACCCTCCTGTGGCTAGAGTTCATTATTGCTCAGATACCCGGACCAAATTTAGCAGGGTTCATATGTTTTGGTTAAAAACACCTGTCAGTGTACCATGTATATGTGTGTGTGTATATATATATTGTGAAGGACTAGCATCAAAGGTAGAGCTTGAAGGACACCGCCACTCGCTGGTTCTTCTTTTTAAGGGCTTTGTTTGCCCATTTTAATTAAAAGAAGTTCAAAACAAAATCAAAGGTTTCCCTCGCAGGGCTTTCAGCACTCCTTTTCATCAACAAAATTACATTCAGCCTCCTGGCTTATACATACAGCAGTGCTGCTCAGTCCTTCTACCGCAGGCTCTCATCTGTCTCCTACAGACTATTCCCTTGCAAAGACCATCCCTTTAGATAGCAGCCCCTCACTGCTCTGATCCTCAGACTTGGGTCTCTGGCTTCCACTGTGCACACATGCACTCTATGGCTTCCCCAGTGCACACCTGCACTCGTCGGGAGGGTGGAGCCCAGAATGCTGGTCCTGACTCTACTATCAGGCCCACACACACCTGAACAATCAGTGTGCAGTTGAGTCTCAAAACCCGGATCCAGGACTGGGGATTTCATCCCACCCGGATCTCTAAGAAATCCCCAGGCTCCAGGTCCCAAAGTGGACTTTAGTAGATCATGAGGAAACTGAAAAGCCAGTTTCCTCCCAAACAAGCAAATGCCCTGGAGCCCCTCAACCTGTCTGGTTGAGAGTCCTGTATTCATACACTGGTGGGGTACCACAATATATATATATATATATATATATATATATATATATATACACACACACACAATGTGTATATATAAAGTACAGTGAAACCTTGATTTGAGTAACTTGGTTTGAGAGCGTTTTGCAAGACAAGCTAAATGTTTTAATAAATGTTGATATACAAGCAATCTCTTGATATACAAGTAGTGTCATGTCACAACTGGGTATAAAAGAGAAGAGAGGTGCCTCTAAGTGTAGCAATATGGTTACATTTAATGAAGGTACAACATTTAGCAACATATTGCTACACTTGGAGGTGCCTCTCTTCTCTTTTATACTCTGTAGCTCCAGCTGGATTTTGCTTCTAATCCCCTTGTGGAGGCTTCAATTTGTGGATGGACATTTTATGGTTCCACATCCTGGTCACATTGCTACAATCATTTTATATGGACTATAAACTGAAGGACCTATGAATAAATTGTTGTGGAACAAAAAATTTGAGTTTCCATTATTTCTTATGGGGAAATTTGCTTTGAGATACAAGTGCTTTAGATTACAAGCATGCTTGTGGAACGAATTATGCTTGCTATACAAGGTTTTACTGTACTGTGCAAACATATTAGGCAGGTGTGAAGAAATGCTGTAACGTAAAAATGCTTTCAAAAACTTTGTGAAACAAAAAAAAATGCTTTCAAAAATGTATTTTCTCTTATCATCCATTGACCGACACGGCGGCTCTTATTCACTGAACGTGTGAGTTATGTCCCTGCTTGCAGGAGAAGACCTAGGCAGAATGTGAGATGTTTATACATACATTCTAAAAGCCAGCGCTGAACAGCCCCGCCCAGGGGGCGGTCCCTCCGGACATAACCCACCCCCTGCAGTCCGCAGACCTCAGTTTTTTTCTGCCTAGCAGAAGGAGAAGACGTGGCTCTCTCAGGAGCCTGTCTTCTGGAAGATTTTACTTTAATTTTTATTCCTTTGGGAATTGTATTCTTTTATTTTTGGGACCTTCAATCAACTGTTGGCTGGGCAACAGGTTGGGTACACTAGTATACTCATAGTCTTCCCTGTCCGACCATCGAGCGCGCTGACCCTCGCCTTGTGTGCGTGAGACTCACGACATGCCCCATGACTCCAGGGGTGGCCGGGTTGCTTTCATGCTCCCACTGGCCTCTCAAGATTGAACAGTACCTGACGGACTGTTTCTCTCGCGGTGGACCGGGCCGACAGCTACGCAGTACGACTCTGTGATAGGTCTGTCAGAAACACACCAGTGGGTCCCTCAGGGGACGGCTAAGTAGTCTCTCCTGCCACAGATGAGTACAAACTGCTGTGTGTGTTTCTCTGTGGGGGATTTTCCCTGTCTCCCCCTGTGTTTTATTGTCACTCTCTGTCACCATTGCTGACACTGTGCTGGGGGGGGCTCATGCTAGTCTGCATATTGCTGGGGGCTTTTTGTGTTATTTTGGGGCCTGGGTGCCGTTTTTGGCGCTGTGTGTGTGCTGTGGTGTGTTTTACATTTATCTGCGCATGGCGGCCATTTTGCCGTGGATCGCATCAGTGAAGTGCAGCGGTCATTTTCTTGTAGCCCGCGCGCATTTCAGCACTAGTTTGGCCTCTATCGCAGCTGTAACAGCCCAAATCTCCTCACAATCTCCCCACAGCTCACTCGCGCTGACACAGCGCGGTACAGACAACGTAGCTGAGCGGTCCTGGTCCGGTCTGGTGAGTCCCCTGGGCGCCCCTCCTCAGTCAGCACAGCCTGTGGGTGGACTTTTGTTTATCTGAGGAGTCTCAGAGAGTGGCAACATGGAGTCAGTGTCACAGCTTCCCCTTGCATGAGGCAACAGGCAGTGCTCCAGCACCTGTGGTCCCTATGGACCAGTTGTCGGCAGTCCTGGAATCATTCTGACCAGGAGGGAAGCAGTGTGTGAGCGGAAGGGAGCAAAAAAGCCCCTCTCCCCACTTTATTTAAAAAAATAATAATAATAATAATTAGGGGGTGTGCGCTGATTCGGATATGGGCCTAGCCACTACCGCTCAGGACCCTAGCTCTGAATATGTTTGATGGTTTTAAACAGGACATTCCTTGCAAGGAAGACTCTAGTTCTGAGTCAGTAAATGACAGGGAGCTTGTTAGTGAACTCATTGCTGCAGTGAGGGACACTCGCAAGCTAAATGCTGCGGATGCAGAACCTCAGGCGGACAGTCTTCTTTGGTTCTTTTAATGCCGGGCCTTCTAAAAAGGTTTTTTCCATATGTACCTTCTTTGACCAGCTCATTGATAAGGTCTGAATAAAGCCGCAGAAGACTTTTATGGTCCCGCGGCGTTTGCCTATCAGATACCCCTTTGGAGATGCCCTACTTAAAACGTGGGCTTCTCCCCCAGTGGTCGACCCTCTGGTCGCCCGGTTGAACAAGGCCACCACTCTCCCGATGGAGGGGACTCCTGCATTAAGGACCTCACTGATAGGAGGTCAGAAGTGGTGAGCAGAGCCATGTTTGCCTTGTTGGGGTCCACCTTATGGCCTGTGGTAGCGGCGACCCTTGTGTCTCAGACACTCACGGGATGGGCAAAAAATGTTTGCACCAAACTGTACAGTAGCATTATCTTCCTCCAGACACCATTGCTCTGGCCCACGAAATGGTGCAGGGCCTGGTTTATGTTGCGACGCCACGTTAGACGCGGCCCCTTAATACTCGGGGCCTCTGTCTTGGCGGTGGTATTGCGTTGTCTTTTCTGGTTGAAATTCTGGTCTGCCGACCTAGCTTCTAAAAAGCTTCTGACGGATCTACCATTTAAAGTGCTGCGCTGGATGACATCACCAAGGATGCCACGGGGGGTAAAAGCACTCTTCTTCCTCAGGCTAGCAAGGGTAAGGAGGCTGCCGTAAGCAGGGTCCTTCCTTTCCAGCAATAAAGTTTTTTTTTTCGTCAGTCAGAGTTCACGGGTTGGCCTTCCTACTCTGACAGCGGTGCGGCTGGTGGACACAAGCGCCACTGGGTGCATAAGCCAAACTAGCCGGCTCCCAAGCCCGCCTCCACGTGAAGTCTTGCTCCCACCCGACTCTGGGGTAGGGGGGACGACTGTGCAGGTTCACGGATCGGTGGACATCCCGAATCTCCTACCATTGGTTGTGCGAGGTGATCACCTCAGGTTACAGGATAGGTTTCCGTTCCTGGTCCAAGACAGATTCTTCCCTCGAATCTTCATCTCCTTCCTGCCCGTCTGGCAGCCCTATGGGGGCTAATCAGGATGATCAGGTCCGGAGTGATTGTGCCGGTTCCGTCACAGGAGAGGTTTCAGAGGTTCTACTCAAATCTGTTTGTCATTCCGAAAGAGGGTTGGGGTTCAGCCTATCCTGGACCTCAGGGTCCTGAATGCCTTTGTGAAAGTGCAAAAGTTCCGCATGGAATCCACTTGTACGGTAATCGATATACTCCGTCAAGGGGATTTTCTGGCGACCTTGGACATCAAGGACGCCTACTTGCATGTTCCGATCTGCGCAAATCACCAGAAGTTTCTGCGCTTGCGATCGGTGAAGTCCACTTTCAATTTGTGGCTCTTCCCTCTGCCTAGCCTTGGCACCAAGGGTGTTCTCCAAGGTGCTTGTGCCGGTTCTAGCTTTGCTGAGACGGCAAGGCATCGATGTCGTGGGCTATCTGAACGATCTTCTCAGAGCAGAAAGTGGCTCAGAATTGGAAGACTATGTGACTATCGTCAGTCAGACCCTCAGGGACTTCGGGTGGCTCCTGAACATTCAGGAGTCAATCCTGGTCCTGACTCAGCATCTGGATTATCTGGGTCTGATTCTGGACTCCTTGGAGGCAAAGGTATTCCTACCTCCAGGGAAGTTACTGACACTTCAGTCTGCAGTGCGGGTGCTGACATCCTGAAAATGGTCGTCAATCTGTTTTGGATGAGAGTCCAGGGACTCATGGTGGCCTCTTTCGAGGCCGTTCCGTATGCCCAATCACACACCAGGGCATTGCAGAAGGAGATCTTGTTCACTGGGGATAAATCCCCGCGGTCTTTGGTTCTTCCGATCCAGGTGAGTCACCTGGTCAGGGCATCCCTGACATGGTGGTTGAGGTCCCTGACTCTTCAGTCCGGGAAGTCGTTCCTCCCCATCCAATGGACGGTGTTCACTACGGACGCCAGCCTGAAGGGCTGGGGTGTAGTCTGGGGAGTCCTGTCGGCCCAAGGGCTTGGACTCCGGACAAAGCCCGTTTACCGATCAATGTTCTGGAAATACGGGCCATCAGACTGTGCCTCTCCTCGTGGTCTGAGAGATTACAGGATCACTCCATTGGGATCCAGTCGGACAACGTCACGGCGGTGGCGTATGCCAACCATCAAGGGAAGACACGGAGCTCAGCTGCGGCTTCTGAGGTCGCCCGTACCATGAAGTGGGCTAAAAGAAGCGTGCCGGCTCTGTCGGCCGTTTACATTCCGGGCATAGACAATTGGCAGGCGGACTATTTGAGTTGCCAGACGCTGGACCAGGAAGTGTGGTCCTTGCACCCGGAGGTATTTCAACTCCCTTGCCGATTGTGGGGCACGCCGGATGTGGACCTGATGGCCTCTCGACTCAATCGCAAGGTGTAGAGGTTTGTGGCCCGATCCGGAGATCCTTGGGCGGATGCCTCGGAGGCGTTGGTGGCCCCAAGGGGTCGTTGTCACCTGATATACGTTTATCCTCCGCTGCAGTTGCTCCCTCGCCTGCTGCGCAGGGTGGCGACCGAGGGAATTCCGGCGATCCTCATTGCTCCGGATTGACCTCGGCGTCACTGGTACGCCAATCTGGTACGTCTTGTCGCGGACGTTCCATGGCGGTTGCCAATAAGGAAGGACTTTCTGTCTCAGGGTCATACATTTCATCCTGCTTTACAGTCTCTGGCTTTAGCGGCATGGCTGTTGAAAGCCAGGGGTTGAGAGACCGAGGTCTCGGACTCGTCATTTCGTCCATATTAAGGGCACGGAAGTCTTCCTCCAGACTGATCTATCACCGTACCTGGACAGCTTACATCGCCATGTGCGAAGAGCTGGACTGACGTCCTCGGACGTATTCCGTCCTTAGAATCCTGCATTTCCTGCAGCATGGAGTGGCCCTAGAACTCGCTTTGAGTATCATTAAGGGTCAGATTTCGGCCATTCGGGTCATTCCTTGGTTAGCACCTTTATGCAGGGGGTTCGCCATATGCTCCCTCCTGTCAAGTCTCCTCTCCCCTCGTGGGATCTGAATTGGTACTCTCGGGTTTTCCAGGAACCTCCTTTTGAGAATATCAGGGATATTCCCCACTTGACTTTGTTTTAGAAGGTGGCCTTTTTAGTGGCAATCACTTCTGTTAGACGAGTGTCTGAGTTGGCGGCCTTGTCCTGCAAGTCGACATATTTAGTCATCCATATGGATAAGGCGGTGTTGCATTCGCGATTTCTCTTTTGCCAAGGGTGGTCTCGACCTTTCACCTAGTTGAGGACATTGTCCTCCCGTCCTTGTGTCCTCACCCATCGCATCCCAGAGAGTTTGCACTGCACACATTGGATGTGGTACGAGCCTTGCAGGTGTACCTGTCTGCTACAGCTTCTATTCGGAAGTCTGACTCACTGTTTGTGACTGTCTTGTTCCAAGACAGGGCCAAGCGGCTTTGTCTGCCACCATTTCTAGGTGGATCAGACAAACCGTCATTCAAGCCTATGCTCTCATGGGGCGGGCGCCTCCCTTTCCGATTACGGCGCATTCCACCAGGGCAATTGGTTCTTCCTGGGCTTTCCGACATCAAGCGTCGGTTGCACAAGTGTGCAAGGGGGCGACCTGGTCGTCTGTTCATACCTTTTCTAAATTTTAGAAGGTTGATGTGGCTGCATCTTCGGATGCTTCCTTCGGCCGCAAGGTGTTGCAGGCCACTGTTTAAAGTTGCAACTCCTCCGTTGAGGAGCTCTGCCTTGTTTGGAGTGAAGTTTTTGGTTTTTCCATTTATACTGCTCCCATCCCTCTTGACACTGCTTTGGGACATCCCACGCTTTCAGTGAATAAGAGCCGCCGTGTTGGTCCATGGATGATAAGAGAAAATAGGATTTTTGTACTCACCGTAAAATCCTTTTCTCTGACATCCATGGACCGACACGGCACCCACCCTTCCTTTTAAGTGTGTACTACTTGTTACGAACTGAGGTCTGCGGACTGCAGGGGGTGGGTTATGTCCGGAGGGACTGCCCCCTGGGTGGGGCTGTTCAGCTCTGGCTTTTAGAATGTATGTATAAACATCTCACATTCTGCCTAGGTCTTCTCCTGCAAGCAGGGACATAACCCACACGTTCAGTGAATAAGAGCCGCCGTGTCGGTCCATGGATGTCAGAGAAAAGGATTTTACGGTGAGTACAAAAATCCTATTTTTGTTTGTTTTTATTCATTTACAAAATGTAACGAGCGAACCAAAGGAAAATCTAAATCAAATCAATATTTGCTGTGACTGCTCTTTGGTTTCAAATCAGCATCAGCTCTTACACTTTCACACATTGTACACTTGCACCAAGTGAGAGATTTTGTAGGATTAGAGTCAGGTGTATGATTAAACAATTACTGTATTTATTCGCGTATAACACACACCTTCACTATAAGAGGGAAGTTTCAGGATTTTTTTTTTTTTTAAATAAATAACTTTGAAGCAAAATAAGGGTCAGTGCCCGTCAATGCAGCCTCACCATCTCCCATCAATGCAGCCTGATCAATGCCCATCTGCAGACTCAATGCAGCCTGATCAATGCCCATCTGCAGACTCAATGCAGCCTGATTAATGCCCATCTGCAGACTCAAAGCAGCCTGATTAATGCCCATCTGGGGACTCGATGCAGCCTGATCAATCCCCATCTGCAGACTCAATGCAGCCCAATACCTATCTGCAGACTCAATGCAGCCTGATTAATGCCCATCTGCAGACTCAATGCAGCCTGATCAATGCCCATCTGCAGACTCAATGCAGCCTGAATAATGCCCATCTGCAGACTCAATGCAGTCTGATTAATGCCCACCTGCAGCCTGATCTATGCCCATATGCAGCCTCAATGAAGCCTGATCAATACTGCCTCAATGCAGCCTGATTAATGCTCATCTGCAGACTCAAATGCAGCCTGATTAATGCCCATATGCAGACTCAATGCAGCCTGATTAATGCCCATCTGCAGACTCAATGCAGCCTGATTAATGCCCACCTGCATCCTCAATGCAGCCTGATCTATGCCCATATGCAGCCTCAATGCAGCCTGATCAATACTCAACTGCAGCCTCAATGTAGCCTGATCAATGCCAATTCCCAGCCTCAATGCAGCCTGATCAATGCCCATATGCAGCCGCAATGCCCACCTGCAGCCTCAATGCAGCCTGATCAATGCTCAACTGCAGCCTCAATGCAGCCTGATAAATGCCCATCTGCAGCCTCAATGCAGCCTGATAAATGCCTATCTTCAGCCTCAATGCAGCATGATAAATACCATCTGCAGCCTCAATGCAGCATGATAGATGGGACATCGACACAATTCTAATCTTTTTGGCTCTATACACCACCACAATGGATTTGAAATTAAACGAACAAGATGTACTTTAACTGCAGACTTTCAGCTTTAATTTGAGGATATTTACATCCAAATCAGGTGAACGGTGTAGGAATTACAACAGTTTGTATATGTGCCTCCCACTTTTTAAGGGACCAAAAGTAATGGGACAGATTAACAATCATAAATCAAACTTTCACTTTTTAATACTTGGTTGCAAATCCTTTGCAGTCAATTACAGCCTGAAGTCTGGAACGCATACACATTACCAGACACTGGGTTTCATCCCTGGTGATGCTCTGCCAGGCCTTTACTGCAACTGTCTTCAGTTCCTGTTGGTTTTTGGGGCATTTTCCCTTCAGTTTTGTCTTCAGCAAGTGAAATGCATGCTCAATCGGATTCAGGTTAGGTAATTGACTTGGCCATTGCATAACATTCCACTTCTTTCTCTTAAAAAACTCTTTGGCTGCTTTCGCAGTATGCTTCGGGTCATTGTCCATCTGCACTGTGAAGCGCCGTCCAATGAGTTCTGAAGCATTTTGCTGAATATGAGCAGATAATATTGCCCGAAACACTTCAGAATTCATCCTGCTGCTTTTGTCAGCAGTCACATCATCAATAAATACAAGAGAACCAGTTCCATTGGCATCCATACACGTCCACGCCATGACACTACCACCACCATGCTTCACTGATGAGGTGGTATGCTTTGGATCATGAGCAGTTCCTTTCCTTCTCCATACGCTTCTCTTCCCATCACTCTGGTACAAGTTGATCTTGGTCTCATCTGTCCATAGGATGTTGTTCCAGAACTGTGAAGGCTTTGTTAGTTGTTTGGAAAACTCTAATCTGGCCTTCCTGTTTTTGAGGCTCACCAATGGTTTACATCTTGTGGTGAACCTTCTGTATTCACTCTGGTGAAGTCTTCTCTTGATTGTTGACTTTGACACACATACACCTACCTCCTGGAGAGTGTTCTTGATCTGGCCAACTGTTGTGAAGGGTGTTTTCTTCACCAGGGAAAGAATTATTCGGTCATCCACCACAGTTGTTTTCTGCGGTCTTCCCGGTCTTTTGGTGTTGCTGAGCTCACCGGTGCGTTCTTGCTTTTTAAGGATGTTCCAAACAGTTGATTTGGCCACACCAAATGTTTTTGCTATCTCTCTGATGGGTTTCTTTTGTTTTTTCAGCCTAATGATGGCATGCTTCACTAATAGTGACAGCTCTTTGGATCTTATATTGAGAGTTGACAGAAACAGATTCCAAATGCAAATCGCACACTTGAAATTAACTCTGGACCTTTTATCTGCTCCTTGTAAATGGGATAATGAGAAAATAACACACACCTGGCCATGGAACAGCTGAGCAGCCAATTGTCCCATTACTTTTGGTCCCTTAAAAAGTGGGAGGCACATATACAAACTGTTGTAATTCCTACACCGTTCAGCTGATTTGGATGTAAATACCTTCAAATTAAAGCTGAAAGTCTGAAGTTAAAGCACATCTTGTGCGTTTAATTTAAAATCCATTGTGGTGGTGTATAGAGCCAAAAAGATTAGAATTGTGTCGATGTCCCAATATTTATGGACCTGACTGTGTATATATATATATATATATATATATACACACAATATCTCACAAAAGTGAGTACACCCCGCACATTTTTGTAAATATTTTATTATATCTTTTCATGTGAAAAAAAACTGAACAAATTAGACTTTGCTACAATGTAATGTAGTGAGTGTACAGCTTGTTTAACAGTGTAAATCTTATGTCCCCTCATAACTCAACACACAGCCATTAATATCTAAATGGCTGGCAACAAAGGTGAGTACACCCCTAAGTGAAAATGTCCAAATTGGGCCCAATTAGCCATTTTCCCTCCCTGGTGTCATGTGACTCATTAGTGTTACAAGATTTCACATGTGAATGTTAAGCAGGTGTGTTAAATTTGGTGTTATCGCTCTCATACTGGTCACTGGAAGTTCAACATGGCACCTCATGGCAAAGAACTCTGAGGATCTGAAAAAAAAAAAAAAGAAAGATTGTTGCTCTACATAAAGATGGCCTAGGCTATAAGAACAAAAAAAAAAGGAAAGACCAAACCTTCTCCATACTTCTGCCTATGTGAAAATGACCTCCGATCAACTGCCACTCCCCAGTGTAGAAGTTACTGCCGTAGCCATAGATACCTGCATATAAAAAAAATATTTCCTTGGGAAGATCTAAGAAGGCGAGACCTCCCAAAGAAAAATAGAAGGCTACTGAACGCTACAACGGGCAATAATGGATCATAGATATAAAATGTATTTGTTTTATTATATATCAAAATGCCATATACAAGATAAAAAGTATTGCTCTGATAGCAAGAGCTATAGAAAACTAGTCTTGCTTAACCACTTAAGCCCTGGACCAATACGTAGCATAAAGACCAGAGGTGGTTTTACAATTTGGCACTGCGCTGCTTTAACTGGAAATTGCGCGGACATGCAATGTTGTACCCAAACGAAATTTGCGTCCTTTTCTTCCCACAAATAGAGCTTTATTTTAATGGTATTTGATTGCCTCTGCGATTTTTATTTTTTGCGATATAAAAGGAAAAAGACCAATAATTTTGGAAAAAAAAGATTTTCTAATTTTTGTTATAAGAAAAATCTAATAAACTCAATTTGAGTCATACATTTAGGCCAAAATGTATTCAGCCACATGTCTTTAGTTAAAAAAATGTCAATAAGCGTATATTTATTGGTCTGCGCAAAAGTTATAGTGTTTACAAACTAGAGTACATTTTCTGGAATTTACACAGCTTTTAATTTATGACTCCCTATCTAATTTCTTGAGGTGCTAAAATGGCAGGGCAGTACAAACCCCCCCCCAAATGACCCCATTTTGGAAAGTAGACACCCCAAGGAAATTGCTGAGAGGCATGTTGAGCCCATTGAATATTTTTTTTTTGTCCCAATTGATTGAATAATGACAAAATTTTTTTTTACAAAAAGTTGTCACTAAATGATATATTGCTCACACATGCCATGGTTATATGTGGAATTGCACCCCAAAATACATTTTGCTGCTTCTCCCGAGCACGGGGATACCACATGTGTGGGACTTTTTGGGAGCCTAGCTGCGTACGGGACCCCAAAAACCAATCACCGCCTTCAGGATTTCAAAGGGCGCAAATTTTTGATTTCACTCCTCACTACCTACAACAGTTTTGAAGGCCATAAAATGCCAAAATAGCACAACCTCCCCCCCCCAAATGACCCCATTTTGGAAAATAGACACCCCAAGCTATTTGCTGAGAGGCATGTTGAGTCCATGCAATATTTTATATTTTGCCACAAGTTGCGGGAATATGAGAAACTTTTTGTTTTTTTTTTGCACAAAGTTGTCACTAAATGATATATTGCTCACACATGCCATGGGCATATGTGAAAATTACACCCCAAAATACATTCTGCTGCTTCTCCTGAGTACGGGGATACCACATGTGTGGGACTTTTTGGGAGCCTAGCCGCGTACGGGACCCCAAAAACCAAGCACCGCCTTCAGGATTTCTAAGGGCATAATTTTTTGATTTCACTCTACCTTATCACAGTTTTGAAAGCCATAAAATGCCAAGATGGCACAAAAACCCCCAAAATTACCCCATTTTGGAAAGTAGACACCCCAAGCTATTTGCTGAGAGGCATGTTGAGCCCATTGAATATTTTTTTTTGTCCCAAGTAATTGAATAATGACAAAAAAAAAAAACGTACAAAAAGTTGTCACTAAATGATATATTGCTCAAACATGCCATGGTTATATGTGGAATTGCCCTCCAAAATACATTTTGCCGCTTCTCCTGAGTACGGGGATACCACATGTGTGGGACTTTTTGAGAGCCTAGCCGCGTACAGGGCCCCAAAAACCAAGCACCGCCTTCAGGATTTCTAAGGGCGTCAATTTTGGATTTGACTCCTCACTACCCATCACAGTTTTGAAGGCCATAAAATGCCAAGATAGCACAAAACCCCCCCAAATGACCCCATTTTGGAAAGTAGACACCCCAAGCTATTTGCTGAGAGCCATGGTGAGTATTTTACAGCTCTCATTTGTTTTTGAAAATGAAGATTTTTTTTTTTCTTTTTTACATTTTCAAAACTTTGTGACAAAAAGCGAGATCTGCAAAATACTCACCATACCTCTCAGCAAATAGCTTGGGGTGTCTACTTTCCAAAATGGGGTCATTTGGGGAGGTTTTGTGCCATCTGGGCATTCCATGGCCTCCGAAACTGTGATAGACAGTGAGGAGTGAAATCAAAAATTTACACCTTAGAAAGCCTGAAGGCGGTGCTTGGTTTTCGGGGTCCCGTACGCGGCTAGGCTCCCAAAAAGTCTCACACATGTGGTATCCCCGTACTCAGGAGAAGCAACAGAATGTATTTTGGGGTGCAATTCCACATATAACCATGGCATGTTTGAGCAATATATCATTTAGTGACAGCTTTTTGTACTTTTTTTTTTTCTTTTTGTCATTATTCTATCACTTGGGACAAAAAAAAAATATTCAATGGGCTCAACATGCCTCTCACAAATAGCTTGGGGTGTCTACTTTCCAAAATGGGGTCATTTGTGGAGGGGTTTTGAACTGTCCTGGCATTTTATGCACAACATTAGGAAGCTTATGTCACACATCATCCACTCTTCTAACCACTTGAAGACAAAGCCCTTTCTGACGCTTTTTGTTTACATGAAAACATTTATTTTATTTTGCAAGAAAATTACGTTGAACCCCCAAAAATTATATATATTTTTTAAAGCAAAGGCCCTACAGATTAAAATAGTGGGTGTTGCATTTTTTTTTCCACACAGTATTTGCGCAGCGATTTTTCAAGCGCATTTTTTTATTTTTAATGCACTAAAACACACTATATTGCCCAAATGTTTGATGAAATAAAAAAGATGATTTTAGGCCGAGTACATAGATACCAAACACGACCTGCTTTAAAATTGCGCACAAACGCGCAGTGGCGACAAACTACTTACATTTGTAAAAGCCTTTACAGGTTACCACATTAGATTTACAGAGGAGGTCTACTGCTAAAATGACTGCCCTCGATCTGACCTTCACGGTGATACCTCACATGCGTGGTGCAATTGCTGTTTACATATGACGCTACCGACGCTTGCGTTCGCCTTTGCTGAAGAGCAGGGGGTGACAGGGGTGGTTTTTTTATTTTATTATTATTTATATATTTTGCTTTTTTATTTTATTTTTAAACTGTTCCTTCCATTTTTTATTTTTTTTTACCATTTTTATTGTTATCTCAGGGAATGTAAATATCCCTTATGATAGCAATAGGTAGTGACGGGTACTCTTTTTGAAAAAAATTGGGGGTTAGACCCTAGATCTTACCTCTGCCCTCAAAGCATCTGACCACACCAAGATCGGTGTGATAAAATGCTTTCCCAATTTCCCAATGGCGCTGTTTATATCCGGGGGGGGGGACATTCCCTCCCACTGCTTGTAAAAGCAGTCTAGAGGCTAATTATCTGCTAGGATGGCTTTTACACGAAAGCCGACCGCTGGCTGAAAAGAATGATACCAAGATGATACCTAAACCCAGTACTTTGCTGGTCCTTGTTGGACATGTATTGTAGTCTTTTTTATTTTTTTCATGTAGCCTGTTGGCTGAACGAAAAAAAGAGATTGATCGGTGGATATGCCCACCATTAGAATACCTCCCTTCATCCACCCACTTCTAATGATGGGCATACATGCACCATTTATATATGCCAAAGCATGGGGGCATCCTCCCGCAAAAAAGTTATGCCGCGTACACACGGTCGGACTTTTCCACGGGCAAGCCTCCGTCGGAATTTTGACCGTATGCACGCAGCATAAAAGGTTATGCCGCGTACACACGGTCAGACTTTTCCACGGGCAAGCCTCCTTCGGAATTTTGACCGTATGTATTAGGAGCAAAATCGCACCTCCGCCCCTGCTGCCCCCATACTTCGGCATATATGCTCTTTTTTTTTTCAACTGTGGTGGTGAAATCACCTCCTACAGTGTTGGAGTCACGGCTTTATGTATCGTGGGAGCAAACGCTGTTGCTGTCAAGATAAATAAATCTGCGCTGCAACTGAATGGCGTACCTGCTAAGCAAATGATGGTCAACATTAAGACAAAGTAACATTACAGTCTAACAGTAAGACCTTACATACAGTTTACCTGCAAAGCAAATACAAAAAAAAACCTAGTAAAAAATAAAACATTTTTTTAATGCAACCTGTGCCTAAAATATATATATATGCCGAAGCATGGGGGCAGGCATCCTCCCGCAAAAAAGTTATGCCGCGTACACACGGTCGGACTTTCGACCGTATGTACGCGGCATAAAAGGTTATGCCGCGTACACACGGTCAGACTTTTCCACGGGCAAGCCTCCGTCAGAATTTTGACCATATGTAAGTGGTATTAGGAACAAAATTGCTCCTCTGCCCCTGCTGCCCCCTCTTTTTTTTTTTTTTAACTGTGGTGGTGAAATCACCTCCTACAGCGTTGGAGTCACGGCTTTATGTATCGTGGGAGCAAACGCTTTTGCTGTCAAGATAAATAAATCCGTGCTGCTGCTGAATGGCGCACCTGAAAACAAAGAATTACATACCTGAAAAGCAAGCATGATAAAAACATTGCAGAATAGAATACAGTAAAAAAGAGCAGAACAATAGAGAGAAAATAGAGAAAGAGAGAGGGAACAATAAAACAACAACTATTTTTCTTGTGTTTTTTTTTTTTTTTTCTTACGTTTTTTTTTTACACTTTTTTTTTTTTTTTTACACTTTTTTTGTAACTTTAACAACTGTAACATTTCGGGTCTCTCAAAATGCGATGACATCTTGGGAGACCCTGTGTAAGTGTGTCCTAGTCTGTGAAATGCTGTACCCTACGCTAAAACTTCACTTTTGTGTGGAAGCGTTCAAAACATTTACAAATGCAAAGGCCAGGATTGTCAGGACAGAGTGGACAAAAATAATGGGTGTCACGCCTAAATCCGTGCTTGCTACAGACACAACATCTTTTTTGGGGGGCTCGTTGGGTAGGGGTACCCTCGAGGACATACGGAAAATGCCTCTCATGCAGCCGGCTTACTGCATTTGGTTGGGGATGATAAGGTACAGAACTGCCTGGATACAGGAGGTCTGTGACTATCTCATCCTGGAATTTTAGGAAGGATAAAGTCCCGCATGAAGCTCTGTATAGCACATGAGCGTTCAGCAAATCCAATTGAAATAAGGATAGAGACACTTTTTTGTACCAGCGTCTCGCCTTACGGGCAATGTGGTATGGCGCCAACAACTGGTCGTTGAGGTCCACCCCTCCCATATTTTGGTTATATTCGTGGACACAGAGGGGTTTCTCCAACACCAGTCGCCTTACGAATTTGAACTATCGTGTCTGCATGAAGGGAGTTAAGAAGGAAAACATTCTTATTATGTCTCCACTTCACAGCGAGCAAATTATTACACTTCAAGCAGGCTCTCTCCCCCAGCCTAAGATGGGAATCTACAAGCCCCTGTGGAAAGCCCCGGCGATTAGGTCGCACGGCGCCACATGCTCCAATCTGATGATCAAACAAGTGACTAAACAGTGGCACGCTCGTGTAATAATTGTCCACATACAAGTGGTACCCCTTTCCGAATAAGGGTGACACCAAGTTCCACACTATCTTGCCAGCGCTCCCTATGTAATCTGGGCAGTTGACCGGCTCAACCTGACTATCTTTTCCCTCATAAACCATAAAGCTCCATACATAGCCTGTTGCCCTGTCACAGAACTTATAGAGCTTGACCCCGTATCTGGCACGCTTGCTGGGAAGGTACTGTTTGAAAGACAAGCGGACAGAAAATTTAATCAGGGACTCATTAACACAGACAACTTGATCGGGAATAAACAAGGCTGCAAAACGTTTGTTGAAGTGGTTTATGAGAGGCCGAATTTTGTAGAGCCGATCGTATTCAGGGTCTCCACGTGGACGACAAAGTTCATTGTCGTTGAAGTGCATGAACCGCAAGATCTGCTTGTATCGTTTCCTGGACATGGAGGCAGAGAACACGGGCATATGATTAATTGGGCGCGTGGACCAATAGGCGAGAATTTATGTGTGCCCATGTTGAGGGAAAGGCCCAGAAAGGTTTTAAATTCGGAAACCGTAATTGGTTTCCAATCTCTGGCAATGGAAGGCAACTGGGGATTAGTGGCGATGAATTGACCAGCATATAAATTACTCTGGTCCACAATAGATCTATGGAGATCTTCCGTGAAAAACAGTGAATAAAAATCAAGTGGCGTAAAATCAGCTGTTTTCACCTGAATACCGGGTTGGGCAGTGAATGGGGGAAGTACGGGTTCTGCAGAAGTGTTGGGCACCCAATCAGGATAGGCAAATTCTGCGGGAAGGGCACTATGGGCACGACGGGCCTGCCTTTGTCTTCTTCTTGGTGGCAGTGGGACACTACTTGTGCTTGCCACCTCGCTAGCTTGAATTGCACTTATGGGACTCGCCACGTCACCACGTGATACTGCAGTGCTGGATGTACGTCCAGGCTGTACTAGGCCGCTGGTGCTTGCCAGTTCACCAGAAGGAATAGCGGCGCTAGTACTACTCTGCTCCATAATACAAGAGCCCTGCGGTTTTTGCTCCTCAACAACATCAGAAGATCGTGATCGGTCACGCCTGACCTTAGCAGGGACCTCATCATCTTCGTCGTCAGTGCTATCTGACATGGAGCCACTGTCTTCTACGGGAATGTATTCTGAGCCTGAATCTGACAGATACGTGACCTCTTCACTATCTGTCATGCTCAGAATCTCGTAGGCCTCTTTACTAGTGTACCTTTGATTTGCCATTTTGGCCTCTAAATTTAGTGGTACACTAGTAAAATTCACAGGTAAAAAAAAAGCACCTGACTGTCAGCAAATGTATCAAACGCTACAAAAAAAAACTGTTAGCGATCGCAGGGATCAGGCCTGTCTCTGCGAACGCTGCAGTTATGTGTGTTGTGTTTGGTAAGTGACAGTGATCGATCGATACTGCACTTGGGTGGGCTGGTCTGGGCGGAGGGGCTAAACGCAGGTGCTAGTAGGTATCTGGGCTGATCCCGCTAACACTGCGTTTTTGGGAACCCTAAACCGCTGGGGACGCTAGTATAGATCTGATCAGATACTATACCACTAATGGAGGTGTATGCTTTGCGCGTGGGTGTTAGCGTTACTGGCACTAACCTGACGCTGCCTGGGGCGACGCAGACCCTCTCTGACGCTAAAACCTAATTGATATCACCTGCCGGGCGATCAGGGGGTTAAACCTTTATTGGGTTATATACGGCGGGTGCCCTGATGCTATAAAAAGCAAACTAACCAACCAGCATCACCCGCAACAATTATACGGTGCTCACTGGTGAAAGGGTTAACTCCTCAGGGGGTTAAAACCTTTATTAGGTAATATATGGGGGTACCTGACGGGTAACCTAAATAACTAACTGGCTAACCAGTGTCACCAGTGACACTTATACGGTGATCACTGGTGAAAGGGTTAACTCTAGGGGCAATCAGGGGGTTAAAATAATATATGGGGGTACCTGACACTATAAAAACCTGCGGCGAACCTAAAAAAAAAACAAAAAAAAACTGGCTACCTAGGGGCACCACCGACACTAATACAGTGATCGGAAAAACGATTGCTTAGTGAGGCTGGCGATAGGGGGTGAAAGGGTTACCTGGGGGGCGATCAAGGTATTAAACCTTTATTAGGGGGGGTTAGGGGGCTACCCTGGACCTAAAGGGGCCTAAACCTAACTGCCCTGCAACTTTTTTCTGTCACAAATGACACTGATTGCAGTGATCAGTAAAAAAATTACCACCGCAAACGGTGACACTGTGACTGGGGGTGACTGGGGCGTAAAAGTGTGCCTATGTGTACCTACGTGTTAGTGTAGTGTTGGTGAACTTACTGTGAGATGTCTTCTCTCCTCGCGCCGGACCGAAAAGACCGCCGCATGGAGAGATGACATCACTTCCTCTGCCTGTGTTTACATTACACAGGCAGAGGAAGAATGTCATTCGTCAGGAGCGATCGCGAGGGGGTGGCCAGAAACCAATGGCCGCCCCCTCATCACGGATCCCTCCTGAACCGAAAACCACCGCTCCATGTACCGGAGGGGGGTCCGATCGGATCCCCCCACCCATACAAAGGCAGTCACGTACAGGTACGTGATTGTGCCTGTCCGTGCCATTTTGCCGACTTATATGTACATGGGGCGGTCGGTAAGTGGTTAATTTCAGTCAGTGTAGCACCATTTATACAAGGATAACATACAAGTGCACCCTAGTGCACAAACAAAAAACACATAGACATGAACGAACAGTGAACAAACAATTAACATATACGGGCCGGACACCTAAATAACCACACATACAGGAATACCCGGCGGTTGAAACTCTGCTAGTCTCGTTTAAATAATGTTATGAAATATATGGGAAATCTATGCATGTGTGGCCCCCCGGGGGTGTAGAGGACTAGCAGGTGTGAAATTGCATTTCTGACTATTGTTCTAATATTACAGGTGAGTTCCAGACTAGGAAACAGTTAATACATTTGTAGCAGTTCTGGATGTATAGATCATATGCAGCCTGAAAACCAGGCGTATTAAAAAACTCATTCCATATATTATAAGGCTTAAAATATTAGATACTATGTTGCTGCTGCGCCTAGATCTGGACACCTGGGGTGAACTGGGATCATGTGTGAACCAATCGCTGATGAGCAATTTGCTGATTGCTGACTTCTTGCTTGTCCTTGCTCAGGTTTTTATTTATATGAGCAGTGGTCCTTGTTTATATAAAAAAAAGTCATCATTCACACAGTGTCATTCACGTATGGCTATCTATAAAGTGGACCATATAAGCCCAAATGCAAAGATGTTTGAATGATCCAGGCTTAATTTATGTATGTTGCTACAAATACCGGGCACCAAAGAATCTGTCCAGTTAGCACATTGATCATGAATATCTTATAAGGCAATATGGTCTGTCAGCTAGCACAAGTATGTATGATAAAGGTTCCTACATTACCGCCTCCACTCGTTAAAAGAACACGCTGAGGAACATTTTCGGTGTCTATAATAGACAGTGTCCTTCTGCTGTATTCTCGCTTGTTTGTGTGTACATACACGTTTGGAAAGACAGGTTGAAGGAGGACATTGTGTGATATATCCCCAAGAATTCAGCAGTGTTTCAGCGGTGATTCCGGAACCATGTCCGCTGAGTGTGTTTGTATCCAACACTCAATTCTCAACTCGCCACATCCCGTTTGACTGGGGGATCGTTCAGGTGGCGTCACGCTAATGTCCCCTCATAACTCAACACACAGCCATTAATGTCTAAACCGCTGGCAACAAAGGTGAGTACACCCCTAAGTGAAAATGTCCAAATTGGGCCCAATTAGCCATTTTCCCTCCCCGGTGTTATATGACTCGTTAGTGTTACAAGATCTCAGATGTGAATGTTAAGAAGGTGTGTTAAATTTGGTGTTATCGCTCTCATACTGGTCACTGGAAGTTCAACATGGCACCTCATGGCAAAAAACTCTCTGAGGATCTGAAAAAAAAAAGATTGTTGCTCTACATAAAGATGGACTAGGCTATAAGAAGATTGCCAAGACCCTGAAACTGAGCTGCAGCACAGTGGCCAAGACCATACAGCACGTTAACATGACAGGTTCCACTTGCCTCGCCCATGGTCAACCAAAGAAGTTGAGTGCATGTGCTCAGCATCATATCCAGAGGTTGGCTTTGGGAAGTAGACGTATGAGTGCTGCCAGCATTGCTGCAGAGGTTGAAGGGGTGCGGGGGTCAGCCTGTCAGTGCTTAGACAATACGCCACACACTGAAACAAATTGGTCTGTATGACTGTCGTCCCAGAAGGAAGCCTCATCTAAAGATGATGCACAAGAAAGCCTGCAAACAGTTTGCTAAAGATAAGCAGACTAAGGACATGGATTACTGGAACCATGTCCTGTGGTCTGATGAGACCAAGATAAACTAATTTGGTCCAGATGGTGTCAAGCGTGTGTGGCGGCAACCAGTTGAGGAGTACAAAGACAAGTGTGTCTTGCCTACAGTCAAGCATGGTGGTGGGAGTGCCATTGTCTGGGGCTGCATGAGTGTTGCCGGCACTGGGGAGCTACAGCTCATTGAGGAAACCATGAATGCCAACATGTACTGTGACATACTGAAGCAGAGCATGATCCACTCCCTTCTGAGACTGGGCTGCAGGGCAGTATTCCAACATAATGACCCCAAACACACCTCCAAGACAACCACTGCCTTGCTAAAGAAGCTGAGGGTAAAGGTGATGGACTGGCCAAGCATGTCTCCAGAACTTAACCCTATTGAGCATCTGTGGGGCATCCTCAAATGAAAGGTGGAGGAGTGCAAGGTCTCTAACATCCACCAGCACAATATATTGACACTTTGGGCCCAATTGGGACATTTTCACTTAGAAGGTTACTCACTTTTATTGCCAGTGGTTTAGACATTAATGGCTGTGTGTTGAGTTATTTTGAGGGGACAGAAAATGTATACTGTTATCACCACTGGGTTTTTTATTATATAAATGAAAAAATAACAAAACAATTTGGTATTTTTTTCTACTTTCTGTTATAAAACATATCCAATAAAACATATGATAATTGAATTTCTTTATAAATATAGGCCAAAATGTATTCTGCTACATGTCTTTGATAAAAAAGAAAAAAAATCCCAAAAGATTGTTTTAATTTGTTTGTGTGAAAGTTCTAGTGTCTACAAACTATGGTATATATACACTTGAATTTACACAGCTATAGACCCTATACTGTGATGGTGGCGATCAGCAACTTAGTGTGACTGGTATAGCGTGACAGGCTATCTGCCGCTAACAGACACTAGCTGGAAGGGTCACTAATTGACACGGACATTGCTAGTGACACTAATACAGTGATCAGTGATAATACTGTACACTAACACTTTTCTAATGACATTGGCTGGAAAGGAGTTAACATTTAGGGGCAATCAAGGGGTTAACTGTGTGCCTAACAAGTGTAATGTGTGCTGCTTCTAATATGGCTGTTTTTTCCCTGCTATTCAGGGAAAAGAAACAGCCAGATCGCTGTTCACTGTACACAGGGTTCTTTGTGTTTGTAAACACTGAACTCTGTCTGTGATTGGACACAGCCAATCAGCAGGTTTCAGCTGAAATCATTGACTGAAAACTGCTTCCAAACTTGTGTTGTGTCCAATCACAGCATGAGTCGGCAGGGGGCG
This sequence comes from Rana muscosa, assembly GCA_029206835.1. Taxonomy (NCBI): domain Eukaryota; kingdom Metazoa; phylum Chordata; class Amphibia; order Anura; family Ranidae; genus Rana; species Rana muscosa. Next base: position 527,317,788 of record CM055122.1, read on the forward strand.
TGTGCATGCAAACCTGGAAACAAGCCAGCAATGTACATGTATGTTACAGTGCCTGCACCTGCTTCCAGTATATTTAATTAAAGTAGAACTTTACTCATTTTAAAATGAGTAATGTGTATCCCAGGCGAGGAAAGAATAAGGGATTTGGTGTACCAAGAAGATGCCTTCTCTGCCTAGGTGAGGAATAATGATGCGGGAGCAAGTACCTGCTGGAAGAAGTACTTGCTTCCCAGAAAAAAGGTTACAAAATATTTTAAAGGAAGGGGATAGAGGTTTAGGATTATTTGATAGGCAGAATGTGAGGTAAATGAGCCTGTCAAAATAGAATTATGAAAGCTTCCACTGATGAATTATTTTTTAAATTGTAAGTTTCAGGGCTACCATTGATGCCCACATAGAGGTTGACTGACTTTGAAATATTTGTACATCAGGTTTCCTGACGTTTTTCTAGTGGATCGCATACCTGGTGGTCAGTACCTCACAGGTCATGAAGCAAGGATCAGGATGACAGCTCAAATGCCTGTACTAACAAAACAAATCAGCATCGGTAGCTCCTGTTTTGTTATCCTGACAGATATATGGGATGCCACATTACTGTGTGACCTATACACACACACACTAATAGGGATATTTAGTGAATCTGACATTCACCAAAGATTCTCTGCAGGTGAATCTTCCAGGTGCATGTGTTTAAATGACAGTGATTAATTCAGCACCAGTGAAGGTTTGGTGTAAATCTCATTTGCTGTTTTTTGGTAGCCTTCTTGCATTCCAGTGTAAACATAGGGCATGGGCATTACCGTTACATTAGAAGACTGGAACGCTGCCAATTCACTGCAAAAACTGTTGAGAAATCAGCCTGTACTCACTATACTACCTCTGGTATGAACTTTGGGGATGACTTGCTAAACAATGCCTACAGCTACAGAGGTAAATGAAGGATTGTTTTAAAGCATATTTACTGCTTCTTAATATGTAAATGCTTTGTGTAACGCCTGACCTTGAGCTTACATTAATGTTGCTATATAGTCTACCTTTTGCTCATAGCCACCCCTTTCTTTATGGCTTAAGACTGCACACTTTGTGATGGATTTGAATACAGCAAATATGTGCACTGTTGAGCTAAATTCTAAAATATTTATTCAGTACATCCCTAAATAATCTTCTTGGACCGTGGAGTGTTTACTACATGTAAATGGATGCATTTGTGTAGCTATAAAATTTGATTATCCACAAAAATGGCAAAGTGTTTTATTACTTCTCCTATTCAGCCTACAGTTTGTACTCCTTATAATTTGTCATTACACTTCTGACAGGTCCAAACCAACAGACAAGATATCTGGCCTATATGTAGAGTTATAGACCGTATAAATTTTCAAGCACAGGCCTCAAATAAGCCAGGCAGCAAAATCTCATTCTGCCGAATTGATTTACTGGGAAAAAATGGTTGTAAGTTTATGAGTTGTGTTTGGACAAACGTCAAACCCTCAGTGTGTGAAATTGAGAACAAGCTACAGATGAAATGGTCCATTTTGGCATTTAGTGACGTACTGATGTAGTTGTAACTTTACCAATTTTAAACATGTGCATATGCCTAACAAACAGAGGGAAGAAGTAATAATTGTGCCTTAATTGCCAAGCAAAGCAATTTAAATTGTGCATTATACTGTATTTTGATTCTTGCTTTATGGTTTTTTTTTTCTCCGACTGTGTTTAATTTTACTACACAGATTTACTGTGATGGTCTTTTTCTATTGACCTGCACTTGTAACCTACTTTCTCTTTCGTTCATGGACAGACACAGCCTTAATCTTGACAAAGTGGGCATTAGCCTTCCTTCAGGAGTGACTAGGCAGAAAGTGTTAACAACTTCAAAGCTGAACAGCCCCGCCTATGGTGTGGTCCTACTGGCTATATCCCCTCTGCCTGCACTAAGCAGATCAGTTTTTTCTGCCTAGCTAAGGAGAAGACATGGCTCCCTTCGGGCCCATAGGCCTGGGGTTTTTTTTTGTTCCAGATTGAAATTGTATTATTTTATTTTTATTTTTGTTCCTGTGATCTTCGATCAACTGCCGACTGGGTGACAGGCTGGATCCCAGATCCTTGTAGTCTCCCCAGTTTTGGCCATCGAGCGTGTGTCGGCCATAGCTACGCGCTGGGTCGTCCACGACGTGCCTGTCGCTCTACGGGTGTCCATGAGCTATACGCTCCAGGGCATGCATACGACCAGTCTATAGGGCCGAGTCACAGCAGCCGGGCCAACAGTCCCCTCCATCACCATGCGGAAGGTAATCTGTCTGGGATGCTTCCAGCACAATCCACGCAGGAAGGGTAAGTAGTAATCCCCTGCTTCCGCAGGAAGACAAAGCTGGGCATTCCTGGAGAGGTGAGTAAGAGGTTCTATCCTTCCCTTCCTCCCTCCCTTCCTTCCCTCCTCCCTAGGCTCTCCGAGCTAGGCTGGCTGCTGGGGCGGGGGTTCACCTGGGAGGTTGGCTCCACCTGTGTGGGAACTGTGCATGTATGTCGGCTAGATAAATGTTATGAGCTGCCATGAAAAAAGTTTGCTTACCTATGTGTTCTGCTCCATGCTGTCGGCGACCATTTTGCTGGTGATCCATGCTGTGTTTGGCCTCTATCTGCGTGGCGGCCATGTTCTTGTGGTCCGCGCAGTGTTTGGCCGCTTGGCAGACAATTTTCTTGTGATACATGCTGTGTTTGGCCTCTTCTGTGCTGGCAGCCACTTTCTCATGGTCCACACCGATCAAATAGCATTTAAACGGCGCAAGACTACAGACACATGCTGCAGAGTGGTCAGACTGATATCTGACAAGGAAGCAGCTCCACTAGAAGCAGACGGCAGCCGTACTACTGTTCTAGGGTGGTGAGTCCTCTGGGGGGGGGACCCCTTGTCTCTGTCGCAGCTAGGAGGGTGGGCTGTTGGTACCTTGACTGGAGTCTTTGTGTCAGGTGTGTGGGTCAGCATGGCATCAGAAGCAGACGCTTCTCCCCCTGATACACCTGAATTGGAATCTGGTGCTTCTGCACCCGCTGTGTCAGTAGACACTAGGTCGGCGTCCTGGTTGTTGCCAAGGTGGAAGCGGGGGGTAAAAAGTGCCCCATCCCCCCGCCATCTTCTGGGGATAACTCTGATGCGGAGCTGGACCCAGCTACGGCTCATGGCTCTGGTTCTGACATGTTGGAAAGAAAAAAACAGATATGGCGCTGGTCTATTGGAACCCTGTGAGGAAAGAAAAAAGCAGATATGCTGCCTCTACTGATTGCATCCACCTGAGTGGAGCAAATGATTGAAAGGAAAGAAAAAAGCAGATATGGCGCTGGTCTATTGGAGCCCTGTGAGGCCTAATGTTGCACTTAAAATCTTATTATATAAAGTGCGGTGTGTAAATTAAAATGAATTGCTCAAAGTGCTACAAAATTCCTAAGTGCTGAAGTGCGTGTGCAAACTACTGCTTACAAAGAAAAAATATATTAGAATAATAATAATAAAAAAATATATATATATATAATTATAAATATAAAAAATATTAATACATTGAGTGTCCATAATCAAATATATTAGTACATTGGGATGTCCGTACCCCTACTTGGTGGAAAATTATACAGGTGAACAGACTTGTGAAATAAATATATGTGCAAATGTCCAATAAATAAAATGCAGTACACTTCAATTAATGCTACAAACAAATCCTTAGAAAAAAGTCCTTATAAAAAGGTCCTTATGGAAACCATAATAAAATATATCCAATCAGGTTGTTTCAAGTGCTGAAAGAAGTGCTTGGTGCCTAGTGTAAAGGAGCCGTGATCACTGCAAACTGTGCTCTTACAAAGACCACACTCACCAGCTTGTACCCCCCTCTTGAGGTATGATGCCTTCACAGTGTGGGCCACTGTGTAGCCCTCTGGCAGTTGCTCGTCCCTCTGCTCTTGATGGTGATAGTGCTCAAACAAAGGCCCATGTATAAGAGAAAGGAAGGGAGCCCCAGATAGTGTGATACCATTTTATGACCTTATAAGAGCACAGTTTGCAGTGATCACGGCTCCCTTACACTAGGCACCAAGCACTTCTTTCAGCACTTGAAACAACCTGATTGGATATACTTTATTACGGTTTCCATTTGCACATATATTTATTTCACAAGTCTGTTCACCTGTATAATTTTCCACCAAGTAGGGGTACGGACATCCCAATGTACTAATATATTTGATTATGGACACCTCAATGTATTAATATTTTTTTTATATTTATATTTTTTATTATTATTATTCTAATATATTTTTTCTTTGTAAGCAGTAGTTTGCACACGCACTTCAGCACTTAGGAATTTTGTAGCACTTTGAGCAATTCATTTTAATTTACACACCACACTTTATATAATACGATTTTAAGTGCAGCATTAGGCCTCACAGGGCTCCAATAGACCAGCGCCATATCTGCTTTTTTGGATGCAATAAGTAGAGGCAGCATATCTGCTTTTTTCTTTCCTCACAGGGCTCCAATAGACCAGCGCCATATCTGCTTTTTTCTTTCCCTCTAATCATTTGCTCCACTCAGGTGGATGCAATCAGTAGAGGCAGCTGTCTATTGATTCCCCTGGAACACACACAATCAAAAATAGTTTATACCTCTGCTGGCATCAGGGTTTCTGAATATTCTTGCGCGGATTCATTTTTACACATGTCTTTCCTGGTTCTGACATATCAGAGGATGCGGACCGTGGCCGGTTGGACAGTCCGGGTCTGGGTCACCACGCAATAAGGCTCTGATAGGTGACCTTATCACTGCAGTGCGGGATACTCTAAAGATAGAGGAGCCTGCAGAAAAGCCAGAGGCGTTGATCCCTTTCGTGTTCCGCAAGCCGACCCACACTGCTAAGGTGTTCCTTGTGCGTCTTATCTAGATAAGCTTTTATTCAAAGAGCGGGACAAATCTCAAAAGGCTTTCGGTCCCCAAAAAAGGTTGACGGTGCGTTACCCCTTTGAGGGGAGCTCCTGAAAAGATGGACCTCTCCTCCAATAGTGGACCCTCAGGTGTCCAGATTAAACAGGGTAGCCATAATTCTGGTGAAAGGGGCTCCTTCTTTCAAGGACCCTGCAGACAGGAAGGCTGAAGCGGTCATCCGCTACCTATACGGCTCGGCTGTGCGCCCAACGGTGGTTAGGGCCCTGGTGTCTCAGACACTCTCTGAAGGGGCGAAGATGCTGCTCCATGGGTTAAAAGCACATGAGGCTTCATCGGTCAAGGTGGCTATGGCCGACCAGTTGATACTGGGCCTTAAAATTGTCTGTGAATCAGCCTCGGACACTATTCCTCTGCTGTCCAGAGCCTCAAGCTATGCGGTGGTGTTACGCCGTCTGCTCTGGCTAAAAGGTTGGTCGGCGGACCAATCATCCAAGAAGGCCCTGATGAATTGCCCTTTAAGGGCGACAGACTTTTTTGGAGCATCCCTGGAGGACATTATTAAATACGCCACAGGAGGTAAGAGCATGCTGCTCCCACAATCCAAAAGCGGTAAGAAGCCACGCCATTGGCTAGGGCCCTCCTTTACTCCAAACAAGCGTTTTTTTCCGTCCGATTAGTGTGGCAAGTAAACGATCCCAGGCCGATAAAGCGCCTGCTGAGGGACAGAAGTGTCCCTGGTTTCGCAAGCCCAACAAGCCTGCAAACAAATCTACGTCCGCATAAAGGTCTGTCCCCACCCATCTCTTGGGTAGGGGGACGCGTGCGTGAGGTCGCGACCTGGTGGACATCTCAGATCCCCGACCGGTGGGTTTGCAAAGTCGTTTCCTCAGGGTACAAGATGGAGTTCTCTCTTGCCCTCTGAACGGATTGTTATTTTTATTCATTCCTTTCCCCTCCAACCGCCAGCTTTTGCCGACTCGTCGGGAAGCCTATATGGGGCGGTTCAAGACCTGCTGATACGCGGGGGGATTATTCCTGTTGCAGTACAGGAACAGTTTCAGGGGTTTTACTCAAATCTGTTTGTAGTACCAAAGAAGGAGGGGGTTCGTCCAATCTTGGATCTCAGGGCCCTCAATTGCTTGTGAGGTACAAAGATTCCGGAGGGAGTTGGTTCGCTCTGTTGTAGGACGTATACTTGCAGGTCCCCATAGGCACCAGGCATCAGATATGTCTGTGCTTTGCGGCCGGGGAAGACCACTACCAAGTGGTGGCGCCCCCCTTGGCCTGGCATCAGCACTGTAGGTGTTCACCCTGATTCTGGCCCTACCAAGACAGCGTGGGGATATTCTTCTGAGGGCCACCTCAGGCTCAGAATTGAGGTGAGCGTGTCTATAACCTGTCAGACCCTCCGATACTTTGGTTGGGTGCTGAACACTCAGAAGCCAGTATTGGTACAGACTCAACTCCTAGTGTATCTGGGGTTGATTCTGGACTCCTCAGAGGCAAAAGTTTTTTCTCCCTATGGGAAAGTTGCAGACCCTTTGGGCTGCGGTGCGGCAGTTGACATCCCAAAGATGGTCGTCACGTCGCTTTTGCATGCGAGTCCTGGGCCTCATGGTAGCCTCCTTCGAGGCGGTACCGTATGCGCAATTTCACACGCGAGTGTTACAGAAGATAATTCTGTCCAGAAGGGACAAGTGCCTATCATCCCTGGATTGTCAAATCCGGGTGAGCCACCTGGTTGGGACCTCTATAGTTTGGTAGCTGACATCACCGGCACTTCTGTCTGGGAGGTTGTTCCTTCCTTTTTACTGGATGGTGGTCATGATGGACACCAGTCTTGCTGGTTGGGGAGTCTGGGGGGTTCAGTTGACCCAGGGTCGCTGGACTCCGGAGGAATCCCACTTGCCGATCAATGCCCTGGAACTCTGGGCGATCAAGCTGTGCCTCTCCACTTGGTCGCAGAGGCCACAGGGGCATCCAGTCATGATCCAGTCAGACAACGCCAAGGCGTGGCGTATGTTAACCATCAGGGAGGAACAAGAAGCTTGGTTGCAGCATCGGAAATCGCTCACATCCTAAGGTGAGCAGAAAGGAGCGTACCGGCCCTGTCGGCCGTATACATTCTGGGCGTAGAACACTGGCAGGCAGAGTCGGCAGATGCTGGACCAAGGAGAATGGTCTCTACACCCGGAGGGGTTTCAGCTCCTTTGCCAAAGATGGGGCACGCCAGACGTAGATCCTGGCTTCTCGACTCAATCTGAAGGTATTGAGGTTTGTGGCCAGGTCGAGAGACCCATGGGCAGATGTGACAGAAGCTCCTTCCTCATCTGCTTCGCAGACTGGAGGCAGAGAGGATTCCAATGAGCCCAATTGCTCTGGATTGGCCTCTGCGTTCTTGGTACGCCAATCTAGTGCATCTGGTAGCAGACGCCTCTGGCGCCTACCACTAAGAAAGGACCTGCTGTCGCAAGGTCCCATATGCCATCCTGTTTTACAGTCACTGGCTTTAACGGCAGGGCTATTGAGAGCCAGGTGCCAAGAGACCGGGGCCTGTCAGACTCAGTGATCTCTACCATGAGGAGTGCTCGGAAATCGTCCTCCGGAAGATTTAACATCGCACTTGGAAGACCTACATATTCATTTGGAGGAAATGAGGTGGCATCCGCGTACTTATTTGGTCCAGAGTCCTGCTGTTCTTACAGCGTGGGGCGGACCAAAAATTTTACGTTAAGTACAATTATGGGGCAGATATCTGCCCTGGCTGGTTTTTTTTTTCAACGACCCATGGTGGCTCACTCATTAGTGAGAATGTTTGTACAGGGGGTTCGGCATGCGGCCCCTCCGGTCTGCCCTCCACTACCTCCGTGGGGCTTGTATAGCAGACGTCCCTTGGCGTCTACCGCTACGAGAGGACCTGCTGTCGCAAGGTCCCATACGCCATCCTGCTTAACAGTTAAGGGCTTTAACGGCATGGCCTCTAGGTGCCTCAGAAACCACCATTTGAGAACATTAGGGAGATTCCCTTGTTGACACTTTCTCAGAAGGTGGTCCTTTTGGTGGCTGTTGTGTCAGTTAAGACGGGTTTCTGAGCTGGCAGCCTTGTCATGCAAGGCTCCCTATCTGATCTTCCACAAGGATAAGGTGGTGCTGCGTCCGCAGCCTTCTTTTCTTCCTAAGGTCGTTTCGACCTTCCATCTGAAGGTAGACATTGTACTGCCATCCTTGTGTCCTCATCTGTCGAATCCTAAGGAGACGACGTTGTATTCTTGGACACTGTCCGAGCTCTGAGAGCATCTAGCGTCTTTTTCCCAGGTGTGTAAGGCGGCGACTTGCTCGTCCGTTCACACTTTCACTAAACTTTACAAGTTGAGGTGTGTGCATCTTTGGATGCTTCCTTCGGCCGCAAGGTATTGCAGGTGGCTGTTTAGAGTTACAACTCCTCCGTTGAGGAGCTATGTTTTGTTTTGTGGTGAAGTTGTTTTAATGCTGTTCCCACCCCTTGTTTTTGACACTGCTTTGGGATGTCCCACTTTGTCAAGATTAAGGCTGTGTCCGTCCATGAATGAAAGAGAAAATAGGATTTTTATACTCACCGTAAAATCCTTTTTCTCTGAGTTCATGGACGGACACAGCACCCACCCCTCCTTTTTAAGTTTGTACTGCTTTTAAAGAAATTATCTGCTTAGTGCAGGCTGAGGGGATATAGCCAGTAGGACCGCACCCTGGGCGGGGCTGTTCAGCTTTGAAGTTAACACTTTCTGCCTAGTCACTCCTGAAGGAAGGCTAATACCCACTTTGTCAAGATTAAGGCTGTGTCCGTCCATGAACTCAGAGAAAAGGATTTTACGGTGAGTATAAAAATCCTATTTTTCAACTTGCTTTAGCACAACAGGACAACGTTTGTTTCCACAATGCTACCTGGAACCTGTATTTATGTTTGCCATGATAAAAGGGACATCTGCCATAATATAGATGTTGTCTATTAGAACTATATCTATTTACAGAGACAAATTGCAGAGGGTTGCAGAACAGCTGCCATGTATGTAGTAGGGGAAATCCCCAACTTAAGGCTAAGCTGTGTGACATTATCTTTCAGAAAGGGTCCACTTATTGGTCCAATTTGACCATAGTATTCAACATGTTGTGTGAAGATAAATGTGCAGGTAAGCTTGCAGGAATGCTATGCAATCAGTTCAAAACAGTGTTTGGTGTTAACCTTGGCTCATGGCAACTGCTAGGCAGCCCTCTATATGAGATTATTCGATGAAAAAAGTCAGATGGGAGCTTTTCATCGGAATTTCCTATTGTGTGTATGCTCCATCGGAGTTAATTCCAAGGAATTCTGTCGGAGTTTAGATATAGAACATGTTCTATTTTTCTCCGATGGAATTCCGATGTGCTTTTGGTCGTACAATAGTCTGACCGTGTGTACAAAGCATTAGACCCACTCCAACCTGTGGCCGGTCAGTGAAAGGAGGATCAGCACAGTCAAGAACTCATCCCCCTGTAATTCTGCTGTTTCTTTCCATCAGCATGCCTCGTCAGCACACCTCGTCAGCACATGAACTAACTGGCTTCTTGTTCTGCTGCGCCCTCTTGCACTCAGCCCTGATATATAGGGATTGCATATGGCTGATGCCAGGTCAAATATATATATACATACACTGTTACCATTTAAAAAAATTAAATACATAAAATTATGTACTAATAGTTACAGATCTGCATTAATTTATTTTATTTTGCCTAGAGATTAGTTTTAATTTAGCAGGGCAATTGGAGGAATACCACTCCTTTTCTATGCTAAATCCTCATACTAAACACTACATTTCAGGGTTCACAGCACCAATACTGTACCGTACTGTACTTCTAAATCTGTATAGCAAAGAGCACACAATTTTGACATAAGCCTTTCTAAATTATTGGTTAGACTAATTTATGAAAAACAGACCAAAGATCAGCAAACCTGTTAGCCAGAGTAGCAAACCATACATAGTTCTAGTGTGGAATAACAAATTAAAAGTGGGGCAGTAAACCAATTTTTTCTTTACTCATGGAAACAATATGTATTGCATAAACCGCTGTATATTTTTCTATGTTCCATTTTTTTTCTTTCCATAAATGTGGAGCAGTGGAAGAGGTGGAATTTGATATACAAGCTGACTCTGATCACACAAGAATAACAGTGATTTATTTTAACCATGCAATATAATTCACACACATAAACCTAAATGCTTTCTAAAATCATAAAAAAGTTAGATAAGGCTTATCAAGAACATAGGAAGAACAAAATAACATCAAGAACATTAAATTGTACTTTGATGCAAGTGAGTGCATTTTGTTCTTTTAAGATTTAATTATCTAACACGCTTAACCTTTCTATATACCGGTATATATTTTTTTCGTTTTTATTGTATTTCAAAGTACTTTAAAAATATTTTCAGAGCTAAGTGATTTGATGTTGTTGACTGTGATTAAAAGGGTAACTTGTTCCCAATGATGATTTATTTTGGAATTTAGTTTGGGAACAGACAAAAGATTGTTCCAAGGTACTGCCTATTGCAAAAGGTTAAGACTGTTCTTTCTATTTATGGGTAATAATTATGTGCTGCTTTATTGTGGTATAGTGTGTGGAAAATTCAGTGTATAAGACTCTAAAGCCTCGTACACACGGTACGATTGTTGGCCAACAGAGCGTCTGATTTTTGTCGAAAGGGCGTGTGCCAGGATCTTGTCTTGCATACTAACATTACTGTCATGGATATGCACTAATGTCTGTCTGCCATCTTACCTTTTCCTCTTCATGTGTTCATCTTAGAGGCTGGACTCCTTCACCTGGCTTCCTTTATAATCTCCTCCCAGCCTGACTCCACCCCAGGCCCTATCACAGAACACTATATTAACCTGTGCACTGCAAGCTTGCCTTGCTGATCAACGTGTTTGTTTAAGCATTGTGTGTTTGGGTTCCTGCCTGCCGTGTGCTACATCTGTCTCTCTGTTACGATATTGGCTTGTTCCTGACTATCCCTGTCTGCTTGTGGCCCTTGACCTTTGGCTTGTCCTTTGTTATCCTTGCCTGCTTGTGACCCCGACCTTGGCCTTTCCTCTCATTATTCTTGTATCCTGTGCTGCTGCTCCCCCTCTTTCCTCCTTACCCTACGAGGCGTGAGCTAGGAGACTCTAGGGGTCGCGACCTGGACCGAGCCTGCATCGTAACATCCTCACCACTAGAGGCTCTGGAGAAGACCTGCTGGGTCTTAAACTCCGCACCCTGGCGTATCTCGGCTCTAGCTTCCTGTGGATCCCAGTTGTGCTCCTCTGGTCCTACTTTCCACAACCACTCAGTATCCTATCCGCAGCAGTCAGTCATAGGGTTCACTACCTTGTGGTGCACTCCTAACCCCCTACGGTGTGCATCTGTCACCTGGCCACAGGTGACCTGACAATTACACAATTGCCGTGCCACAAACACGAACGTAGTGACGTGCTATGAGGAATTTCAGCTGTTCGGTGCCACCTTTTGGGCCCCTTCTGCTAATTTTGTGTTTGTTGAGCATTGATTCCGAACATGTGTGTTTGTACTTTCGACTTTTGTGTGATGGATTTGTGTACTGACCATACAAAAATCAGACGTGAAGTCGTTGTCCACCGAAAATTTACTAGCCTGACATCCAACATTTGTTGGCTGAAAATTGGACAACAATTGTCAAAAGGAGCGTACTAACTGTAAGAATTTAGGACAACAGTCTGTCAACAGACAATCCCCTTCCAACAATCAGATGGTGTGTACAAGGCTTAAGAATAGTGCGGTTCTTTTCTGTTGTGTATTGACAATGCAGAGATAGATTAGCAATGCAAAGGTCATCTGATCACATCTGTTATATTAGCAAAGGTGGACACATTGTGGTTGATTTACTAAAGGAAAGTATGCTATTCACTTTACAAGGGAAGTTGCACTTTGCATGGGAATTGTTCACAGAGTTTAGGGAATGTGGTGCAGTTTTTCTTTACAAAGAATACCTAATCACATGCACAGAAAAAACTAATTTGCTTATATATGATTGGATGATGGAAGTCAGCATAATTCCCATGCAAAGTAAGACTTGTTTTGTAAACTGCCTATTTGCCTTTAGTGAAGCAACCACCCTGACTGTGAGGGTGGTTGCTACAGGGAGTGCAAAGATTGTCATAACCCACCAGGACACTGCAGTGGAATCTGGGACTTAGCCCTGTGGATCACACCCCTGAATAGAGTGCCTTTATTGATTGGTGGCACATGTGCAGGTCTGATGGCATGGAAAGTAATACTACTAATGCTAGTCAGAGCAAAAAATTCCGCATCACGTGTATGAGAGAGCCAGTGAAAAATAAGACTTTTTTTTTTTCTGCACAGGGACATCTATAGCATTGTTCATGACTGTGTAAAAGTTACCAATGAAGAATCTTAAATGGGTTTTGGTGATTTTAAAATGCACACTGTATGCATGGCTGACAGTATAAGTCTAGTGTTTGTTTTGTTGGTACTGTATGTGAAGCTCAGCAGTTATTAAGGACCAGCCTGAAAATGTAGGAGAATGTCTGGTATTTGGGGAAATAGAGGGGCTGGCTGCAGAATCCAAAAGAGAATTACACTGCATGTGATCAATACCATGGAGACAAAGTATTTTACACATTCTATTTAGCTTGCATTTTCTCTTTTTGTAATCATAATCTAATTACATTATTTTTACCCCTCGTAGCTGTCACAAGGTGTTGTGCCTGTGTCTCATGGGTAAGTTACTTTTTGTACACCCCACTGTGTACAAAAACAAACATGGAGATTTTTCTGGCCTGCCCTCTTACACCACACAATCTATCCCACTCTGTACAGAATTGTTGCACTGTGGAATACTTGAGGGATCGCCAGTGTGCTTAAATTGTTTGTAAAGCTTTGTTTTTTTTATTTGTTTTTAACCACTTGTGCTTACTGGGCACATAAACCCCCTTACTGCCCAGGCGAAATTTCAGCTTTCGACATATTTTTGGTTAAAAAATTCCCAATAAGCGTATAGTGATTGGTTTGCGCAAAAGTTATAGCGCCTACAAAATAGGGGATAGAATTCTGACATTTTTTTTATTATTTTTTTTTTTACTAGTAATGGCGGCGATCTGCGATTTTGTCAGGACTGCGATATTGCGTTGGACATATCGGACACTTTTGACACATTTTTGGGACCATTCACATTTATACAAGGATTAGTGCTATAAAACTGCACTGATTACTGTATAAATGTGACTGGCAGGGAAGGGGTTAACACTAGGGGGCGAGGAAGGGGTTAAATGTGTTCCCTATGAGTGATTGCTACTGTGGGGGGAGGGGACTGACTGGGGGAGGTGACCGATCTGTGTCCCTATGTACAAGGGACACAGCATCGGTCTCCTCTCTCCCTGACATGACATGGATCTGTGTGTTTACACACACAGATCCATGTCCTTGTCTGTGTACCGGCCGATCGCGGGTATCTGGCGGACATCGCGGCCGCCAGGCACACGCATTGGCATCTCAGTGATAACCCCCGGAGGAGCGGAGGCCGTATAATGACGGCCTCCCGGCATTATAGAACCACTTTGCGGCCGTCATTTGTCTTTTGACGGGCGCGAAGTGGTTAAGCAACAAACATGTCATTTGTTGTTTAAATAATGCGTAATGATTTTGCACAGAGAAGCCAAAATCCTCATCCTCTGGGGTCCCCTGCGGGGCTCCTGGCCCCTCCCTCCTGCCAATTCCTCTCATAGGTAGCAGCTTCTTATGGGGGGCCCTCGTGTGTGTTTGAGCCCAGTGGCTTCCGCTTCTCTCAGCCAAGCCTGTGAGAGCGGGGAGAAGGGAGAACAGCTCCTGTAGACATGCACAGTGCAGGAGTTCAAGTGGTATTTGGGGAGGGTTTTTTTTTACCTTAATGTAGAGAATGCATTAAAGTAAAAAAAAAAAACTCTTTACTTTTACAACCACTTTAACGTGCCACCCCAAATGAGTAATTGCATCCAGCATATTTTAGTGGTTGGGGTCCCTAGTACACACAGGTAAGGTGCACTTCTCCTCTATGAGGTTAGCTTTTGGATATCTGCAAGCATCTTCTGTTGTCTCCTATTTGATACATTCTGTATATAACTATATTATAGTGATATGTTTACGTTAAAATTCAATTTATCTATACCAGTGTGTGTGTGTTTGTTTTCTTTTTTATCATTTTAAGTCCAGTGGGTCTATATGAGGGGATAGTCTGCTTAGTGACATTGTTCTGCTATGTGTGGCAGTGAATATAATACTGTATATAATTATTAGTCTGAAGTCCTAATAATACCTTTTTTTTTTTTTTAGTAGACATTTCCTGTTCTATCTGGCTTTCATTGCATCAGTACAGATATGTACAGTATAATATAGCTATTAAATGCTTCATAACATTAATTTGTCATTCTGAGTTACTTAAGGATTATGACTCATGCATTTAGAAAGGCTGACCAACAGGCAGCTTATTACCAGTAAATTTTGTATTGAACAAACACTTACCGTATTTCTGGGAATAATTACATATACACAAACAAGCAAGAAAACATAGGTTTGCAGTTTAAAGAGGGGTAATCTTATAAGGAGTGGGGAAATATGCATTTAGAGGGCAGCCAGTAAGTTTCTATCTTTCATTTTCAAAGCTCAACCAAGAAAACTGAAGATAGAAGATGATTGGTTACTATGCACAACTGCTCCAGGTTTTATAAACTCACCCCCTTTAAGTATATGTTGTCTTGTTTACATCAAAGCAGGGTAATTGCTGCTCTTGGAATCCAGTTGCCACAGATAAATCATTTTTATTTTCTTCCGTCATGGGTGTGGAAGAAAAGAAAATTGGTCAATTCCCCTATCAACACAGTCATTGTTGATGGGGGAATGTCTCCTGCAGTGCTATTGTAGTCTGCTGGCGGGGAAAGGGGGGATGCGGGGAGCCACTGGCAGTTATCACATGTAGAAAAAGCTGGCAGGCTGGATGTACCAGATTGATGGATCGACTTGGGTATAATCAACCTGTCCGTACATTGATTTAAATTCATCCGGTCCCTACTGAACGGGCCAAGTTATTTTTTTTTCATTCATTCAATAGTTTTTATTGATGATCTTCACATATAACAGAAGCAATCAAAAACAGTTTTTTGTTGCAAGGTGGTAGGACAATGTTGTGTAATGAGTGCAAATAATAGATAGTTCCCAAAGTGTGGAGCAGCAACTGGCTTTATATGTGGAATTGAAGGCTTTAGACCAGGGGTGTCCAAACGTTTTTCAAAGAGGGCCATATTTGATGAAGTGAACATGCGTGAGGGCCGACCATTTTGCCTGAC
The DNA here is from genome assembly GCA_029206835.1 of Rana muscosa. Taxonomy (NCBI): domain Eukaryota; kingdom Metazoa; phylum Chordata; class Amphibia; order Anura; family Ranidae; genus Rana; species Rana muscosa. The sequence goes on from CM055122.1 coordinate 527,333,077, forward strand.
ATTCTTTGAACCATTAAAATTTGGTCTAAGTGTGTTTGTTTGAGCATTAATACACTGCCCAACAAGAATTTTCTTGCCTTTGTGGCTGTGTGGGAGTAAAGAGATGAGCTCAGGCGTATTATTTGGATATACCGTATTTATTATTCACTTTAAGACCCCTTTCACACTGAGGTGGTTTGCGGGCGCTATTGCGCTTAAAATAGCGCCTGCAAACTGACCCTAAACAGCTGCTGCTGTTTCTCCAGTGTGAAAGCCCGGTGTGTATACCGCTCCTCCACCGCTCCTTCCCATTGAAAGCAATGGGAAACCGTGGCTATACCGCTGGCAATGCGCCTCTGCAGAGACGCTTTGCGGTGGATTTGAACCCTTTTTCTGCCGCTATATATGTCCAGATAACCAGGCGTGCCGCTCAAAACTGGAAGGTGGGCCGCAATTGGCCCGCGGGCCGAACTTTGGACATGCCTGCTTAAGACCATTGTTCTACAGTGTATGTGCATCCTAGGTCAGATTCACATTTGAGTAGCGGAGTTGTTTTAGTAAAGATGTTTTTTTTTTTTAAGGACGTTGTAGAAGAGTGAAATTCCTTTTTGACATTATATGGGGTGCTAAGAAAGATCCAAGCAGGTTGGGAATTTTACAGGACCACGGTGGAGATGTAGTTAGATAGTGTTTTGTACATACATAAAGATAAAGGTCTGAGTTGGGTAGTTGATATTCTTTTTGTAAGGTTGAAAATGATTTGAGCATGTCATTATTAAAGAGATCATTGATGTACATAATACCCTTTTGCTTGCCACTTTGCGAAAGATATTACATCCATTTTGTTTTGCAGGGCTGATATGGGGATTTTTAGTGTAGACTTGATAGGGTAATTTAAGCTGAGTCTTACAAATATATTCTAAACTTTAACTGTTGCAGACATTGTAGGGGAGACATAGGAGGGGATTTTAGTTTTATGTGACATAGAGAATAACCAGGTAGATAGTTTACCTCCTGGAATAGTGGAGGCTTCCATTCGGCCCCAAATTGTGGATGAGGAGGGTAGACGCCACTCTTTTAGTTGTGTAAGCACTGAAGCCATGTAGTAATCCTGAAAGTCCACATAGCCAGTACCACCGGCTATGCAATGATTAATCAGTTTGGTGTGTGTGCATCTGGCTTTTTTACCTTGCCATGAAAAACTAGAAAATATAGTTTGTAGTGATTTAAAGTAACTAGTTGGCATGTTAATTTGGAGTGTCCTGAAGAGGTAAAGGATTTGAGGGAATTTTAAAAGCCGCTAGGCAGCTCGTCCACGAGAGTTCAAAAGACACCAGTCTGTTAAGGTCCTCCTGAAGTTTGGTGCAAAATGGTAAATAGTTGTGGTGGAATAGCGTTTTAGTGGTTTTGGTTAGCTGGACGCCAAGGTAGGTTATACTTTGTTCTGTCCAGGTATAGGGGAACCACTGTTGAAGAAGGATGCTAGTTGTGGCATCAACACCTAGGTTCAGGATATAAGATTCATTGTCGTTGACTTTGTAGTAAGAGATTTTGATAAACAGTGCTTTTGTCTTCTGAACTTCTGGGAGGGAGGTGATTGGGTCGGTGATCATGAGTAATATATCATCAACAAATATGCTGATTTTGTGTTCTTGATCTGCTATGGAAACACCTGAGATTTGTTTATTAGAGCAGATGTGCTGTGCAAGCGGTTCCATTTATGAGGTTGAAAACTAAGAGGGAGAGAGGGCAACCCTGCCTAGTCCCATTAGAGATTTGGAATGGTAACGATAGGGTTAGTGTTGAGTACACTTGAGCAGAAGGGGCAGAATATAGGGCCATTATGACGTTATATATTTGTCCTTGGAGCCCAAATTCGGTTAGTACTGAGGAGAGATATCCCCAATGTACCCTATTGAACACCTTTTCAGCATCTAGAGACAGAGGGGATATCAGGATTTTCCACATGATGGATAATATCTATTAACCTTCTTGTGGCATTGGAGGATTGGCGGACTTTTGTGAAGCCTTATTGTTTTTTATGGAAGAGGGTCGGGAGTGTATCAATTAGTCTATAGGCTATTAGTTTTGCATATAATTTTAGGTCTATGTTGAGCAGAGATATGGGTCAGAAGTTCTTGGGTGAGGTTGGTTTTTTTCTCGGTTTCAGGATGGTCACTACTATGTTTTAACATTTTAAAAGGAAATTTAGAAGAAGAGGCAGCAGAGTTGTAGATCTTGCACAACATGGGGGGCTAAGAGTTGTTGGAACTTTTTTTTATAATATTCTCCAATGAACCCATCTGGACCTGGGGATTTAGAGTTTGGAAGATTGGTAATTGCTTGTAAAATTTCAGGGATGCTGAAGGGGGTATTGGGGGATGATAATTGTGTTGGCAAAATGGAAGGGAGGTCGACTTGTGCGAGAAAATCTAAGATTTCCTCTTGGGATTGTTGAAAGGTGTCTTTATTTTCTCTGATATTGTAAAGATCTGTGTAATAAGCCCTGAATGCAATAGTAATGTTGTTAGGTTTGAGTAGTTTCTCATTTTTATGAGGATGGTGTAGGTATGGAATTTTGGATTTGGTTCTATGTCCTTTAATGAGTGACACCATCAATTTACCTGCTTTATTACCTGTAGTATAGGTATGTGCCCTAACTTTGTTATACACTTTTTCAATGACTCTAGGAGTAGTGAGCGTAATTTGTGGCATAGTAAAAAGATTATTGATTGGAGTAAAGGGGAAGGGTTGGTTTTGTTTTGGGATCCAGTAGTTTCCATGTCAGCTGTAAGTTCATCTGGCCGTTGCATCCTTTTGTTCTTTGCCCTAGCCCCTAGTTGGATAAATACACCTCTAATAACGGTTTTGTGGGCATTCCACACTACCATCGGGTCAGATAATGATTCTGAGTTGATTGAAAATAATTCTTCTAGATGCTGTTTGAGGGAGGCTGAGTAGCAAGAGGTTTGGAGAAGGAAATTATTAGTTCTCCATAAGCATGAGTTAGGCTGAGAGGGATTTGGCAGATATGGTGATAATGATGGGTGCATGATCTGACCAGGTAGTAGTGTGAATCACTGAGGCCAACACATTTTGAAGCAACCATTTGTCAGAAAGGAAAGGGTCAATTTGCGAGTAGGTGTTGTGGGGCGGTGATAGATAAGTGTAATCACTTTCACTCGCGTGACAACATCTCCATATGTCAAATAAATCATTGGAGTTTATGAATTTGTTTAATGGGGATTTTATGTCTCTTAAGACCAGCTGTTGAGTCCATTTTGTAGTCTGGAACAGTGTTTCTCAACTCCAGTCCTCAAGGCGCCCCAACAGGTCATGTTTTCAGGATTTCCCTCAGATGAAACAGCTGTGGGAATTACTAAAGCAGTTAAACTGATCAAATCACCTGTGCAAAACAATGGAGAGCCTGAAAACATGACCTGTTGGGGCGCCTTGAGGGCTGGAGTTGAGAAACACTGGTCTGGAACAAGATTAAGGTCCCCACATATCAGCAGATGACCCCGTTGGAGTTTTTTTTTTTGGTGTTTAGAGTTCTTTTCAAGAAGGACATTTGATGTTGATTCAGAGCATAGAGGGAGACCAAAGAGTACTGAGTGTTATTTATCATGCAGAGCAAGATAACATAGTGACTTTCAGGATCAATAATGCACTTTTGGAGTTAAAGGGAATCAGTGTTTTGTATGGCAATTGACACTCCCCTTTGTTTGCGTGAATAGCATGACTTGAATATATGGGGAAAATGTTTATGTTGGCGCTGAGGGGACGAATCTTGAGCAAAATGTGTTTCTTGTATGCAAAGCACATCACTATTTAGCGATAAAGCTGTTTTCCACATGGAAGAACGTTTAGCCGGGTGGTTCAGGCCTTTCGCATTCAGAGAAACTATAGTGAGGGACATGTTGGTGTATGTTGGTGCCTTGTCTGGGAAGAAGTGACTTACAGTCGGAAGGAGTTGTTCAAAGGTTCCTCAGGGAAGGTGCTGACTGCTGCAGACGGAATTCTTCTCTTGGAGGCTCCGAGTGTGACAGAGAAGGTGTTAGGTTGTCAAGGTATCTATTTAACGATGAATGGCATGTGAAGTATTGAATTGTAGGTGTGTGACTTCTTAGTTCTGAGGCTTATTGGTATCTGAGTATCAAGAAAGTTCAACAGAGAAAAGGAGAAAAGTAAAATTAAACAGACAAACAAACAAGTCAGCAAAATGTAACTCTAGCGAGGTGCTGACTAAATTTGGGGGGAAAGTTAAAAATCTGTACTTGGTTGAGCGGAAAGCCGGACCAGACTTTGTGTTATAGCATGTCATATAAAGGGCAAGGACATTCATTTGAATTTTGATTTGTGGTTTCCACGGTTATACCCCTGTTGAGTGGAGTTGGGTTTTCTTGTGGCGTCAGGCACATTATGTGGGAGTTTCAGAATTAAGCCCCATGAATAGAGGAGCTTCATTCCTTCATTTGATTGTAGATATAGTGTGAGGTATTCCGTTGTAAGTGACCAGGATAGTGGCTGGGTGACGCCATTTATAGGTTAGCTTATGATTGGTGAGGAATTTTGTCACCGTTTTCAATTGCCTTCTCATTTGTAAGGTAAATTGTGATAGATCAGCAAATAGCTGGATATCTGCATACGGCACTGGCAGTGTGGTTATTGCTCTTGTTCTGGATAGGATTTGTTCCTTGGCCTGGTAGAAGTGGATCTGCAGGAGTACATCCCTGGGGATAGCGTCTTCTAGGTGGCGTGGTTTTGGAATCATCCTGTGCAGGGACGTGCGGTGAGGTCAGTGGCTGGTGAGGCACTAACTAGTATCAGAGCCAGATACACACAGGTTACATACGCCACGAGCGAGAGCAATAATTCTAGCACTAGACCTCTTCTGTAACTCCAAACATGTAACCTGTAAAAAAAATTAAAGAGTTTCCTATGGAGATTTATAAGTACTGAAGTTTGCCGCTATTCTACAAGTGTGCACAATTTTAAAGTGTGACGTGTTGGGTATCTATTTACTCAGTGTAACATCATCTTTCACATTATACAGAAAAATTGGGCTAAAGTTAATGTTGTATTCTTTTTTATTCACAAAACAGTTTTTTTTCCGTAAAAAAAACACGTTTAAAAAAATTGCTGCGCAAATACAGTGTTACATAAAAAGTTCCAGTAACCACAATTTTATTCCATAGGGTGTCTGCTAAAACTATATATATATATATATATATATATATATATATATATATATACATACATAAAATGTTTGGGGGTTCTGAGTAATTTTCTAGCAAAAAATGATTATTTTTACATGTAGGAGAGAAGTGTCAGAATTGGCCTGGTTGGCAAGGGGTTAAGTACTATAAGTAATATACAAATAATTATTATATATTGTTTTCTAAGGTAATTTACTATAGTTTCAAAATCTCTACTCAAGCAGGTGGCTTAACCACTTGCCGACCGCTGCACGCCGATATACATCGGCACAATGGCAGCGGTGGGCAAATGGGCATACAGGTACGTCATTGGGAGCAGTGATCTCTGTCATGTCAGTAGTAGCCCATCCCCCCCCCCCCCACAGTTAGAATCACTCCCTAGGACACACTTAACCCCTTGATCGCCCCCCTAGTTTTAAACCCTTCCCTGCATTTTTATAGCACTGATCGCTGTATGAATGACAATGGTCGCAAAATAGTGTCCGATGTGTCCGCCGCAATGTCGCAGTCGCGATAGAAATTGTAGATCGCCGCCATTATTAGTAAAAAAAAATTACAATAAAAATGCCATAAATATATCCCCTTTATTTTGTAGACGCTATAAATTTTGTGCAATCCAATCAATATACGCTTATTGCGTTTTTTTTTTTTTACCAAAAATATGTAGAAGAATACATATCGGCCTAAACTGAGGGAAAAAAATAGATATTTTTTGGGGGGATATTTATTATAGCAAAAAGTCAAAAATATTGCTTTTTGTTTTTTTCAAAATCGTCGTAAAAAACGCAGAGGTGATAAAATACCACCAAAATAAATCTCTATTTGTGGGAAAAAAAGGGCGTCAATTTTGTTTGGGTGCAACATCGCACGACCGTGCAATTGTCAGTTAAAGTGACGCAGTGCCGTATCGCAAAACGTTTTCTGGTCAGGAAGGGGGTAAATTCTTCCGGAGCTGAAGTGGTTGACGGACAAATTACAGAAATTTGAAGTTATAACTTCTAACCAGTAATTTCACAGTAAATAGATAAATAATAAATTATTAAGTGTTAACATATTAGCATATAAATATATGATTTAGCTTGAATATAACAGTACCTTTTCAGCAGGCAGCAGATTCTCATTCTCCCTCTTAACTGTGTAAGAAAAACATGGGATTGTAGGTAAATCTTATACTCGTAAACACATATATTTCCTTGTAGTTAAGATGTCTGGGCTGGAAGGGAGCATGTGTCTTTTAGACACATGCCCCTTCTATGACACTGCAGTGAGAGGCGTGCCTCCACTGCAGCATTTTTATTGGACAGCTGGGACCAATGGTACTTTACCATTGGTCCAAGACTCCAAGCTGTTTATTGAGCTCAGTGCCTCTGACAAGAAGTGAGAGGCACTGTGAGCTCATTCTCTGAGTTTGCTGCAAACAGAGTGTGCCAGCTTGTATTTAAAGTGGCTGCTCTGTATTTAGTTTCTGACAAGCTGCACAAGGAGCTCCATATCTCTGGAACCATAGGTCGTAGAAGCCCCATTTTTTTTTATTACCAGTGGTGGGATAGAACTTGGGCTACACACCGAGCTACGACCCTCGAGCTCAATTTTTTTGATGTTTATGGCCCTGACTGCACGTCCCTGGTATACGGTCAATAGTGAGCTCAATAGGGGACAGCTCAGGTAGCAGTGTGGAGAACATAGTGCTAGCATATTTCTGTAGCTCTGTGGGGGGGATGGATTCAGGTATGCCACGTATTTTATTGTTATTGCTGCAAGAGCGGTCCTCAAGATCTGCCAACGTTGCCTTGATCCACATAGTATCATCTTTTTGTACCATATATGCATCCACCATGTCATTCATCGTGTCAGTGTGTTCCTCCGTTTTTTCTTCCATGTATCACTCTCTATCTCCCATATGCCTCATATCTGTTGAGAATTTGTGAATCAGGAAGGATAGATTAGTCATGAGAGAGGATTGTAATGACATGAGCATGTCCTTCATTGTGGTATCAAGTATAGGCTGCCCTGAGGTAGGAAAGGCAGTTATGGAGGACTGCATCAAGTATATTGCATGTTCATTATGCAGATTATTACTCACTGTGGTCTTGGCCTGATGTGAAGGATCTATCCACACCAGCACTTGTGCTGGGCTCCGGGAGACCGGGGAAAGCAGAGGAGAGTTGTTGGGGGAAGATGATGCTAATCCTCTCTCTCTTTCGCCTGAATCGTCATCTGGAAAGTCGGTGTAGGCTAATGGTGGTCGTGCTGCGGCAGCGCCATCTTGTCACATTCCCTGCTGCCTAGTGGGCTAAAAGAAGAAGGTTGTAAGCTTCTGTGGACACCTCTCATCTTTTTTTTTTCCGGGACACCTGGTCGGTGGGGTCCGTGGTAGTGTGGGAGCTGCTGTGGAAGTCTCGATTGGGCTGAATTTTTGCCCTTTTGCAGTGGTTGTGTGGCCGGCTGATGAGAACTCCAGGCTTAGGCTGCCATCTCGTGCGCACGCAAGCCACGCCCTCCCCCCCCAAACGGACCAAGTTTTTGATCTTTGTATGGCCAGCTTTGGAAAGGAGAATACTGTCCATAAAAAAACTGAGCATACCATTACATTTTACATCTTCACTGTAGACCTTTAATTTAAAGCTCATCTCCAAGAAAATATTAATCCCCCTCCCTCACTATTCCTCCAACCAAAAAGATATACTCCTTTAAAGCTGTCCTTGACAGTCCTCCCATGCTGACTTTGCTGTTGCAGACTCCTCTTCTGGATCCTGAGATGACCCCACCGCTGGACAGTCTGTAGGAAATCTCCACCTCATGCATGCAGTGCAAAAAAAGGACTCCATCTCATGTAAACAGAAAAAGAGAGAAGACTTGGAACTGGATTGCCTTGTGACCATTTCAAGAAACAACTACTGCTACTGCCATTTTAATGACGATGTCCCCATGTATATAACATGCCCAACATGATTTGGACAAAATGTTTTGTCCAAAACTGTGAATCCAGTAGACAATAGTCTTATTGAATAGCACTTATCCTTTAACCACAATGGACGTGTTAAAACATAGTTTTGTTGAACTCCAGACTTGCCAATGTTGTTTTTTTTAACAATCTAGTCACAGAATTCTAGCTAAAACTTTTAGATAATGGTTCATTAGAAATATGACAGAATTGAGCTTTTACTATATCTGTAGAACACATGTCACCTTTGGACAGAAAATTTGCATAGTTGTAGCATATGTATACCAACTAGTATATACAATGTCCCCATGCACAAAGTACATAATACCCTTTGTTAGAAATTAATTTTCTAATATGAACACCCCCTGCCTTCATTGTTCTGAAATTTCTTTCAGTTCTTTAGAGACCAAAAACAAATAGATTTAGCATTAAAGCTCAAATCAATACAAGTAAAATATTTTAGAGAGCTGTTGTTGCTATCCACGAATCATTGTTACCACTCTAAATTCAAGAGAGCTTGTTGTAATCCACTGTGGATGGTTTTCACACAGCTGTTTGCCGAGACTGCAGACTAAGGTCATGATTCTGTGCTATGCAGTTTTCCTATGTACAATGTATCATTCTATCTGATATACTATAAGTGCCGGTTCACACAGGGGCGGCTTCAATGTCATCTGTCTCTGAAGCCGCCCTGCACAGCACGACCTCAGCGCAGCTTGCAAACGACTTCTGTAATAGAAGTCATTTTGAGCCGCTCGGTAGTTGTCCTAAAGTAGTACAGGAACCTTTTCCTAAGTCGGAGCGACTTGATTTGCTCCTATTAGAATGGTTTCATTGTACTGAATGGAGCACGACTTGTCAGGCTTACAAGTCATCTGACAGGTTGCCCCTGTGTGATCCGGAACTTAGGGGAATACAATAGAAAGACTACAATATCTGACATGTATTATTATGGCACAGTATGTAGTGTTGCCAGAGTAGCAGGGTGGCGTGGTAGATTACAGCTGTGTCTACTGGAAGCCCTGAGCTGTGTAAACTGTATGCATTCCCCATTTTCAGTTTGACTAGAGTGTGGAGTGTACTAATAATGTGTAATAATGGATCTTTAGTGATACAATCCATTAATTGGGACCTATATCAGATCAGAATATAATTTCAGTTGTAAAGCCTCCTAAATCACTACTGTAACATTTAGCACATCCACCCAGGTACTGATCTTTACATTAAAGTCAAAGATAAGAGCCCATCAAACTGTTGTGGTGCCTTAATATGTAATTTTTATTTTCATGCTTTGCAGCCCATACAATTTGAATTGGCTGTAAATGCAACTTTTTGCATGAAGAAATGAGCCTGCCGTTTATTTTGTTAAACAGCATGGCACAAAACAGATTGTATTCACATCCACATTATGGTGTGCTGTGTTGATTGGGTGTTTTTAGGTACTGCATGTGTGCATTAAGGTATTGTTCAGAATGAATGTCACTGGACTGCAACAAATAATGTATATACCTGAGCAATGTGTTGTGGTATTGCATGGGTGAAAAAATGCATTTACTGCCTATTATGCTTTTGAAGTGTATATTTTCATATTTTGTGTGGGCTTTTATCCTTAATAACAGACAGTCAGTGTTTTTCTTGAAGCATTTCAGGATATGTTAGTATACAACATTGATAACTGAGAGTTCCTTCCTTCCCATTTACCACACAAATAACCATATTTTGCAAGTGTTTGCATTGTACAGCAGAACATGCAAATTCACTCACTAAAATCTATTGTAAACTTTAACGAGTTACTAAGTTCAAAAATGTTCAATAAGTTTAAATCTGCAGCTTTAACTAAAATAATACCTGGTGATCCTGCCATGAAGGTCTTTGTTCAGGCACTTCCTGTTATAGGGTGACAACACTCTGTCCCTTTTTCCTAGTTGTGCTTCTGTATTATCACCCTGTTGTGTGGGCATCCAATTGAGATAACAAATGGACATTTCAACAAACATGCAGGTATGGTCCACTATTGTCAGAAAAATCACTCCAAGAAATGCCATACAGCCATCTCAGGAGCACTTGCATGTAGGCAGTATGTGGCTATAGAAAAGGCAGTTTATGATGAGCAGTGCTTACTGTCATTAGGTATACCTTACCCTAAATGTCTGTGCAGTTGAGTGTCCCCCATCTTCCCCCACAGGATGCAGCATTTTAAGTAAGGCATGCTCATCAGTTGCACTGCAACATAAAGCAGAGCTAGCAGACCTTTTCTGTGTCCAGCAAATATTACTCTGTCCATTTTGGATGTAAACTCTCACACCATCCTCTGGAAACTATTATTATTCACATTTGTCTGCCTGCTAATTAAAGATACTAGTATAAAGAAAATGTCCATTGCACACTCTGGTTCTTCTTCTTTTTTTTTTTCCTTTTCTTTTTTGAAACTAGTTTTTTTTTAGGTAAAATTAGAATGTATAAAAAAAAAAAATGTTTTGACAGTTTGAAATGACATTCATGGGTTTTTATTCACACAGCCCTGTGTAATTTCATTTTAAAGTTATGTAGATTATATAGTTTTATACAGTGTGATTTCATACAGTACAATATGTTGGAATAGGAATATGTATACATAAGGCAAAATGCTGATCTGCCTCTCTTACTAAGTGCAAACCCTGTGATTGTATGTGCCAGGCATGTATTGAGTGCTTTACATGTTTTAGTACTTGCAATTTCCTCTGTTCTAATTAATGCTGGATCTGAAGAACACTTTTTACATATTTTCCTTTTGAACATGTGTTCTGTTTGTGTAGCAGTATTCAAACAGCTTAAAAATACTTACAGTTAATTATTGGAAATCTATATTGGTGTAATTGCAGTTAAGAAGGGTTTTAACCTTTGTGTAGCAGGACAGTATTATGTTATTGCTTGAATGTTTTAATGTCTGGCAAATGATTTTTATAGTCGTACATAATGCATACTGGAAAAGCTATAGTATTTAATAATATTACTGGAGCAATAAATAGGGTCTGAATGATAATTTTCTGTGACAAAGTATGCATTTTAAAGAGTATTTTATATAAAACAAATAGAACACCAACATTACATTTTAAGTTTCTCAAAGTTCAACACCCACCTTTTTTCAATTTTTTTTTTTTTGCTTTTGCTGTCCCTGTTGGCTCGCTTTGCTGTCCCTGTTGGCTCGCTTTGCTGTCATTTGCTACCTCAGTGACCACACAGTAAGTGAATTATATCCCCAGTGGATACTGCAGTAAAACCTATCAGATTTCCTTCTCTAACCCTTCTCCACGCTATCCATAAATATTTTTTTTCCTGGAGGTCCATGTTTAGCGATTACAGATTTTACCCAGATGAAAACACTTTTTGAATTGATCAGTTGGTTGAACGATTTTTCCTTGTAAGATGGAAGCTGCTGATAGAATATGCACAGTTTAAGAAGATCTGAATTGAAGAGCTTTGCATCAAACGTGTAGGTGGTTTTAAAAGTAGTAAGGTAGAACATGTGAATTTTGGTATAGGGGTCATAAATAAGTGGTTAATTTTCTTAGAGGTAAACATTTGAAATTGCGGAATAATCTACACAATATATATAGTTACATAGTTAGATTGAAAAAAGACACAATCGACTGAGCTTTCCAGAACCAGGGAGTCTATTCCACATTTTCATATCTCTTACTGTGAAGAAACCTTTCCGTATTTGGAGATTAAATCTTTTTTTTCCTCTAGAAGTAAAGAGTGCCCCCCTAGTCCTCTGTAATGACCTTAAAGTGAATAACTCAACACCAAGTTCACAAAATGGACCACTTATGTATTTTGTACATGCTGATCATATCTATCCCCCTTAATCTCCTCTTCTCAAGAGGGAATAGATTCAGTTCCTCTAATCTTTCCTCACAGCTGAGCTCCTCCATGCCTCTTATCAGTTTGGTTGCTCTTCTCTGCACTTTCTCAAGTTCCCCGATATCCTTTTTGAGAACTGGTGCCCAAAACTGAACTGCATATTCCAGATGAGGTCTTACTAATGATTTGTACAGCGTAAAAATGTTATCTCTCTCTCTGGAGTCCATACCTCTCTTAACCACTTAAGGACCGAGCCTCTTTCTGAGATTTGGTGTTTACAAGTTAAAAACTGTTTTTCTTTTCTAACACCCTAGAGAATAAAATGGCGGTTGTTGCATTACTTTTTGTCTCACCGTATTTGCGCAGCAATCTTACAAGCACACTTTTTTGGGAAAAATTTACTTTTTGTAATGAAAAAATAAGACAACAGTAAAATTAGCCTATTTTTTTTATATTGTGAAAGATGATGTTACACCGAGTACAAATTGATACCCAACATGTCACGCTTCAAAGTTGCGCCTGCTCATGGAATGGCGACAAACTTTTCCCCTTAAAAATCTCTATAGGCAACGTTTAAAAAATTCTACAGGTTGCATGTTTTGAGTTACAGAGGAGGTCTAGGGCTAGAATTATTGCTCTCGCTCTAACGATTGCGGCAATACCACACGTGTGGTCTGAACACCGTTTTCATATGCGGGCGCTACATTTATACAGTACATTTATACAGTAATCAGTGCATATTTATAGCACTGTTTGCTGTATAAATGTGAATGGTTCCAAAAATGTGTCAAAAGTGTCCGATGTGTCCGCCATAATGTCGCAGTCACAATAAAAATCGCAGATCGCCGCCATTACTAATAAAAAAAAAAAAATGTCATAATTCTATCCCCTATTTTGTAGGCGCTATAACTTTTGCGCAAACCAATCACTATACACTTATTGCGATTTTTTTTAATCCTAAAATATGTAGAAGAATACGTATCGGCCTAAACTGAGAAAGGAAAATAGTTTTTTAAATAAAAATTGGGATATTTATTATAGCAAAAAGTAAAAAATAGTGTTTTTTTTTTCAAAATTGGCAGTCTTTTTTTGTTTATAGCGCAAAAAATTAAAAAACGCAGAAATGATCAAATACCACCAAAAGAAAGCTCTATTTGTGGGAAAAAAAGGACGTCAATTTTGTTCGGGAACCACGTCGCACGACCCCGCAATTGTCATTCAAAGCGTGACAGTGCTGAAAGCTGAAATTTCGCCTGAGCAGGAAGGGGGTTATGTGCCCAGTAAGCAAGTGGTTAAGAAGAGGCTGTGTTTCTTATGGAATGATTTATTAGTACCATATTTATTGGCGTATGACACGCACCCTAACTTTAAAAGGGAAGTTTAAGGAAAAAAAATACACAGCCCCCTTTCCCTGCACGGTACACGGCCCCCTTTCCCTGCACGGTACACAGCCCCCTTTCCCTGCACGGTAAACAGCCCCCTTTCCCTGCACGGTACACAGCCCCCTTTCCCTGCACGGTACACAGCCCCATTTCATTATAAAGCCCCCCCCCAGTCTCCTGAGACAGCACTGCCAGCATATTCTGAAGTTGAGAAAACATCACTGTCAGCCCCTTCTCATACACTGCTCCTCCTCTGTCACTGTGGTAAATCGAAGCTTCTAAATACCTCAATGAACACCGCTCTTTCATGGACCCGGTCTTGTGACTGCTCTCCTCTGCTGTTTCATTGATGGTCACATGACTGCTCTCCTCCAATCAAAAGCTGCACATGAGGAGGCAGAGCGGGAGGAGAAGAGCGACCATTAAGAGTGGCATTAATTGAGGTATTTAGAGGCTTCTATTTACATTGAGTGTGACACAGGAGGAGCGGTGTATGAGAAAGGACTGGCAGTAATGTTTTCTTAACTTTAAATTATGCTGATAGCGCTGTTCCAGGGCCAGGAGAGGCAGGCCAGCCGGCCTGACACCCCCCCCCCCATGGGTGACACCCAGGGCGGACCACCCAATCCCTGCATCCCCTGTTGGTAAAAAAAAATAAAAAATTATGGCGTATAACACGCAGGCACAGTTTACCCTCTATTTTCAGGGGAAGAAAAGTGCATGTTATACGCCAATAAATACAGTATTTTATGATTTATTAGCGTGCAGTATGGACAGATGAAGCCAGCACCTGTTTCTTCCGGAATATGGATGACACACACACATAGACCCACACACATCTTGCCAGTAGATATGCCGTTCTAATCCTCCTAACTGTGCCCTTTGAATAATAATCACTGGATGAAAGTCCTGGCTTGCTCTTCCACTCATGTACAAGCACTTCTGGACACGCCCTTCTGCCCTCTTCCTCTGCCTTCCCAACCACAGTTCCCCAGCATTTGGACACAGTTATTTGCCTTCTTCCTCCACACTCTCAAGGATTAATCCTGAACCTCTGGACACGCCTCTCATTCTTTTTTTTTTTCTGCCAGTAAATACTTTATACAACCGACTTCCAGTTTCTTGTCTGGTAAAAAGCCTAGGCTTATGACATCATGCAAAGCTCTCTCTCTCACACTCTTGTGAGAGTTTGCCAGGAAGGGAGGGGGGATGAGTCACGAGAGCTGCAGGGCTGCAGAGCTGGATGCGTGCCTCTGTGTGTCTGTGTAAATCCTGGAAGTGAACAGGCAGCAGCTTCAGCTGCCCACAATTAAAATGTCTGCAGCCAGACTTGGTGGAGGGAGATTTATGCAGCATATTTGGCAAGTACAGAATCACAATATATATAAAATAATATGCAAAGTGGTCGGAGGGAAGCTTCAGAATGACAAATGTGTTTTAATTGCAAATTATGTGAGCAGACTGCAGTTCCTCTTTAAGAAATAAGCACAACTGCTGTGTTTGCTGAGCTGGACAGTCTTTAACCACTTAAGCCCCGGACCATTTGGTAGCTAGAGGACCAGAGGTGAATTCAGAATTTTGCACTGCGCTGCTTTAACTGTAAATTGTGCGGACATGCAATGTTGTACCCAAACGAAATTTGCGTCCTTTTCTTCCCACAAATAGAGCTTTCTTTTAATGGTATTTGATTGCCTCTGCGATTTTTATTTTTTGCGATATAAACGGAAAAAGACCGAAAATTTCGAAAAAAAATGATATTTTCTACTTTTTGTTATAAGAAAAATCGAATAAACTCAATTGTAGTCATACATTTAGGCCAAAATGTATTCAGCCACATGTTTTTAGTAAAAAAAATGTCAATAAGCGTATATTTATTGGTTTGCGCAAAAGTTATAGAGTTTACAAACTAGGGTACATTTTCTGAAATTTACACAGCTTTAAATTTATGACTGCCTATCTCATTTATTGAGGTGCTAAAATGACAGGGCAGTACAAACCCCCCCCAAATGACCCCATTTTGGAAAGTAGACACCCCAAGGAAATTGCTGAGAGGCATGTTGAGCCCATTGAATTTTTTTATTTTTTTGTCCCAAGTGATTGAATAATGACTAAAAAAATAAAAATAAATAAAAATTACAAAAAGTTGTCACTAAATGATATATTGCTCACACATGCCATGGTTATATGTGGAATTTCACCCCAAAATACATTTTGCTGCTTCTCCTGAGTACGGGGATACCACATGTGTGGGACTTTTTGGGAGCCTAGCCGCGTACGGGACCCCGGAAACCAAGCACCGCCTTTAGGATTTCTAAGGGCGCAAATTTTTGATTTCACTCCTCACTACCTATCACAGTTTCGAAGGTTATAAAATGCCAAAATAGCACAAAACCCCCCCCAAATGACCCCATTTTAGAAAGTAGACACCCCAAGGAAATTGCTGAGAGGCCTGTTGAGCCCATTGAATATAATTTTTTTGTCCCAAGTGATTGAATAATGACAAAAAAAAAAAAAAATTACAAAAAGTTGTCACTAAATGATATATTGCTCACACATGCCATGGTTATATGTGGAATTATACCCCAAAATACATTTTTCTGCTGCTCCTGAGTACGGGGATACCACATGTGTGGGACTTTTTAGGAGCCTAGCCGCGTACGGGACCCCGAAAACCAAGCACCGCCTTCAGGATTTCTAGGCACAAATTTTTGATTTCACTCCTCACTACCTATCACAGTTTCGAAGGCCATAAAATGCCAAAATCGCACAAAACCCCCCAAATGACCCCATTTTGGAATATAGACACCCCAAGCTATTTGCTGAGAGGAATGGCGAGTATTTTACAGCTCTCATTTGTTTTTGAAAATGAAGAAAGAAAATATATATATATTTTTCTTGTTCATACATCACGGGACACAGAGCAGCATAGTCATTACTATGTGGGTTATATAGAATTACCTTCAGGTGCTGGCACTGGCAACTTCCAAAACAGGAAGTACCCTCCCCTATATAAGCCCCTCCCATCCGGGAGTACCTCAGTTTTTTGCCAGTGTCTAAGGTGTTGGCCAAGGTTAACATGTATTCATCTGGGCTTGTGTACAGGTTCTCTGGGCCTTAGCAAGCTATTCCGGATCCGACCAAAAAAGCTTCATAGCTAAACGGTCGGTACCCGGGCCTTGCAGAGAAGAGCAGTGTTTTGCCTGTAATGCCTCTCTTAGGAGGGCTGGACCCTGGGATCCAGAGCTCTGGTCATACCCAAAACCAAGAGGCTATCTGTGCAGGGTGCTATACAGGTCCAGGGGAGTGGAATCCTTGGGAACCCGGTCCCTGAAGGTCTAGTACAATGCCTGCCGTGAGAGGTGAAGTTTGGGCTTCTGTGGACCAAACAAAGTCCTGCGGCGGGGAAAAGGTAAGTGGGGGCCCCTCAGGAACTTGGTTCTATTGAGGGGACCCCCAAGCCTAATATGTCTTTCTGCCTGTTACCTAAAGGTATTCCTGCTAATAGCTGTATATGCCTAAGAAATCCTAGAAATGTCTTTTCATAAAGGAAATTTTAAAAACTGTAAACCTGGAAATGTTTTTCATAAAGGAGGTTTTAAAAAAAAAAAAAAAAAAAAAGACAAAAGTGCGGTACCTGTGTTTGTCCACTAGAGGCCGCTGTGGAACGTCTTTTTTTCTTGGGACTATTCCTTCCATGGTGAAAGTCCAGGCAGATGAGTGAGCTCTCTATCAGGGAAGCTGCATTCCTCTGTCATGCTGCCAAGTAGTTTCCTTCCATCCCCGAGTCCTGGTGAAACAAGGACCCTGGCTCCTCTCCCTACAGGGCGCCAAGAGCGCACACGTGCACGCGCGCGCGCGCACACACGCTTTCTTTTTATAGATTTAGCTTCAAAAAAGTGGGTGGAGCCTGGCGGATGACGCGCTCTGTGCGCCCAGCGCTTCTGCGCATGTGCGGGCATCCCAGCAAGATAAAAGGACTCAGTCCACGCTGCTTGCTATGGACACAGAGCATGAAAAGGAGCTGGTAGCATGGTATAGGGGCTTACAGCGGGCGGTTGATACAGGCATCCCCAGAAAGACGCATTAGTAGACACCCACTGATGTACATAGCAGCAAATTGCATTAGACTATTTCAGTAAAGGGGTGTATTGCGGCTGGAATACCTCAGCTTGGAACTAAGGAATATGCCGCCTAAAAAACTCTGAGATATACCTCTCAGGAAGTGTAGGAGGTCTCCATCGGGCTCTGAGGATCTGGAGCAGTCATCTGCACCCTCCTCCCCTGAGAAATCAGAGGTTAATACCCATAAGAAACCCCCGGGAGTGCCAGGTACTGCGGCTGTCCTCAGTCCACCTGCTCCTGCATATATAACAGAGGAGGTTTTTGCCTCAACTCTGGAGGGATTGGAGCAGAGATTGGCAGCATTGATCGCTTCTTCTCTGCAGGAAAGAAAGCGCGCCAGATCTCCATCACCTCCATTAGCGTGCCTGTTGGCAGAGCAGCAGTCCCAGGAAGGGACCGACCTACCTGAAGGGGATCAGGAGGAGGTTAACTCTGTTTTTGAGGAATCGACAGTAGATGAACCATTTTCAGCATCACAGACTGAAAGATTGTGGGTCCAGACCCTAACTGACATGGTTCGATCTGCATTTAAAATGCCTCTTGTTGAACCATCAACTACTGCTGTCTCCTCATTGGGGTCGCTAAAAGCTCCCCAGGTTAATTGCTCCTTTCCAATACATCCATTATTGGAAGGACTTATATACCAGGACTGGGAACATCCTGATAAACTATTTGTTCCGCCTAAGAAATTTCCGGTGATCTATCCCATGGAGGAAAAGTTCACCCAGAGATGGAATGTTCCTACGGTGGATGCAGCCATCTCTTCTGTGAACAAATCACTGACATGTCCAGTAGATAATGTTCAAATGTTCAAAGATCCAGTAGATAAAAAATTGGAATCTTTATTAAAATCTGCTTTTTCCACAGCAGGGGCTGTTACACAGCCAGCAGTGGCAGCTATTGGGGTCTGCCAAGCTTTAAAGGATCAGATGAAAATGGTCCTGAGGGATTTGCCAGACCAGCAGGCCCAGGCTCTGGCTGATCTGCCTAGAGCATTATGCTTTGCGGTTGACGCCATCAAGGATTCTATCCATCAGGCCTCCCGCCTCACGCTGTCTTTGGTACATATGCGTAGGCTTCTGTGGCTCAAAAACTGGTCTGCTGAAGCTCCCTGTAAGAAGCTCTTAGTTAGCTTCCCATTTCATGGGGAACGCCTTTTTGGCGAGTACCTGGATAAGTATATCCAGAAGATTTCCAGTGGTAAAAGTACTCTCTTACCGAGTAAGAAGAGGTCTAGGGGTCCATCTTTTAAGAGGACTACCTCTCCTATCCCTGCGATGTCTGCTACGAAGCAGTTCCGACGGCCTCCTCGATCAAACTCAGGGGGTAAAAATCAGGGACAGTCACAGGGTAATAAGAAACCCTGGATCCGAAGGGGTACTAAACCAGCCTCCAAGTCAAGCCTATGAAGGGCTGCCCCCACTCAAACGGGTGGGGGGAAGACTTCAGTTGTTCGCAGAGACCTGGCGGGAGACGATCAAAGACAGATGGGTGCTCTCCGCAGTAACTCTGGGATACAAGTTGGAGTTAAAAGAGTCTCCTCCTTCCCATTTTATGTGGTCAGGCATGCCAAGAGACCCTCTGAAAAGAGGGTCTCTCCTATTGGCGTTAGAACAACTATTGCTCCAAGGAGTAATTATGGAGGTTCCTATGGAAGAGTGGGGGTTGGGTTTCTACTCAAACCTTTTCACAGTCCCGAAGCCAAACGGGGACATAAGACCCATATTGGACCTAAAGAGTCTAAACAAATTTCTAAACGTCCGGTCTTTCCGGATGGAGTGGATCCGATCGGTCACCGCTGCCCTACAGGGGGAGGAATGGTTAGCCTCGATCGACATCAAAGATGCTTACTTGCATGTTCCCATCTTTCCAGGTCATCAAAAATTTCTACGCTTTGCAGTAGAAGGGCACCATTTTCAGTTCAGAGCCTTACCATTCGGTCTGGCCACAGCACCACGAGTGTTCACAAGAATTCTGGCCCCACTGTTGGCCGATCTAAGAACACGAGGTGTAACGATAATGGCATACCTAGACGACCTGTTGTTGATGGACCACTCAGTTGCCAAACTAGAAGTGGTAATTGTCGATACAATCAAGTATCTAGAATCCCACGGTTGGGTCATCAACCTGGACAAGTCAGCCCTACAGCCAGTGAAAAACCTGGTATATCTAGGGCTACGGCTGGATTCAGACCAGAGGAAGATTTTCTTACCTCTAGACAAGGTATCCTCTTTGAGGGGCTTGGTCCGTCTGCTTTGTGCAAAAAGACAGCCGTCCATACGCCTGTGCATGAGGCTGCTAGGAAAGATGGTAGCATCATTCGAAGCTGTGCCATACGCCCAATTCCACTCAAGGAATTTACAGAGGGCCATATTGTCAGCCCGGAACGGAAAAATTCAGGCTCTAGACTTCCCGATGGCTTTGTCCCCTTCCGTTCGGAAGAGTCTCTGCTGGTGGTTGATCCCCCAGAATCTCCAGAAGGGAAAACCCTTCAGTCCGATATCGTGGAAGGTGGTCACTACAGATGCCAGCCTTATAGGCTGGGGGGCAGTACTGGAGCAATGGTCTCTCCAGGGCAGATGGTCAAATGTAGTAAAAACCCTGCCCATCAATCTCTTAGAGATACGAGCAGCCCGGTATGCCCTAGTAGCCTGGACATCCAGACTCCAAGGGTCCCCTGTCAGAATTCAATCAGACAATGCCACAGCAGTGGCATATATCAATCATCAGGGAGGCACCAGGAGTCGTGCAGCCCAGAGGGAAGTAAGTCACATCCTGGAATGGGCAGAAAAGCATGTCCCATGTATATCAGCTGTCTTCATTCCAGGGGTGGAGAATTGGAAGGCGGACTTTCTGAGTCGCCAACAGTTATGCCCAGGGGAATGGTCCCTTCATCCCGAGGTCTTCCGAGCAATATGTCAGCGGTGGGGAACACCGGATATAGATCTGCTAGCATCCAGATTCAACGCAAAGGTGGACAGATTTGTCTCCCGGACAAGGGATCCCCTCGCTTGCGGCTCGGATGCTCTGGTGTTCCCTTGGGATCAGTTCAGACTGATATATGCATTCCCTCCGCTACAATTGTTGCCTCGACTCCTTCGCAGAGTCAAGTTGGAAAAGAAGCCGGTGATCCTGGTGGCTCCAGCGTGGCCCAGAAGGGCCTGGTACGCGGAGATCATCAAAATGTCTGTGGGGAGTCCTTGGACCCTTCCACGTCGTCCGGACCTGCTTTCGCAAGGACCGATATACCACCCTTCCTTACTAACTCTAAGTTTAACGGCCTGGCTATTGAATCCCACATCCTAAAGAAGAGAGGTCTCTCTAACTCTGTGGTATCAACTATAATCAATGCCAGGAAGCCTGTATCCAGGCAGATCTACTATAGAGTTTGGAAGGCGTACATCACTTGGTGCGAGGCCAGAAAATGGCATCCACGTAAGTACGTTATAGGCAGAATTCTGGACTTCCTGCAGTGGGCTGTAGACAGGAAGTTTGCCTTAAGTACTATCAAGGGCCAAGTTTCGGCCTTATCAATACTATTTCAAAGGCCCCTGGCTATGCATTCACTTGTCAAATCCTTTATGCAAGGGGTGACTCGTATTATTCCACCGATTAAAGCTCTCATATGCCCATGGGATCTAAATTTGGTTCTGTCGGTTCTGCAGAAGCAGCCGTTTGAACCTTTGCGGCACATTTCCTTGGTTCTACTCACCAGAAAATTGATATTTTTAGTAGCCATATGCTCGGCTAGAAGAGTGTCGGAATTAGCCGCCATGTCCTGTAAGGAGCCATAT
This sequence comes from Rana muscosa, assembly GCA_029206835.1. Taxonomy (NCBI): domain Eukaryota; kingdom Metazoa; phylum Chordata; class Amphibia; order Anura; family Ranidae; genus Rana; species Rana muscosa. Next base: position 527,354,360 of record CM055122.1, read on the forward strand.
CTGGTTATTCATAAGGACAGAGTAGTATTACGTCCTCATCCAGCCTTTCTTCCTAAGGTGGTATCGAGGTTTCATTTGAACCAAGATGTGGTTCTTCCTTCTTTTTTCCCCAAACCAAGCTCGGTAGAGGAAAAGTTATTGCATTCTTTGGATGTAGTAAGAGCAGTTAAAGCTTATCTAAAAGCCACTGCTCAGATTCGTAGAACGGATTCTTTGTTTGTTCTGCCGGAAGGCCCCAGAAAGGGTCAGGCAGCATCAAAATCTACTTTAGCCAAGTGGATTCGACAGGTCATAATACAAGCCTATGGATTGAGAAGTAGACCGCCTCCGTTCAAAGTTAGGGCGCACTCCACGAGAGCAGTTGGAACTTCATGCGCAGTGCATCACCAGGCCTCCCTGGCTCAAATTTGTAAGGCCGCAACATGGTCTTCAGTACACACATTTACTAGGTTCTACCAGGTGGACGTTAGAAGTCAGGAGGATGTCGCCTTTGGGCGCAGTGTGTTGCAGGCCGCAAAAGATCCTCATGCCTGATGGCGCCCAGCTTATGTATGGTGTATCCCCCCCCTCATTTGGCATTGCTTTGGGACGTCCCACATAGTAATGACTATGCTGCTCTGTGTCCCGTGATGTATGAACAAGAAAGTAGGATTTTTAAAACAGCTTACCTGTAAAATCCTTTTCTTGGAGTACATCACGGGACACAGAGCTCCCACCCCTCTTTTGGGGACACATATTGCTTTGCTACAAAACTGAGGTACTCCCGGATGGGAGGGGCTTATATAGGGGAGGGTACTTCCTGTTTTGGAAGTTGCCAGTGCCAGCACCTGAAGGTAATTCTATATAACCCACATAGTAATGACTATGCTGCTCTGTGTCCCGTGATGTACTCCAAGAAAAGGATTTTACAGGTAAGCTGTTTTAAAAATCCTACTTTTTTTTTTTTCAATTTTCAAAACTTTGTGACAAAAAGCGAGATCTGCAAAATACTCACAATACCTCTCAGCAAATAGCTTGGGGTGTCTACTTTCCAAAATGGGGTCATTTGGGGGGGTTTTGTGCTATCTGGGCATTCCATGGCCTCCAAAACTGTGATAGGCAGTGAGGAGTGAAATCAAAAATTTACACCCTTAGAAAGCCTGAAGGCGGTGCTTGGTTTTTGGGGTCCCGTACATGGCTAGGCTCCCAAAAAGTCTCACACATGTGGTATCCCCGTACTCAGGAGAAGCAACAGAATGTATTCTGGGGTGTAATTCCACATATGCCCATGGCATGTTTGAGCAATATATCATTTAGTGACAACTTTGTGCAAAAAAAAAAAAAAATTGTAGTTTTTCCGCAACTTGTGTCAACATATAAAATATTCCATGGACTCGACATGCCTCTCAGTATATAGCTTGGGGTGTCTACTTTCCAAAATGGGGTCATTTGGGGGGGTTTTGAACTGTTCTGGCATTTTATACACAACATTAGGAAGCTTACATCCACTCTTCTAACCACTTGAAGACAAAGCCCTTTTTGACACTTTTTGTTTACATGAAAATTTTTTTTTTTTTGCAAGAAAATTATGTTGAACCCCCAAACATTATATATATTTTTAAAGCAAAGGCCCTACAGATTAAAATGGTGGGTGTTGCATTTTTTTTTCTACACAGTATTTGCGCAGCGATTTTTCAAACGCATTTTTTGGGTTAAAAAATACACTTTTTTTAATTTTAATGCACTAAAACACACTATATATTGCCCAAATGTTTGATGAAATAAAAAAGATGATCTTAGGCCGAGTACATAGATACCAAACACGACATGCTTTAAAATTTCGCACAAACGCGCATTGGCGACAAACTACATACATTTTTAAAAGCCTTTAAAAGCCTTTACAGGTTACCCCAGTAGATTTACAGAGGAGGTCTACTGCTAAAATGATTGCCCTCGATCTGACCTTCGCGGTGATACCTCATGGTGCAATTGCTGTTTACATATGACGCCAGACCGACGCTTGCGTTCGCCATTGGGCAAGAGCAGGGCAGGACAGGGGTGCTTTTTTTTTTTTTTTTTTTATTATTAATTTTGCTTTTTTATTTTATTTTTAAATTATTCCTTCAAGTATTTTTTTTTTTATCATTTTTATTGTTATCTCAGGGAATGTAAATATCCCCTATGATAGCAATAGGTAGTGACAGGTACTCTTTTTTTGAAAAAACTGGGGTCTTCTAGACCCTAGATTTTTCCTCTGCCCTCAAAGCATCTGACCACACCAAGATCGGTGTGATAAAATGCTTTCCCAATTTCCCAATGGCGCTTTTTATATCCGGGGGGGGGCATTCCCTCCCACTGCTTGTAAAAGCAGTCCAGAGGCTAATTAGCCGCTAGGATTGCTTTTACATGAAAGCCGGCCGCAGGCTGAAAAGAATGATACCAAGATGATACCTAAACCCGCAGTCATCATTCTGGTATAAACATTCAAAGCCCAGCAACATACCAGTACGTTGCTGGTCCTTGTTGGACATGTATTGTAATCTTTTTATTTCATGCAGCCAGTTGGCTGAACGAAAAAAGAGATTGATCGGTGGGTATGCCCACCATTAGAATACCGCCCTTCATCCACCCACTTCCAATGATGGGCATACACGCACCATTTATATATGCCGAAGCATGGGGGCATCCTCCCGCAAAAAAGTTATGCCGCACACACATGGTCGGACTTTTCCACGGGTAAGCCTCAGTCGGAATTTCGACCGTATGTACGCGGCATTAGGAGCAAAATCGCTCCTCCGCCCCTGCTGCTCCAATGCTTCGGCATATTTGCTTTTTTTTTTAACTGTGGTGGTGAAATCACCTCCTACAGCACTGGAGTCGCAGGGATCAGGCCTGTCTCTGCGAACGCTGCAGTTATGTGTGTTTTTGTTTTGTAAGTGACAGTGATCGATCGATACTGCACTTGGGTGGCCTGGGCTGGACGGAGGGGCAAAACGCAGGTGCCAGCAGGTATCTGGGCTGATCCCGCTAACATTGCGTTTTTGGGAACCCTAAACTGCTGGGGACGCTAGTATAGATCTGATCAGATCAGATATTAATCTGTTCAGATACTATACCACTAAGGGGGGTGTATGCTTCACGCGTGGGTGTTAGCGTTACTGGCACTAACCTGACGCTGCCTGGGGTGTGACTCAGACCCTCTCTGACGCTAAAACCTAATTGATATCACCCGCCGGGCGATCAGGGGGTTAAACCTTTATTGGGTTATATACACGGCGGGTGCCCTGACACTATAAAAAGCAAACTAACTAACTAACCAGCGTCACCCGTAACACTTATATGGTGATCACTGGTGAAAGGGTTAACTAGGGGCAATCAGGGGGTTAAAACCTTTATTAGATAATATATGGGGGTACCTGACGCTATAAAAACCTGCGGCGAACCTAAAAAAAATTACCAGCTACCGATCTGCATCACCGACACTAAGACAGCGTTTAGAAAAACGATTGCTTAGCGACAGTGGTGATGGGGGTGAAAGGGTTACCTGGGGGGGGCGATCAAGGGGGTTAAACCTTTATTAGATAATATATTGGGGTACCTGACGCTATAAAAACATGCGGCGAACCTAAAAAAAAGTACTGGCTACGATCTGCATCACCGACACTAAGACAGCGTTTAGAAAAACAATTGCTTAGCGACAGTGGTGATAGGGGGTGAAAGGGTTACCTGGGGGGCGATCAAGGGGGTTAAACCTTTATTAGATAATATATTGGGGTACCTGACGCTATAAAAACCTGCGGCGAACCTAAAAAAAATTACCGGCTACCGATCTGCATCACAGACACTAAGACAGCGTTTAGAAAAACGATCGCTTAGTGACAGTGGTGATAGGGGGTGAAAGGGTTACCTGGGGGGCGATCAAGGGGGTTAAACCTTTATTAGATAATATATTGGGGTACCTGACGCTATAAAAACATGCGGCGAACCTAAAAAAAATTACTGGCTACGATCTGCATCACCGACACTAAGACAGCGTTTAGAAAAACAATTGCTTAGCGATAGTGGTGATAGGGGGTGAAAGGGTTATCTGGGGGGTGATCAGGGGGTTAAACCTTTATTAGGGGGGGTTAGGGGGCTACACTGGACCTAAGACTAAACTTTGGTGACACTTTTACAGTCACAAATGTCACTGATTGCAGTGATCACTAAATAAATGGTCACTGCAATCAGTGACACTGTGACTGGGGGCTGGGGGGGTGATCTGGGGGGGGGCGATTTATGTCCCTATGTGTCCTGGTGTCAGTGTAGTGTTGTGTGCACTGACCTGATATCTTCTCTTGTACGGCGCTCGGTATATGTGAGCGCCGCACCAGAGATGACATCACTTCCTCCTGCTCCCTCTGTCTGACACAGACAGAGGGGGCATTTCCATTCGCCGGGAGCGATCGCGAGGGGGTGGCCAGAAACGAATGGCTGCCCCCTCATCCCGGAACGCTCCCGGACACTTAGCCACCGCTCACTGTACAGAAGGGGGGTCCGATTGGACCCCCCAACTGTACAAAGGCAATCACGTACACTCTACTCGTTAAGTGGTTAAAGTGTTTCTAAACCCAAAGCCTGCATTCACTATAAATGGTCTCCCACAGTACACAGAACATGGAAATGCAATAGTTTTAGTAAATATAAACTGATAAATGCCTTTTTCTCTTATCGTCCATGGACTGACACAGCGTCTCTTTACACTTTACCCGTGGGTTATGTCCCTGCTTGCAGGAGAAGACCTAGGCAGAATGTGAAATGTTATACATACATTCTAAAAAGCCAGAGCTAAACAGCCCCGCCCAGGGGGGCGGTCCCTCCGGACATAACCCTCCCACTGCAGTCAGCAGACCTCAGTTTTTTTCTGCCTAGCAGAAGGAGAAGACGTGGCTCTCTCAGGAGCCAGTCTCCTGACCTATTTTTATTACTTTTTGGAATTTTTTCTTATTTTTGAGACCTTCTATCAACTGTCGGCTGGGCAACAGGTTGGGTACAAGATATCCTCGTAGTCTTCCCTGTCCGACCATCGAGCGTGCTGATCCTCGCCTTGTGTGCGTGAGACTCAGTTCACAACATGCCCCACGACTCCAGGGTTGGCCGGTGGGCTTTCATGCTCCGCGGTCCTCTCAAGATTAAACAGTCCTGCTGTTTCTTTTGCGGTGGACCGGGCCGACAGCTACTCAGTACCGCACTGTGATAGTCCTGTCAGAAACACACCAGTGGGTCCCTCAGGGGATGGGTAAGTAGTCTCTCCTGCCTGCAGGTGAGTACATGCGGTGTGTTTCTCTGTGTGGGGGATGTTCCCTGTCTCCCCCTGTTTTTATTGTCACTCTCTGTCACCATTGCTGGCGCTGTGCTGTGTGGGGTGCCTGGGGGTCATACTGTCCTGGGGGGGGGCTCATGCTGGTCTGCATATTGCTGGGGCTGTTTTTTGAGAGTTTTGGGGGCCTGGGCGCCGTTCGGCGCCATGTTTTGTGTTTGTGCATTACTTTACATTGGCGGCCATCTTGCCGTGGATCGCCTGAGCACATTGCGGCGGCCATTTTCTTGAAGCCGCGCGCTTTTCAAACACTTGTTTGGCCTCTATCGCTGCTGGGAACGGCGCAAATCTCCTCACACTCTTCTCTCAGCTGACTCCCGCTAATACAGCGCGGCGCAGAGGGAGACAAGGTAGCAGGACCGAGCGGTCCTGGTCCAGGTTGGTGAGTCCCCTGGGCATTCCCCTACTCAGTCAGCACAGCCTGTGGGTGGACTTTTTTTCTGAGGAGTCTCAGAGAGGGACAGTATGGAGTCAGTGTCACCAGCTTCCCCTTACATGTCAGAGGCAACAGGCAGTGCTCCAGCACCTGCGGTCCCTATGGACCAGTTGCCGGCAGTCCTGGAATCATTTCTGACCAGGATGGAAGCGGTGTGCGAGCGCAAGGGAGCAAAAAAGCGCCCTCTCCCCACTTTATCTCCACAAGGGGAGTGCACTGATTCAGATATGGGCCTAGCTACTGCCGCTCAGGACCCTAGCTCTGAATATTTTGATGGTTTTGAACAGGACATTCCTTGTGAGGAAGACTCCAGTTCTGAGTCAGTAAATGACATGGCGCTTGTTAGTGAACTCATTGATGCTGTGAGGGACACTCGCAAGCTAAATGCTGCGGATGCAGAACCTCAGGCGGAGGCAGTCTCCTTTGGTTCTTTTAAGGCCAAGCCTTCTAAAAAGGTTTTTCCATATGCACCTTTCTTTGACCAGTTCATTGATCAGGTCTGGGAAAAGCCGCAGAAGACTTTTATGGTCCCGTGGCGTTTGTCTATCAGATACCCCTTTGAAGACGCCCTACTTAAAAAGTGGGCTTCTCCCCCAGTGGTCGACCCTCCGGTCGCCCGTTTAAACAAGGGCACCACTCTCCCGATGGAGGGGACTCCTGCAATTAAGGACCCCACTGACAGGAGGTCAGAAGTGGTGAGCAGAGCCATGTTTGCCTTGTTGGGATCCGCCTTACGGCCTGTTGTAGCGGTGACCCTTGTGTCTCAGACACTCACGGAATGGGCAAAAATTTTGCACCAGACTGTAAAGGAGTATAATCTTCCTCCAGACACTATTGCATTTATAGTGAATGCAGGCTTTGGGTTAAGAAACCCTTTTTTTTTTTTATCAAATATTTTTTTTTTTTATTTCTTTATCATTTATACATACATCCATTTCAATCCTGTGTTACAATACAAATATGCCTTAACTTATATTATACATTCTCCAACTCATTCCCATTTCCCGACCCCGCCCCCCTCATCCCCTGTGCCCCCCCTTCAATCCATTTATTCCATATATTATTAAATTTCTTTTTGTTACCTCTTTTAGTGTATATAAATTCTTCTTTTCTTATTGTGTCATTAATTACCTCCTCCCATTCTGTTACTGTAGGGGGGCTTACCGCTTGCCATTTCTGTGCAATAAGTTTCCTTCCCTGAAACAGGCATCTCCTAATCGCTATATGCTCGCCCTTTGAAGGTACCCTCTCTTCCACCAGGCCCAGCACACATAGCCTCGCCTCCAGCTGTAGTGATGTTCCAAATGTTCTATTAATCTTTTTGACTATTTTCTTCCAATATTGGTACAGCTTGGGGCATCTCCAGACCATGTGTATTAGATCTCCTTTATCCTGTCCACATCTCTGGCATCCTGGGTCTGGTCTCCTGCCAAATTGGAACATTCTTTGGGGCGTGTGGTATGCCCTATATATCAGATATAGCTGAGACATATACTGGGAGGGAGACATTGACAATTCGGGCCTATACCCAGTATTTGTTCCCATTGGTCTTGTGAAATTGTGCCCACATCCTTCTCCCATTTCTCCCTAATTTTATTAGCCATGATCTCACTTCGATCTGTCCTTTCTAGGGAGTCATAGATGGTTGAGATTACTCCTCTTGCGTCCTCAGTGTTTACTAAGTTCCGGAAGATGGCCATGTTATTCCATTCCGGTATCCTATTTCCAAATTGTGCATTTAACGCATGTCTGATTTGTAAGTATCTATAGAAAGATCTATTTGAGACCGAGAACTCCTCTCTTATTTCTTGAAATGTTTTTATTCTGCCAACAGCAAATAGTTGTTCCAATAAATGTATCCCTAGTCTGTCCCACTCATCAACCTTTCCCATGCTTTTAAGTTCTTGTAGGTTGCTATTATCCCAAATAGGGGAGAATTCAGAGAAACCTGTGTATCCTAGAATCTTCTTCCCCTCTTTCCAACATTTTACCATTAATTGGACTGTGGGGCATTTAGACTGAAATGAATCTGCTTCCACTGCCTCAACTTCTGTGTCATGGCTTGTGTCATTCAGGACTACACTGGGTCCTCTCTGATTACTATTCCTCATATGCTGCAGCTGAGCCACTAAGAAATAAAATCTGGGGTTCGGGAGAGCGAGACCCCCCTTCTCCCTTGGATATTGCAGGGCTCGGAGCGAGATTCTCGCTATTCCCCCCTTCCAGATCAATTCCCTGAAAACCCCTTCTATCTTCCTGAACCACCGTTTGGGGATCCATACTGGGGAATTATGTAGAATATATAAGATTTGCGGCATCCACACCATTTTTATCAAATTACTCCTTCCTACTACAGATAGGGGAAGCCGATTCCAGAACCTGCATTTTTGTTTCATCTTTACCAGTAATGGCACTAGATTTCCCCCTATATAGTGCCCAGGATCCTTTGTCATGTTTATTCCTAGGTATCTTATCTGGGGTACTACCTTCACTTGGTCTATCTGCCCTCTCACGGGCTCTAGTGGCAGGAGGGTGGATTTCTCCCAGTTTATTGTTAGACCGGAAAATCTCCCAAATTCCCCTATAATATTCATTGCTGTCGCCAGTGAGGCCTGTGTATCCCCCAGAAAGAGTAGGATGTCATCCGCATATAATGCGACTTTCTCCTCTCCTAGCTTTCTTTTGAATCCTTTTATCCCCGGAGATGCCCTTATTGCAGTGGCTAGTGGTTCCATGGCCAGGGCAAAAAGCAGGGGCGACAGCGGGCATCCCTGTCTTGTCCCCCTGGCCAGTCTAAACCAGTCTGAGCACTCACCATTGACCCTTACCTTTGCCCTGGGATTCCCATATAATAACCTAACCCATTGAGTAAACTTAGGGCCAAATCTGTACTCTTCTAACACCTTCCACAGGTATTGCCACTCAAGGCTATCGAATGCCTTTGTGGCATCCAGGGACAAGATTGCTCTTGCCTCTCTTTCTACTACTGGCAACTGGATATTTAGGAATGTTCTTCTGATGTTGGAGCTAGTAGACCTTCCTGGTATAAATCCTGTTTGATCAGGATGTACCAGTTTTGTAACTATCCTATTTAGTCTTGTTGCCAGTATTTTAGCCAGGATTTTGGTGTCAGCGCACAGGAGTGATATTGGTCTATAGGAATTTGCCTCTAGTTGATCTTTCCCTTCCTTTAATAGTGTTATTATAGTTGCCTCTTCCATGGACCCAGGCATTTTCCCTGCCTCCGCCGCCCATTTAAATACTTCCAGCAATTTTGGAAGCAGCACCTCACTGTAGGTTTTATATATTTCTATTGGGAGACCGTCAGGACCCGGTGACTTTTGACCCGCCATTTCTTTAGTTGCCAATTGTATCTCTCCCAGTGTCAGTGGTGCCTCCAGCTCTTCCCTATCTTGCTCTGTCAGCCGATGTATTTTCAGGTCGGTAAAGAAAGTGACCATTTCCCCTTCACTGTTGTTATGCCAATTGCTGCTATACAGATTCTGGTAATACCTTTTGAACACCTGCATTATTTCTGGTGTGTCTCTCTTAATCTCCCCGTTCTCATCATGAATCGCCGGTATAATGGTAGGGGAATTGTCGGCCCTCGCGGCCAAGGCGAGAATTCTCCCCACTCTCTCACCCTCACCAAACAAACTCTGTTTCTGAAATAGTTTTTTGTTTTCCGCCTTTCTTCTTCTTATTTTTTTATATTCCTCCTGCGCTTCTAGCCATTTCTTATGTTCCTCTAGGCTTGGGTTATTTATATAACAGATCTCTGAGCTCCTTATCTTTTCACTCACCGCAAGTTCTGTGGCACGCGTTTGTTTTTTAATAAGCGAAATTTTTTGGATCAGGATTCCCCGCAGGAATGCTTTCAGAGTATCCCAAATTATTCCCATCGAGGCAGAGCCGGTATTTACTTCTATAAATTCTTTCAGACTGCCGTTTATTCCCTCCGGCTCTTTGATAACCTCTAACCAGAATGGATTTAACTTCCAGTCCCTTTTATTATATCCTCTATTCGTCTTTATTTCAAAGGTCATTGAAGAGTGGTCCGATATGCTTATGGGGTCGTATACCACCTCTCCCAACACCCCCATTGCCTCTTTATTGCAGAGTACGAGGTCTATCCTGGACAGAGTCGAATGTGTCCTTGAGTGGCAGGAGAATTGTTTTTCCACTGGGTGCCTCGTTCTCCACACATCTATCAGGCCCATCTCCCCACAAACACTTTAAAGACTGTCCAGATGGTGCAGGGCCTGATATATGTGTGCAACGCCACGTTGGACGCGGCCCCTTTAATATCCAGGGCCTCTGTCTCTGCGGTGGTATTGCGTCGTCTTATCTGGTTGAAATGGTTGAAATGCTGGTCTGCTGACCTAGCCTCTAAGAAGCTCCTGACGGATCTGCCATTTAACCACTTCAATACAGGGCTTTTTGTACCACTTCAATACCGGGCCTATTCTAGCACTTCTCTCCTACATGTACAAATCATCATTCTTTTGCTAGAAAATTACTCAGAACCCCCAAACATGATATATGTTTTTTTAGCAGACACCCTAGGGAATAAAATGACGGTCATTGCAACTTTTTTTCTTGCACGATATTTGCGCAATCATTTTTCAAGTTAGCCCAATTTTTTGGGAAAATATGAAAGATGATGTTACGCTGAGTAAATAGATACCTAACATGTCACGCTTTAAAATTGCGCACACTCATGGAATGGCGCCAAACTTCGGTACTTAAAAATCTCCATAGGCAACGCTTTATTTATTTTTTACAGGTTACCAGGTTACAATTACAGAGGAGGTCTAGTGCTAGAATTGTTGCACGTGCTCTAACGCACGCGGCGATACCTCACATATGTGGTTTGAACGGCGTTTACATATGTGGGCGACTTGCGTGTGCATTTGCTTCTGATCGTGAGCTACCGGGGACAGGGGCGTTTTAATTTTTATTTTTTTTTACTTATTTTTTTTATTTATTTTTTACTTCTTTTTGTTTTTTGTTTTTTTTACTTCTTTTTTTTTTTACAATTATTTAACTTTTTTTTTGGATCACTTTTATTCCTATTGTAATAGGAATGTGTGTGACAGGTCCTCTTTATTGAGAGATGCGGGGTCAATAAGACCCCACATCTCTCCTCCAGGCTGGAAAGCATGAGATCAGTGAAAATTTTTTCACTGATCTCATACTTACTAGCCGCAATGGCGGCTTTGTTTACATTTGAGGACCCGGGCGTGATGTCATCACATCGCGCCCGGGCCTCCGACGATCATAGAGATGACTGGTGACCATCTGGTCACCAGTCATCTCTATGCTCATCACGTGACCCACCAACGGCGCCGGAAGATTCGCTCTGGGTCCCCGATCACACAGGAGAGCCCGGAGAAGCACCGGATGGCGGCAGGAAGGGGGGGATGTCCCCTCCCGCCGCCTATAAGAACGATCAAGTGGCGGAACCACCGCTATGATCGTTCTTATGGTGCACAGAATCGCCGGCACTTTAAAAGGATATCTGAATGATGCCTATAGCTGCAGGCATCATTCAGATATCCCCCTACAAAGCCAGGACGTCATATGACGTCCACCCAGGATGGGAGATCCCATCTGTGGACATCATTTGACTATGGCTGGGTAGGGAAGTGGTTAAGGGTGGTAGACTTTTCGGTGCTGCTCTGGATGACATCATCAAGGATGTCACGGGAGGTAAAAGCACTCTTCTTCCTCAGACTATCAAGGGTAAGGAGACCCGCCGTAAACCGGGTCCTTCCTTTCCAGCAAAAAAAGTTTTTTTTTTCCGTCAGTCAGAGTCCACTGGTAAGCCCTCCCAGACTGACAACAGTGCGGCTGGTGGACACAAGCGTCCTTGGGTGTGTAAGCCGAACAAGCCGGCTCCCAAGCCCGACTCCTGGGAAGTTGCTGACACTTCAGTCTGCAGTGCGGGTACTGACGTCCCAAAAATGGTCATCAATCCGTTTTTGCATGAGAGTCCTGGGACTCATGGTGGCCTCTTTCGAGGCCGTTCCGTATGCCCAATAAGACACCAGGGCATTACAGAAAGAGATCCTGTCCACTTGGGACAAATCCCCGTTGTCATTGGATCTTCAGATCCAGGTGAGTCACCCGGTCAGGGTGTCCCTGGCGTGGTGGCTGATGTCCCCCGCTCTTCGGTCCGGGAAGTCGTTCCTCCTCATCCAATGGACGGTGATCACGATGGACGTCAGCCTGACGGGCTGGGGTGGAGTCTGGGGAGTCCTGTCGGCCCAAGGGCTTTGGACTCCGGACGAAGCCCGTTTACCGATCAATGTTCTGGAAATACGGGCAATCAGGCTGTGCCTCTCCTCGTGGTCGGAGAGATTACAGGGTCACTCCATCAGGATCCAGTCGGACAACGCCACGGCGGTGGTGTATGTCAACCATCAAGAAGGGACTCGGAGCTCAGCTGCGGCTTCTGAGGTCGCCTGCATCCTAAGGTGGGCCGAAAGAAGCGTGCCGGCTCTGTCGGCCGTCTACATTCCGGGCGTAGACAATTGGCAGGCGGACTATCTGAGTCGCCAGACGCTGGACCAGGGAGAGTGGTTCTTGCACCCGGAGGTCTTTCAACTCCTTTGCCGACGGTGGGACATGCCGGATGTGGACCTGATGGCCTCTCGACTCAATCGCAAGGTGTCAAGGTTCGTGGCCAGGTCCAGGGATCCTTGGGCGGATGCGTTGGTGGCCCCATGGGGTCAGTATCACCTGATATATGCTTACCCTCCGCTGCAGCTGCTTCCTCGCCTGCTGCGCAGGGTGGCGACCGAGGGAATTCCGGTGATCCTCATTGCTCCGGATTGGCCTCGACGTCATTGGTACGCCGATCTGGTACGTCTCGTCGTGGACGTTCCCTGGCGGTTGCCAATGAGGGAGGACCTTCTGTCTCAAGGTCCTATATTTCATCCTGCTTTACAGTCTCTGGCTTTAACGGCATGGGTATGGAAAGCCAGGTGCTGAGAGACTGAGGTCTCTCGGATTCGGTCATTTCGACCATGTTAAGGGCAAGGAAGTCTTCCTCCAGAAAGATCTATCACCGTACCTGGAAAGCTTACATCGCCATGTGCGAAGAGCTGGACTGTCGTCCACGGACGTATTCTGTCCCCAGAATCCTGCGGTTCTTGCAGCGTGGCGTGACCCAAAAGCTTGCTTTGAGTACCATTTAAGGGTCAGATTTCGGCCTTGGCCGTCTTCTTCAACGACCGCTGGCGGGTCATTCCTTGGTTAGCACCTTTGTGCAGGGGGTTCGCCATGTGCTCCCTCCTGTCAAGCCCCCTCTCCCCCCGTGGGATCTAAATTTGGTGCTCTCGGTTCTCCAGGAACCTCCATTGGAAAATATCAGAGATATTCCCCTCTTGACTTTGTCTCAGAAGGTGGCCTTTTTAGTGGCCATTACTTCTGTTAGACGAGTGTCTGAGTTGGCGGCCTTGTCCTGCAAGTCGCTCTATTTGGTCATCCATAAGGATAAGGCGGTGTTGCGTCCGCGACCTTCTTTTTTGCCAAAGGTGGTCTTGGCCTTTCACCTAAATGAGGACATTGTCCTCCCGTCCTTGTGTCCTCACCCATCGCATCCCAGAGAGTTTGCGCTTCACACATTGGATGTGGTACGAGCCTTGCGGGTGTACCTGTCTACTACTGCTTCTATCCGGAAGTCTGACTCACTGTTTGTGACTGTCTCTGGTCCAAAACAGGGCCAAGCGGTTTCGTCTGCCACCCTTTCTAGGTGGATCAGACAAACCGTCATTCAAGCCTATGCCCTCAAGGGGCGGGCGCCTCCCTTTCCGGTTACGGCGCATTCCACCAGGGCAATTGGTGCTTCCTGGGCCTTCCGACATCAAGCGTCGGTTGCACAAGTGTGCAAGGCGGCGACCTGGTCGTTTGTTCATATTTTTTCTAAGTTTTATAAGGTTGATGTGGCTGCATCTTCGGATGCTTCCTTCGGCCGCAAGGTGTTGCAGGCTGCTGTTTGATGCTGCAACTCCTCCGTTGAGGAGCTCTGCCTTGTTTGGAGTGAAGTTTTTGGTTTTCCATTTATACTGCTCCCATCCCTCTTGACACTGCTTTGGGACATCCCACGGGTAAAGTGTAAAGAGACGCTGTGTCAGTCCATGGACGATAAGAGAAATAGGATTTTTGTACTCACCGTAAAGTCCGTTTCTCTGACGTCCATGGACTGACACAGCACCCACCCTTCTTTTTAAGGTTTGTACTGCTTTGTTACGAACTGAGGTCTGCTGACTGAGGTGGGAGGGTTATGTCCGGAGGAACCGCCCTGCTGGGCGGGGCTGTTCAGCTCTGGCTTTTTAGAATGTATGTATAACTTTTCACATTCTGCCTAGGTCTTCTCCTGCAAGCAGGGATATAACCCACGGGTAAAGTGTAAAGAGACGCTGTGTCAGTCCATGGACGTCAGAGAAATGGATTTTACGGTGAGTACAAAAATCCTATTTTTTCATCCGCTGTATATAGCAGTTAGCAGTTAGAGCAATCTTGTGACCTCTATCAGTGTGTGCGGATAGCTTGTAGGAGGAGTTTTCATTTCTCCCATGATTGTTTGATAAGGCTTCAAGACCCCTTACCCTCTGTCTGAACAGTTCTTATTGGCCCTGTGCTGATCACATGCACCCTCCCAGGGAAAAAAAAAAACTCTATAGCAATACACACCAAACTGAGCAGCCTCCTTTTTTGGAGTCTGTGGAAGAAGGAGATGATCAGAGAAGACAGGGTCGAACATCCTTTTTACACAATTCAGAGGATAAACCCCTTAGGTTCCACACTAAGGGGTATAACAAGCATGCTTTATATGCACACTGATTTTACTGTTGTGGGTTTAGTAACACTTTAATCATTCACCTAGGGTGGCATCTTTATTGTTAACATAGTGTTCCATATTTCAAAAAAGCCCCCGTCCACAGACCACATTACCCACCACCACACATTTGTGGGGAATAGACCCTTGTCCTCTAAACATTGGAATAAGCTGCTTTGTCAATGCAGGTGTTTGGGAGCTGGCAGTGGGTTATAGGTGGCATGAGGATGACAGAGGGTAGGGTGTTAGCAAGGTAGCAGTGGGGTTCCGGGTGTAATGAGGATGACATGAGGTAGGGTGTTAGCAAGGTGGCGGTGGGGTGCCAGGTGTGATGGGGATGACGGGTTTGTGTATTAGGAAGGTTGCAGTGGGGTGCCAGGTGTGGCTAGGATGCGGATGACAGGGGGTAGGTTGCTAGCAAGATTGCAGTAGGGTGCCAGGTGTGATATAGATGAGGATGACAGGGGGTGGGGTGTTAGCAAGGTTGCAGTGGGGTGCCAGGCATGACAAAGATGGGGATGACGGGGTAGGTTGTTAGCAAGGTTGCAGTGGGGTGCCAGGTGTGATGAAGAGGATGACAGGGGGTAGGTTGTTAGCAAGGTTGCATTTGGGGACCAGGTGTGATGAACATGAGGATGACAGGGGGTAGTCTGTTAGCAAGGTTGCAGCGGGGTGCCAGGTATGAAGATGCGGATGATGGGTAGTGTGTTTTTAAGGTTGCAGTGTGGTGTCAGGTGGTAGGAGGATGAGGATGACAGGGGTAGTGTGTTAGCAAGGTTGCAGTGGGTTGCCAGGTGTGATAAAGATGAGTATGATGTGTTTGCAAGGTTGCAGTGGGATGCCAGGTGTGATGAAGATTAGGATGACACGGGGTGGGGTGTTAGCAAGGTTGCAGTGGGTTGTCAGGTGTGATAAAGATGAGGATGATGTGTTTGCAAGGTTGCAGTGGGTTGCCAGGTGTGATGAAGATGAGGATGACACGGGGTGGGGTGTTAGTAAGGTTGCAGTGGGGTGCCAGGTGGATTGAACATGAAGATGGCATGGGGTGGGGTGTCAGCAAGGTATCAGTGAGGTGTCAGGTGTGATGAACATGAGGATGACAGGGGGGTGTGGTGTTAGCAAGATTGCAGTGGGTTGCCAGGTGGGATAAGGATGACAGGGGTTAGTGTGTTAGCAAGGTGGCAGTGGTGTGGCAAGTGGGATGAGGATGACAGGGGAGAAAGAGGAAAGGCACAGAAAGAGAGAAAGAAGGATCACAAATATGAAAAAAAAAAAAAAAGAAAAGAAGAAAAACATAACACACTTTTGGCACGATCTGTATTATTTATGAATTTAGAATTTGCGAAATAAATGTATTATTAAAAGTTTAGAAATATATCTATATAAATCTATTACCTCAATTTGTATGTCTGCAGGCTGTAACTGATGTTGTTGACAGGTCAAAAAAGAACACTGCAAAAACATGTAGTGGTGTTATCTTGTTTATGGGATTAACTGCCTCTTGAAATCCACTACAGCCCAGGATGTGACATCCCACTCATTGTGTTCTTTTTTAGTTACTGGGCATGGAGGAGGAGGGAGAAACTGGGCTGTCATTTAGGATCTGTATACATGCCCAAATGTGTGATGTCAATACCATGTGACCTGAATAGTTCAGCTAAAACAGGAAATGTTTTCTCCAGAAATGGAGACCAAACTGAGCATGTGCAGCCGGACTACTCTGTGTCTTATCCAAACTTGTCCAGAGTGACAGCACCTTTTTACACAATGCAGAGAATTAATCACTTAAAGTGTTACTAAACCCAATAATATGAAAATAGTTTACACAATACAGAGGATTAACCCCTTAAGTTTCACAGTGAGTATAACAAGCATGCTATTCTGCATATACAGTCTGATTTTGCTGTTGTGGGTTTAGTAACACATTAAGGAGCAAGCAAGGAGATGGCATAGATTGATATTGAAACATTGCCTATACAGGTATTTGGTTGTGTCTGTACAAGTTTAACAGGAATAAGCATATTGCTACCAGGTAATGTAAGGCTCTAGTAGCACTAACTCCTTCATTGTATGTTTGGTGACCATTATACCTGTGCCTCTGCCCTCAGTTCTTTTTAACCTAAGGTTAAAAATATTTAAATCCCACAGAAATGTTTAACAGGTACATTTCATACTAAGAGAGGTTGTCACATTTCTAATTGCATCCCTAAATTTGACCATTAGAAGATATTGTTAGTGTCAGCTTTAGTCATACTAAGGGGTCTATTTATAAAGCATTCATTGGACGAATGAGAGAAGTATTTGTCCAGGCTGCAGAAATTGTCCCTTTGTATTCTCAAATACTATGACTTTATATGATCAATAGCTCCATCTATCGGCCAAAATGTTTTATACTTTTCTGAAATACCTCAATTAGATAATATACTGCATTTAGGCTACAAGATGGAGCTGATGATATAGGAAGTTGTAGTGTTAAAGAAAATGTAGGAAAAAAATCTGTTCAGTGTGAACATATGCTTGTGACACTCATCAAATTAATGTTTTATAATTATAAGTGCCAGTTCTGGACAGCTTATATAGGAATAGCATAGAGCACATGTGTCAAACACAAGGCCCACGGGCTGAATCCGACCCTCCAGGACATTTTTTTTTTTAAACAAAATGTATTATGACAAAAAGTGCATACATGTTAGTACATACATCCAAAGTGTCAATGATATCATGAGGGTATACAGTAAGCAGAATACCGGTGTCATGAATAACAAACATATGGAAAAAATAGCAAAAACAGAAAGAGAGCCCTATCTAGTGCCGACCATGTAGGACATCTATATCCATAACAACACACACAGCTAGGGGTAAACCACTCATCTGGTAAAACAGACTCAAGGCGCCTTACGTACAAGTATCGGAGCCTTGTAACCAACGATCCAATATTTTGTCATATTTGGCCTGGCATTCCGTTATTATACATGACCTTTTTATACGGTAGATTATTATTGACCTCCACCTTCCACTCCACCAGCCTAGGGGGTACGGGTCGCATCCAATTCCGGGCAATAACCTTCTGCACCGAGAACAGGGTCTCATGCAGGAATGTCTTTGTATATTTGTCTATAGTATCTGGAAGCACCCCAAGTAAGCATTCTTTTGGGTCTAATGTGACCGGAGAGCCCATGTGATCGTGCAGAAAGGTTACAACTTGCGCCCACAGGCCTTGTATTTTGGGACATGACCATATTAAGTGAAAGAACTTACCCACCTCCCTCCCACACATCTGACAAAGGGTAGATTGAGTGCTTCTATATCTGGCAACCCGAAGGGGGGTGAGATACGCCCGGTGGATAATATAAATTTGAGTCAGTCTGTCGGAGAGCTTGGGTGAGACAGCCTTGTAGGATTCCAAAGCCTCCTCCCATTCCTCATCCTCCAAAGGGCCTATCGTCCTCTCCCAGCGTGGTTTGAGTTTATATTCCAATTTGGTGGAAACGGGGGTAGTGAGCATACCGTAGAAGGCCGAAGTTAATTTGCAGGGGTCAGTACTCTTGATTATGGTCATTAGTGCATTAGGGGCAGACTGTGGAGCGGATTCCGAAAACTGAGCCCGGGCCGCATGTCTCACCTGCAAGAATCGAAAGAGCATGTATCTGGGGAGTGAAAATTCTTCACTAAGCGTGGCGAAAGTTTTGAGGGTTCCGTCGACAAACAGTTGGTGCATGTAGAGAATACCATGATTAGACCAGAGGTCTGCATCAGGAAGTTGCAGAAATTCTGACAACGCTTTATTGTGCCATAATGGAGTATAATCATTATAGAGTGGTATCCCTAGTTTGGCAGAAGCTAAGTCCCATATGCGTCTGTAATGGTATAACAGAGTCAGTCTGTTGTCCCCCAGACCCGCACCGCTAAAACCTATTGCCAGCGCGTAGATTGAGTCCTCAGTGCGTCAAGCCCACCTCGGGCAGAGCAGTTGAAGAAACCGCCCCCTGTCCGTCTTGTCAATATGGTACAGTTGGGATAATTGTGACGCGATGAAGTAGAGATTAAAATCAGCAAGGGCGGTGCCCCCCAGGTCTGGGGTTTTTAAGCACCTGCCAAGCTAATTTGTGTCTGTTGTTTCCCCACACAAAGGGTTTGAGAAGGGCCTCAAGGGATTTAAAATGCTTCAGGGGAAAGTACACCGGGGAGTGCCAGAGAACATAGAGTATCTTGGGTAGGAGGACCATTTTAATGAGGTTTACCCAGCCTCAAACCCTCAGCGGTAGACGTGCCCAGGCTCGTAAATTTAACGTGGGAAATTAGGGGGCCTAAATTTAAATGTATATAATCCGCCGGTGATCTGGATACGCATATCCCTAGGTATTTAATGGTACTGACTCGTTGTAATGGCAAACTGTCCTGAAATTCAGTTGGTGGGAAGCTGTCAAGTGGAAGGATTTGGGATTTCCCCCAGTTGATTTTTAGCCCAGAAAAACTCCCGAACCGTTCAATTGTCTAGAGAGCCGCGTGTAGAGAGGGGCCCGAGTCTGCCAGGTATAACAGTGTGTCATCTGCATACATGCTGATCTTTTCAGTCAGGGCGCCAGAGCTCAGTCCCCTGATCTCCAGGTTAGCTTGGATGGACATAGCTAAGGGTTTCGCGGCCTATAAGGTGTATAATAGTAGTGAAAGAGTGCAGCCTTGTCTTGTGCCTCTACTGAGGTCAAACATTTGAGACGGCCAACCATTGGCCACCACCTTGGCCGTGAGCGCCTGATACAGCAATTGGACCCACTTGATGAACCGTGGTCCAAAGCCATATCCCTCCAAGCAGCTCCAGAGATAACCCCGCTCTACCGAATCAAACACCTTTGCCGTATCTAATGTCACCACCACCCGTGACCCAACTTCTGCATGTGTAGCTTGTAGGTTAATGTACAGTTTGCGTAGATTAAAGGAAGTGTTGCGGCCCCACATGAAGCCTGCTTGATCTACATGTATGAGGGACAGAATGACTTGGTTTAATCTAAGGGACAGTACCTTGGCTAGTATTTTTATATCTACTTGTAGTAGGGAAATGGGACGATAGGATTTGGGGTAGCCCAGGTCCTTTCCAGGTTTGGGGGTAAGGACTATTGACGCTTCCTGCATAGAGGGGGGCAGGGTGAAGGTTTCAAATAGGTGATTAAATAGTGCAAGCAGTTTGGGAGTTAGTAGTTCACTAAATTGGGAGAAAAATTCAACAGGGAGACCGTCGGAGCCTGGAGATTTGGATTTAGCGAAACTGGCGATCACAGTATCTCTTTCTTTTATGGTAAGGGGCACCTTAAGTAAGTCTACCTGATCCTTCGTCAGTTGGGGAAAGGTGATGCTGTGAAGGAAAGCAGTCTGCAAGTCCGTCGGGTCGGTCACTGTCGTTTTTAGAGAATTTAGTCGCATCAGCACTAGCTGACGCCTGTGTCGTTTGGAGTCTATCAAGGGCCAGACATAGTGTAGTTTTAAAATCACCTAACCATATCGCCGGTACTGTGGGGTTACGAGACATAAAGTTAAAGCCTTCCAGGACTGCAGTTGCGCTAAAGGGGGGAGGTATGTAAAAAGCCTTGAGAAGGAACGGTTCACAGAAAAACATACCGGCCGTTGGGGTCAGTGAGAAGCTCACACATTTCAAAATGTACCGATTTGGCGATCAATACAGAAACACCCCTAGCGTGAGTCATGTGGGTGGAGTAATACGCCCACCCAACCCAAGGGCAGCGAAGGGTCATTTGGAGTCTGCCCTCGACATGCGTCTCAACCAGCACCACAATGTCAGCACGTTGCTTTTTGAGGAATGCAAGGGAAGCCAAGCGTTTAATTTTCTCACGCAGGCCCCTTACATTCCATGTTAGGACCCTCCAGGACATTTCATGTGACCCTCACACCCAGGGCTTTTTTTTTAGCTGAAAACATGGCAAAAACTCTGATTCCTGCCCGCCCTGCACTCACAGTGGGGGCAAGGGAATTGCAGGTGCAGTGTGGGATTGGGAATCACAAGGTAAGCTTCCCTCTTTTCCCCAGGGGCACAGATTCTGGCCATTCATCTCCCTGCAAGTGAGAGAGAGCTGCCTAAACTCCCGGGGAGGTAGTAGAGTCGGGCCGGGTAGGTGAGATGCGAGGAAGCTTTTGGGGGGTGGGAGATAAGGCCTGTGGAGAGAGATGTGGGAAGCCTGTGAATGAGAGCTGAACCCTGAACACTGGGCATAGCACACTCCATACCATGCACTCTGTATGTAGCACACTCCTCAACCCTGCACTCTGTACACAGCGCACTGCTGAACTTTGCACTCTAGATTTACCACTCCCCTGAACTCTGCACTATGTATGCATAGGGCACCCCTGAACTTCAAACACAATGCATTCCTGGTATTTATTGCCCTTTTAAGATCCTCCCACTGTTGGCCACGCCTGCCGTTTGATGCATTTCCACGGGAGAGGCGTGGTTGAGGTCCTGCACCTATTTTGTGAGAAAAAAGCCATGGATACATTTATATAGTCCTACAGATACAACCGGTCATTTTTAGGGCAACCATAATGCTGATGTGGCCCACAATGAAATTGAGTTTGACACCCCTGTCATAGAGATCGCACTTATTTATAAATGAGAGCAGACTTGCTCATATTTGATATGCTGAAGAGGAAGAATAACTATACATAAGAGCAGTAAATACTCACATTTTTTTACAAATTGAAAGGGCAAATTGGTACAGGGTTTTGTATGTGGTTAAGATACAAATAGCACTTGGCATAGCTCTATAATCCAAAAGTAAAAGTATTCGATGAACAGGTTGTATCTGTGAAGATCATAATCTGCAATGGAACGATCATTGCCACTTTTAGAGGAATTTGGGTTTTTACTGCATTTTCTTATTTCAACCTAAAACCAAAAACAACCAGCTACAATGACCTGGATTACTGTTGTGTTTAAAGTAAAAAAAAAAAAAAAAAGACTTTTTTAGAGTTTTTTTTATCTATTAAATATGCAATATTGAAAGTAATGTGTGAATATGCACCACTCATACATATGGCAGTTTATACAGTCATCTGCTGTTCCATCCTTACCTGTTTTTAAATGATAACATTTCTATACTTTGTGGAAAAGAGTTTAACAATAAAGATATGACCTTAGTTGAACGGCTGCTTGTCCGATTCATTTTAGTAGCTCAATATATGGTAACAGGGTTGCAGTCACCTGTGGTGATTCACAAAGTTTACCAAGATTAATAGACAATCAAGAGGAAGGATAGAAATTGTCTATGGCAATGCTCAGTATGTCTCTCTTAATCAGATCTCCCATACAAAGTTAGTAATCAATACTCCCCATAATGAGAAATGTGCCAGGTAGTCTGCATTATAATGAATGGAAATTGTCTGGTACAGCAAATAAAAGAAGACACCACAAAATATCCCATTCACTATTTATTATATCTCCTTAAGCAATGGTTATCTATTTGGGCAAACAGTTCAGATTGATCTATGTTAATAGCAGTTTACAGATGTTGGTTCTTTGAGGTTTCTTGAAGTTCAAGAAGAATTAATCAGAAATTGAGATGCTCTTTCAGAAATTATGGTCCCTGCCTTTTTGGTGGTTGTAAAATTAAAGAGCTGAACATTGAAGGTAGATTATAGGTGATAATGGGAATATATTTATCTTAGTTCCCTAGTAGATGTGTGTAAATTGTTTCTCTTTATTCAAAGTAGAATGCAGACTTTAGCTCACTGAACAAAAATAAAAGCACTCTGAGCATTAATGGATGAATATCCAAATGTTTTTCTTACAGTACATCCATCAAGCAGATGGTAATATCTCACATGAGATAATATCACTTTGTGGGCAATATTATCCCACAGCTTTGATTCATTATTGTCGGGAATAATGCAGTGTTTGATAAATTGACCCAATAAAGTAACAACGTGAAGTGGTCTTATCACGCTAGTGATAATATCACCTGTTTAAAAAATATGTCCAATTGCAGATGTTGTTAGCAGTTGGTAACCAGAATTTAGCATATGTTAACTTGTCCTTTCATACTGATAATGGATGAAATTTTTAAAGGGTCTGAATTTCAAAATGGCAGTATAAAGCTATTCAATTGAATACATATATGTTGAATCTACCATGCCTCGAGGGTCTGTGTTAAAATTTGCTACCAAAATGCATTAACTTTCATTACAACAAAAGCCATTTCACACAAGTGGAAGATGCTGACTGCATTGTGCTTTAGTTTGATTGCTAGGCAAAAAGTGAGTTTGTGCAGAACAATATGTTTCTTCTTAATAATAATAATTCTGCAGTATCTTTAGGTTTAGGACTTCAGATCCACATGGCATTTCTGGTTCATTTATTTTTATTTTTTTGTTTATTGATGCTAAATAAGCTTCACGACTTAAGGCAGTTAATATTTATGAATGTTAAAGTTGACTGTCCGGCAAATATAATAAAACATGCATTTTTAATAGTTATCTATCCATCCAAAATTAATTAGGATTTTTTTTTTCATATTTTAATATTTTATTTTTACCACAAAAAAAGACAAAAAGAAAGGGGAATATCAACAGATACATTATCACAGCTACAATCCAGCAAATATGTATACATTTACACTCTCCCCCAGCCCTAGTGCGTCTAGATCAATCATAAGAGTCAACCGTAGTTATACCTATACACTAATTTTCATTTGTCTATTCTTCCCTCTTCACCATTCCTACTGGGTACTCCTTACTCCTCTGATGTCCCATCTAGTAATCTCTTCCCCTCCTCCGAATGCATAAATAAATTCCATTTCATCCATGTTTGATTATACTGTTCTCTTTTGTTTTGGGCTGAGAGGACCAAGTCCTCCATAGCCCCTATCTCTCTTACCCTATTGAGCCACTCTGCCACTGAGGGTGATCTAGTATCTCTCCAGTGTAGAGTGACTCCTGCTTTAGCTGCGTTGCTCATATGACATAGCACAGTCCTTTTATAAGTCTGCACCGGGATCTGGGAGCAATGCAGCAGTAGAAAAGCGGGATCCTCTGTTATCCAAAATTCTGTGAATTTTTGTAAAATTCTCTGAATCTCAGACCAGTATTGTTTCATTTTTTTTTACAGGACCAGAATATGTGTAACAATGTCCCTCGTTCCTCCCCACATCTCCAACAGTGATCCGAGGTTCCCATAGAGAATTTATGGAGCCGTACTGGTGTTTAGTACCATTGCTTTAGGAATTTGTAATTAGATTCATGAATCCGTGTACAAACCGAGGAGTTTAGGGCCAGATGGATAATCTGTTTACGTTGAATTTGGGAAAAAGGTCCTATCTAAATCTCTTTCCCACTTACTAATGCCCAGCATCTCAAAGTCCTCCGAAGGTCTATTTAATAATCTGTACATCTTAGAAAGCACCCTAGAGAGTGGTTCCTTGTCATCACAGTATGATTCAAATGGATTTAATTGATGTTGAAAATTTGTTGGTAGTCCCAAAGATCTCAAAAAATTGTTTATTTGGAGTGCCTGCCAAAAATTAATTTCAAATGGCCCTCCCGGTTGCATCAGTTGGTTGATAGATGGCCAAGTCTCGGACTGGAGGAAATGTGATGCCTGGAATAAGCCTTTCTCTTTAGGTTTGTTATATGCTCCTACCTCCATACCTGGTGTGAAACTAGGGTTTCCCAATATGGGAAATAAAGGTGATTGCCTTGATGAAAATTTTGCATTTCCAAATATCCTAGCCGTAATTCGCAAAGTTGGTCCTATTGTGGGGTGTTTCTTAAGGGAAGACGGAAGTACAGTATAACACCACGGTGCTCTCTGTAAAGGTACTGGGCTAAACTGTCGCTCCATGTCCACCCACCGTTTAAAGTCAGAGTGTCTACACCAATCCACCAGTCTTGCTAGATGTACTGCTTGATAGTATTTTACTATATCTGGGACAGCCATCCCGCCAAAGCACTTGGGTATCATCATCAAATCTCTTTTGATCCTTGACCGTTTCCCCGCCCATATAAATTTAATTAAAAGGGTACGTATTTGGCGGAGAAAGGTCGCTGGAATAGTTACCGGTAGCGCCTGGAACAAATACAAAATTTTCGGGAGGATACTCATCTTAATTACGTTACTACGGCCAAACCACGAATGTGATCTGTGTTGCCATTTATCCAAAAGTGATCGTATTGAATTATAAACTGGTGGAAAGTTTTTCTTAAAGGTGTCCTTTTCCTTTGCTGGTATATGTGTACCCAAGTACTTTGACGTTGGCTCCCACCTGAAGCCAAAATTTAATTGTATGGTATTACACATTGAGTGGGGCATTGCCACACTCATTGCTTCAGACTTAGTATGGTTTATTTTTAGGTTTGATAGAGTTCCATACTTCTCAATCTCTCCCACAAGATTGGGGAGCGAGATATGAGGGTTGGACATGGAAAACAACAAATCGTCCACATATGCCGACACTTTATGGATGCGCTCTCCCACCTGTACTCCCTGAATGTCCGCATTTTGAAGGATTCTACTCAGTAAAGGTTCCAATGAAAGAGCAAAGAGCAAGGGTGAGAGAGGGCATCCCTGGTGTGTACCATTTGCTATCTTGAAAGATTTTGAAAAGACTCCATTTACTCTCACTGTGGCTTGTGGGGTGGTCTAGACACTCATGATCCACCTGATTATACGCTCTCCCATACCCACATGCTTTAGTACTTCAGAAAGAAAATGCCAATTTACCCTATCAAATGCTTTCTCAGCATAGGTGTTCAGAAACACACAGGGTGTATTTGGCATAATGGACCAGGTTAAGGACTTTTATCGTGTTATCTCTCGCTTCCT
Source organism: Rana muscosa (assembly GCA_029206835.1). Classification (NCBI taxonomy): domain Eukaryota; kingdom Metazoa; phylum Chordata; class Amphibia; order Anura; family Ranidae; genus Rana; species Rana muscosa. The sequence continues at coordinate 527,379,804 of CM055122.1, forward strand.
GTATGGGAATAAATCCTACCTGGTCTAAATCTACCATATACGCGAGCCATGGTTGAAGACAGGAGGCCAGTACTTTAGTAAAAAGTTTCAAATCTGTGTTCAGTAATGAGATTGGCCTATAACTACTGCACTCCGCCGGGTCCTCCCTTCTTTTGGAAATACCGTAATATGGGCTAGAAGTGCATCCGGGGGTAGTACAGCAGTCTGGCTGATCGCATTGCAGACCTTTGTCATCTGACCACTTAATATTGAGGAGAATTCCTTGTAGTATCTTATGGTAAAGCCGTCTGGGCCTGGGGCCTTTCTGGATTTAACCGTTTTTAATACTGCATTCAATTCCTCCGTAGAAATAGGGGTCTCTAGGTTACCACGGGTTGGTGATGGGAGTCTAAAAAGTCCTGCTGAGGAGAGATAATCTTCTGTAGTCGACAATGGGGTAGATGTTTGTGTCAAATTATATAGGGAGGAATAGTATTCTCCAAATGTCTGGGCTATCTCTTTAGGTGTTCGTATTAGTTGTCCTTCCTTCCCTTTTATTTGCAGTACGTATATTGACCTATTTTTTTCTTTAAGTTTCCCCGCTAACAGTTTACTACATTTATCTCCCAACTCATAGCTTACCTTCTTGCCTCGTTGTATTATTGCTTTAGCTTTGTACCGCAAGATATCTGTAACCTGTCTTCTCAATTGACTGAGATCCCTTCCAACAGATGATAATTGTGTCTTTTTATGCTGAGATTCCAAAACTTGGATTTCCTCTAATAGTTCCCTGATCTATTTTTCTCGCTTTTTCTTCAGTATTGATCCATGTTTAATCAGGATCCCTCTGATCACAGTCTTTGTGCCTCCCATACCATGCACGGGTCGCTCCCCGGGTCTCATTTAGTTGGAAATATGCTGTCATCTCTTTGGCTACATCTTCCCTAACTTCAGGATTCTGCAGTAAACTCGTTTAATCGCCAACGTCTCTCTTGGGAGAGAACCGTGTTGGACAGGGAGACACGCAAGCTGATCAGGGCATGGTCTGACCATGTTATATTTCAAATACTCGTTTATATCACTATACGGGAGTACACTTGGTGGGGATTAGAGAAGAAGGTATAATCCCTTTCTTCTGTATGCAAAATCCTCCAAACGTCTACTAATTGTAGCTTGTGCATCTTCCGTAATATACCCCTTCTGATACCCCCTGGGGTCGACGATGTTCCTGAGAAAGTATCTGTTTTGGGGTCTAGGGAGATATTAAAATCTCCCCCAAGTATCAATTTGCCTTCTGCAAATTCCATTAGCTCTGAAAAAAAATCCTGGTAAAAGAGTCTTGGTGAACATTTGGTGCGTATAGTGTGGCCAGCGTCACTTTATCCCCTCCGATACACCCTTTGAGAAAGAGAAATCTACCATTTGAATCCTGACGTTTATCTACTAAGGACCAGGGGACTTGGTTAGAGATCAGTATTGATATACTCCCTTGGATTTAGCCTGTTGATTCCATGCATGGTACACACATGGGTAAAATCTATTCTGAAGGAGTGGGAGTCCCCCTGCTCTAAAATGGGTCTCCTGCACAAATGCCACATCTGTTCCCGAACGCCTCAGGTCATTCAATAACATCCTTCGCTTTTCTGGGACGTTAAGTCCTTTGGCGTTTAGGGAGGTAATTTTTATTCCCTCCATCTCAAAAAATCGAAAAAAAAAAAAGAAACAGAAAAAAAAAAAGAACAACACACCCCCCTCCCTCCCCCTCCCCTTTACCAAACCCACCCCCCTCTAAGCCCCTATGGGAACACACCCATTACTGAACCATTCACCTATGGTTTCCATGGGTGCTAACCTAATTGGGGGTTTGGTCCGAATGGGCTAAGGAGCCCCATTCTGCTCTCTGCCCTCCCGGCTGTATTTTACATCTCAAGTTTATCATCATCATCAACATTCTGGTTTATCAGCCTCTAACATTTCATATATTGCATTTCTCATAGCTAGGTTCCTAAACTTTATTGTTTAATAAAGGGGTAGGAACATATATATATTCTTCTCTGGACACAATTCGTCCTTCTTCCCCTCCTACTTTCTCTGTCCCAGCCTTTACCCCTCTCCCCTCTTAATCGTCTCCCCCACCGATCTATCTCCATTTCTCTCACCCCACACCCCAAATTCCTCTCCTTTCCCCTGCCTGTTCAAGGTTCCATCTCTCTGGTTGCTTCTCGAGTTGTTTTACCTATATCTATATCTGTATCTAGATTTGTTTCCCCTAGATATGCTTCCTATTTCTCCTTTTGATCTTCTCCTTTTTCTCTTCCTTTCACTTCCCATAGTGCAGGGGTGTCCAAACTTTTTTCAAAGAGGGCCAGATTTGATGAAGTTGAACATGCGTGAGGACCGACCATTTTTCCTGACATTCTTTAAACCATTAAAATTCGGCCTAAGTGTGTTCGTCCGAGCACTAATAAACTGCCCAACAAGAATTCTCTTGCCTTTGTCGCGCTCGTTTCCAACACACAGATGAATGCTCTGCTCTTTAGGGGTACCGTTAGCCCTTAATGGTACCCCACACATTGGAAAACGTGGGGTGCTTTTGGTGCAGTGCAATTAAAAAAAAAAAAAAGGTCGGGGACTTTTCCCTGCATTTTTGTGGGTAGGGAAGCCCATTGAAATTAATGGGCTGCCCTACACGCAGCACGCAGCCACACAGATGTGAACCAAGGGCTTGTTCACATGTCAGGTTTGAGGGGCAGTAAAACCACATGGTTGAGCTGTTTTTACCACCCCCAACTTCTCCCCCTTTAGCTGCAGAGGCAGCAGCTGGGGATGTACACATGCTGTGGCTGCAGCTAGAGGTATACCCAGGGTGAACTGCGCTTAAACTAGCCCGCAACTGTGTGCATTGCACTGTTGCGGTATAGGCTTTACTGCCTGTCAAATGCCTCTGAAAAGCGATCTGTGCATGGATTGCTTTTCAGAGGAGCAGCAGTCCTCACAAACAAGCCCTACAAAAGCAGTTCTAATGGTACAGGCATTAAAAGTAACATACACACACATGCACGCGCACACACACACACGCATACGCATGCACACACACACACACGCAGACACATACATACAGACACAGGCACACAAACACATACAGACAGACACTCACATGTATAAAGCTCTTTTAAAACGAATCTAGCTTCTAAGTACCTTTGCAGTTTCCTCATTCAGCCGGGTACTGCACTCTAGGGGGAAGCAGAGAGCACAGCACACTCCCCTGCACTTTCACCTTTGAAGCTGACGGAGCTTCTCACAGTGCCAATGTACAGTTCGGCAGGGGATCGGGAGATCGGGCTCATCTGACAGCTCTTATCTCCCCTGATCCCGCGGCACACCTGAGAACCAGGGGGGCCATTCAAAACCGGCCCACGGGCCGCAATTGGCCCACGGGCCGGACTTTGGACATGCCTGCCATAGTGTGTCCTAATTTAATCTAGTGATTCTCCCCTCCCCCCACCTCCCATATCTCAACTCTCATATCTTCCCCTAATTCTCACTTCTATCTCGTCCCCTACCCCTATCTTCCACCCCTCCCTCCCTCCCTTCTGTGCCCCACTGGTCAGGACACACCATGGTTCTATTCTATGTTCTATATCAAACTTCTGTCAGCCTTCTTATATCCTTTACTTTATATTATACTTTTTGGTCGTGAATCCTGGGGTGACCTAGGGCAGCTCTTTAATGTCTGATTCTACTAAGATACGGCGGGTATCCCTCTTCTCTACTTGTCTGGCTTATCAGATTTATCCTAGGCCTGTTCCTCCCTCCCTCTGCCCCATATATCTAATAGTGAAATAAAAAAATAAAAAAAAAGCACCACATAAGTGCCACATTAGGGAAGTTCAACAGATATATCCAAAACAGAAATTATATATATATATAGTAATTTCCCCCCAAAAAATCTCTTTGTGTCTATTTCCCACCTTGAATCAGTGTCTAGTGTCTCCTTATATCACTCTTATAAATACTATTACCACAAAAAAGAAAAAATAGAAATCAAATAAAATCAAATTACCCATATTTACGCCGCAAAAAAAATATTTATAAACACACCAAAAAAAAAAAAAAAAAAAAACCCTCCCCGGACCCCCCCCCCCCAAAAAAAAGGGGGGTCCGGGGAGGGTTGGGGACATGTGGGGGATGAAGATTCACGGAGGGCCAAAAAAGAGAGGGGCAATATATTACTTTCCTGACCATGGAAATAGGAGGGTTAATGTGAGCCAGGGGAGGTTTTTGATTTCCCAAGAAAAGTTATGTTCCATGTTAAAGTTTTACCAAACCCACATCATACAAAAACTATCAATAAATGCTGTGTTACATGCTGTTCATACTCACTCATGCACTATGAGATTTGTTTTCTGTATTCTGCAAAAAGTTTGGTTAATCCTGATGTTCTCTTTCTCCCCCTTCTGTCCAAGTCCCCACTGCAGCTAGGGATTTTGCAGAGCAGTGTTGGCAGCTCTGCATACGCTCAGTTTTCAGTGACTTTATATGCTGAGCATTTCCTCCCTATCACATCTGAGCAGCCTGTGTGGCTATGAAGTCACATATGTGGGGGCGCATACACAGTGGGAAATGACAGCCCCCTCCCTCCCTCCTCCTCCATGCCCACTAACCAGCTAAACACAATGGGGATGGGATATTACATGTAGATGGTTGGATGGAAGCTTTACCTCTATCTTATTCTAAGACACAGGCTGGATGGGAGTGGCACAGCCTGTGACTGGCAGAAATCCACCCAAACTGTTATTGCCCAAAAAATTATAAAGATTTATTTTCAAATATATATTTGTATGACAATTTAAACTTTTCTTGATATTAATTATTTATTTTTACTCTGTATTCCAAAGGCTGTTTTGTTTTATTTTGAACATGTAACCAACAGCAGAGGGCTAGAAGCTCCTTCTGCTTATGTTTCCCTGCAGAAAGGCTGGGAGGAAAAGGGGTCATGTGACAGCTGTATATCGATTATCAAAAGGGTACTTTTTTGTACTGTTTTTTTTAACCCCTTGCCGACCAGTGCACGACGATATACAATCGGTACAATGGCACGGCTGGGCAAATGGGCGTACCTGTATGTCCCCTTTAAATCGCGGCTTGGTGGGCGTGCACGCGCCCACTGCGTACTCACTCCGTGAGCGTGCCCGCGGGTCCCGCAGACTCTGTCCGCCGGGGGCCCGCGTTCATGACACGGAGCGGCAGAACGGGGAGATGCCTATGTAAACAAGGCATTTCCCTGTTCTGCCTAGCAACATGACAGGGATCTACTGTTCCCTGTCATCGGGAGCAGTGATTTCTGTCATGTTGTAGTGAGCCCATCCCCCCTACAGTTAGAACAAAGTGAGAGAACACAGTTAACCCCTTGATTGCCCCCTAATGTTTAACCCCTTCCCTGACAGTGTCATTTACACAGTAATCAGTGCATTTTTATAGCACTGATCGCTGTATAAATGTCACTGGTCCCAAAATAGTGTCAAAAGTGTCTGATGTGTCCGCCGCAATGTCACAGTCATGATAAAAATTGTAGATCGCCGTATCGCAAAAAGTGCTCTGGTCAGGAAGGGGGTAAATCCAGCAATGCAGTGCCATCATCTACATACAGAAAGAAAAGGGACAATGTAAATTAAACATGGTGTTTAGTATTACTTTAGCCCACTATTTATTATCCAATTCATGACAATCACACTCTGCCTACCTCATCCAAAAAAAATAATCCCTAACACGTGCGTGGGATATTATATCATTTTGGGCTTGGCCAGAGTGAGGCAGTTAGTAAAAACAAATGTGTTTTTTTTATGTGCATGAGGAAGGGGAATGAGGCAGGAAAGGGGACCTTAAAAATGCATAAAGTTCCACTTTAATAGCTGTGAGGATATTTGGTAGGAAAGTAAAAGGACTGGTACCAAAAAAAGTCAAATCATTTTTGTTTTGTTTTATGAATGCCCACAATATCTGGGTTGGATCTACTTTAATGAGAAAAAAGTAATGGGAGGGCAGCCCTTTTGGGTATCATTAGAAATGAGGTATTCTGATCTTGTTTCATTGGCTCTGACCACTGCCATTGGATGGGAGTATAAGACCATTATCCACAACAGTATGTTTGCTTAAACCTGTGTCTTAGCATGAGTTTAAAAAATCTCCAATCTACCCTATTTTTCTTAGTAGGACAAAACCTACCTGGTCTGGGTGGATAGGTTTAGAGACCAGGGCAGTCGGTGGTTAGCTAGAATTTCAGAAAGAAGTTGGAGATCAACATTCAAGAGGGCAATCGGTTTAAAGATAGAAAAGTGTTGCTTTTTTTTTTCTTTTGCGATTACCAAAATATGGGTTCTCAATGTGTCTGTATGTCATTGGTGGCCTTTTAGTATAGAGGTGAGGTGTCAGGATGTTGTGGAATGTACTGTAGTACGGAATGAAAAAGCTGTCTTGGCCTGGTGTCCAGGTTTTGAATGTTTTCAGTGTTCAGTCTTCTGTTATAAAAGTTACAGAATTCTCAGGCAAGTTGGAATATTTCATATATGCAAGATATACAGTATAGCTCTTATTATTGAAGAATGGCTATGATAAGTCTATGGAAAGTGATGGTTTGGTACTTTGGAGATTATATTATACTCAAAGTGGTTGTATTGGCTTAAAGGAGAAGTATGGGAAAGCCAAATTAAATAGTACACATCACCTTCATTCTTCCATGGCTTTCCTTTTTTTCCTCAGTCTTTTATAATATAGAAGATATCTGCATTTGAAGAAATTAGCTAAAAACGGCTGATTCTCTGTTTGAAAGTTTGGAGGGGGTGGATACTCCTCCAGTAAAGCCCTCCTCTCTCTCAGCCCCTCCTTCCCCTGAATATGTGGCCGTGCTTGGTGAAGAGTGCACAGCTGAACTGATAACAAGAATGTGTACGTCTTTAACGTGCCTCCATTTCCCTGGTGATGTGTACTGCTGAAACCAGGAAGTGGAGGCAGTGTGATAAGTCATGCACACTTCACCTCGAGCAGCTGTGCAGTCCTGTGTGTTTTGTGCTGCTTTCAGCTTTTCTCCTCTGATCCTCCGTGACTCCCCCCCCCTGTCTGATTCCCCCCTTCTGTCAGCTTCTGCTTTGGTCACAAGCAGGGGGAGGGGGAGGTGTTTAGCTTGTCAGGATGGTGAAATGGGGAGTGGAGTGTCAGTATGTATGGAGTATGATCGCTCCCCATGTGTATAGATCAGACCTGTATTGAACAGAGGTATGCTCTATACATAGGACACTGTGTTTATTCACAAGGGTTATTGTCTGTTTTGTAAATGAACCTCGGTGCCTGTGTATAGAGAGCATACCTGTGTACAATACATTGCAGGGGAGAGGGAAACTGCAAAGTCCCTGTCCTCTAAAAAGTGAAATATCTGGGGTTTCCTGTCATCTAAATAATAAGGAACAAATAAGTAAAAAATGATATATTAAATCTCATCCCCCTCTCTAGAAGTGAGCTAAGATCTATTAGGGTTGGTGTTTCCCAGTGTGTAAAAACATAGTGTCACCCCCTCCCACTCCACAGAACTATCAGTATTACACTCACTGAAGTGCTGAAATCTCTGCCGACTCTTCTGACCATTGAAATAAGCTGCAGAGGAGGAGGGAGGGGGAGGAGAGAGGAGGGAGAAGGGAGGGGGGAAGCTACGCTCTGTCTGTGAAGTCTCGGGAACGAGGAGAGAGGACATCAATTAAACAAAATGACAGGAAAGGGTGTGGATCCAGACTTCATATCCAGGCCATTGTCGGGATGATGCAGTATGAAAGACTGTAGAACCTCCAACAGGTATTTATCTTGATTTTAACAGAATGGGGGCACTTCTGAGAGGGCTGGAAAGGTTTATGGATATCAGCAGCTCACATAGAATAGATGTAAGCAAAAAAAAGGAAACCCATACTTCTCTTTTAATTCTCTGCAATAAGGTACAAAACTTTCTATGTTTAGTAAGGTCACATGTGTAGACCTTGAACTGTATTCCCTGTTTTTCTTGCATGAGATTGAGCTAATGCCTACTTCCTTAAACTTCTATGTTTTGAGGTGCCAATGTCGGAGTCATATCTAAGGTAAAGTATTGATAGTCCTTGAGATTACACAGATTGTGGTCACATAGACATGCATATATTTTGGTGTTTGTATTTCCTTTTCCCCCTACCCTGGTTAGTTTTTAGTCTAATGTTCTGTACATTCATGTATGTGTCATTATTTATGTAATGTGTATTACAACTTACAGCTGAGTCTTTTATGTATGATATATTCGCTTAGAGAATAATATGCCATGTATGATATGACATCTGTTATCTCCCTTGGCTCCACTGCTGTAATAACATTTATGTTTGTACTTGTAATATATATTCATACAAGCACAATAAACAGTTTGTTCCAATGAGGAAAATACATTTGAACATTGCTAGCTCCAGAATGGGATGGGCTGTGCTTAAAGTCATGCACTGTCCAATGTATAGCAGTGGGGGCTTACAGAGAGGTACTGCTTTGGTGTATTTTTGGGTGTGTGTATATACAGTGTGTGTTTGTGTGTGTGTGTATATATCTATATATATATATATATATATATATATATATATATAGTATCCCACAAAAGTGAGTACACCCCTGATATTTTTTGTAAATATTTCATTATATCTTTTCATGTGACAACACTGAAGAAATTATACTTTGCTACAATGTAAAGTAGTTAGTGTACAGCTTGTATGACAGTGTAACATTTCTGTCCCCTCAAAAGAACTCAACACACAGCCATTAATGTCTAAACCGCTGGCAACAAATGTGAGTACACCCCTAAGTGGAAATGTCTAAATTGGGCCCAATTAGTAATTTTCCCTCCCCGGTGTCATGTGACTCATTAGTGTTAAGGTCTCAAGTGTGAATAGGGAGCAGGTGTGTTAAATTTGATGTTATTGCTCTCACTCTCTTATACTGGTCACTGGAAGTTCAACATGGCATCTCATGGCAAAAAACTCTAAGGATCTGAAAAAATTAATTTTCTTTTTCGTACATCACGGGACACAGAGCGACATTACTAATGGGTTATATAGATTACCTTCAGGTGCTGGCACTGGCCACTTCCAAACCGGAAGTACCCTCCCCTATATAAGCCCCTCCCATCCGGGAGCACCTCAGTTTTTTGCCAGTGTCTAAGGTGTTGGCCAAAGAGTAACATGTGTTTTCACTGGGCTTGCGTACAGGTTCTTTTGGGCCTTAGTAAGCTGTTCCGGATCCCACCAAAAAAGCTTCATAGCTAAACGGTCGGTACCCGGGCCTTGCAGCAGAAGAGCAAGGTTTTGCCTGTAATGCCTCTCTTAGGAGGGCTGGACCCTGGGATCCAGAGCTCTGGTCATACCCACGACCAAGATGTTGTCTGTGCAGGGTGCTATACAGGTCCAGGGGAGTGGAATCCTTGGGAACCCGGTCCCTGAAGGTTTAATTACAATGCCTGCCGTGATAGGTGAAGTTTGGGCTTCTGTGGACCAAACAGAGTCCTGCGGCGGGGAACAGGTAAGTGGGGGCCCCCAGGAACTTGGTTCTATTGGGGGACCCCAAGCCTAATTTGTCTTTCTGTCTGTTACCTAACGGTATTCCCGCTAATATCTGTGTATGCCTGTAACTACTGAAAATGTAAAATTTTAATAGTAGTCAAGAAAAAAAAAAAAAAAAAAAGGACCGCGGTACCTGTGTTAAACCACTAGAGGCCGCTGTAGTCCATTTTTCTTGTCATGTGGATCTTTGGTTTTCTCAAGTCAAAAGATCCAGGCAGTTGGTAAGTTTCTCTGTGGGAATCCACTTCCTCTGCCCTGTTGCTGCGCTCATCCACCGCACAGGCCCTCCGGCAAAAAGGGCCCTGGCTCCTAGTCCCTGTTTGATTTCGAAAAGGGCGCACGGGCGCGCGCGCGGGCGCGTGCACGCGCCTCATATGAAAAAAAAAGGGGCGGGGCGGGTGGATGAAGCTCGATGCGCGCCACGGCGCTTCTGTGCATGTGCAGGCGTCCCAGCTTGTATAAAGACACAGTACAAGTGTCAGCTGGATGCAAACAGAGCTAGCAACAAACAGTGGCACACAGAGGCGGTTGATGCAGGCATCCCCATAGAAAGGCACTTTAGTGGACACCAGCTGGTATATAGCAGCAACTGTGTTAGACTATTACCAGCAAAATTGGTGTATGACGACGGGAATACCTCAGCTTTGTGCTTAAAGGATATGTCGTCCAGACGCTCCGGAAATAGGTCTTCCAGGAAGCCAAAGGGGTCTCCATCGGGCTCTGAGGATATTGGGCATGCTTGTACTGCACCAATCTCCCCTGAGAATTCAGAGGTCAGTAGCCGTAGAAACCCCACAGGAGTGCCTGGTGCTGCGGCTGTCCCCAGTTCACCTGCTCCTGTATATATATAACAGAGGAGGTTTTATCCTCAACTCTGGGAGGATTGGAAGAGAGATTAACAGCATTGATCGCTGCTTCCCTGTCACAGGGAAAGCGCGTCCGATCTCCGTCTCCTCCTTCAGAGTGCCTGTTAGTGGAGGAACAGCCCCACACAGGGATCGACCTACCTGAAGGGGATCAGGATGAGGTTGATTCAGTTATGGAGGAATCAACAGTGGAAGAACCTTTCTCAGCATCTCAGGCTGAAAGATTATGGGTTCAGTCTCTGACTAACATGGTCCGATCAGCATTTAAAATGCCTCTGGCGGAACCACCATCAACTACGGTTTCCTCGCTGGGGTCGCTAAAAGCTCCCCAGGCTGTCTGTTCCTTCCCAATCCACCCTTTATTAGAAGGGCTTATTTACCAGGATTGGGAGCATCCTGATAAAATATTTGCTCCCCCCAAGAGATTTCCGGTGATCTATCCCATGGAGGATAAGCTCATAAAAAAATGTAGGGTCCCTACAGTGGACGCAGCCATCTCTTCTGTGAACAAATCACTGACATGTCCAGTAGATTATGTTCCAATGTTCAAAGACCCAATAGATAAAAAATTGGAGTCTTTACTAAAATCTGCTTTCTCTACAGCAAGCATGGTGACACAACCTGCGGTAGCAGCGATTGGAGTCTGCCAAGCAGTGAAAGATCAGTTGAAACAAGTCTTAAGGGACTTACCAGATCAGCAGGCTCTTGCCCTAGCTGACCTGCCTAGAGCCTTGTGTTTTGCGGTGGACGCCATAAAGGATACAATCCAACAGGCCTCCCGCTTTACGCTGTCTATAGTACATATGCGTAGGCTTCTGTGGCTCAAAAACTGGTCTGCTGAAGCTCCCGGTAAGAAACTGCTGGTTAGCTTCCCATTTCATGGAGAACGCTTATTTGGAGAAGATCTGGACAAATATATCCAGAAAATTTCTGCCGGTAAAAGTTCACTCTTACCGGTTAAGAACAAGAGTAGAAGTCCTTCTTTTAAGAGGCCTACTTCTCCAGTCCCGGGCACATCGGCTGTGAAGCAGTTCCGACGGCCTCCGCGGTCAAATTCAGGGGGCAGAAATCAGGGACAATCACAGGGTAACAAGAAGCCCTGGATCAAGAGAGGTACAAAACCTCCCCCCAAGTCATGAAGCGTTGCCCCCACTCAATCGGGTGGGGGGAAGGCTTCAGTTGTTCACAGAGACCTGGCGGGACACCATCAGAGACAGATGGGTGCTCTCCGCAGTAAGTCTGGGATACAAGCTGGAGTTAAAAGGCACTCCTCCTGCCCAATTTATGAGGTCAAACGTGCCAAGAGATCCCCAGAAGAGAGGATCCCTCCTTCTGGCACTAGAACAACTATTGCCCATATTAAATCTAAAAGGGCTAAACAAGTTCCTAAATATCAGGACTTTTCGGATGGAGTCGATCCGATCGGTGGCCACCGCCCTACAAGGGCAGGAATGGTTAGCCTCGATCGACATAAGGGATGCTTATCTGCATATTCCCATCTTTCCGGCCCACCAGAAATTTCTACGCTTTGCAGTAGAAGGGCGCCATTTTCAGTTCAGAGCCTTACCTTTCGGTCTGGCCACAGCACCACGAGTGTTCACAAAAATTCTGGCCCCATTATTGGCCAATCTAAGAACACAAGGTGTAACGATAATGGCATATCTAGACGACCTGCTACTAATAGACCACTCAGTGGAAAAGCTGGAAGTAGCTATTCACAAGACAATCAAGTATCTGGAATATCACGGTTGGATTATCAACCGGGACAAGTCAGCTCTAAGACCAGTCAAAAGTCTGGAATACTTAGGGCTAAGGCTGGATTCAAATCAGAGAAAGATTTTCTTACCTCCAGAGAAGGTGTCGTCTTTAAAAGATTTGACCCACTTAGTGGGTACAAAAAGAAAACCATCCATACGCCTGTGCATGAGGCTGCTGGGAAAAATGGTGGCTTCATTCGAAGCGGTACCCTACGGTCAATTCCATTCAAGGAATTTGCAAAGGGCCATACTGTCAGCCTGGAACAAAAAAGTTCAGGCTTTAGACTTACCAATGTCCCTGTCCCCTTCCGTTCGCAAGAGCCTCCATTGGTGGTTGGTGCCCCAGAATCTGGAAAAAGGAAAACCCTTCAGTCCGGTTTCTTGGAAGGTGGTCACTACAGATGCCAGCCTCATAGGCTGGGGGGCAGTACTGGAGCAATGGTCTCTCCAGGGCAAGTGGTCAGAAGCAGAAAAGGCCCTGCCCATCAATCTCTTAGGGATACGAGCAGCCCGGTATGCCCTAGTAGCATGGACATCCAAACTCCAAGGGTCCCCTGTCAGAATTCAATCAGACAATGCCACAGCAGTGGCATATATCAATCACCAGGGTGGCACCAGGAGTCGTGCAGCCCAGAGGGAAGCAAATTGCATCCTGGAGTGGGCAGAAAAATATGTCCCAGCCATATCCGCGGTTTTCATCCCAGGAGTGGAAAATTGGAGAGCGGACTTTTTAAGTCGCCAACAATTATGCCCGGGGGAATGGTCTCTTCACCCAGAGGTTTTCCAGGCAATATGCCAGCGGTGGGGAACACCGGATGTAGGTCTGCTAGCATCCAGATTCAACGCAAAGGTGGACAGATTTGTGTCTCGCACAAGGGATCCCCTAGCTTGCGGCTCGGATGCCCTAGTGTTCCCTTGGGATCAGTTCAAGCTGATATATGCATTCCCACCGCCACAATTGTTACCGCGATTACTCCGCAGAATCAGGGTAGAAAAGAAACCAGTGATTCTGGTGGCTCCAGCGTGGCCCCGAAGGGCATGGTACGCGGAGATTGTAAAAATGTCAGTGAGGAGTCCTTGGACCCTCCCACATCGTCCGGACCTGCTGTCGCAAGGACCGATATACCACCCTTCCTTACCAGCCCTAGGTTTGACGGCCTGGCTATTGAAGCCCACATTCTGAAAAAGAGAGGGCTCTCTAATTCTGTGGTATCTACCATGATCAATGCCAGGAAGCCGGTATCCAGGCAGATCTATTATAGGATCTGGAAGGCGTACATTACGTGGTGTGAGGCCAAGAAATGGCATCCACGTAAGTACGTGATAGGTAGGATTTTGGACTTCCTACAGTGGGCTGTAGATAGGAAGCTGGCCTTGAGTACTATCAAGGGTCAGATTTCGGCCTTGTCAATATTTTTTCAAAGGCCCTTGGCTTCGCATTCATTAGTCAAAGCTTTCATACAAGGAGTGATGCGTATTAGCCCTCCGGTTAGTATTCCCATATATCCATGGGACTTAATCCTGGTTCTGTCGGTTCTACAGAAACAACCGTTTGAACCATTGCAACACATTTCCTTGGTTCTTCTCACCAGGAAATTGATTTTCTTAGTAGCCATTTGTTCGGCTAAAAGAGTATCGGAATTAGCCGCCTTGTCCTGTAGGGAGCCATATCTGGTTGTCCATAAGGACAGAGTAGTATTACGTCCTCATCCAGCCTTTCTTCCCAAGGTGGTATCGAGGTTTCATTTGAACCAAGATGTGGTTCTTCCTTCTTTTTTCCCCAAACCTAGCTCGGTAGAGGAAAAGTTATTACATTCTTTGGATGTAGTAAGAGCAGTTAAAGCTTATCTAAAAGCCACTGCTCAGATTCGCAGAACGGATACTTTGTTTATTCTGCCGGAAGGCCCTAGAAAGGGTCAGGCAGCATCAAAATCTACTTTAGCCAAGTGGATTCGACAGGTCATAATACAAGCCTATGGCTTGAGAAAGAGACCGCCTCCGTTCAAAGTTAGGGCGCACTCCACAAGAGCAGTTGGAACTTCATGGGCAGTGCATCACCAGGCCTCCCTGGCTCAAGTATGTAAGGCCGCAACATGGTCTTCGGTACACACGTTTACTAGATTCTACCAGGTAGACGTTAGAAGTCAGGAGGATGTCGCCTTTGGGCGCAGTGTGTTGCAGGCCGCAAAAGATCCTCATGCCTGATGGCGCCCAGCTTATGTATCCCTCCCCTCATTTGGCATTGCTTTGGGACGTCCCATTAGTAATGACTAAGTCGCTCTGTGTCCCGTGATGTACGAAAAAGAAAAAGGGATTTTTATAACAGCTTACCTGTAAAATCCTTTTCTTGGAGTACATCACGGGACACAGAGCTCCCACCCCTCTTTTGGGGACACTTATTGCTTTGCTACAAAACTGAGGTGCTCCCGGATGGGAGGGGCTTATATAGGGGAGGGTACTTCCGGTTTGGAAGTGGCCAGTGCCAGCACCTGAAGGTAATCTATATAACCCATTAGTAATGACTAAGTCGCTCTGTGTCCCGTGATGTACTCCAAGAAAAGGATTTTACAGGTAAGCTGTTATAAAAATCCATTTATTGCTCTACATGAAGATTGCCAAGACCCTAAAACCGAGCTGCAGCATGGTGGCCAAGACCATACAGCTGTTTAACCGGACAGGTTCCACTCAGAACAGGCTTCGCCATGGTCAACCAAAGAAGTTGAGTGCACGTGCTCAGCGTCATATCCACAGGTTGTGTTTGGGAAATAGATTTATGAGTGCTGCCTGCATTGCTTCAGAGGTTGAAGGGGTGGGGGGTCAGCCTGTCAGTGCTCAGACCATTAGTGTTCAGACCATATGCCGCACACTGTATCAAATTGGTCTGCATGGCTGTCGTCAAAGAAGGAAGCCTCTTCTAAAGATGATGCACAAGAAAGCCTGCAAACTGTTTGCTGAAGACAAGCAGACTAAGGAAATGGATTACTGGAACCATGTCCTGTGGTCTGATGAGACCAAGATAAAATTATTGGGTTCAGATGGTGTCAAGCGTGTGTGGCGGCAACCGGGTGAAGAGTAGAAAGAAAAGTGTGTCTTGCCTACAGTCAAGCATGGTGTTGGGAGTGTCAGGGTCTGGGGCTGCATAAGTGCTACCGGCACTGGGGAGCTACAGTTCATGCCAACATGTACTGTGACACACTGAAGCAGAGCATGATCCCCCTCCCTTCTGAGACTGGGCCGCAGGGCAGTATTCCAACATAACGACCCCAAACACACCTCCAAGATGACCACTGCCTTGCTAAAGAAGCTGAGGGTAAAAGTGATGGACTTGCCAAGCATGTCTCCAGACCTAAACACTATTGAGAACCTGTGGGTCATCCTCAAATGGAAGGTGGAGGAATGCAAGGTCTATAACATCCACCAGCTCCGTGATGACATCATGGAGGAGTGGAAGAGGACTCCAGTGGCAACCTGTGAAGCTCTGATCAACTCCATGCCCATGAGTGTTAAGGCAATGCTGGAAAATAATGGTGTCCACTAGGGCTGGGAAAAAAATCGATTTTAATCTTGAATCGAGTTTTGAGCTCAAATCGATTCAGATTTATTTTTTTTAAATTCAATTTTTTTTTTTTTTTTTTTCCTTCAAAGTTTCCATAGCAGGACTGCAGGGGGCGTATCCGGAATGGCACTGGGCAGCGTTACCCCAATTACATCTACTCGCTGCAGCCGCCGTCTGCCTACCTGATCAGCGTGTCATGCAGACAGACGGCGGGCATTGCAGTGTTCAAAAGCCGCGCCTCCCGAGTCCTCGTCGTCTGTGATAGGCGGAACACTCAATTTCACAGCAGGCAGTATTCAGCCTATCACGGACATCCTCTCATCCTCGTCTGTGTTATGAGGATGACCATGATAGGCGGAACACTGAATGCTGGGAAATTGAGTGTTCCGCCTATCACAGACGAGGAGGAGGCGCGGATTTTGAATACTGGAATGGCCACCGGTGTAGCAGTAAAATCCGTATACCATGGAAATCTGCATCAGGTACGGGCACAGTGATTGAAGCACTGGGCACAGTGAGACACGGGCACAGTGAGACATGGACACAGTTCAATTCAACTAAGAGTAACCTCAGGATTTTTTGTTGTTTTATTAGCTAAATCCAAATACAGTATTAATAATTTGGATGTTTAACAATCTTTGTTGCACACTGCAAAAAACAACAAAAGGTCACAAGCGCTAAATTGGTGGATAAAGAAAAAAATAAAATGGAGGATGATAATAATAATAATAATAAGAAGAAAAAAATCCCAAATATTTTGGGAAGTACAAAGTATCCAAAAGGGGGAAAAAACAGGATCCAGCGCAGCAAGAAAAAATCCGTACCCAAAAGTACAAAATACACAACATGCACACAATATAATCCAGCGCTCATGGAACATACTTTATTAACTATTTAAAACTCTTGAAGAATTGATTAAAAAGCTTAGTCCATTTATCACAATAAAGAGAGGGATCCAATCCCAAATGTGCAGAGGGCGAATGAATCTTAACTCTCCAGTTGCCAGTGGTGACAAACTTGTTAAACTTGCAGTGACATCCGTGGAGCAAGGAGGGGTTAAAAAAGTCAAAGCAAAGCCTGTGGCATGATCTCCGTGTGAGCACAGTACCTTGAATGATGGACAACAGGCAGACCAGCGTGTGGAGGGCCCTCCAACCCAAAAGGATGCAGAGCCAGGATCGCAGCAAGGCTGGGACAGAAGGAATCACACACAGAGTTTCAAGAGTTTTCAATAGTTAATAATGTATGTTCCATGAGCGCTGGATTATATTGTGTGACTTATACTGACTTTGCAGTTAGAGAAAGGGTTTGCCTTTGCAATTTTGTTTGTTGATGCACTTTAATTAATATAATAATTTAAAAAAAAAAATCGAATCGAATCGTAAATCGAGTTTTTTTATAAACAAATCGCAGATTTTTTTGGGGGGAAAATCGCCCAGCCCTAGTGTCCACCCAAAATATTGACACTTTGGGCCCAATTTGGACATTTTCAATTATGCCCCTTTCACACTTATATGACTTCTCCCACGATTTGGGACTGCAAAGTAGCATGACAAGTCTTTCCCCATGACTTCCAATGACAACCATTCATATTAGTACGACTTCAAGTCGTTACAACTTCAAAGTAGTCCCTGCACTACTTTGGTCCGATTTTGATGCCACTTACACAGGCATTCCCTGAAATTGCAGCAATGGTTTAGACATTATTGGTTGTGTGTTGAGTTATTTGAGGGGACAGCAAATTTACACTGTTATACAATCTGTACACCAACTACTTTACATTGTAGCAAAGTGTCAATTGTTCAGTGTTGTCACATGAAAAGATATAATAAAATATTTACAAAAATGTGAGGGGTGTACTCACTTTTGTGGGATACTGTGTGTGTGTGTGTGTGTGTGTGTATGTGTATATATATATATATATATATATATATATGTGTATATATATATATATATATATATATATATATATATATAACAGTAGTATTAAACCCACTTTGGAGTGAAAACTGGCATTTCTCTGTTAGGATGAAAAATATACAGTATTGACGATCTGTCATTTGTACTCTTGTATTTGAACTGTGCTGCATGCTGTTCCTTTGACTGTTATATTTATCAGCATCGGCTGATAAAATCAATGCATCCCTTTGAGTGGTCTGCATTTTGACAGAAATTGCATACAAATATCTGTGAGAAGAGCTACATTGATTTCCTGATGGCAGGTTTACTTTGATTTGGTGCGGACAGGACCATCAGACCTGTTTTCAAAGCATAATTACAATTGTGGATTTCTGTTTTATGTGCTGTAGCCCATAGGGGTTGTGCTCTTGTCTCAGTGAATAGCATTGGACAATGTAAAATGTTATCTTGCATGTCATCTTCCAAAAAGATGCTCAATGTACCAGGAAGCCCCCATAACCTCGTAGAATCCTACTAGTATTTAACAATACTGAATCATGGTACTTCAATATTAATTGAACTCACACTGACATGACTGTGGTCTTATAGCAAAATGTACCATATACTAATGCATATATTTGTATTGCATATTTATTTATTTTTTACTGAAGGTTATTAAAAAAAAATGTTTTGTTAATACAGCACCATACACACTAGGTATGTGTAATGGTGTGTATCCAGTTACCTGCAAGTGGCTATTTTTGCTGAAAAATTTCCATGCTGTGTCCCCCTCACAGCCGTCAGATACTGTCCTGAGCGACTTCTGTGAATAAAGGAGGAGTTGAATGACAATATCTCCTCTCCCCATTCAGTTTTCTCATGGAAGTGCAGTAGGACAAGTTCTATGAATGACAGAGGAGGCAGGAGGGGAGTGAGCAAGTGGCACAACTTTCCTTTTTTTATATCTACTGCTGCTAACCTTTGCAGCACTGGAAGACAACCACTCAGGGCAGTATCAGGGCTGTGAAGGGGACAAAGCATGGAGGTTTTTGAGCAGAAGAAGCAGCTGCCTGCGGGTAATGTGATTGAAAGTTGCTTCAATTCTGAACAGTAATACCTTTCTTTCTCATTTAGTTGTTTAAGCCCTATGGCAATGTCTTTAACAATTCTGACACCCTTTTTAAGATCTTGAGAACATTTTTAACTATTTTCTGTTGCCATAATTTTCTTTTTTTTTTTGTCTTTATAATTGTTTTGTTTTAAAAGGTTGTTATGGGTTAGTTGATTGCCCATTTGCCTTGTGGGTCACTCAATTTGTTCTTGTTTAATACGTGTTTTGTTTTTTTAGTTTAGAACAGGGTCCCCTTTTAGGAATGCTTCTTTCCCAGCTAACTGGTCTAATCAACCATGCTTTATGAACTACGGTATTTGTTTTTGGTTTATTTTAGGGGCTTTTTTTTTGGTCTTGCACAGTTTAGAGCATGATCCCTTTTTAGTAATGTTTGTCTCATAGGCAACCAACCTAACTAACTAGCAAGCCCTTCTGGAACAGCAATGTGGGAAGCTGATGACATGGTTTCCATTTAAGACCAGTGCAGCACTGCATCGCTTCTGGTCTTGGAAAACATGAGTATGCATTGTTGGTGCAGTTCTAAGCAGTGTAGTACATGCCGGTTCCTCTCCTGGTTTCAACTAACCATCCTGATTCAAGGGCATAGTTGCTGCTGCTGTTACCATTACAGGGATGTGTCTTTAGTGGGCGTTTTTTTTTTTTTTTGATTTTCAAAACATTTATTGAAAAGCAGTACAATACATATTAAAGGGGTTGTAAAGGTACATGTTTTTTCACCTTAATGAATTCTATGCATTAAGGTGAAAAAACATCAGAGGATTAGAGGCCCCCCCGACCCCCTGTTTACTTACCTGACCCCTCGAAAGTCCCGCACCGTGAACGTGCTGGCTTCTCGGCTCATTCATTGGTTGATTGATAGCAGCGCAGCCATTGGCTTCCACTGCTGTCAATCAAATCAATGACGCGGCGCGCCTGGGGCAGGGCCAAGTGATACAGTCGGTGGCTATAGCCGCAGGCTGTATCATGGGAGCACGCCCGCAAGAACTAACCCCCATGGGAGAGAGCTCCCATGAAGGGGGTTAGTTCTTGTGGGGAGGAGCCAAGACAGCCGCCAAGGGACCCCAGAAGACCAGGATCGGGGCCACTCTGTGCAAAATGAGCTGCATAGTGGAGGTAATTATAACATGTTTGTTATTATTTTTTATTTTTTTTAAAACGGGAACCTTTAGTGTCCCTTTTAATGCCACCATTTCACATTGGGGCAGAACCTAGGATTAACAGTGCTAGTCATGTGTATAAAAAAAGTGTAGCGCTATTCTTGTAAACAGGTGTATGTTAAATTGTGCTATAAACAATGAATAACCACCTATGAACATATACAGTGAAATTAATCTTTTAAATGTGATCAATACAGTGACCCCACGGTATTGTTTGTGATAATAACACCTCTACTAGTGAGTAAACAATAGTCCAGGAGATAAAAAATTGGTAACAATAATGAATGTGTGACTGGAATAGTCCAAAGTGAAAAATAGTCCAAAGGGCTAACAAGAAAATCCAACCAGGAAAGTGACCCTCTATTTGGAAGGAATGCTTGAAATCACTGCCACCAAAGATGAGAGGAGGCTTACCGGATGTCTCTGACTTGGAAAGGCATATGCTGCCCAAGTCGAGACAGGCTTAATGGTCAGTAGACCCGATGAATACAGCTGGTCTTGGATCCAAAATGGTCATTCATCGCCAATCAGTCAGAACATCAATGGGTATAACAAATATTCATGTGGAGAGCAGAGGCCCGGTATCCATGTAACATGCGTAATATAATAAAAAAATTGCATGGCGTGATACCATTTAAAAAAGAGTAGCATTTAATAAAAAGTAAAAATGAACACTCACATTTAGATGGTCATAAATGGTTGTGTCAAATGGAAGTACAGGTACTTGAGCGATATGTATAGGTGGGTCCACCCGACTAGTTTTGACTCAAAAGTTGAGGTGGGTTCTGAAAGTGATGTGTAAATTATGGATATACCCCCCTTTAGCTCCATTGCTTGGCCACACCAATGCTCATAGTGTGTCAACTCTTTCCAAATAGAGGAGAGGAAGTGAGAGATTTGAAAATATCTAAATTTCTCTGAATCTGGGAGTTCCAGTTTTGTCACGTCCTCTGTCCCACCCAGATTGAAGGATTGAGACTATGTCCACCGCCCGCCTTACTTGGTCTGGGTCCTGTCTCCCTGGAATAAATCCCACCTGGTCCTTGTGGATATAGCGGTTGATAAAAGAGCCTACTCTATTTGCAAGAATTTTGGTATTTTCAAATCATTGTTGATTATGGAGATGGATCTGTAGTTTTCTACTCGTTCTGGGTCTCTATCAGGCTTGGGAGTTACAGAAATGAAGGCCGCATTAAGGTGGGTATTTACCAGGCCCCCCTTCCGCTTAGAATTGAAAAAAAATTGTTAGACGTGGGGCAAGGGTTTCAGCAAAAGTTTTATAGTATTGGACGGAGAAACCATCAGGACCTGGGGCTGAGCCACCTTTTAGTTTTTTGATCACCTCTAGGGTTTCTTCCATTGAGATTGGAGCTTCCATGATGTCTGTATGGTCTTTATGTACAGTGGGCATGGGGAGGTCTTCTAAAAAGGAATCTATAGTGGACTCATCTGCCTTGTTGTCTTGCTGGTATAATTTAGTGTAGAATGCCTGAAATGTTTGTAGGATGCGTTGGGGGTTTAAGGTCGTGGAACCATCATGTAATCAGATTTTTGGGAGTGTGAAGGTACGGAATTTGGGAGTAAGTTTAGTAGCTAACATCGTGCTCAACTTGCCTTTCTGCTGATAGAATCTCGCTCCACTCCAGCGGATAGATTTCTGTGCCTTGACCGTGAGTGCTAGGTTTAAAGCTATTAGGGCAACGTCTAGCTGGGCGATTTTGACCTTTGATGGGTCTTTTTTGTGCTGTTTGCATAAAGAGGAGAAGTCTCTCTCTAATTTCTCTATGTCCGAGGATCTTTCCTTTTTAATTTGTGATGCTATTTATATTTGTTTTCCCCAGATCGTAGCTTTTTGAGCTGCCCATAAAGTCTCAGCCGAGGCTCCCTCCATGTCATTAAGGAGGAAATATTCTTTCAACGCTTTGTCAAGTTCTAGGACCCTGACGGGGTCATTAAGTAAAGTTTCATTGAGATTCCAGTGTGATGGGGGGGGAGGGCTCATAAGGTGTGCTTGCAAAGTAAGGAGAACCATAGAATGGTCTGATAGGGCTGTGTCCTTAATGTAGGCTTTGCGTGCTGCGGGTATATGTAAGTGATAAAAATGTGATCGATTCTGGAATATGATTGGTTGGGGTTCGAGAAGTGTGTGTAGTCCCGTTTTGTAGGATTAAGTTCCCACCAGATGTCGGCAAGACCTTGTTGGTACATCAATTTCGCTATCTTGGAGCAAATTTTCATGGGGCCGGTGAGTTGTGCTGCCGGTGGTTTTGATTTGTCCAGACTTTGGTCAAACGCAATGTTGGAGTTTACTCCAAATATCACCGTCCCTTCCAATAGTGGCTCTAAGGTTTGAAACATGGTTTGATTTTTTTTTTTTACCTGGCCCCTATTGGGTGTGTAGTAAGAGATAAATGAGAACATGTGGTCATCTAACACCCCTTTAACTAAGATAAACCTGCCCTTGGGGTCCTTGTGTACTAGTTGGGCTTTAAACTTACAGGTTTTCGCAAATAAGATTGTTACACCCTTCATCTTATCTTCAGCATTTTCTAAGAAGAATTGGGGGTAGTGAGCATGGAGAAAGGAGGGGGAGTACCGTATTGGGAAATGCGTCTCCTGTAGCAGCACCACTGCCATTTTTTGGGAGTGGTATGCCTGGAGCACTTTTCTTCTCTTGATAGCCGAATTAAGGCCCTGAACATTATGGGAGACTAATCTGAGGGAAGGGAGGAGTGTGGTGTTAACTGGCATGGCTAGTGGAGGAGAGGAACATAACATTACAGACATCACTTACCCCTCGCGGTATGACATGGCGCGATATTGAGCGATGTATGAAGCCGAACATGGGACCTGGAGCAGAAAGGTGGATTTGCGGCATATGCGAACTGGCAACCAGAGAAAATAGGTTAGTGGGAAAAAGGAAAAGGAGGAGAAAACGAAGTGTGAGTTGGCCTAACAGAGGCCTGCGACGGTGGGAGGGGGAAAGGTCCCTTCCCTTGTCGCCGTACAAAAAATAGTTCTAGCCCTCAGAGTGGGCTAGCGTCCCATCACTCGAGAATGGTAAATCCATAGTCAAAAGATGGTTGGAGGCGCATGACTGCTGCCTTAGCCACAGCTGTCCCTGAGAACAAAAAATAGTAGATAATACAAACTGTAAAATTAATACAAACTGTAACGTTAAGAAATTAATGGATCATAGCCAGCAGGTAAGTTGTCATTTGAATCTAGTCGGGGAGAGGGAGGGGGGGGTAAGGAATAGGAGGGAGGTAGGGAAAGGAAGTGAGGGAAAGGGATGGGGTCAGGGGAGGAGGGGGGCTAGGTAAAGCAACACATTTCAAAGTAATATAGAGATTGGTGCTGGGGGGAACACCCATTCAGCTGAATTGCTTTAGTCTGCCTTGCCGTGGTGTGGGGAAGGTGAGAACCGTCCCTCAGAAAACCTGACGTGAGTCCGGCATGGGGTTCATTAAAGTTTTTAACTGTTGCGTCCCAAGGAAGTCGCTTGGTAAACTGGGTTCCGTCTGTCCCACTATCATGGCAGAGGGCGACTGTAAATTAAGGGGGATACAGAGTCAATCCTGATGTAGTAAGTGGATATGGTAGTCTAAGGGTATCAGGAGGATCTCCAGAATCTGAGAGGAGATCCAATTTTAAATTGCTGAACAGGGCCGAGCCCTGAGGAGTGAAATGAAGGGGTTAGCTTCTTCTCAGTGATCAGGAGGGCATTTGCCTGCTTTTGTTGGATTTCCAAGTAGGGGAAATCGGACTTGTAGGAGTGGAGCATTTGGAGGATCCTGCTTGTAGATTTGAAGTGTCCATTGCTGGGTCTTGCGAGATGAATTTCAGGGAGAGGAGCACCCGTTCGCCCTCTGGGAGGATAGCGAAGGAGTAGGTTTTACCTTTTTAGGCAAATTTTAAAGCGAAGGGGAAAGCCCACCAGTATTTGATTTCCTTCTGTGAGAGGATCGTCAGCAGTGGTTTAAGGGCTCTGCGTCTTTGGATGGTCATGGGTAAATGGTCTGCAAAGATCTGGATGTCATGCCCTTGGAAGGAGATGCAAGATTGTTGGCGTGAGATTTTCATAATCTCCTCTTTCACACAGTAGTAGTGAGGTTTCACTACCACATCTCTGGGGGGGCCCGTCTTTCCCTGGGGGGGCCCAGTGATCTGTGGGCTCTGTCCAACTCCAGTTTTTGTGGGGTTATAGCAGGGATAAGGACTTTGATGAGGTCCTGGACTGCTTTGGGGACGTCTGTAATAGACTCTGGGATATTTCTGACCCTGAAATTATCCCTCATTAAATGATTTTCAAGGTCATCGATCCTGTTCAGGGCCACATCTAGTAGCTCCTGTATAACGTGGATGTGGTCAGTGTTTTGGTTGGCCCTGGACACTGTAATGTCAAGCTTGTGTTTGATTGCTTCCATTCTGGAGCCCAGGTTTTGGAAGTCTGAGCGAATGTCATTAGTGATTTTGTTTGCTGTGTGAGATAGGCCCCTCTCAAGTAGATCAGATAGTTTAAGGAATAAATCTCCTGCATTCTGGGGTATGTCAGGATCTGGGCCTCCTGGGGTGTTTTTGGCGTTCAGGTGGACTGGTGTAGCTCCCAGAGGGAAAAGCATATAATTGTCAATCGATCGCTCTATGAGCGACTCTGTGGAGGCATGTGACGGGGTCACAATGTGGAAGATGCTGGAGGGTTGCCTGGAGAGTGTAGGCTAAAGTCGCTGGGGCAATGACTTGCCTGCTTTCTGCATGTCCCCCTGTGTGCAGGTCTCGTGGCTGAGAAGCAGCTGCCATTTTGGATTCGGCCTGTTTTCCCTCGGCGGAGAATTGTGGTCCCAGGTCCCGGCGGGCCCAAACTGCCTGGCATAGAAATGTTGCGGGGGTGTTCCCCGTGCGAGTCCCGCTGGCTTGGATCCGGGGCTAGGGCGGCTTGATGGCTGAGGCAGTGCAGAGCTCCCGGCTTACGTGGCCATATTGGAAGCTTCTGTGCATGCGCACTGGGCGTTTTTTTTTTTTTTTTAAACAGGTCGGCTGGCATTAATTGGCAATAGATGTACACCGTAGAAGTTTTTTTTTTTTTTTTTTTTTTAATAAAGGAAATTAGGGTGTTTTAATTTCCAGTGTACAGTGTTATTTTTTGTGAATGAGTAGGAGTACTCATTCACATGGAGATGGCGGTATCTGGGGGGGGGTTATTGTTAAAGGGGGCCTCCAGATGCGGATATGCCCCCCCCCCCACAGATCTCCACAACCATTGAGTCAGGGTTGTGGGGCAAATACCCTTGTCCTCATCAGTATGGGGAAAAGGTTCTTTGTCAGGGGTTTTCCCCCACACCCATTTCGAGAGCATAGGTGTGTGTAGCCAATTGCATATTAGGGTGTGCTCTCCAAAGCTCAAACACGTGTGTCTGTATATGTTTGTAGATAGATAAATATATACACATACACACTCTTATAAATAAATGTAAACAAATGTTTGTAAATGTATTAACCTCCTCACGCTCGAGCTATAGCCGAAAGACAGCTACAGCGGGGGCCTAAATTGCCAGGAGGGAGTCCATGTGCTGCCTGCGTGCACTGTAATCAGCGAGTCCATGAGACTTGGCTAATCACAGATCGGAGTAAGGGGCAGATCCCGGCCCCTTACCATGTGATCAGCTGTCAGCCAATTACAGCTGATCACATGATGTTAACAGAAGATTGTTGACAGCGAGAGGAGAGAAAAAAGCCAATTACCGGCTTCTGTCAGAGGGACATCGGTCCCGCACACGGACAACCACTGCTGTTGAGCAGTGCCCACTAGTGCCACCCTCCAGTGCATATCAGTGCCCATCAGTGCTGCCAATAAGTGCCTCATCATCATTGCCACCTATCAGTGTCACATTCCAGTGCCCATCAGTGCCACCGATCAGTGCCTATCAGTTCAGCCTCATCAGCGCACATCAGTGAAGGAGAAAAATTACCAGTTTGCAAAATGTTATAACAAACCATTTTTTGTTTTTGTGTTTTCAAAATTCTCATTTTTTTTTTGTTTTTTTAGCAAAAAAATTTAAACCCAGTGGGGATTAAATACCACCAAAAGAAAGCTCTATTTATGTGGAAAAATTATAAAAATTAATTTTGGTACAGTGTTGCATGACCTCGCAATTGTCATTCAAAGAGATACAGTGATAAAAGCTGTAAATTGGCCTGGGCAGGAATTGGGTGTCAGTAGAGCAGTGGACAATGTTTTTGTTTTTTTTATTATTTTTTTTTACAATTTTATTATTCACAAAATGAAGCATTCTAAACACTGTTTAGTATCCCTCAGTTAAGAATCATCACCGTGGATAATTGGTGCCTATCATCCACTATGTTCATTCAGAACAGGAAGGGGCTGGTAAATGACATATTTACCAACCCCTTCCCCCTGCTTTCCATCCTGAAACATCCCCTTGTGTGTCCACAGCAGCAGCCGGCATGAGAGGAGGGAAGCCAGCAGCGCTGCGGGGGTTGCATAAAGTTATTAGGGTGTGCACGCCTACGGTTGAGGGCATGTAGCCCAGATATGTTCAGGAGTATAGAGAGCCATGCTCACCCCTCCCCCCTGGTCAGCTAGACTGCATGCTCAGGTAAGGGTCCGGTATGGAATTTGGAGGAGACCTCATGCCATTTTTTTTTCTGGGACATTCCTAATGGTGACCATGGTTGAGTAGTGTGTGTTTAAACTGCAGTCATAAACCCATTTAATTGCTTGAATACATAGGAGCATAGTTAGGAGACAGGAGAAAGCTTTGCATCAACAAGGATCTTCACGGTCTAGTCAACAGGTAGTATTTAATTAAAAGCTATAGTTTTCAAGTAATAACAGTGCCAAATGCTAATATACCTAAATATAGCTATGATAGATGCCTCTGTGTGTCTTTTATTATTGTAAAGGAAATTCCTATCACATCACTGTTCTCTTGAATGGAGCATGAAGTACTTTCAGTGTGCATCACTTGCAGCATTTACTAAATGTTAGCATCTGATTGTACTGTCATATATGTAGCCTGTGCTTTTATCTGAATTTGTATTTGATCTTCCAGACCAAGAGCTCTTCATACATAGAATGACCTAACCCCGTAATTTGTGAGGCCTTTCCTGTGCATTATGGAAAATTGCAGTTCTATTGATTCATGAAAATCTGCAAAACAAAACAGAGCCAGATGCCTGCAAAACCCAAAATGTTGTTTACTTTAATAAATGGTATTGTAAATGAACAATATTGATTTCTACAGTGTACTGTTGTAGGCTTGAGCTGTACTGATTGATTTTCTTGTACAGCCCTTTAGTGCGTATTTAGATTACCTTTGCCCTTGGGAGTTTGATCCTGAACTTCTGTGGAAATACAGAAGACAGAAATCATAAAACACATACCGTACGTTGTTTGTCCCTATATAAACAGTGTATGAAAAAAATAAATAAAAATAACGTGAGTAATGCATTTGTTTGTTGTGATAGTTATCATTCTGACATGATTTATAAAACTATACATGTGGTCTTAGAGAGCAGTTTCATATAAAATCACCCCCTTGTTTAAATAATTACATTGTATTAAATGTAATATTCAAACATTTCAGTGCTGGCTTTATCATACCTGTTTGCATATTTTTTTTATTTATTTTTTTGCTTTAACATATTATTTATGTTTACCTGTGCATGTAGATGCAGATACATGTAAATGCTTAAAGGGACACTAAAGGTTCCCGTTTAAAAAAATAAAAAAAATAACAAACATGTTATACTTGCCTCCACTGTGCAGCTTGTTTTGCTCACAGTGGCCCCGATCCTGGTCTTCTGGGGTCCCTCGGTGGCTGTCTCGGCTCCTCCCCGCAAGAACTAACCCCCTTCATGGGAGCTCTCTCCCATGGGGGTTAGTTCTTGTGGGCTCGCTCCCGTGATACAGCCAGCGGCTATAGACGCTCACTGTACCACTCGGCCCCGGCGCGCCGCGTCATTGGATGTGATTGACAGCAGCGCGAGCCAATGGCTGCGCTGCTATCAATCCATCCAATCTAGCCAATCAAAGGCCAGACTGAGTGGTGAAGAGGACGTTGGGGTTGAGCGCAGCAGGTGAACGGCCTCAGGTAAGTAAAACGGGGGGGCTGGAGGGGCCGTCATTGCCAGGTTTTTTTTTCACCTTAATGCATAGGATGCATTAAGGTGAAAAGAAACAACCTTTACAACCCCATTAAACATTTTCCTTGTCAAAAAGGTTTATTGATTACACAACAAAATGAAAGTACAGTACTTACATGTAACATAAAATGTTTTTATCCGTGTTAAACTGCATCACACAACCTAAATTAACTGTATTCTATAACTTAACCATACTATTGTAGATATCGTATCTATCAAAACCTATCAAAAGTACGTATTGGTATAGAGCTTGTATGAGTAAACAAAAATTATAAAATAAATAAAAGAGAGAAAGAGAAGTAAGGAGAGAGGGAGAAAGGAAAGAAAAAGACAGAGTAGGTTCACAAGGTCGGTCCAGGCACCAGGGCAAGGTTCAGCTTAATTATTCAATATATGGATAGATATGTGGTTCCTTGAATTAGTTAATCAGTTACCATGGCAGAAGGACTGAATCATTAAAATTTGGGGGTAAGTGGTACTTTATCCAAGGGTTCCATATTTTCTTGAATTTTGGGATATGGTTACAATCAATATGGTTACAATCAATAGCAGACATTTTGGCATGAGACATTGCGGAATTCATTATGTTTTTTGTTTCAGCCAACACCAGTAATGGCGATTTCCATGCTTTCGCCATTGTTTGTTTTGTAGCCGTTGAAAGTTGAACAAAAAGCTTAAATTGAGAGAATGTTAGATAGTCTGGTTTCAAGTTAAGTAATGCTATGAAAGGGTCTGGTTGTATCAATGTTTGGAACATTTTGGAGGCTAATAAAAAAATTATTTCCAAAAAGATTGAGCTATTGGGCATGTCCTGTTTGCATATTTTAATCAAAACTTGTACCTAAATACATACATTTACCCTCTAACCACATTTCACACACTGCATACTAGAGCTGGGAAAAAAATCGATTTTTTATCTTGAATCGAGTTTTGAGTTCAAATCAATTCAGATTTGAAGAAAATCAATTTTTTTAAATTTTTTTTTTTTTACATTTTTTTTCCCTTCAAAGTTTCCGTAGCAGGGCTGCAGGGGGCGTATCCGGAATGGCACTGGGCGGCGTTACCCCAATTGCATCTACTCGCCGCAGCCGCCACGAGTAGATGTAATGTAACACTAACTAACCGCAAGCCGCCGTCTGCCTACCTGATCAGCGTGTCATGCAGACAGACGGCGGCCATTGCAGTGTTCAAAAGCCGCGCCTCCCGAGTCCTCGTCGTCTGTGATAGGCGGAACACTCAATTTCACAGCAGGCAGTGTTCAGCCTATCACGGACATCCTCTCATCCTCGTCTGTGTTATGAGGATGAGCGGATGTCCATGATAGGCGGAACACTGAATGCTGGGAAATTGAGTCCGCCTATCACAGACGAGGAGGAGGCGCGGCTTTTGGATACTGGAATGGCCGCCGGTGTAGCAGTAAAATCCGTATCCCATGAAAATCTGCATCAGGTACGGGCACAGTGATTGAAGCATGGGCACAGTGAAGAATGGGCACAGTGAGACACGGGCACAGTGAAGCATGGACACAGTGAAGAATGGGCACAGTGAGGCATGGGCACATTGAGGCATGGGCACAGTTCAATTCAACTAAAAGTAACCTCAGGATTTTTTGTTGTTTTATTAGCCAAAATACAGTATTAACAATTTGGATGTTTAACAATCTTTGTTGCACACTGCACACTGACTTTGCAGTTAGAGAAAGGGCTTGCCTTTGCAATTTTGTTTGTTGATGCACTTTAATTAATATAATTTAAAAAAAAAAAAAAATCTAATCGTAAATCGAGTTTTTTATAAAAAAAATCGCAGATTTTTTGGGCGGGGGGGAAATCGCCCAGCCCTACTGCATACTTAGCTCTGCTTGTTGCTTTGGTCTTCTTACAACCCAGTTTAAAAAAAAAAAAACTGTTGGTTTTATTCGATTAGAATATATCTATTATTCGTCTTCTAAGTAGCAAACAGGGAAAATAAATTAAAAGTATACTGCTACCTTTATGCAATTTTTCTTCATTCTACTCACCTCAGGTAGCGGCAGGTATAAAATATTAGCCTTTACACCACTAAGCATTGTAACTAGGAGGTTGGCAAACTTTTATTTTTTCAAAGGTTGGGTACCAAAGAATTCAGGGGGAAAGGTGGAACATATCTTTATGTTTAAAAAACATTTGTCAGGGCCTGATAGTCACTAGATCTTTCCTTTACCAGATTAGTACATACACGCCTTTGTAATAATCTGTCGGCGGTGGACCATAGACTACAATTGTGTGCTCTGTGCTATAGTGCCATTGCTATAGCCATATGTAAAGAAAATCCAATTATAGAGCCAAAAATGTGCTGTTGCAAGGGATTTAGGCTTTGTTCACGCTGATGCGCTTTTGCCGTGCTAAAATAAAAGTACATGAAAAATAGTTCCCTTTAAATTATATATATCTGTTTACTTCAGTGTGCTGATTTTTTTTTTTTGAAAGTGTGATGTGTTTTTAGAAAGTCCTAATGCATCTTTGTGACCCTGTTGAAAAATGCACCAAAAAAGCACCTTCCAATATAATCAGTGGAAACCTAGCAAAAAAACATACTGTGATGTTTTTTGAGTCCTGTCAGGTCACCAGGGATGAAAATACATGCAAAATGCATGTAAAACATAACTTGAAAATTTGATTTTTTTTTAACCACTTAAGCCCTGGACCATTTTGCTGGCCAAAGACCAGGCCACTTTTTGCGATTCAGCACTGCGTCGCTTTAACTTACAATTGCGCAGTCGTGCGACGTGGCTCTCAAACAAAATTGACGTCCTTTTTTTTCCCACAAATAGAGCTTTCTTTTGGTGGTATTTGATCACCTCTGCATTTTTTTTTTTTTTGCGCTATAAACAAAAATAGAGCGACAATTTTGAAAAAAATGCAATATTTTTTACTTTTTGCTATAATAAATATCCCCAAAAAATTATTAAAATTCGTTTTTTTTCCCTCAGTTTAGGCCGATACGTATTCTTCTACATATTTTTGGTAAAATAAATCACAATAAGCTTTTGATTGGTTTGCGCAAAATGTATAAATTTATAGCGTCTACCAAATAGGGGATAGTTTTATGGCATTATTTTTAATATTTTTTTTTTTACTAATAATGGCGGCGATCTGCGATTTTTATCGTGACTGCGACTTTATGGCGGACACATCGGACACTTTTGACACATTTTGGGACCATTGTCATTTTTACAACGATCAGTGCTATAAAAATGCACTGATTACTGTGGAAATGAGACTGGCAGTGAAGGGGTTAACCACTAGGTGGCACAGAAGGGGTTAAGTGTGCCCTAGGGAGTGCTTCTAACTGTAGGGGGGATGGGCTGTGTGTGACATGACAGTGATCACCGCTTCCGATTACAGGAAGCTGTGGTTACTGTCCTGTCACTAGGAAGACTGGGGAAATGCTTATTTACATAAGCATTTCCCCCTTCTTCCTCACCGTGACACGATCACGGGTATGCCCGCGCTCATCGAGTCCGCGGGACCTGCGGTCGGATATACTCAGCTTGCGGCAGGCACACGCGCGTCCACACTTCCGGCTTCTTAAAGGGGATGTATATATACGTCCTTTTGCCTGCCCGTGCCATGCTGCAGACGTATATCTGCATGCCGCGGGCGGCAAGCGATTAAACGCATACCGCTTTAAATCATTTTTTTTGCTAGAAATTTACTTGGAACCCCCGAACATTATATATATTTTTTCTAACACCCTAGAGAATAAAATGGCGGCCATTGCAATACTTTCTGTCAAACCGTATTTGCGTAGCGGTTTTACAAGCACACTTTTTTGGGGGAAAATGCACTTTTTTTTATAAAAAAATAAGACAACAGTAAAGTTAGCCCAATTTTTTATATTGTGAAAGATGATGTTACGCCAAGTAAATTTAAACCAAACATGTCACGCTTCAAAATTGCGCCTGCTCGTGGAATGGCGACATATGTGTTGTTTAAAAAATTCTACAGGTTGCATGTTTTGAGTTAAGCCCCGTACACACGATCGGTTTGACTGATGAAAACCTTTTGATGGATGGTTTTCATCAGACCAACCGATCGTGTATGGTACCCATCGGTCTTTTTTCCATCGGTTGTAAAAAATAGAACTTGTTTTAAAATTTTCCGATGGATAAAAAACCGATGGGAATTTCCGATCGTCTATGGGCAAGTCCATCGGTTAAAAAACCCACGCATGCTTAGAATCAAGTCGACGCATGCTCAGAAGCATTAAACTTCATTTTTCTCGGCTCATTGGAGTGTTTTACGTCACCGCGTTTGGAACGGTCGGTTTTTTGACTGATGGTGTGTGGCCAAGACTGATGAAAAACAGTTTCATCGGATTTCCGATGGACAAATCCATCGGACGAAAATCCATAGGTTATCCGATCGTGTGTACGGGGCTTTAGAGGTGGTCTAGGGCTAGAATTATTGCTCTTGCTCTAACAATCGCGGTGATACCTCACATGTGTGGTTTTAACACCGTTTTCATATGCGGGCGCTACTCACGTATGCGCTCGCTTGTGCATGCGAGCTCGATGGGACAGGGAGCATTCATTTTTTTTATTTATTTAACTTTTTATTTTTTTATTTTTACAGTTCTTTTTTTTTAAAACAAAATTGTGTCACTTTTATTCCTATTACAAGAAATGTAAACATCACTTGTAATAGAAAAAAAGCATGACAGGATTTCTTAAATATGAGATCTCAAATTTACACTGCAATGTATGGAGCCGAGTGGGGGCCATCTTCCCCTCACTCAGCTCCATACCTAACACGGAAGAGGACGCGATCGCCACTGCCGGCGGCTCCGGTAAGCAACGGAGGGCACCAGAGAGCAGCAGGGGGGTGGCCTCTCCCGCCACCGATAAAAGTGATCTTGCAGTGAATCTGCCGCAGAGACCACTTTTATCTGAAAGTTGACCACCTGCTGAAGAAGTGGATACTGGGGTTATGGCAGCTAGCTGCTGCCATAGCAACGATATTCCACTTCAAAGTACCGCCGTATAGTGACGGTGGGCGGTCCGTAACTGGTAAAGCACAGCAGTGTGAACAGACCCTTAATAAATCATGTAGTCATTTGTCAAATTTCATCCTCAAAACAGAGAATATAATAGCAGTAGAATAAATACATTACAATGCAGTTACATGGTGAGAGTTCTACTAACCACAGGTATGCATTTACAGTAATCAAAAAGAGCAAAACAATTCATAGTGCCAACTCACTTTTCTCCCAAAAGTCAACTTTGCTGGCAAGCAATCTTGATAAAGCACTTATGCATAAATTTACATAAACTAAGCCAATAAGGATAGAGTATATAAAACCGCTCTTAACAACCAGTTTGGTGCTTGCCAGATACTGTAAGTATTAATATGTCCTTTGTAAGGCCCCTTTCACACTACCGCGACTTCAAAGTTGTGCGATTCTGCCGCAATTTTGTGGCCGGGACTTTGACACAATGTTTGCCGTGATTTCAGGGAATGCCTGTGTAACTCGCATCAAAGTCAGACCAAAGTAGTTCAGGAACTACTTTGAAGTCGGCACGACTTGAAGTCGTACTAATTTGAATGGTTGTCATTGGAAATCATGGAGAACGACTTGTGATGTGACTTTGCAGTCCCAAGTCTCAGGACAAGTCGTACAAGTGTGAAAGGGGCCATAGGCCTTCTGCAAATGCTGGTGCTGTGTAGTGCCAAAAGGATGAGATGGCACTGTTCACTTGTTGTTTTCCCTATTGAGTGTTTTAAGCCGGCCGTAGATGGTTCCAATCTCGTCTGGATCGATCAACTTGGATACAACCAGCCTGCCAGATTTTACACACGATTATCACTAGCCGATGTTATAGCCAATTGCAATAATCACTTTGTTCTCCCACGTGGGGCATCTTCCCCCACCCTGCCAGGAGAACACACGGGCTCGTTGGGAGTGATTCCCCTCTCAACACTGTTTCTGCTGTAGGAAAAAAAAACACTTTGTCTATTGCTAGACTTATGTGAACTACCAGTAGATTTTAGTCACAAAAGCAACCAGCCCTTATAAACCTTTATAAAGGTGTCCAGTAAAAGTAACAGGATTGCAACGCACCCCTATATAGTGAAAATTCTAATGGCATGTATCATATAATTAGCACAATATGGTAATTTTCAAAATTGCAGTTCTTTATGCCTTAAAAAAAAAAAAAAAAAAGTGGAGGAACAAATTGAGTATAGTTCTTAGAGTCAATGAGATTTGGCCTTTTATTTTCTAATATCAGTAGGAAAATTAAAGTTTGTCAGTCTGGCTATGGGCAATAGAGAGCCAAAGGTTTTCTCTAAGTTATGCGTATGAGGCTTGATTTATATTATAAAACATACTATAGAACTTGAGAAGGCCTTTTCTATATTTATTTGACATACATTATCTGCCCAACATGCTTTATCCCTTTCTAACATACTTGCTATATTTCGAAAAGCAGAAAAATGAGAGGACGGAAGAATTAATTTAGTGCATGATTTCTAATGCACAGTTCCTAAAGGACCACAGGTTTTCATGGTTACTTTTCAGCTATTACTATAATACCCATATATTAGTGTATGGTAATGCTTAACAGTGTATTTCTGTGCTCTTTAGTAATTCCATGCATTATAAATATGGATATAAGCGGACACTACTATTAGTTACCAACATGTTGCTAAGCCATTTGAGTTTAAATAAAATGCATTACTATGAAAGCTGAAAAGGCATTTATTATGTTTGCATGCAGGAAGATAGATTAAAGTGTACAGCTTTGGTCCATTAATATAAACTGGAAATGTGTCACTTACTGTAAAATTAGATCTCATGAAGTGCATCTCATTTCCTTCCTTAGTTGCCCGGCACATTAGTTTAACTTTCTTACCAACTATTATTTTAGTTTGACATACCCTCATGTGTGTGTGTGTGTCTGTATGGTAATATATATATATATATATATATATATACACACACACACAGTGGGTAAGGAAAGTATTCAGACCCCCTTAAAATTTTCACTCTGTTATATTGCAGCCATTTGCTAAAATCATTTAAGTTCATTTTTTTTCCTCATTAATGTACACACAGCACCCCATATTGACAGAAAAACACAGAATTGTTGACATTTTTGCAGATTTATTAAAAAAGAAAAACTGAAATATCACATGGTCCTAAGTATTCAGACTCTTTGCTCAGTATTTAGTAGAAGCACCCTTTTGATCTAATACAGCCATGAGTCTTTTTGGGAAAGATGCAACAAGTTTTTGACACCTGGATTTGGGGAACCTCTGCCATTCCTCCTTGCAGATCCTCTCCAGTTCTGTCAGGTTGGATGGTAAACATTGGTGGACAGCCATTTTTAGGTCTCCAGAGATGCTCAATTGGGTTTAAGTCAGGGCTCTGGCTGGGCCATTCAAGAACAGTCACGGAGTTGTTGTGAAGCCACTCCTTCGTTATTTTAGCTGTGTGCTTAGGGTCATTGTTTTGTTGGAAGGTAAACCTTCGGCCTAGTCTGAGGTCCTGAGCACTGTGGAGAAGGTTTTCGTCCAGGATATCCCTGTACTTGGCCGAATTCATCTTTCCCTCGATTGTAACCAGTCGTCCTGTACCTGCAGCTGAAAAAAATAGGATTTTTGTACTCACCGTAAAATCCGTTTCTCTGACGTCCATGGACTGACACAGCTGTCATACTGATTACGTGTGGGTATATGTCCCTGCTTGCAGGAGAAGACCTAGGCAGAATGTTAGATGTTAAAACATTCTAGAACAAACCAGAGCTGAACAGCCCCGCCCAGGGGACGGTCCCTCCGGACATTGCCCTCCCACCTGCAGCTAGCAGACCTCAGTTCGTAACAAAGCAGTACAAACCTTTAAAGGAAGGGTGGGTGCTGTGTCAGTCCATGGACGTCAAAGAAACGGATTTTACGGTGAGTACAAAAATCCTATTTTCTCTTGTCGTCCATGGACTGACACGGCTGTCATACTGATTACGTGTGGGATGTCCCAAAGTAGTAAAGGAACAACCAAAACTTCACTCCAAACCAGCAGAGCTCCTCAACGGAGGAGTTGCAACATTAAACAGCGGCCTGCAACACCTTGCGGCCAAAGGAAGCATCCGAAGATCAACCGTATAGAATTTTGAAAAGGCATGAACGGACTACTAGGTCGCCGCCTTGCACACTTGTGCAACCGACGCTTGATGTCGGAAAGCCCAGGAAGCATCAATTGTCCTGTGGCATGCACCATAACCGGAAAGGGAGGGGCCACCCCCTTAATGGCATAGGCCTGTATAACAGTCTGTCTGATCCATCTAGAAAAAGTGGCAGACGACCCCGCTCGGCCCTGTTTGGACCCGAGACAGACACTACTAGTGAGTCATATCACGTACCACATAAAATATGTGAAGCGCAAACCCTCTGGAATGCGATGTGTGAGGACAGAAGGACGGGAGGACAATGTCCACATGTAGGTGGAAAACCGAGACCGCCTTATGCAAAAAGGACGGTCGCGGATGCAACACCGCCTTATCCTTATGGATGACCAAATAGGGCGACTTGCAGGACAAGGCCGCCAATTCAGACACCCGTCTGACAGAAATAATGGCCACTAAGAAGGCCACCTCCTGAGACAAGGTCAAGAGGGGAAAATCTCTGATATTTTCAAAGTGAGGTTCTTGGAGAACCGAGAGCACCGAATTCAAATCCCGAGGAGGGAGAGGAGGTTTCAACAGGAGGGAGCACATGGCGAACCCCCTGCACAAAGGTGCTACCAAGGAATGACCCGCTAGCGGTTGCTGAAGGAAGACGGCCAAGGCCGAAAACTGACCCCTAATGGTACTCAAAGCAAGCATTTGGGTTACACCATGCTGCTAGGACTGCAGGATACTGGGGACGGAATACGTCCGTAGACGCTAGTCCAGCTCATTGCACATAGCGATGTAAGCTTCCCAGGTACGGTGATATATCTTTCAAGCGGAAGACTTCTGTGCCCTGAACATGGTTGAAATAACCGAATCCGAGAGACCTCGGACTCTCAGCACCTGGCTTCCAATAGCTATGCCGTTAAGTCAGAGACTGTAAAACAGGATGAAAAATAGGACCTTGAAACAGAAGGTCCTCCCTTATTGGCAACCGCCAAGGAACGTCCGCGATGAGACATACCAGATCAGCGTACCAATGACGCCGAGACCCACCCGGCGCAAGAGGATCACCGGAATCCCTTCGGCCACAACCCTGCGCAGCAGGCGAGGAAGCAGCTGCAGCGGAGGATAACAGATATCAGGTGATAACGACCCCATGGGGCCCACCAACGGATCCGAGGCATCCGCCCAAGGATCCCTGGACCTGGCCACAAACCGTGACACCTTACGATTGAGTCGAAAGGCCCTCAGGTCCACATCCGGTATGTCCAGGTGTAAGGACCACTCTCCTGGTCCAGCGTGTGGCGACTCCGATGGTCCGCCTGCCAATTGTCTACGCTGAACGTAGATGGCCGATAGAGACCATGTGGGGAGTTATATTCTGATTGCCCGTATTTCCAGAACATTGATCGGTAAACGGGCTTCATCTGGAGTCCAAAGCCCTGGGGCTGACAGGACTCCCCCCGACTCCACCCCAGCCCGTCAGGCTGGTGTCCGTCATGAACACCGTCCACTGGATGGGGAGGGACGACTTCCCGGACCAAAGAGCCGGGGACCCAAACCACTACGCCAGGGACGCCCTGAGTGGGTAACTCATCTGGATCTGAAGATCCAAAGACAACGGGGATTTGTCCCAAGTGGACAGGATCTCTTACTGTAATGCCTGTGTGTGTGATTGGGCATACGGAACAGCCTCGAACGAGGCCCTCATGAGTCCCAGGACTCTCATGCAAAAAACGGGTTGATGACCATTTCCGAGACGTCAGGACCCGCACTACAGACTGAAAAGTCAGTAACTTCTCCAAGGTTAGGAATACCTACGCCTCCATGGAGTCCAGGATCAGATCGAGATACTCCAAATGCTAAGCCGGGACCAGGACCGACTTCTGAATGTTTGGGCGCCACCCGAAGTCCCTAAGGGTCTGACTGACATAGTCACACTTCTTCTAATTCTGAGCCATTGTCTGCTCTTAGAAGAAGATCGTCCAGATAGCCCATAATAGCAGTGCCTCGCTGTCTCAGCAAGGCTAGAATCGGAGCAAGCACCTTGGTAAAAAAACCTTTGGTGCCGAGGCTAGGCCGAAGGGAAGAACCACAATCGCCGATCGCAAGCGCAGAAACGACTGTTGACGTGCGCTGATCGGAACATGCAAGTAGGCGGCCTTGATGTCCAAGGATGCCAGAAAATCCCCTTGATGGAGTGTAGCGAACACCGCGCGAATGGATTCCATGCGGAACTTTACACCATCACAAAAGCATCCAGGCCTTGAGGCCCAGGGTTGGCCCGAACCCCCGTCCACCTTTTGGGACTACAAACAGATTCGAGTAGAAACCCTGAACAACCTCTCTTGTGACTGAACCGGCACAATCCTCCGGACCTGATCAATCCTGTACGGCCCTCAAGAGGGCCGCCCGATGGGCAGGAAGGAGAGAGAGAATTGAGGGAAAGAATCTGTCTGGGGGCCAGGAACGGAATTCTATCCTGTATCCTGAGGTGACCACCTCGCACACCCACCGGTTGGAGATCCGGGAGGTCCACCGAACCATGAACCTGCAAGGGAGTCCCCCCACCCCAGAGTCGGGCAGGGACAAGACTCCATGTGGCGTTCGACTTGGGAGCTTGCTTGGTAGGCTTTCGCACCCAGGGACGCTTATGTCCCCCAGCCGCGCTTTTCCCAGTCTGGGAGGAATTACCCGTGGATTCTGACTAACGAGAAGAAATTCATTCTCCTTTGCCGGAAAGGAAGGGCCCGGCCTATGGTGGGGCTCCTTTGTCCATAACAGACTGAGGAAGGAAGGTGCTCTTACCCCTTGTGACATCCATAATAATGGCATCCAGGGAGGCCCCAAACAGTCCACTGCCCTTAAAGGGCAAGTCAGCCAGGAGCTATTTGGAAGCTAGGTTGGCCGACCAGCATTCCAGCCAGCCAAGGCGAGGCAGCACCACAGCAGATAGAGGCCCCAGAAATGAAAGAGGCCGTATCCAAAGTGGCATTGCACACCGAGACTAAACCCTGCACCAGTTGGTGAGCCAGGGTAATGGTCTCAGGAGGGAGATTATGCTCCTGAACCGTCTGGTGCAAAATCTTCCTGTGAGTGTCTTGAGACACAAGTGTCGCCGCCCCTATAGGGCGCAAGGCAGACCCCATAAGGTAAACATAGTTCTACTCACCACTCTGACCTCCTGTCAGTGGGATCCTTAAATGCAAGAGTCCCTTCCATTGGGAGCGTGGTAGCCTTATTCAAACGGGCAACCGGGGGGTCGACCACTGGGGGGAGAGCCCCTTCATAACCAGGTCCTCCTTAAAGGGGTACCTCATGGCTAGGCGCCGTGGGACCGCCAAAGTCCTCTGCGGCTTACGCCAGACTTAGTCAATGAATGTATCAAAAAAAGGCACATATGGAAAAAACCTTTTTAAATAAACGGCTTTAAAAGAACCAAAGGAGACAGCTTTTACCTGAGGTTCCTCAGCCTCAACATTCAGCTTGAGAGTGTTCCTCACAGCATCAATGAGTTCACTTACAAGCACCCTGTCAGTTTTTCAGAACTGGGGTCTTCCTCACAGGGAATATCCTGTTTAAAAAACATGAAAATCCTCAGAGCTAGGGTCCTGAGCAGCCATAGCTAGGCCCATATCTGAGACAGGGCACTCCCCTACAGGAGGATGTGTGGGGAGGGGGCGCTTTACAGCTCCCTTGCGCTCGCACACCGCTTCCATCCTGACAAGGATGATTCCAGGACTGCCGACAACTGGTCCATAGGGACCGCAGGTGCAGGAGCACTGCCAGTTGCCTCAGACAAGTGTGAAGAAGCAGGTGAACTAGACTCCATACTGCCACCCTCTGACTGTTAAACACTATCCTAGTGAGTAACACAGTCCACCCACTGGCTATGCTGAAGCTAAGGAGGGGACACCCAGAGTACTCACCAACCCCTGTAAGGACCGCTCATCCCGCTGTATGAAACCGCGCTGCCGCGCGGGTGAAGCCTGGGGAGAGTGAGGAGACTGTGATGAGACCGACTGTGAAGAGATTGGATATTCGCGCCGCAACAGCGGCCGATAGAGGCCGAAACCGTAAGCAAAAACGCTGCGGCTTCAAGAAAATGGCCGCCGGCCGCATACAATACTGCGCCATCAATCCACGGCAAAATGGCTGCCGAGCGCGTTTTTTCAAAATTACCTCACAGCGCTAATGGCGCACAAGTTTTGCGGTTGTTCACTAACCACAAGACAGGAGCTCCTGCCCTCACTGACTGTGGCACAGCAAGCGCTGGGGCGGCTGTTTGAACACAAACAGCCCCACTCAGGAACTAAACCTGTGAAGCTTAGCTTTGCTAAGCATACATGTAACCACTATCCACCACAGTATGTCACTCACACACCAGAACACTGCCCCAGTGCCATTAAAACAGACATGAGCTCCCCCAGCCAGGCCAGAGTGACCCCCAAGCACCCCCACACAGCACAGCAGCAGTACAGGGGGGAGGCAGGGAGAACCCCCCACATAAAAAAACACAGCCAGTATGTACTCACCTGCAGCAGGAGAGACTACTTACTCGTCCCTGGAGGGACCCACTGGCTTGTCTCAGACAGACCTATCACAGAGTAGTACTGCGTAGCTGTCGGCCCGGTCCACCGCGAAAGATACAGTCAGGTACTGTTCAATCTTGAGAGGACCGCGGGAGCATGAAAGCAACCCGGCCACCCCTGGAGCCATGGGGTATGTCGTGAACTGAGTTTCATGCACACAAGGCGAGGATCAGCACGCTCGATGGTCGGACAGGGAAGACTACGAGGATACTAGTGTACCCAACCTGTTGCCCAGCTGACAGTTGATTGAAGGTCTCAAAAATAAAATAACAAAATTCCCAAAGGAATAAAATGTAAAAGTAAAATCTTCCAGGAGACTGCCTCCTGAGAGAGCCACGTCTTCTCCTTCTGCTAGGCAGAAAAAAACTGAGGAGGTCTGCAGGTGGGAGGGTAATGTCCGGAGGGACCGCCCCCTGGGCGGGGCTGTTCAGCTCTGGTTTGTTCTAGAATGTTTTAACATCTAAAATTCTGCCTAGGTCTTCTCCTGCAAGCAGGGACATATACCCACACGTAATCAGTATGACCGCTGTGTCAGTCCATGGACGATGAGAGAAACACCCCCACAGCATGATGCTGCCACCACCATGCTTCACTGTCGGGACTGTATTAGACAGGTGATGAGCAGTGCCTGGTTTTCGCCACACATACCGCTTAGAATTAAGGCCAAAAAGTTCTATCTTGGTCTCATCAGACCAGAGAATCTTATTTCTCACCATCTTGGAGTCCTTCAGGTGTTTTTTTTAGCAAACTCCATGCGGGCTTTCATGTGTCTTGCACTGAGACGAGGCTTCTGTCGGGCCACTCTGCCATAAAGCCCCGACTGGTGGAGGGCTGCATTGATGGTTGACTTTCTACAACTTTCTCCCATCTCCCAACGGGCATCTCTGGAGCTCAGCCACAGTGATCTTTGGGTTCTTATTTTCCTCTCTCACCAAGGCTCTTCTCCCCCGATAGCTCAGTTTGGCCGGACGGCCAGCTCTAGGAAGGGCTCTGACATGCACTGTGAGCTGTAAGGTCTTATATAGACAGGCATGTGGCTTTCCTAATCAAGTCCAATCAGTATAATCAAACACAGCTGGACTCAAATGAAGGTGTAGAACCATCTCAAGGATGATCAGAAGAAATGGACAGCACCTGAGTTAAATATATGAGTGTCACAGCAAAGGGTCTGAATACTTAGGACCATGTGATATTTCAGTTTTTCTTTTTTAATAAATCTGCAAAAATGTCAACAATTCTGTGTTTTTCTGTCAATATTGAGGTGCTGTGTGTACATTAATGAGGAAAAAAAATTTGTTTAAATTAATTTAGCAAATGGCTGCAATATAACAAAGAGTGAAAAATTTAAGGGGGTCTGAATACTTTCCGTACCAACTGTGTGTGTGTGTGTGTGTATATATATATGTATATATATATACTATTTTTACACACACAGTATGAGTGCCATTAAATTAAGTTTAGGAGATTCTAAGATTCTTTCCAAGATGGCCTTGGCAGGGTGAGGTCCTACAAGAAAAATATTATCTGTGTTGATTTTTTCGCCAACCATCTCTGTGGTACATTCATTTAAACAGGAAGTAGCTGCAAGGGTTTAGCAGCACTGCACTACAACAAAAAAAGGGAAAAACAAGTATTTTTTATTTTTTTTTCATTTAAAATGGCATTTGTACACCTTTGCTTTAGGAAATGAAATGTTCTTTAGTTATGGCGTTAACATCTACTTTAAAGTAAAACTTTAGGCAAAGCTTTTTTTATTTTGGATAGAGCTAGGGAGGTTTATAACTCACGTCAGATTTTTTTTTTAACCATATATGACCCATTTTTTAGTTTTGCCTTTACTTTCTGCCCCATAGCCAAACAGGAAGTGTGAGGAATTATCTGCAAACTAAGGGAATCCCTTGAGGACCCCCGAGGTCGCCAATACTATTTTTCTCATTGGAAGATTTCCCCTCTATTACTTTTCTTGGGACAACCTAAAATTTGGGATTTTCTTTACTTTCACTTTCAATGATAATGGTAAACAGGACAAATATAGTGGGTGAATCTCCTTAACTGGGGTACAGACGGCATTAAAAACTAACTAAAGTTGTGCTTTAGTTATATTGTTTACAGTATATAAAATGTATATTATATCATACTGTAGCTTCAAGCCGTTAAAGTGACTCCAAAGCTAAAACATTTGTTTTACCTTAAAATATTCCCTGCATTAAAGTGGATGTAA
Source organism: Rana muscosa (assembly GCA_029206835.1). Lineage (NCBI taxonomy): Eukaryota > Metazoa > Chordata > Amphibia > Anura > Ranidae > Rana > Rana muscosa. The sequence continues at coordinate 527,422,886 of CM055122.1, forward strand.
ACCCTCACAAATACCCAGTGAAGTGAACAGCCTTAGATGATACACAGGGATCAAACAAATCTCCCTACATATGTTTTACATGTATATCTGTTGTCTTCAGCTTGCTATTTTCTCTAGAAAGTGCACATTGTTTTAGAGATTTGTTTCTTCTTGTTAAACACTAGGAGTGATGTCTTGGCATACATTGTGTGACAGCTGATTGGAGGAAAGGCACACCCCCCCACTCACATAGGCAGAGGAAGGAAGGAATGTTCAGAGCTGTGCTGTGAATAAGACCACCTCTCTGCTAATCTATTTATAGCACCCACCTCAACACAAATGTCAGGCTGCTTTTATCTCGGTTGTCAGAAAACTCATCAGAAGTTATCATGCTGATAACAGTAGAACAGGGCAGCAGCAGCAGAAAGACACAAGACTTAGGGCTTTAGAGAGACATAAGTAAACACTACAGATAAAAGTGTTTAGGTCAAATTTCATGAATCCGGTTTACATCCACTTTAAGGGAAACATTTTTTAAGTAATGGCATCAACCCCTACCCCTCCCCTTACTTTTCTTACTACCAAAAGTTGTGTTGCTGAATTGTTGTCCTTTATTGCAGGCTAACACTTAGGGGTATATTTTTCAATCAGGGAATGTGAATTTTCCTGTTGTATGTATCTTAAATTTGTGTGATTGATTCCCCTGTAGTGGAAGTTTGTTTTGTCACATTCACTGCTCTAAAAAAACATATTCCTTTTAGTTGAACGGTTTGGCTGAAAACCTCCATCCCAGCTGAACCTGAAATTTTGTGTTTGCAGTTTCCCTTCCATTCCACACACTATGGACATTCCACTTATATATTCTTTTTCTGTGAGAATCAAATACTAGCTTCAGAATATTTCATTTAGTTAAATAAATGTCCCTGAAAATACATACTTTTATGTGCAGAAAAATATAAAGTATAGGGTTGACCTGACACCTTTGAAATGTATTGCACCAATATACCAGCAAAGTTATATTGAATCCTTTCTCACATGTAAATTAATAAGTACAATACATGTTGGGTATGATATTGCAGTGATATTGCACTGAAATAGGAGGGAATTCCTATAACAACTAATCCATTATACAGGTTTTTTTTTTAGATTTTCTGGTAATGTGGGTTGTTCTCAGTGACTAGAAAAAAATACATTTTGTTGCTGTGATCACTTGGTTTAGGCAGGCCTTGTGAACAAAGGCCAAAGAAAGGCCTTGTTGGCAATAAAACCAATGAATATTTGAGTAACATTTTGCAGACTGGCTATATTCCATTATGACTGTGCTATCCAGCAGTGTTTTAGTGTTTTCAATGTTGTATGCTTGGGAGCACCTTTATAAAGCTGTGAATCTGACATTCACCAAACATTCACTGCAAGTAACTCTTCCAGGTGTGTGTTTTAAATGACAGTGATTGATTTACCACCAGTGAATGTCACATCCATTGCTTTAAAAAATAGACCCATGCATGCTTTGCACAGGTTTTTATAGAGCTTTGCAAGTATTATTTTTATTTATTTTTTCTGAGCAGGAAATACCTCAAAAATCATTAGCAACACTGCTATTGTGAACCAGGCCTAATTATTTAAGATTTTATGATTTTTAATTTAGTAATCCAAAGTCATGCGTAGAGTATGCCTCAAATCTGTTGCTTTGCAAAGCTTATTTCTCCTCGGTGGTATTGGAATGCGTGTATAATTACACTTTTAGACAGACATTCATCAGTGCATCAACTCTGAATTTTAACAACTCTGATTGTACCACAGGCACATGATAAACGTTCAGGAATATTTATCTCCAACTTCCCTACCTACCAATGCTAAGTAAATAAAAATAGGATGTAAACATTTTTAATAGGCTGTGCTTGGCATTTAGGTGATTAATTACATGTCTCTTGATGCTGATGGTTATCTTTTAATGCTTGTCACAAATCCCACGTGAACACCATCTTGAATCTTACTGTATGGCATTCTGTGCCTCTTTAACATAATGCAGATGTAACTGTTTATATAACTATGTTTAAATTCTCCTGCATGCAGAATGAATAATGTGCCCATCAGGGCTGCATTTTTAGTAAGTAATCTAATGCAATCAACATAAAAGTCTGAGTTTTTCCAAGAGCTTAACTGTAATAAATTCTCCTAACATCTTCAAGTGGGCTGGAGTAGGTATCACTGTTTGCAGATCTTGCAAGTGTACATGTCAGAAAAAGGTCAGCCGTTTGGCATATAAGAAACCTCTGGGATATGGGGAAAAAAAAATCAATTTTAATTAGGACACTAGTAGCAGACCTCATATACCATACCTCAGTACACCTTCAGGCACTCAAGGACATTTTAGATAAATTGCCACAGAAATATTTTCAGATGTTAAAAAAAGGCTTGACCAATTTTTCTTGTAATATCGGGGGAAAAAAAAATATTTGTAATTTAAAATAAATCATCAGCACCTTTACAAGTTGGTATATAATAAAACATGTAGGTTTGTCTTTTTTTTTTTCTTTTCTATCTGAAAAATCACAGTTTTTATGATTGGTCTCTTTATTTGTGAATGTGGTTTGGAGCACTAAAATGCATTTTTGCTTATACAGTTTTAATACTTTTCAGTTACTTTTATTGTTCCAAGTTGTGGTGTTTCTGTTAAAATGACACACATTGTGTTAGATCAGCCTTTTTAATCTAATAATGGGGTTTCTACAGAGGCTAGGGATTCCTTGAGCAAAAAGTAGTGTCAGATTGATCTTCTTACTGGCCACCAATGTAAAGGGTCAATTTTACACTGACCGCCAATGTAAAGAGGTCACTACACTTCTTGTTGTCTGTGTTTCTTTTCTGGCCAGCAATGTTATTATTTTGTTCATTATTATTGATGATTTTGTCACAAAGAGTGGGAATTTTAAATTGGTTCTAAAGGCTCAAGGTATTGTATGCATTGTATTGTATTGTATTGTATTCTATGCATAAAGGTAAAAAAAACTTCTCTGTGCAGCAGTCCCCCAAATACCTAACTGAGCCCCATCAAGATCCAGCGATATGCACAAGAGCCTCGGTTCTCCAGGGACACTCCCTCCTAATTGGCTGAAACAGCAGCGGGAGCCATTTACTACCGCTGCTGTCAAACGGGGCTGAGCTGCGGCTCTGTGTGTGAATGGACACATGAGGGACCTGAGAAGAGGAGAATTGGGGCTTCTCTGTGCAAAACCACTGCACGGAGCAGGTAAGTATAACATGTTATTTAACCACTTTCTGGCCAGCCATCGTCATTATACTGTGGCAGGTTGGCATGACTGCGCAAATCGCCATAGCTGTACGTCGCCCGTTTTAAGAGCAATAGCAGGTGCACATGCCCAAGGTGCAACGCCGATGCGAGTGGCCACAATCCCAGTCAGTCCACTCCCCCCACAGCTAGAAACACCTCCCTAGGGAACACTTAACCCCTTGTTCGCCCCCTAGTGTTAACTCCTTCCCGCCAGTGTAATTTATACAGTAAGCAGTGGCTATTTGTATCACTGATCGCTGTATAAATGTCACTGGTCCCAAAAAAGTGTCAAAAGTGTCCGATCTGTCTGCCGCAATGTTGCAGTCCTGCTAAAAATTGCTGATCACCGCCATTACTAGTAAAAAAAAAAAAATCCATAAATATATCCCCTATTTTGTAGACGCTATAACTTTTGTGCAAACCAATCAATATACGCTTATTGTCATCTTTTTTCTACCAAAAATATGTAGATTACATATTGGCATAAACTGATGAAGAAATTTGTTTTTTTTTTGGGGGGGGGGGGGGGGATATTTATTATAGCAAAAAAAAATTTTTTTTTTTTTTTTTTCAAAGTTGTCGATCTTTTTTTGTTTATAACGCAAAAAATAAAAACAGCAGAGGTGATCAAATAACACCAAAAGAAAGCTCTATGTGTGGGGAAACAAAGGACATAAATTTTGTTTGTGTACAACATTGCATGACCGCGCAATTTTCAGTTAAAACGATGCAGTGCTGTATCGCAAAAAATGGTCTGGTCATTAAGGGGGCAAATCCTTCCGGGGCTGAAGTGGTTAAAAAAAAAAGAAGCATTTATTATCACTATAACTACACCTCAGTTTTTATTCCATTAATAAATTAAAACCTACTGATCATGATAATGTACAGAAAGATGTAATTCAGTTATGGCTTTTTTCTGGGGAGTCGCTGAGATCTGAAAGTTATTACACAAGTTTCTCTATAGTAGAAAGCCTGATAAAGGCTTTGCTAATGGGCTAGAGTTCATCTGTACTATGATTTTAAAAATATTTAGTCTGACCCATTGGGTGCCTGCCAGTTTGGGTTCCAAGCTTGGCAAAATTGCAAGATTAATGCCCATTGGAATCAGTTTATTAGATGCATTGAAATTTAAAGATTCAAGCATTTTGCTTATGTGTTTATAGTGGTAATTGTATAGCAGCTGCTTATTTCAGAAATTATCATGGTGTTATATACAACACCTGATCACAGATTTGGAAATATGGGGCAATTTAGGAAATGGCAATCACAGGTCAATTAGTTTCAGTATAAATCTCACAAATAGGAAACATACAGGGAATACAAAAACACTGAATTTCAAAAGAGCCAACTTCCCTAAACTACGATCCTTGCTAGAAGATACGAAATGAGATAAAATATTAGGAAGAAAGAACATGGAGGAAAAATTGGTATGCTTTAAGAGCATATTAAATAGGTGTATTAGCCAGTGCATCCCAATGGGAAATACATTTAAAAGAGCTAATAAAAGTCATGGGTGGCTTAACTCCAACGTAAAAATGCATATAAATGCAAAGGAGAAGGCCTTCAAAAAATACAAGGCTGAGGGGTCATCATCAGCATTCCAACTTTACAAAGTATGCAATAAGAAATGTAAGATTGAAATCAGGACGGCTAAGATAGAACACTAAAGGCATATAGCAGAGAAGAGTAAAAAAAATCCCAAGAAATTATTTAAGTATATACATAGTAAAAGAGGGAGGTCCAATCATTATGGCCCCATAAAGAATTATGAGGGGAATCTGGTTACAAAGGATGGAGAGATGGCAAAGGTATTGATTTTTTTTTTCTCCTCAGTCTTCACGAGGGAAACGGGGTGCTTCAGTAACCAAAATTGCAAGGTTTATCCTCATGACACGTCACAGAAAGCACCCTTGTGGCTAACAGAGGATAGAATTAGGAACAGACTTGAAAAACTTAACATTAATAAGTCACCGGGACCAGATGGCTAGCATCCGAGGGTCCTTAAGGAACTCAAGTAATTGCCAGACAATTGTTCCTAATTTTTACGAACAGCCTACTGACTGGAATGGTACCAGCTGATTGGAGAAAAGCCAATGTAGTACCAATATTTAAAAAAGAACCAAGATATACAGTATCTCACAAAAGTGAGTACACCCCTCATATTTTTGTAAATATTTTATTATATCTTTTCATGTGACAACACTGAAGAAATGACACTTTGCTACAATGTAAAGTAGTGAGTGTACAGCTTGTATAACAGTGTAAATTTACTTTCCTCTCAAAAAAACTCAACAGACAACCATTAATGTCTAAACCGCTGGCAACAAAAGTGAGTACACCCCTAAGTGAAAGTCCAAATTGGGCCCAAAGTCTCAATATTTTGTGTGGCCTAGAGCTGCAACTAACGACTATTTTGTCTGTCGACTAATCGAACGATTATTTCTTCGATTAGTCACGACTATAGTGACTATTTTTTTATTTATTTTTTATTAATCTAGTGTTCTTTTTGTGATTAGCTAATTAATCCTTTGGATAACTGTACAAAAAATGATAAGTACAACTTCTAATATAAATATTTCAACTTTTATTACATTTTTTCCAAAAATGTGGTTGAAGTTTTTACAGTATACAAAATAAAGTGCCAAAAATAAAATGTAAACAACATATTAGCATCAGGCACGAATAATGCCATAATGGCATTGCCATTAATTCAGAACCAGAAGCATTCAAAAATGCCATATAAATTCAACAAAAGCACTGCTGCTCTGCTGCTCAACACTGTGTGTGCAAAACACATGAAAGACAAAAAAAGTACCAAAAAATTAAATGTAACACTTTACGGCATGAGGCATGAAAATGCCATATATATTCTGCCTAACCCTTTGAAAAAGATGCATTCTGAAGGCATTATGTGGTAACCTTACTAGTACTTTAAACCACATAATGCCTTCAAAATGCATCTTTTGCAAAGTGTTAGGCAGAATTTATATGGCATTATGCCTGATGCCCTAAAGTGTTGTTTATAAAGTAACACCACAAAAATGCTGGTCAACATACAATAACACTATGTAATCATTATTGTAGAGTATTCAGCAGTATTTTTGTGGTGTGTTACTTGTAATTGTAATGTAAAACATACCTGAAAGGTAACAGTTTTCAAGAAGCCAAGTCCAACAAAAGCACTGCTCAATAATGGCAAATACCGTGCAAAGATTACCTGCAGGCAACCATCATGTTGAGATTCTCAACATGAATACAGCCCTGAGCCCAACATGAACAGTGCAAAAGGTTGGGTGCCTGTGTTACTTACTCCATTGCAATGCTATATTATATAGCATTGCAGTGGAGGAAGGTTAGCATATCGACATGCTCTGAAGTGACGCTTGCTCTTTTTTTAGTCACAATGTTGCCAGCAACTGAGAAAAGCCTTTCAGATGGGGTTGATGTTGCAGGCACAGACAAGTAACTCTTTGCCAGCATGGACAAGATGGGAAACCTCTTTTCATTTTCCTTCCACCATTTCAGCAGATTTTCTTCCTTTGGAATAGCCTGCTAACTAAAATACATGTGTATCTCATTCCTCACAACTTCACTGTGGGTTTCTTGATCTTGGAGACCAGTCATGTCATCCTCACCATTACTGTGGTGTTCATCTGAATCTGAACCGAGCAAAGTGTCCAACAGAGACACTTGCCTCTTCTCTGAAAATTTCATGTTTGTACTGGCTGACTGTTGTTCCTCACATTGATGTTGCGTTTGCTCTTCCTCATATCTTCTTTTCACTTCAAGAGCAAGAGCTTGGACCTTGAGGTGAACTTTTAAACTGTCCTCTGCTGGCAGGAATTTTAGTTTGCGGAATCTGGGCTCCAGGGCTGCTGCAATAAGACATATATTTTCTCCACCATCATCTCTGAATTTAGTTTCCCGCTCCCATCTTGATGTCATCTCCTGTGCAGCAACACTTTGGAAAGCCTTGACTGCTGCTGTCTCGCAAATTGTGCTCTGTATGGATTTCTGGAGGCCCTTTACCAGAGGAGTTAGAGCGGAACCAGTCACCTAGGACTCTCCACTCAAGAAAACAGTGGCACACTCAAAAGGCCTCAGAACTTGTTCCACCTCCTCATTTAAGCTCCACTGATCATGCTTTAAATCCAGGAAGCGCTTCCCTCGTGGTGTGACATCCGGATCGGAAAGCGTCGCAGTCACAGGCCACCCCTGTTCAAGCAGGCGGCTGATCATGTGTAACATACTGTTCCATCTTACGGATACATCATTTATTAGTGCATGCTCAGGGGTACCCATTTGTTGCTGTGCTTTGCTTTTTTGTAGTGGCCATCTCACTTTTTTTTTAAATGTTCCACAAGGCACTTTGCAGCCCTCAATGTCTTGCTGATCTACGGATCTCTCGGGGCATGGTTGACAACTAACTGCAATGTATGACCAGCACACCTGAGAGAAGAGATGCCATGATGCTTTTCTTCCAAAATAAGAAGAGCAGCGACAACATTTGCAGCGTTATCATGGACAACTACATTTACATTGGCCATGGATATCTCAAACTTTTCAGCTGCTTTTTCCACCCAGTTAGCAATGTTTTCAGCTGTGTGACGATCTTCAAGTGGCATAGTGGTCAGATTGTACGATGTAAGAATCCAGTCTTCATTAATGAAGTGGCATGTGACACCCAAGTATGCCTCTGTAGCAATGCTGGTCCATGCGTCTGTGGTGAGAGCTATTTTTGATTTCACATCTTTGAGTGACACTTTCAATCTTTCAAAATTCTCCTCATATTTCTTCTCCATCAGCTTAGTGAAATGGGACCTGGAGGGAAGTGTGTATCCTGGGTAAAATGTGTTGATCATCTCACGAAATCCTTGACCGTCTACAATAGAAAGAGGTCTCATATCTTTTACAATCATGTTGAGTATGCTATTGGTATATGTAACAGCCATTTGGGGTGTGCAAACAGTGACATCCTTTTTATGAAAGAACTCCTGTACACAGCTTTGCCTTTTCCTGAGAAAAAACAACAACACACAATAATTAATAACATTAGGAAGTAGGAACCGACTAAGTTTAATCTACATGACATCTATGAATGCTCAATGCTAATAATGTACTGTATTTCAAACAGGGTACAGGTAGGGTAGTAAATCTGCATAATATTATGAACTGAATGTGATTAATAACTATGTTTAATAATTATAATATTGTATTTAATCTATTAGAAAAAGTTTGAGATATCCATCCATGGCCAATGTTGTAGCTGCAGTGCAAATGTTGTCGCTGCTCTGTGTATTTTGGAAAAAAGTCTCTTCTCTCAGGTGTGCTGGTCAGATTGCAGTTAGTTGCCCTGAGGGATCCCCAGATCAGCAAGACACTGAGGGCTGCAAAGTGCCTTGTGAAACATTTAAAAAAACGTGAGATGGCCACTACAAAAAAGCAAAGCACAGCAACAAATGGGTACCCCTGAGCATGCACTAATAAATTACTAGCATATAAGCCATACATTAACTTGTAATGATTACTCGCAAAAATAAAAAGTACTTACAAAGATGGCTCGTCCGTTTGAGGTCGGAGAGCGCCAGGATGTTTTCTTCTGAGGTGCTCGTGCATCGCAGATGTGCTGCCGTGGAACGCCATTTCGGTTTTGCAAAGGGAACAAAGGACCATTTTTTCTGGCCTCTGTTTAAAGAATTCCCATACCTTTGAAAGTCGTGGTCTAGCTTTTCGTGCACTGGAACTGTCTCCATTCGCAGGAGTAGGAGCAGCAGCCATTACCGCGATTACCCCGCGAGATGAGCGTGACGCGTCGACGCCTTTCACGCACGTCGACGTATTTTCATAGTCGACGCGTCGTGGCAGCTCTAGTGTGGCCACCATTATTTTCCAGCACTGCTTTAACCCTCTTGGGCATGGAGTTCACCAGAGCTTCACAGGTTGCCACTGGAGTCCTCTTCCACTCCTCCACGAGGACATCACAGAGCTGGTGGAAGTTGGAGACCTTGCACTCCTCCACTTTCCATTTGAGGATGTCCCACAGATGCTCAATAGGGTTTAGGTCTGTAGTCATGCTTAGCCAGTCCATCACCTTTACCCTCAACTTCTTTAGGGTTCTTTACTTGTTGTCAGTGTTATTATCAATCACTTACTGAGGAGTCCAAAGATGGTTCCGTAGTGTCCTTCGGCCAAACATGCCGTTATGCACCCCTTCCGGTTTCCTCAATCAGTTCTTTGGAACGCAAGTCTGTACGTCACTTCCGGATCACGCACTGATGCATTTCGTCATCGCGGCTTTGTCAAAGGGCGCCCTTTGACAAAGACGTGATGACAAAATGCATCAGGGCCTGTTCTTGCAGCGACCGGAAGTAACAACAAGTTATATGATCAATCGGGAACAATGATTGTGGAAAGCTTTTAATGAGAACAAGTTTTTAAAGATCGGAGGAAATACAATAAAAGGTTCAAAACGGGACTAGACTATGTGGAGGTTTTTCCTCTCATATTACGGTTCCTGAGGATTTACGTTTGAAGCTCGATTGAGGACACTGTGAGGAAGCAGTTTTGGGATATCTGTTGAGGCCTGAAAACTTCAGAGATCTGGTGAGTTTAAACCCCAGAGGGGAGTGTGACACACTATTTGGAGGAATCTGGTGAAAGGTGCACAACTTACAGACATTAACCTGTGTCTCCTTCGGACTCTCTCTCATCACCATCTGCTACCCCTGTTTGTGTATCTCTCTTTATTCACTTATGTCAATGGACATTTGGTAGCCTAGTAATTTTTATATTGACAGGAGCGCTGCTTGTGACAAATTATGTTGATGCTGTGACAGTATTATTAATATGTTATCTTATGAGAGAAGATTGTTTTATGTTTAAGCGGCTGCTGATGCATATTTATTTATGTGAAAGTTAATTGTTTTATTATTGATATTTTTATCTCTGTCTGCTGAGGAAATTTGAACACCATAGCGCTGAGATAGGAGAAGTCGGTATCACCTGCGTTAGTGTGTTTTCCTTTTTTGAATATATGCCACGGTACATGTTGGCATTCATGGTTCCCTCAATGAACTGTAGTTTCCCAGTGCTGGCAGCACTCATGAAGCCCCAGACCATGACACTCCCACCACAATGCTTGACTGTAGGCAGGACACACTTGTCTTTGTACTCCTTACCTGGTTGCTTCCACACATGCTTGACACCATCTGAACCAAATAAGTTAATCTTGGTCTTATCAGACCACAGGACATGGTTTCAGTAAGTTTGCAGTTTGCGGGCTTTCTTGTGCATCATCTTTAGAAGAGGCTTCCTTCTGGGATGACAGCCATGCAGATCAATTTGATGCGGTGTGCAGCGTATGGTCTGAGCACTGACAGGCTTACCCCCCACCCCTTCAACCTCTGCAGAAATGCTGGCAGCACTCATACGTCTATTTCCCAAGGACAACCTCTGGATATGCCGCTGAGCATGTGCACTCAACTTCTTTGGTTGACCATGGCGAGGCCTGTTCTGAGTGGAACCTGTCCTGTTAAACTGCTGTATGGTCTTGGCCACTGTGCTGCAGCTCAATTTCAGGTACTTGACAATCTTCTTATAGCCTAGACCATCTTTATGTATAGCAACAATTCTAATTGGGCCCAATTTGGACATTTTCACTTAGGGATTTACTCACTTTTGTTGCCAGCGGTTTAGACAGTAATGGCTGTGTGTTGCGTTATTTTGAGGGGACAGCTAATTTACACTGTTATACAAGCTGTATACTCACTACTTTACATTGTAGCTAAGTGTAATTTCTTCAGTGTTGTCACATGAAAAGTTATAATGAAATATTTACAAAAATGTGAGGAGTGTACTCACTTTTGTGACATACTGTATCCCTGGGTACTACAGACCAGTTAGCTTAACGTCAATAGTTTGTAAGCTCTTGGAGGGGATGATAAGGGATTATATACAAGTTATTAGTAATAAAAACTGTATCCTTAGTAGTAATCAGCATGGATTCATGAAGAACCATTCTTGCCAAACCAATCTATTAACCTTCTATGAGGAGGTGAGCTTCCATCTAGGTAAAGGAAGGTCTGTAGATGTGGTGTATCTGGATTTTGCAAAGGCATTTGATAAATTTCCCAATAAATGCTTACTGTACAAACTAAGGTCTGTTGGCATGGACCATAGGGTGAGTACATGGATTGAAAACTGGCTACAGGGGCATGTTCAGAGGGTAGTGATAAATGGGGAGTACTTGGAATGGTCCGGTGTGGAAAGTGGGGTCCCCCAGGGTTCTGTCCTGGGACCAATCCTATTTAATTTATTCATAAACTACCTGGAGGATGGAATAAACAGCTCAATTTTGGTATTTGCGAACAATACTAAGCTATGCAGGGCAATAATTTCTCCACAGGATGTGGAAACCTTGCAAGAAGATCTGAACAAATTAATGGGGTGGGCAACTACAAATGAGGTTTAATGTAGAAAAAGTTCAAATTATGCAATTGGATGGCAAAAACACAAATGCAATCTACTCACTAGGGGGAGAACCTCTGGGGGAATCTAGGATGGAGAAGGACCTGGGGATGACAAGCTCAGCAATGGCATGCAATGCCAAGCTGCTGCTAACAAAGCAAACAGAATATTGGCATAGTTAGGTTGAAAAAAAGACACAAGTCCATCCAGTGCAACCATAAAAAAATAAAATAATAATAATATCATACAATCCCATATACCCAATTCTATACCCACAGTTGATCCAGAGGAAGGTGAAAAACCCCAGCAGAGCACGATCCAATTTGCTACAGCAGGGGAAAAAATTCCTTCCTGATCACCCGAGAGGCAATCGGATATTCCCCGGATCAACTTTACCTATAAATGTCAGTACCCAGTTATCTTATGTATATTTAGGAAATAATCCAGGCCTTTCCTAAAACAATCTACTGAGCTGGCCAGAACCACCTCTGCAGATAGTCTATTACACATTTTCACAGCTCTTACTGTGAAGAAACCTTTCCGTATTTGGAGGTGAAATCTCTTTTGCTCTAGACGTAAAGAGCGCCCCCTTGTCCTTTGTCTTGACCGTAAAGTGAATAACTCAACACCAAGTTCACTATATGGACCCCTTAAATATTTGTACATGTTGATCATATCCCCCCTTAATCTCCTCTTCTCAAGAGTGAATACATTCAGTTCCTCTAATCTTTCCGCATAGCTGAGCTCCTCCATGCCTCTTATCAGTTTGGTTGCCCTTCTCTGCACTTTCTCCAGTTCCCCAATACCTTTTTTGAGTACTGGGGCCCAAAACTGAACTGCATATTCCAGATGAGGTCTTACTAATGATTTGTACAGGGGCAAAATTATATCTCTCTCTCTCTGGAGTCCATACCTCTCTTAATACAAGAAAGGACTTTGCTCGCTTTGGAAACCGCAGCTTGGCATTGCATGCCATTATTAAGCTTATGATCTACCAAAACCACCAGATCCTTCTCCACTACGGATCCCCCCCAGTTGTTCTCCCCCTAGTATGCATGATGCATGCATATTCTTAGCCCCCAAGTGCATAACTTTACATTTATCAACATTAAACCTCATCTGCCACATAGTCGCCCAATTAGACAGAGCATTGAGATCGGCTTGTAAATTGGAGACATCCTGTAAGGATATTAATCCACTGCATAGCTTGGTGTCATCTGCAAAGACAGAAATGTTACTTTTGATCCCAGACCCAATATCATTTATAAAGATATTAAAAAGTAAGGGTCCCAACAACTGAACCTTCGGGTACACCACTGATAACCTTAGACCATTCAGAGTAAGAATCATTAACCACTACTCTCTGAATTCTGTCTTTTAGCGAGTTTTCTATCCATTTACAAACTGATATTTCCAATCCTGTAGACTTTACCTTACACATTAGCCGTGTGTGCGGAACTGTATCGAACGCTTTCGCAAAATCCAAGTATACCACGTCCACCGCCGCCCCTCTGTCCAAGGTTTTACTTACCTCTTCATAAAAAGAAATCAGGTTTGTCTGACAACTTCTGTCTTTCATGAATCCATGCTGTCTGTTGCTTAAAATATTTTTTTTACAGCAAGAACTCATCTATGTGGTCTTTTATTAATCTCTCCAGTATCTTCCCAACTATAGAAGTTAAACTAACGGTCTATAGTTACTTGGTAAAGACTTTGTTCCCTTTTTTAATATAGGCACCACATTGACCCTGCGCCAATCCAGTGGTACTATTCCTGTCATTAATGAGTCCCTAAAAATTTGATACAATGGCTGTGAAATTACAGAGCTCAATTCTTTTAGGATCTGTGGGTGTATGCCATCTGGTCCATATGCTTTATCCACCTTTATTCTGTCTAAATATTTCTGGACCATATCACTTTTGAGCCATTGTGGATCATTTGGGGCTGTGTCACTACCACCCCCATTTTGGACATAAGCTCTCCCATGCTCCTTTGTATACACAGAGCTGAAGAACGTATTTAATAAATTAGCCTTCTCTTTGTCCCCAGTCACCCACTCTAGATTATTTTGTAAAGGGCCTACGTGCTCAGACTTGACCTTTTTACTATTATTATATTTGAATAATTTTTTGGGGTTTGTCCTACTATCTTTTGCAATCTGTCATTCGTTTTGAGTTTTTGCACCCTTGATTTCCTTTTTAAATATCCTGTTATATTATCTGTAACATTTAAACAACACTAGTGTTCCTTCATTTTTATATTTTTTAAAAGCTCTTTTCTTATAGTTTATAGCTTTTTTAACTTTGGCCGTGAGCCACATAGGTTTTATTCTTAGCCTTTTAAACTTATTGCCCATGGGAATATACTTTGCAGTGAGTTCACAAACAGTCTTTTTGAAGAATTCCCATTTCTGTTATGTGTCCATTGATGCCAATATTCTCTCCCAGTCCTGGAGAGCAGCCCTCATCCTTGGAAAATTTGCTCTCTTGAAATTAAGTGTTTTTATCTTTCCCGTGTGTGATTTTTGCTTACAGCTAACATCAAATGAAATCATGCTATGGTCACTGCTAACCAGGTGTTGCTTTATCTGAACATTAGTAATACGTTCTGCATGGTTTGAGATTACCAGGTCCAACAGAGCATCATTCCTAGTTGGAGCCTCAATAAACTGGACCATAAAATTGTCCTGTAATAGGTTTATAAATTTTTGCCCTTTAACTGTCCCAGCAGTGCCGTTACACCAGTAAATTTATTGTCATTATTATCACCGTCCCAGCCCTTGCACCCCATTCCATCTGTGCAAGGAGCTGACTCTCCACCTCCTCATTAACATTGGGTGGTCTATAACAAACTCCAATGATTAACTTTGAATTACGCACATCTGTATGCAGTTCCATCCATAATGCTTCAGACTCATCACACTCTCCATTTACCAGGTCCTCTTTCACACTCGCTTTGAGATCACTTCTCACATAGAGACAGACCCCTCCACCTTTCCTTTTTACCCAGTCTTTCCGAAAGAGTGCATAGCCAGGAATATTAATAGCCCAGTCATGTGAGGAATGAAGCCAAGTTTCAGCAATACCGATTACATCATAGCTCTCCTGATGCACCAGAGCTTCCAACTCACCTATTTTGCTTGGCAGACTTCTGTCATTGGTGAACAAACACTTTAATGCATTAATATATTTTGACCGGTCACATACTATCCTCTTGGGTGTTCCGAGATTGCAACTAGAACTTGCTACTATGCTTACCGTGGGTTTATGTGCTTTGGTTACCCTACCACTAATGCCCCTAATACTACCCTCTGGAATATGTTCCACACTGACTATCTCTATCTCTGGCCCCTCCCCTCTTCACCTAGTTTAAAAATCCCTCTAACTTTTTGGCCATCCTTATCCCCAGCTGATCTGCACCCTCCTCATTTAGGTGCAGTCCGTCCCTTCTATAGTACTGGTTATCGACTGAGAAGTCGGCCCAGTCCTCCAGAAACCAAAACCCCTCCTTGCTACACCAGCTCTTCAGCTGCATGCATTAACCACCTCGCGCCCGCCGTACGACTATGTACGGCCGCAAGGTGGCTCCTAAATGCCGGGAGGCCGTCTTTTTACAGCCTCCGGCCACTGGGGGGCGCCGGAGTGTGCCCGGCGCATCACAGGATTCTTCCCAAGAATGATACAGATAACATTACAAGCCAGCAGTGGTTTCTAGCCGTTCCCCTTTCTGTCCGATAATAAAATACTTGTTTTGGCTTGAGTTCTACCTTAACTGAAAACTTCTCATATTAGCCAAACTCATAACCTCATGCAGTTGTAAGCAAGATAATCTGATTTAAAAAAAAACAACCTTCTCAAATTTCTTGTGCCAAAAGTTGTGTATGCCTTACCAATGATGAGATAATACACTGCCAGGATGTTACATAACTGGTGAGGTTGAAAAAAGACACAAGTCCAACCTGTGTGTGTGTGTTTTTATGTCAGTATTACATTGTATATCCCTGTTTATTAAGGTCATTTAGGTGCCTATCTAATAGTTTTTTTAAATGATCTATGCTCCCTGCAGAAACCACAGCTTGTGGAAGAGAATTCCAAATTCTTTCTGCTCTTACAGTAAAGAACCCTCTGCACAGTTTAAGGTTAAACCGTTTCTCTTTTAATTTCAGTGAATGGCCGCACGTCTTTTTAATTTCCCTTTCGTGGAAACGTTTTATCCCTATTGTGGGGTCACCAGTACGGTATTTGTACATTAAAATCCTATCCCCTCTCAAGTGTCTCCTCTCCAGAGAGAATAGTTCCATGCTTGTAATCTATCCTCAGAACTAAGGTCCCTTTATTAGCTTTGTTGCCCTTCTCTGGACTCTCTCCAGTTCCAGCACATCCTTCCTGAGGACTGGTGCCCCAAACTGGATGGCATACTCCAGGTGTGGCCCGACCAGGGTCTTGCAGAGTGGGAGAATTATTGTTTTAACTCTGGAGTTAATCACCTTTTTAACCACTTGCTTATTGGGCACATATACCCCCTTCCTGCCCAGGCAAAATTTCAGCTTTCTTGGGAAGAATCCTCTTCTTAATGTGCACAGACACCAACAAAATTTGAAAGACATTTTAAGCATTTCCTGCTCTCGCAGGTTGAATAAAAGATATGCCTGGAGCTCTGCTTTATATGTTGTCTGTTATTTTTAATTTTTTTCAGCATTGCATAGATCTTTGATTGTGGTGTATGTTTTTTTTTTTTTTAACCTTTGATTTAAGTATTAGTGGAAAGAATTTATTGCAGCGTCATTTTTTTTTATTTTTTATTATGGCTTGCAATTACCTTTTTCCAATTTAAACTTAGTAAAAATCATCTTATTAATCTGAAGTGCTAATAATAATTTGTACTTCAATAAGGAGATTCGTTTACATTTAAATTTGAAAGACTTTTAAATGACAGACTTATTAAGTTGAGGGTGACCTACCTCTTTGAATGATAAGAGAGTGCCTAGCTTACAAGATTCTTTAAAAATGAGTGAGGCGTACTGTGTTATCAAATAAATGACAGATCACTGTGACCCACTTAAATGATACAGAAAGGGCATATGAAGCACAAATGAGCTTGTGAACTTTTATATTCAGTAACCACACGGGTACCTGTCAATGATCAAATTTTTCTTTGTTTTGTTTTTAATATGAGTAAACCTAATACCAGAATAACAAAGCAGAAACTAAATGCTTGAGTCAATGTCAGTATTTTATTATACTTTATAATTTTGTTATTAAACATATTATTTTAGGCTGGGTTCACACTAGTGCGATTTGGATGTGGGTTTCCCTGCATCCAATCCGCATGACAGGAGAGTGTGCCCTCTCAGACTGTGAACATTTTCAGAAGGGGGTCAGTGATGACGGCCCTTTTTCAACCAAGGTGCCTTCAGGTTTTTTCAGGGGTACCTTGGCAAAATGCCTAAAAATTGCCCAAAAACTGTATACAAGCTAGCAGGTGGGACAAGAGTGCCTTTTAGTTACTTAAAACCACAGGTTTTCACTGTTTACCATTACAACCTTCTAGCGTTTTAACAACCATTAATGTCATTGGTTGGTAAGGAGGACGTCAGGTGCTTTCAGAGGGCCAACATTTGATTGATGTGAGAGTGATTATGCCATTTAAAGACCTGGAATATATATGGGTAAATGTTTAGAACCTTAAGGCCTCATGCACACTGGACGTTAGATTAACATTATAAAAACGCCAGTGGCTTTGCAGTGAGTTCTTCAACGTTTTTGCAAGTGTGTTTTTTAGCATTTTTCAGTGTTAGCTTTTTTTGTGTTTTTTTTTTTTTTTTTCAATGGATCAAAAACATAATCACTGGTGAGCTACATCAGTGTTTATCCATGTTTTTAGGTGTTTTTTGCCATTAGAACTGTTTTGGTGTTTTTTTTTCAGCCAAAAAATGCCCCAGCCAAAAACAATTGATAACCATAGGATAACATGCTGGAGAGTTTATTGACTGTAGAAAAAAACGTCTGAAGCCAAAAACAGCAGCTGTAAAAACGTCCAGTGTGCATGAGGCCTAATAAACAGATAAGCAAAATAAAAAAATAAGAAACCTGTTTTAGGCAATCTCTTAATGCTAGCAAAATTGGAAACACTTCTTTATCTCAAGCTTGCCCTGTGTGTTTAGTGTAAGTTGGTATTCAGGACAAGTATAAATTCAGTAATTTATTTATCAACATTAATGCAGTATATAAATGCAGAAAGACGAAGAAAGGTGCACTGGCCTAATGTGTTAACCAACACACCATTTATTGAAAGGCAAAAAATTGCCAATTATACTCACAAACCGAGATTAACAAATGTTCATTGCAATCCACAAGGAAAAAACAACCAGAACCACTATGTATATACCAATATATAAGTGTGCATATCTCAGACATTTGATGGTCTAGAAAATGCACAGAAGACTTTCAGAACTTCTACAGACATTTTGTGATACTTTTTCAATCTGTCAAGCTTATTCTCGCCTGCAGTTCAGACTTCCACACTTCTGTTTTTTTAGGATCATTGTACCTATCACTTTTTGCCACATTTTTTATGTGCTTTATGAAATTTGTAAGATATATAGTCGAAAAGTGTTAAACGTATGTCCCCTTTCCTATACACGCTTTGCTTTTCTCCCATTTGCAGATTCTTTTTTTGAAGACAGTTATAATGGAGCTTTGCCTTTTACCTTAATGATGAATTGCTGCTGAAACTGTAGATTATTGCTGTATAGAATGTAACAAAATGAATGAACACGACAAAACTGAAATAGCAAAAAAGGTGTAAGGGGAATTGTCTTTGATAGTGTGTTGGTGAGGTACTGTGATACTTGAAGTATGTCTTGAGACTAATTAAAACTTAAACTGCAAGTTATGTTGTTACATGTTTTTGAGTGAAACTGGGTTACCAGATGGGTTTATAACTTCATGCACTTAACCCCGTTTCTTTGTCCTCATAGTCTGCAGAGTAGATATTCTGCCTCATTCATGAAACTAATGCAAGGAAAATTGGTGGTATTGGTCACATCATGTTAAATTGCACCTTCAATCGTTTAAAGCAGTAGTAAACCACGGCAGTTAGAAAAAAAAAATGCATCGTACTCTGTCACTGCTGAGAGTTATTCCATTTTTGGGCATTGTTTATGGGCATACAGTACCGTACACCTGTTGAGCTTGCAGGACAGGGAAAAAAAGTCCTGCAAGCAGCATCTTTGGGGCATTGCGTAAGCAATGAATACACTGCTCCTAAAATGCCCCTGCCATTGAAATCAATGGCCAGCGCTGCCAAAGCGCCTGCAAAGCGTTTCGGCAGCAGCACTTTGTGGGCGCTTTTAACCCTTTTTTGGCCGCTAGTGGGGGTTAAAAGCGCCCTGCTAGTGGCCACCCTCCCCAGTGTGAAAGTAGCCTTACCCAGTGTTCGCATTTTCTAAATGTTGCAAAATGATGTGTGTTTGTGCGCATTTACAAAACCCGCTGAAAACATGTCATGTTTCTGGTGGCATGTATTGTTATTGGAAAACCAAGTGTGGCAAATAGATGCACATTTTGCCGCTTCCAAAAACGCACAAAAAATATGGTAAAACACTCAATATGGTAAAATATGGTTGAACACTCAAACCTTAACACGCCAAAAAGCTCCATGAGCTATTGTATTTTGCTGCACATAGGGCATCCCATTAAACTTAATTGGAGGAGAGCAGGCTGAGTTTCCAGCATAGCTGGAGAACTGACCATGGTGTGTTCTTCTTAGTGTGGTCAGTGTTTAATAGGTAAGCAGAGGGACTGACAGGAGCAGCAGGTATTTCACACAAAGAAAGCAATGCAAAGATACTTTTTCATACAAGTACATTGTACAGCAGGCACATATCAGGAATATGAAATGTTGGGTTTATATATACTTCAAGTGTGATATCAGTTGAAGTGGAGCAATACAAAGTGTGGGTACTTAGTCGCAAAACACAGAGTTTGTTTTCAGATCCTAAAGTCATATAAAATGTACGGTAATTTTTGTTCTTGATGGGGAATAATTGTTAATGCTTCTAGAGTTCTGAAAGAAGTTCTCTTTGACCTGCATCTCTAAGTTCTGCCTCACATTTTCTCACTTTGTTCAACATGCCACTGATGTTCCAGCACCATCAGAGCCTGGAGGGAGAGAGCAAGAGAGAGAAAGAGTCCTTCTTTACCATAGTGAGCTAAGCTTCTAGACCAGGGGTGCCCAACCAGTGGCCCGGGGGCCACATTTGGCCCGCGGAGCCCTCTGATGTGGCCCGCGACCTTCTGCTCTGGGATGGCTGGGTCGCAAGCCCAGATTGCAAATCGACGATTTGTCATCCCAGAGCATCAGTGTTGTGAATAAAGCCGGCAGTAGAGAAAGCAAGCGACTGCGTAGCAGAGCCGCATAAGCCGATGCTTCCTGCCACAGGCGGAGTGATACCAAATATGGGCATATCTGTTCTGCAGTGGTTACTGGGCTGCTTTCAAATTGATCAGCAGGTGCACCGCCTTCCTTAAATTCCGATCCTCTAAAAAAAAAAAAAAAAACAGAAGAGGATCCATCCCCTTCTGCCTGGGTGGATCGGATCGAAGGGCCCATAGAGAAGAGTGGGCTGTGTCTGCTCTCGATATGCAGAGTGGACACAGACCTGTCATCCGCCCGCTCCACTCATTGTGGCCTACGACTGGTTACCAAGTCACTTAAGTGGCCCTCGCTCTTCAAAAGGTTGGGCATCCCTGTTCTAGACAGTCCTAATTAAGTATTTTGTATTTTAAAAATGTGAACTTTTATTAAGATAAATATACATACAGGGTCATAAACATTAAGTATAAAGTAATAATTGAAATTACAAAAGAGGCATATAGTGGGGTTTGCTTGTTCCCCGATAATACCATGAGTGACAAGGCACAATATGGAGCATGACAGAAAACAAAATTAAATACTGTCAGTATAAAAACAAGTACATAAAGATAATGAAAGATAGTACATAGTCATCAATAGATACATCTAGATGTCAGTAGCGTAAGACTATAGGACTGTATCAAGTAGACACACGTTTCAGAAGATTGTAACCTTAAAAGGCAAGCTATTTTTTATTTCACGCTTCCAGGTGGAAAACCAGAAGGTGAAGTCCTCATCCATTTTTTGAAACAAAATGTTACCCCAGCTCCACTGCCAATGTAAGAGTCCACAAACTGTGATCTGGTGCTCTAGCCAGGGCCCACAGGTTCAATTTTTGAATCAGGAAGGCTGGCTTGATGAAGGCTTCATAGCCAAAACATGTCGGCATATAGCCTGTACCTGTGTATCCATGTAACAAATAAAGTACTTTTATTCAAGAGCATCCGAGTTGCAAGCCTTCCTGATTCAAGACTCATCCATTGTTTGGCTATTACTTTTCTGGCTGCCTAATGAAGTCAGAAGTTCACCTAGCACTACCTGGGGGGAACAGTATCTGTGAGCCTTGTGAAAGGGCACATAATGACTGAGGGAGGCATGAAACGGGGGCAAAATAAAATTAGCTCACTACATCTGTGGACAGCTCCTCCCACCATGTGCCCTTCTATTCCATGTTTTAATGGTAGGAGACATAATAATGGGGCAATATTTTGTAAGTTGTAGCTGGAATCTGATGGCAATACTTCTCCTTTACTGAACACTTTTTTTTTTTCATGCTTACAAGTTGTTATACATTTTTAATGTCTCGCAGATATGGCTATAATAGGTGGTTAATATGTTAGCGTTGTTAATAATTTTGAATGAACATTGTCTTAACTAAAAGTCTTCCTTAGCACCTTGTGTATATATGCTTGTTATGTATATATTTATAGCCTTATGCCTAAGATTGAAAATTCATGCTACAATGAATATCTGCTGAGCAGCTGACAACAAATGTTAATGCTCTGTTTTTCAATTACTTGTGGACAATGTAGAATATTGAAATACTGCTTTGAGACAGGCTTTTGTGATTGTTTACAAATCAGAGTGTCCATTATTTTTTAAAACTTGAAAGATGTGTCAGGTGATATTAGAACATTAGATCTCATTAGTTATACAATATGGTAAGTGAATAGAATTCACAATTTGTCCTCTATGCAGGACACCTAGGCCCACATTATGTGATGGTGAAAATTAACTCTTAACAATTTAACTTTATGATATGCTGTATGTCTTTTATTTCAGAGGAGACATTTACAAAGTGAATCTTTGAATTGTTGTGTATACCTAATGTTTTTATATGCATAACTAAATATTTAAATCTGACTTTGGGGCAAGCGGCTAAATACATATTTGAAATCCAGATATACATACTATCTTTCCTACCAAAGGGTTTTTAATTCTGCTCTGCTTTGCTCAGTATTGTAGGACAACATATGCAAATCTTGAACCCCATTTTGTAGTTGTGCAATACAGGTTTTGTCCAAAACATGCCTATAACCTACTAATGGAACAGTAACAGTTCAAAATCTTTAACTCTGCTATAACATGTGAAATTGAAATGAAGTGGGTAAATATCGGCTCACTTCCTGTGAGAAAAAAAAAAAACTTCTCCCAAACTAGGAAACGGTAAAAGAAAATTACAGACATTCCAACGCCCCACACTCTTATCCGAATAAATTTTAAATTTTTTATTGTTATTATATAGGATTAACACCAACAGTTTGTGCAGAGCTTTAGAAATAATGGAGGTCTGTACAGTTACACAACATTTTAATACAAGGTAATTAGAAGGGCCCTGCTTATGGGAGCTTATATTCTAAAGTGTAGGGGGCAAGTGATACAAAGGAATTTACTAGGAGAGTGATTTAGTAGAGAGAGTATAGTTTTTGGGAGGAGCTGGGATAATCTTCTCTGAAGAAATCAGTATTCAGGAATTGCCTAAAGGTGGACAGAATAGGATATAGCTAGACAGCGTGGAATAGGGAGTTCCAGAGGGAGCAAGCACGGGAAGAGTTGACAAGGCACTTAGAGAGCAGGAGGTCTTGGAGAGAATGGATGGGACAGTTTGGGTGATAATTTGAGACCAGGTTGGTTATGTAACTTGGGCAGAATTGTGGCAGCAGCATATAGTGTTCTGTTCACAGCACTACATGTGGAGCTTATCCAATCCTACACACAGCTGAAAATGGTCAGGGACAGTTTTTGAGCAGGATGTCCTAGGTTGGTCCTGCATCTCTGCTTTTTCCAGGGGTCTTCTGGAGCAGTCATGTACACTGCCAAGCATCTGCCCAGTATAATCGTATGTGCCTGTGAAGAAGTTCAATCTTGAAATTATTAAAACAGTACAAATAGAATAAAAATCCTACTACAATGCTGTAGAATGCAACTGTTCAACAGAAAATGGTCAGCTACTAATGTTGGGCATGCCATGACACCTGCATTTCGTGTCATTTGTCTTACACACACTGACCTGAAAATGTGAGATTCTTACTTTTAGTATTATTACATACAGAGAATTTGTATGTGAAATTAAAAAGAAATTAAAATGTAATTGGAATTTTCAAAAGATGGTTATTCATTCAGTAAAGACATGTCTGCATTTTACCGTACTTTGTTTAGCTTGAATTCTAACAATAGCAGTATTTAGAATATCAAAAGAAAAGGACTAATATAGTGTCGTGATTGCATATTTCCGTTTTACACATGAATGTCTTTTCATTATGAGCTAATCAGTCATTTACTAAACGCTTTTGTCTTCTACAGGTGCAAAGGTCTAGGAATAAGCAGCTAAGAGAGTTGTTTCCAGATGGATTTAGTATTCATCATGCAGGCATGCTGCGGCAAGATAGGAGTTTGGTGGAGAACCTTTTTTCTCAGGGACATATCAAAGTCCTGGTTTGTACAGCCACATTAGCCTGGGGTGTCAATCTCCCCGCTCATGCTGTTATCATTAAGGTAAGAGATTATTCCGCAGAACAGAATAACATTGTCTGCTGCTTATTCTGCAGTGAAAACTTGAACAATTGAAGCACTGATACTTTTTCGTTAATATGCAGAGGGTTATTTCAACAATTATTATCCAGTTGTAATTTATAGCAGCCAGTCATTTAAATCCTGTGACAGCACCCTGTATTTTTCTATGAATGGCTAAGACAGCTCATAAAATGCTGCTAATAATGCCTTTTCCCCAGCTGCAGCGGGAGAAATCGCCTGAAGCCAGTCCTTACATTTTAGCTTTGTACAAGCACAGTCTGGGGAACTGCAGTTTGCCGCGGGATGTGCACAATGCAAATGACCTGTTGGGTTAAACCTCTTGTGTGCCATTTAATTGAATAGCGACCTACAACTTGTCTGCTTGTAAAAGGACAAATAATGCCTAAGGAATTCTTGATTAGAGCATCAAAGGTTTATAAGCAGCTCTTGAGTGTTAAATAAAAGCATACATTTTTTTATTCAATTGTATTTTTTTATTTAATTTTTTTATGCTGTGCCAACTCTGATGGGAATGTCGATTTTGCTGTGAAGTTTCAATTCAGTTTGCAGAAAAAAAAGGGAATTACTGTAAACATATCCATTATTTGTCAATTACTGATAGCACTTTTTTTTTCTGCATTACCCAATAAAAACATGTAGCATTTAACTTATGCATGTAAATCTATTCAAAATCATTATTTTTTTTTGGTAGGTTTAATGCCAGCTTTTTTAGACCACTTCATGCAACTAAATACTTAGGTGTGATAATATATGGGTGTACCTCTGTGACACATAGTAAATCAACCCCATAGTAGGAAATTACCTAAAACTGGAGAGTGCAAAATCTGGTGCAGCTGGGCATGCTAGCTAATCGGCTTCTAAATTCAGCTAGTTCAATTAAGCTTTGACAAAAAAAAAACAAAAAAAACTGCCATCTACAAATGACACCCAAGACCATCATCCACGGTATGTATACAACAAAAGAAGAAAAAGGGACCGGACTATATTGGCCAGACAAGGAGTTCACAACCTTAAAAAACACATTTTTTTGTACAATTCATTTACAATATCATACAAGAATGCATATATTTCTCTTATCGTCCATGGACCGACACAGCTCTCATACTGATTACATGTGGGTATATGTCCCTGCTTGCAGGAGAAGACCTAGGCAGAATGTTAGATGTTAGAAACATTCCAGAACAAGCCAGAGCTGAACAGCCCCGCCCAGGGGGGTGGTCTCTCCGTACATTACCCTCCCACCTGCAGCCAGCAGCCTCAGTTTTTTTCTGCCTAGCAGAAGGAGAAGACGTGGCTCTCTCAGGAGCCAGTCTCCTGGAAGATTTTTACTTTTAGAATTGTATTCCTTTGGGAATTTTTTTATTATTTATTTTTGAGACCTTCAATCAACTGTCGGCTGGGCAACAGGTTGGGTACACTAGTATCCTCGTAGTCTTCCCTGTCCGACCATCGAGCGTGCTGATCCTCGCCTTGTGTGCGTGAGACTCAGTTCACGACATACCCCATGGCTCCAGGGGTGGCCGGGTTGCTTTCATGCTCCCGCGGTCCTCTCAAGATTGAACAGTACCTACTGTATCTTTCGCGGTTGACCGGGCCGACAGCTACGCAGTACGACTCTGTGATAGGTCTGTCTGAAACAAGCCACTGGGTCCCTCTATTGGCACCAAGGGTGTTCTCCGAGGTGCTTGCGGGACGGGTAAGTAGTCTCTCCTGAAAAGAAGGTGAGTACATGCTGGCTGTGTTTCTGTGTGTGGGGGGTTCTCCCTGTCTCCCCCCTGTTATGCTGCTCTCTGCACCTTGCTGATGCTGTGCTGTGTGGGGATGCCTGGGGGGGTCGTTCTGCCCTGGGGGGGCCGCTCCATGTCTGTTTAATAGGCTGGAAAGTGTTCTGGAGGACTGTGTGTGGGGTTTTGCGTGCGCCATTGGCGGTACTTTAAATTTAAAAAGTGCGCCATAGGCGGCCATTTTGCCGCGGCTCCAGCACCGTGATACAAGCGCCTGGTGGCCATTTTCTTGTAGCCGCGGCGCTTTTAGTTTAGTTTTCGGCCTCTAGCGAAATCACCTCTCCTCACAGATTCTTCACTCTCCTCAGGCTTCGCCCGCGCTAGCAGCGCGGCTCATACAGCGGAACCGAGTGGTCCCTAAGGGTGGTGAGTCCTCCGGGTATCCCCTCCTCAGCCTCAGCACAGCCAGTGGGTGGTCTGTACTATTCACTGTAATAGTGAATACGGTCTCAGAGGTTGGCAATATGGAGTCTGGTTCACCTGCTTCTCCCCACTTCTCAGAGGCAACTGGCAGTGCTCCTGCACCTGCGGTCCCAATGGACCAGTTGTTGGCAGCCCTGGAATCATTCCTTGTCAAGCTGAAAGCGGTGTGCGAACGCACGGGGGCTGTAAAGCGCTCCCTCCCCACACAATCTCCACATGGGGAGTGTTCTGACTTAGATATGGGCCTAGCTACTGCTGCTGAGGGCCCTAGTTCTGAGGATATTGATGTGTTTGGACAGGACCTTCCTTGTGAGGAAGACCCCTGTCTTGAACCACCTACTGACAGGGTGCTTGTAAGTGAGCTCATTGATGCTGTGAGGGACACTCTCAAGCTGAATGTTGAGGCTGAGGAACCTCAGGTGGAAACTATGACCTTTGGTTCTTTGAAAGCCTTGTCTTCATAAAGGTTTTTCCATATGTGCCTTTTTTGATACATACATTGACCAAGTCTGGGATAAGCCGCAGAAAGCTTTGACGGTCCCGCGGCGCATAGCCTTAAGGTACCCCTTTAAGGAGGACCTAGTTAAGAAGTGGGCTCATCCCCCAGTGGTCGACCCCCCGGTCGCCCATTTGAATAAGGCTAACATGCTCCCAATGGAAGGGACTCCTGCATTTAAGGATCCTGCTGACAGGAGGTCAGAAGTGGCGTGTAGAACTGTGTTCACCTTATTGGGGGCCGCCTTACGCCCTATAGTGGCGGCGACACTTGTGTCTCAGACACTCACAGGCTGGGCACGGATATTGCACCAGACAGTGCAGGAGCATAATCTCCCTCCTGAAACCATTGCCCTGGCTCACCAGCTTGCGTGTGCGACACCACTGTGGATGCGACTCCTTTAATAACGGGGGCCTCCATTTCTGCTGTGGTGATGCATCGCCTTATCTGGCTGAAATGCTGGTCGGCCGATCTAGCTTCCAAAAAGCTCCTGGCTGACTTGCCCTTTAAGGGCGGTAGACTGGGGCCACCCTGGATGACATTATTAAAAACATCACAGGAGGTAAGAGCACCTTCCTTCCCCAGTCTATTAAGGGAAAGGAGCCCCAACGCAGGCCGGGCCCTTCCTTTCCGGCGAAGAAGACATTTTTTCGTCAGTCAGATTCCACGGGTAAGCCCACCCAGACTGGAAAAAGTGTGACTGGGGGACAAAGACGTCCTTGGGTGCGTAAGCCTACCAAGCAAGCTCCCAAGTCCACCACCGCATGAAGTCTTGCCCCTGCCCGACTCTGGGGTGGGGGGACGTCTTCGCAAGTTCTCGGTGCGGTGGACCTCCCAGATCTCCGACCGGTGGGCTCACCTCGGGATACAGGATAGAGTTCCGCTCGTGGCCCCCAAGCAGGTTTTTTCCCTCGAACCTCCCTCTCCTTACGGCCCACCGGGCGGCCCTCTTGGGGGCCGTACAGGATTTGCTCGGGCGCGGAGTAATTGTGCCGGTTCCGTCACAAGAGAGGTTTCAGGGGTTTTACTCAAACCTGTTTGTTGTCCCGAAAAAGGACAGGGTTCGGCCAATCCTGGACCTCAAGGCCCTGAATGCCTATGTGAGGGTACAAAAATTCAGGATGGAATCCATTCGCAAGGTGATCGCGACACTCCACCAGGGGGATTTTTTGCCGTCCTTGGATATCAAGGACGCTTACTTGCACATCCCAATCTGCGCAAGCCACCAGAGGTTTCTGCACTTTGCCATAGGCAAAGTCCACTATCAGTTCGTGGCCCTTCCCTTCAGCCTAGCATCGGCACCACGGGTTTTCACCAAGGTGCTGGCCCCGGTTCTAGCTTTGCTGAGACAGCGAGGAATTGTTATCGTGGGCTATCTAGACGATCTCCTTCTCAGAGCAGAAAATGGCACAGAATTGGAGGAAAATGTGACGATGGTCAGTCAGACCCTCCGAGACTTCGGATGGGTTCTGAACACGCAGAAGTCAGCTCTAGTCCAGACTCAGTGCCTGGAGTATCTGGGTCTGCTCCTGGACACTTCGGCAGCGAGGGTGTTTCTACCCTCAGAGAAGTTACTGACACTTCAGTCGGCAGTGCGGGTTCTGACGTCCTGAAAATGGTTGTCAATTCGCTTCTGCATGAGAGTCCTCTGACTAATGGTGGCCTTCTTCGAGGCGGTTCCGTATGCCCAAGCACACACTCGGGCATTGCAGAAGAGAATTCTGTCGGTTTGGGACAAGTCCCCATTGTCAGTGGATCTTCAGATCCAGGTGAGTCACTCTGTCAAGGCGTCCCTGACGTGGTGGCTGAGATCCCCGGCTCTTCGGGCCGGGAAGTCGTTCCTCCCCATCCACTGGACGGTGATCACAACGGACGCCAGCCTGATGGGCTGGGGAGGAGTGTGGGGAGTCCTGTCCGCTCAAGGGCTCTGGACTCCAGCCGAATCTCGTCTCCCAATCAACGTCCTGGAATTGTGGGTGATCAAGCTGTGTCTCGCCGCATGGTCGAAGAGGCTACAGGGCCGCTCGGTCAGAATCCAGTTGGACAACGCCACGGCCGTGGTGTATGTCAACCATCAGGGGGGCACTGGGAGCTCGGCTGCGGCATCCGAAGGTCGCCCACATCCTAAGATGGGCGGAAAGAAGCGTGCCGGCGCTGTCGGCCGTTTACATTCCGGGCGTAGAAACTGGCAGGCGGACTATCTGATCCGCCAGTCCCTGGACCAGGGGGAGTGGTCCTTGCATCCGGAAGTGTTTCAGCTCCTTTGTCGACGATGGGGCACTCCGGATGTGGACCTGATGGCGTCTCGACTCAATCGCCAGGTGTCGAGGTTTGTGGCCCGGTCCAGGGACCCCTGGGCGGATGCCTCGGACGCGTTGGTGGCCCCTTGGGGTCAGTATCGCCTGATGTATGTCTACCCTCCACTGCAGTTGATTCCTCGTCTGCTGCGCAGGGTAGCGGCCGAGGGCATTCCGGTAATCCTCATTGCTCCGGACTGGCCTCTGCGTCATTGGTACGCCGACCTGGTACGTCTCGTCGCGGATGTCCCTTGGCGCCTGCCCTTGAGGGAGGACCTTCTATCTCAAGGTCCTATCTTTCATCCTGCTTTACAGTCTCTGGCTTTAACGGCATGGCTATTGAGAGCCAGGTGCTGAAAGACCGAGGCCTGTCAGATTCGGTAATTTCAACCATGCTTAGGGCACAGAAGTCTTCTTCTAGGAAGATCTATCACTGTACCTGGAGAGCTTACATCGCTATGTGCGAGGAACTGGACTGGCGTCCACGGACGTACTCTGTTCCCAGAATCCTGAGGTTCTTACAGCGTGGTGTTGTTCAAAGGTTGGCTTTGAGCACTATTAAGGGTCAGATTTTGGCTTTGCCCGTTTTCTTTCAAAGACCCCTAGCTGGTCATTCCTTGGTTAGCACTTTTGTGCAGGGGGTACGCCTTGTGGTTCCACCTGCCAAGCCCCCGCTCCCTCCTTGGGATATGAACTTGGTGCTTTCGGTTCTTCAGGAATCTCCTTTTGAGATTATAAGGGATATTCCTCTTTCAACTTTGTTTAAGAAGGTGGCTTTTTTAGTGGCCATCACTTCTGTAAGACGGGTGTCTGAGTTGGCGGCTTTGTCATGCAAGTCTGTATAGTGATGATCTCGCGCCTAGTAAAATTGAAATAATTAAGCTGCAAACCCCAAAATTTCAAAAGACATTGAAACCGTAAGTAGAAGTAATTATATGTGCTGAAAGAGCAAATATGGTGGGGGCGCTAAACAATACTAATATTAATTGATTTATATTAAATAAGTAATAAGTGAAAAATAGGTTAGACACCAGCCTGCCTGGACAGACCAAAAAACAAAGGTCTTAGTCTTTCCAAAAATAGTAAACAGCCTGGAAACCGTACCCTTAGTCAAATGGTTTCAGTTTTTTAACGGCTGCGAACAAAAATTAATGCAGCTAATGATTAGGAGGCGTAAAGCTAAAAATATGGTGGTAGAAGCCAACATAGTTGATCTCAAAACTAGTATGGAGCCCTTCATGGGAACCAAAGAGTATTTGGACAGGGCACAGAGCCTTCAGACTCACCTGGCCAAGTACGATGGAGAGATCAAACAGAAAAAACTGAAAAAATACCAGAGAGATATCAAAGACTACGAAGAAAATAAGGTATATAAATGGCAGGATGATTTGGATGTGGACAACTCCAAAGAATCTTCGGTGGGCAGGGACACGGAAGTACATAATACGGTTGCACAATTAGTTAAAAATAAAAACAAGATACACACTCCTAAAAAACCTAAGACTTTAGCTAATCCTAAGGGCCAAGCTACCCAAGGTACCAGGGGGTATCCCCCACCCTATATGGGGGCTAATCACCCCCCATCCAATGACTATTATTC
Source organism: Rana muscosa (assembly GCA_029206835.1). Taxonomy (NCBI): domain Eukaryota; kingdom Metazoa; phylum Chordata; class Amphibia; order Anura; family Ranidae; genus Rana; species Rana muscosa. The sequence continues at coordinate 527,453,175 of CM055122.1, forward strand.
CACTTCCTATTCAGCACCTATGCAGAATAGGTATGGACCATTGGATAATAGACCAAGTGAATATGGTTACCCTTACCAGTATCAAGGATCTAACCATTATCCACCCAGACCCCCAAGGGGTAATTTTAGGGGTAACTATAGGGGGAGACCTACGCCCTATCAAAATAATCACCAACAAGGGGGGGAATGGAGGGGATGGAAAGAGCCCTACAAAATCCCACCTATCACACCCCAATATCCCAACGAATATTTAGAAAAAGAGGCAGAAGAGGGGGAACCAGAAAGAAAAAGACAAAGGGACAGCTAAATGAAGGTATATTTAATCTAGCAGGTGCATCGTTTTCAGATAACGAATTACAGGTTTTATCGCAAGGTTTAAAATTTGCACCTGATAAGAATCTCAACAAGTTTGAATTGTTCATCGATGTGGAAAAATATGTGAGGAAGTTAAACATTAAAAAATTCTTTGCCATACAAAGGAACACATGTCCCCCTGTTGTGGAAATAGATGAGTATAAACATAGTGGGTTAAGAAACAACTCTATATTTAACCCTCAAAAGGGTACACACCACCATATAGAGGTATTTAAGCATATGGTGCAGGATGAAATTAAGTCTCTAGAAATTAAGAAGGCCAGAACTAAACGGTCTTTAGTTGAGGGAATCAAACAATTAGAAGAAAACAAAAACATAGTAGTCCGACCAGCGGACAAAGGGGGGGAGTAGTCATACTTACTAAGGAGGACTACTATGGAGAAATCCAAAGGCTACTAAAGGACACCAGTACGTACAAACCATTAGCATCTAATCCATTGAATAAACTCAAAATCGAACTCCATAATTGGATTGACAAAGGGGTCAACCAAAAGATATTGGATGTAAAGGAAGCACAGTACCTTTTACCAAAAGTACCCCGCACCCCGGTGCTCTATGTGGTACCAAAAATTCATAAAAATAAGGAAAAACCCCCAGGCCGCCCCATTGTAAGCGGGATAGGCTCACTCTACTCTAGGGTAGGGGAATATCTGGATATGTTTTTGCAACCCTTGGTCAAACAAGGCAAATCATATCTCAAAGATAGTCGTGAATTAATCAAATCCCTCTCAAATATCCAGGTAACCGATGCAACTATTATGGTTACAGTGGACATAGAGTCCCTTTACACAAACATTAGACAGGAAGATGCATTGGTTGCAGTTCAAGGTGCACTAACTGCTGATTCACATCTTAAAAAAGCCCAAATCAACTTCCTAGTAGAGGGACTCAAAATTGCAATGGGGAATAATTATTTTTGGGCACAGGGGGTGTTCTATAATCAAATTAAAGGGGTGGCAATGGGGGCTCATTATGCCCCAAGTGTAGCCAATATGGTACTGAATAAGTGGGAGGGAGAAACCATTTATAAAGATAAACCAACACCCCTACTCTATTATAAAAGGTACATTGACGATGTAGTATTATTGTGGGAGGGATCCCCGATCACACTACATAGCTTCATACAAAATCTAAACTCCAATCAGTATGGGTTAAGGTTTACGGCTGAGTTTAGTCTAACAACTATTAACTATTTGGATCTCACCTTGGTTAAACAGAAAGACAGGATTGGCACAAAGACGTTCTTTAAGGCAACAGACAGGAACGCGTTTGTGCCAACTAATAGCTGCCACCATCCCCAATGGCTCGGGGCTATACCCAAGGGCCAGTTTATGCGCATTCGAAGGAATTGCGCTGAGGAGAGTGATTACATCACACAGGCCTCAATTCTCACAGAACGGTTTCGTGAAAAGGGATATTGTGAGGTTGAACTGACCCGAGCTAAGAATGTAGTGGCAGCTATGGACAGACATTCCCTTTTAGAGTCTAAAAAGAAAACTACTATGACAATGGGGACATTGCCATTTATTACAGGATTCAACAGACAATATAAAAGTATCGAAAAGATATTTTAAAAGTTCTGGCCTATACTTCAGAAAGACAGAGATTTGGTATCGGTAATACCCTCTAAACCCAGATTCATTTATAGAAAGGCACCAGGCCTGAGAAATATTATTGCGCCCAATGTTCCAGATCCACCCGACAAACCTCCCACTTTCTTGGATGGTTCTGGATTTCATTACTGCACCAGATGCAAAGCTTGTCGTACTACAATACGACGCACAAGGAAAATAACCAAATTCAAATCATCAGTGACACAAGAAGAATTTAATATCAAACCCCTGATCACTTGCTACTCCAAACATGTGACATACGTTTTGGAATGTCCCTGCTCTCTCCAGTATGTGGGGCGCACCACAAGAGAGCTTAGAATTAGAATCAACGAGCATGTAGCCAATATAGCAAAGGGTTTTCCAAATCATAGTGTGTCGCGACACTTTCTTCTACACCATAACAGAGACCCTCGCCAGCTGGTCTTCTATGGCATAGATAGGGTTACATACAACTGGAGAGGGACAGACCTTACTAAGGCTGTCTCCCAGAATGAGACCCAGTGGCTGTTCAGATTGTCCACAATGCAGCCACTGGGCCTCAATATAGATTTGGACCTGAATTGCTTCCTCACAAATGAATAATTATATAATTCCACAATTGACAAAACAAATTAGGGGTCTAACAGGTGCATAGATTTATTAATCTAATTTAAGCATTTTAATATATGTTCTCTTTTTTTACTTTAATCTCTATACCCTGTTTATGATATGTCTTTGCATTATTCTATATCCATTGCACCATGTAATATTGGGTATGGGTCAGTGCCGTATTTACCCACTAGGGGGTGTGAGCGGAACTCATCATCTAATAATGTACATTGACAGGGTTGTGTTATGGTTATTTTAGATAACGTTTTATTATAAGCCATGTTATAGGTGGGATATAGGCAGTGGATTGTTTTTCTGCTACTTACACTGTACAGTTAGTTATAGATTCTCATTGTGCTGTATTTGTATCATGCGGCGAGACGGCATTGAGGCTGGATCTCAGTCCAGTTACCCCTCCCCCTATTGTGATTGACATCCGTATTTAGCAGTCAGATCTACGTGGTCTAGTACGCTTCCTGATGACGTGCAACACACGAAACAGCTGTCGAGGCGCTAGACTACGATCTGACGACACTTCCGGTCCTGCTGGTCCATCGTTTGCCATAGGTGGAATGCACGCCGGCTCACCGTTCCATGAGACATCAGCCATATCAGCCCACGCTCTTCAGCCTCAGTGCCGGGCTCAAGGCACCAATAAAGTAAGGAGGCATTTGGCTATTTTAATTTGTTATATATTTTTTAAATAAACGGGATCACACTATTTTCCGTTTATTTCTTTTTTGTGGTCCGCACTGCTCCATCCGAGCCTCCGTGAGGCAGGGATCTTTCATGCCTGCTCTTTTGATACCATTATCCATATCAGCAAGAGGTACTTGCACAAAGCGTATTTGACTTATTTTTTAATTAAAAGAGTCAACATCATCTGGTAAGCAGCCAATTTTTCAACACGAGCACTATCGGGTGTTTTGCATTAAGGTGGTGAAGGCTATCACTTCAAGCAATTTTCTTCAATTTATTTCTCCTGTTGTATGCAGATATTATCCAGGATTACTTCCATTGGTTTTCACTATATGGACTATTTCTTGTTCTCTCTGATTATATTCATTCAAATCTTGGGACATTATATTACCATTATCACTGTATGCTATTAGTATTGTTGTCATTCAATATTTTTAATTTCACGTGTATTTTAATTTAGTTGACAGCTAGGGGCTGTCAGCCATCTTGTACACTAAGGGTACGGTTTCCAGGCTGTTTACTATTTTTGGAAAGACTAAGACCTTTGTTTCTTTTTCGTACATCACGGGACACAGAGCGACTTAGTCATTACTAATGGGTTATATAGATTACCTTCAGGTGTTGGCACTGGCCAATTCCAAACCGGAAGTACCCTCCCCTATATAAGCCCCTCCCACCCGGGAGCACCTCAGTTTTTTGCCAGTGTCTAAGGTGTTGGCCAAAGAGTAACATGTGTTTTCACTGGGCTTGCGTACAGGTTCTTTTGGGCCTTAGTAAGCTGTTCCGGATCCCACCAAAAAAGCTTCATAGCTAAACGGTCGGTACCCGGGCCTTGCAGCAGAAGAGCAAGGTTTTGCCTGTAATGCTTCTCTTAGGAGGGCTGGACCCTGGGATCCAGAGCTCTGGTCATACCCACGACCAAGATGTTGTCTGTGCAGGGTGCTATACAGGTCCAGGGGAGTGGAATCCTTGGGAACCCGGTCCCTGAAGGTTTAATTACAATGCCTGCCGTGATAGGTGAAGTTTGGACTTCTGTGGACCAAACAAAGTCCTGCGGCGGGGATCAGGTAAGTGGGGGCCCCCAGGAACTTGGTTCTATTGGGGGACCCCCAAGCCTAATTTGTCTTTCTGTCTGTTACCTAACGGTATTCCCGCTAAATATCTGTGTTTGCCTATAACTACTGAAAATTTTAATAGTAGTCAAGAAAAAAAAAAACAGGGACCACGGTACCTGTGTTAAACCACTAGAGGCCGCTGTAGTCCATTTTTCTTGTCATGTGGATCTTTGGTTTTCTCAAGTCAAAAGATCCAGGCAGCTGGTAAGTTTCTCTGTGGGAATCCACTTCCTCTGCCCTGTTGCTGCGCTCATCCACCGCACAGGCCCTCCGGCAAAAAGGGCCCTGGCTCCTAGTCCCCTGTTTGATTTCGAAAAGGGCGCCAATGGCGCGCGGGCGCGTGCACGCGCCTCCTATGAAAAAAAAGGGGCGGGGTGGGTGGATGACGCTCGATGCGCGCCGCGGCGCTTCTGCGCATGTGCGGGCATCCCAGCATGGTTAAAAGACACAGTACAAGTGTCAGCTGCATGCAAACAGAGCTAGCAACAAACAGTGGCACACAGAGGCGGTTGATGCAGGCATCCCCATAGAAAGGCACTTTAGTGGACACCAGCTGGTATATAGCAGCACCTGTGTTAGACTATTACCAGCAAAATTGGTGTATAACGACGGGAATACCTCAGCTTTGTGCTTAAAGGATATGTCGTCCAGACGCTCCGGAAATAGATCTTCCAGGAAGCCAAAGGGGTCTCCATCGGGCTCTGAGGATATTGGGCATGCTTGTACTGCACCAATCTCCCCTGAGAATTCAGAGGTCAGTAGCCGTAGAAACCCCGCAGGAATGCCTGGTGCTGCGGCTGTCCCCAGTCCACCTGCTCCTGTATATATAACAGAGGAGGTTTTATCCTCAACTCTGGGAGGATTGGAAGAGAGATTAACAGCATTGATCGCTGCTTCCCTGTCTCAGGAAAAGCGCGTCCGATCTCCGTCTCCTCCTTCAGAGTGCCTGTTAGTGGAGGAACAGCCCCACACAGAGATCGACCTACCTGAAGGGGATCAGGATGAGGTTGATTCAGTTATGGAGGAATCAACAGTGGAAGAACCTTTCTCAGCTTCTCAGGCTGAAAGATTATGGGTTCAGTCTCTGACTAATATGGTCCGATCAGCATTTAAAATGCCTCTGGCGGAACCACCATCCACTACGGTTTCCTCGCTGGGGTCGCTAAAGGCTCCCCAGGCTGTCTGTTCCTTCCCAATCCACCCTTTATTAGAAGGGCTTATTTACCAGGATTGGGAGCATCCTGATAAAATATTTGCTCCCCCCAAGAGATTTCCGGTGATCTATCCCATGGAGGATAAGTTCATAAGAAAATGGAGGGTCCCTACAGTGGACGCAGCCATCTCTTCTGTTAACAAATCACTGACATGTCCAGTAGATAATGTTCCAATGTTCAAAGACCCAATAGATAAAAAATTGGAGTCTTTACTAAAATCTGCTTTCTCTACAGCAAGTTTGGTGACACAACCTGCGGTAGCAGCGATTGGAGTCTGCCAAGCAGTGAAAGATCAGTTGAAACAAGTCTTAAGGGACTTACCAGATCAGCAGGCTCTTGCCCTAGCTGACCTGCCTAGAGCCTTGTGTTTTGCGGTGGACGCCATAAAGGATACAATCCAACAGGCCTCCCGCTTTACGCTGTCTATAGTACATATGCGTAGGCTTCTGTGGCTCAAAAACTGGTCTGCTGAAGCTCCCTGTAAAAAACTGCTGGTTAGCTTCCCATTTCATGGAGAACGCTTATTTGGAGAAGATCTGGACAAATATATCCAGAAAATTTCTGCCGGTAAAAGTTCACTCTTACCGGTTAAGAACAAGGGTAGAAGTCCTTCTTTTAAGAGGCCTACTTCTCCAGTCCCAGGCACATCGGCTGTGAAGCAGTTCCGACGGCCTCCGCGGTCAAATTCAGGGGGCAGAAATCAGGGACAATCACAGGGTAACAAGAAGCCCTGGATCAAGAGAGGTACAAAACCTCCCCCCAAGGCATGAAGCGTTGCCCCCACTCAATCGGGTGGGGGGAAGACTTCAGTTGTTCACAGAGACCTGGCGGGACACCATCAGAGACAGATGGGTGCTCTCCGCAGTAAGTCTGGGATACAAGCTGGAGTTAAAAGGCACTCCTCCTGCCCAATTTATGAGGTCAAACGTGCCAAGAGATCCCCAAAAGAGAGGATCCCTCCTTCTGGCACTAGAACAACTATTGCTCCAAGGTGTAATCATGAAGGTTCCCCTGGAAGAAAGCGGATTCGGGTTTTACTCGAACCTTTTCACAGTCCCCAAACCAAATGGGGACGTGAGGCCCATATTAAATCTAAAAGGGCTAAACAAGTTACTAAATATCAGGACTTTTCGGATGGAGTCGATCCGATCGGTGGCCACCGCCCTACAAGGGCAGGAATGGCTAGCCTCGATCGACATAAAGGATGCTTATCTGCATATTCCCATCTTTCCGGCCCACCAGAAATTTCTACGCTTTGCAGTAGAAGGGCGCCATTTTCAGTTCAGAGCCTTACCTTTCGGTCTGGCCACAGCACCACGAGTGTTCACAAAAATTCTGGCCCCATTATTGGCCAATCTAAGAACACAGGGTGTAACGATAATGGCATATCTAGACGACCTGCTACTAATAGACCACTCAGTGGAAAAGCTGGAAGTAGCTATTCACAAGACAATCGAGTATCTGGAATATCACGGTTGGATTATCAACCGGGACAAGTCAGCTCTAAGACCAGTCAAAAGTCTGGAATACTTAGGGCTAAGGCTGGATTCAAATCAGAGAAAGATTTTCTTACCTCCAGAGAAGGTGTCGTCTTTAAAAGATTTGACCCACTTAGTGGGTACAAAAAGAAAACCATCCATACGCCTCTGCATGAGGCTGCTGGGAAAGATGGTGGCTTCATTCGAAGCGGTACCCTACGGTCAATTCCATTCAAGGAATTTGCAAAGGGCCATACTGTCAGCCTGGAACAAAAAAGTTCAGGCTTTAGACTTACCAATGTCCCTGTCCCCTTCCGTTCGCAAGAGCCTCCATTGGTGGTTGGTGCCCCAGAATCTGGAAAGAGGGAAACCCTTCAGTCCGGTTTCTTGGAAGGTGGTCACTACAGATGCCAGCCTCATAGGCTGGGGGGCAGTACTGGAGCAATGGTCTCTCCAGGGCAAGTGGTCAGAAGCAGAAAAGGCCCTGCCCATCAATCTCTTAGAGATACGAGCAGCCCGGTATGCCCTAGTAGCATGGGCATCCAAACTCCAAGGGTCCCCTGTCAGAATTCAATCAGACAATGCCACGGCAGTGGCATATATCAATCACCAGGGTGGCACCAAGAGTCGTGCAGCCCAGAGGGAAGCAAATTGCATCCTGGAGTGGGCAGAAAAATATGTCCCAGCCATATCCGCGGTTTTCATCCCAGGAGTGGAAAATTGGAGAGCGGACTTTCTAAGTCGCCAACAATTATGCCCGGGGGAATGGTCTCTTCACCCCGAGGTTTTCCAGGCAATATGCCAGCGGTGGGGAACACCGGATGTAGATCTGCTAGCATCCAGATTCAACGCAAAGGTGGACAGATTTGTGTCTCGCACAAGGGATCCCCTAGCTTGCGGCTCGGATGCCCTAGTGTTCCCTTGGGATCAGTTCAAGCTGATATATGCATTCCCACCGCCACAATTGTTACCGCGATTACTCCGCAGAATCAGGGTAGAAAAGAAACCAGTGATTCTGGTGGCTCCAGTGTGGCCCCGAAGGGCATGGTACGCGGAGATTGTAAAAATGTCAGTGAGGAGTCCTTGGACCCTCCCACATCGTCCGGACCTGCTGTCGCAGGGACCGATATACCACCCTTCCTTACCAGCCCTAGGTTTGACGGCCTGGCTATTGAAGCCCACATTCTGAAAAAGAGAGGGCTCTCTAATTCTGTGGTATCTACCATGATCAATGCCAGGAAACCGGTATCCAGGCAGATCTATTATAGGATCTGGAAAGCATACATTACGTGGTGTGAGGCCAAGAAATGGCATCCACGTAAGTACGTGATAGGGAGGATTTTGGACTTCCTACAGTGGGCTGTAGATAGGAAGCTTGCCTTGAGTACTATCAAGGGTCAGATTTCGGCCTTGTCAATATTTTTTCAAAGGCCCTTGGCTTCGCATTCACTAGTCAAAGCCTTTATACAAGCAGTGATGCGTATTAGCCCTCCGGTTAGTATTCCCATATGTCCTTGGGACCTAAACCTGGTTCTGTCGGTTCTACAGAAACAACCGTTTGAACCATTACAACACATTTCCTTGGTTCTTCTCACCAGGAAATTGATTTTCTTAGTAGCCGTTTGTTCGGCTAAAAGAGTATCGGAATTAGCCGCCTTGTCCTGTAAGGAGCCATATCTGGTTGTCCATAAGGACAGAGTAGTATTACGTCCTCATCCAGCCTTTCTTCCTAAGGTGGTATCGAGGTTTCATTTGAACCAAGATGTGGTTCTTCCTTCTTTTTTCCCCAAACCTAGCTCGGTAGAGGAAAAGTTATTACATTCTTTGGATGTAGTAAGAGCAGTTAAAGCTTATCTAAAAGCCACTGCTCAGATTCGCAGAACGGATTCTTTATTTGTTCTGCCGGAAGGCCCCAGAAAGGGTCAGGCAGCATCAAAATCTACTTTAGCCAAGTGGATTCGACAGGTCATAATACAAGCCTATGGCTTGAGAAAGAGACCGCCTCCGTTCAAAGTTAGGGTGCACTCCACAAGAGCAGTTGGAACTTCATGGGCAGTGCATCACCAGGCCTCCCTGGCTCAAGTATGTAAGGCCGCAACATGGTCTTCGGTACACACGTTTACTAGGTTCTACCAGGTAGACGTTAGAAGTCAGGAGGATGTCGCCTTTGGGCGCAGTGTGTTGCAGGCCGCAAAAGATCCTCATGCCTGATGGCGCCCAGCTTATGTATCCCTCCCCTCATTTGGCATTGCTTTGGGACGTCCCATTAGTAATGACTAAGTCGCTCTGTGTCCCGTGATGTACGAAAAAGAAAAAGGGATTTTTATAACAGCTTACCTGTAAAATCCTTTTCTTGGAGTACATCACGGGACACAGAGCTCCCACCCCTCTTTTTGGGACACTTATTGCTTGGCTACAAAACTGAGGTGCTCCCGGGTGGGAGGGGCTTATATAGGGGAGGGTACTTCCGGTTTGGAATTGGCCAGTGCCAACACCTGAAGGTAATCTATATAACCCATTAGTAATGACTAAGTCGCTCTGTGTCCCGTGATGTACTCCAAGAAAAGGATTTTACAGGTAAGCTGTTATAAAAATCCCTTTTTTTTGGTCTGTCCAGGCAGGCTGGTGTCTAACCTATTTTTCACTTATTACTTATTTAATATAAATCAATTAATATTAGTATTGTTTAGCGCCCCCACCATATTTGCTCTTTCAGCACATATAATTACTTGTCATGCAAGTCGCCTTACCTGGTCCTCCATAAGGATAAGGTGGTATTGCGACCGCGACCGTCTTTTCTTCCTAAGGTGGTTTCGGCTTTTCACCTTTAATGAGGACATTGTCCTTCCGTCCTTGTGCCCTCATCCATCGCATCCTAGAGAGGTTGTGCTTCACAATTTAGATGTGGTGCGTGCCATACGGGTATACCTGGTGGCTACTGCTCCTAATCGGAAGTCTGACTCGCTGTTTGTATCTGTCTCTGGTCCGAAACAGGGCCAAGCGGTGTCGTCTGCCACCATTTCAAGGTGGATCAGGCAAACCGTTATACAGGCCTATGCCATTAGGGGACGGGCGCCTCCCTTCCCGGTCACGGCGCATTCCACCAGGGCAATCGGTGCTTCCTGGGCTTTCCGACATCAAGAGTCGGTTGCACAATTGTGCAAGGCGGCGACCTGGTCGTCCGTTCATACCTTTTCAAAGTTCTACAAGGTTGATGTGGCTGCACCTTCGGATGCTTCCTTCGGCCGCAAAGTGTTGCAGGCCGCTGTCTAATGTTGCAACTCCTCCGTTGAGGAGCTCTGCTGGTTTGGAGTGAAGTTTTGGTTGTTCCTTACTTTTTTGCTCCCACCCTTTTCTTATACTGCTTCGGGACGTCCCACATGTAATCAGTATGAGAGCTGTGTCGGTCCATGGACGATAAGAGAAAATAAGATTTTTGTACTCACCGTAAAATCCGTTTCTCTGACGTCCATGGACCGACACAGCACCCACCCTTCCTTTTAAGTTTGTACTGCTATGTTACGAACTGAGGCTGCTGGCTGCAGGTGGGAGGGTAATGTCCGGAGCGACCGCCCCCCTGGGCGGGGCTGTTCAGCTCTGGCTTTTTCTAGAATGTTTTAACATCTAACATTCTGCCTAGGTCTTCTCCTGCAAGCAGGGACATATACCCACATGTAATCAGTATGAGAGCTGTGTCGGTCCATGGACGTCAGAGAAACGGATTTTACAGTGAGTTCAAAAATCCTATTTTTAAAAACAAATTAGCTTGTTGGCCGAGCTTACTACACATGATAGTAGAGAAAGAGAGGGGAGGGTTTTGGGCTGAGTGAGATCAGTCCAAATGGAGCAGTTACTATGGGCAACAAATATAGATCAAGGCAGGAATAGTTCAAGTTAATGACTTTATTCCAAAAACCAAATTAAATATTGTATCAAAAATTCTAGTGAAGGTGCAGTTACTTAAAACCGATTGAATACAATCAAGACAAAATTGGTACCATTGAACGAATTAACAAGCAGGACAAACATAGGACAGTACATATAACACTGGACAGGTCTGGACGTTTTACATTAGCGCACTGTTGCCACAGTTATTAATATATTTATTAACTTAATGTGGCGGGATCAAATATGTTCCCATGTGGAGACCAATGACTAAGTGGTTGGCAGTGGACTAATGTAAGTGTGAGGGTGGAAGAGGGGAAGGGAGGAATGCTGCGTTGAAGATCTTCACTTTGGGAAAATTGGACGAAGTCAGTCTTGCTGTCACTTAGGAGGAGATATAGCAATTGGACTCATGGTATATATCATTCCTTGTTTAGGAACACTAACAAGATAGTTCATGTGGGAGGCCAACCGCATAACACAAATAACAACTGGGTTGCACGCTTGGAAAATCAAGCTTCACTAATTCCAAGGTATTCAAAAAAACTTTTAATCAACTGTCCAGAGTGCCCTATGTCCATAAAAAAATCACTGTAGCAGCAAGTGCATGAATTCCAAAGTTCAATCAACTACTTTAGTAACCGGGATAGTAATGTCACTGGTTGGATGTATAGCAGTAGCACAGCGTGCAGCAATCAAACTGGTGTTCAGGTGGCAATATTGAAGGTTCAACATATGTCTGTTAACATCATACGTTACCACCTTGCTGGTTCGTTGCTCAGAGTCAAGTCTTTAGCGTAGAGCCGCTTAACTAGTGCTATCGCACATTCACACTCCGTAGGTGGCGGAGAGGGAGGAATGGTAAGGAGCCTTATGCAGCGGTAGCTGGAATATCACATTTGTCATCAGGTTGCTTTATCCCCTTCAGGGGGCGCACTCACCAGATATTAGAAAAATGCAAGCATAAATAAAACCATCCTCCTCCAACAATGTTACAATATCTTTCTCTTCTTCTCCACAGTAAAATCAACAAGGTGTCACAGGTATATGTAAGGGTAAAGAATAAATCCACATAGGGTAATATTGCTTAAACAATTTATTGAAGATAAACCCTTTAGTGTCCCCCCTTACATAATGTGCGTACTAAACTGAAATAATATGCAGGCGAAATAATAGTAATGATAAACGAGCGCTTCTGCGCTTGGAACTTGCCCCTGATGAGCGCGGAACGTGTAATCCTGTTGGCGTCTTCCTGTGAGGCAGGTACTGGAACGCACCAGCGTCACTTCCGGTTTGCTAGATGTGTTGGTCACGCCCTGACATTTCGTCACTTCCTCATAGAAACCGGATTATGTACACCACTGAATCCCGCCCCCCGGCTGGACGTCAGACCACGCTCGGCGCGCCTGCGTCATCACGCAAGCGCATTGAGTCAGTGTGCGTCCATGCCCTGATGTGGGCGGAAGTAGTACGGAGTGCAGAACGTTATGCCCCGCTCTGATTGGCGCTTGCACACGGGCTGCACCTCGATTGGTTGATGTACATTTACATGTCAGGATAAGATGGACCAATATAATTATGAGTCTCGAGGGGACATCTATATGCTGATTGACAGGATTGATCCCATAAACAACCTCATAGTTATGTCACCGCCGCGGACGACACCTACATAGGAATACTAGATGAGCATGTTTAAATTGCATGAGAAAGTTTACCCTGCCCTTGGTGCCAGGCTTCCCTGTTAGTATGTGGCTACCCGGGGTTTGAGATTAAAACAATCTAAAACTATATGCAATAAATCCATTAAATGTGTTAAAATACATGCATCATCTTACTAAAAAATCAGCAGTCTAATACCAAAAAAATGACAATAAAATACCAATAAAAGATTGAAGAAATAAAATTGATATAAGCATACATATTCGTACATAGAGCACACTATAGGTCTGTTAATAAAAACTACCCTGAATATGAATACCTAATACATAAAATCACCGCCCTAAAAACCTCCTGTTTAATAATATGGGTTTTGGGTTGTGTAAGATAACTTTAGTGATGGTCAGCCTTTCTTATTGGGCCCCTCACTATTGGTATATTCTGTGGGTGATGTTTTCTCAATGAACTGAGGGTTCACCCAACTGACTATTATTGAGAAAAGCAGACATATGTGGATATTTGTGAACCTTGTGAATAGCACTGTAATAGTGTATCGTACTGTTTTTATGAGTCACTTATAAAACAGTTGATGTCCAGCTCTATGTTTAAACCTTTGGGCGCTAAAACTTCAGTTAAAAAAATCCATTTTGTTTCTTTCTTAGATAATTCGCGAACTCTGTGTGAACCCCTCCAGTGTGGTTCCAGGCTTTCAATACCCCAGAATTGGAGGCCTGAGGGGTCCTGGTTATGTTTGAGTTTGAAGTGTAGTGACACGTTATGGTCTTTATAACCAATCTTTATGTTATTGACGTGTTCTGCTATTCTAATTCGCAGTAGTCTTTTAGTGCGTCCAATATAAAGGAGTCCGCACGGACATTTCAGAGCATAAACCACGAAGCTGCTGTTGCACGTAATAAACTGTTCAATGTCAAATTGTTTATGATTAGAAGGAGAGATGAAATTCTCTAGACCTGTAATTGGTCGTGTCACTTCCTTGCACGCTCTGCACCTCCTACAGGCAAAGAAACCATTTTTATTCCAGAACGTCTGAGGTTTGCTTGGAGGGTCTAGAATTTTTTTCACTACACGATCACCATGATTAGGAGCTTTTCGGTATATGAATTGCGGTTTTGAGGGCAGCACAGGGCCCAATTTTTTGTCCAAAAGTAATATGTGCCAGTGTTTTTTGAAGATGTCTTCTACTTCCCTAAATTGACTGTGGAATTGTGAAATAAAGCCCCATTCCTTTGAATTAATTTCCCCTAGTGCTGGTTTGGGTTTGTTCAGCAGGCACGTTTCTCTGGGTATTTGTTCAACTTCTTCTATGATTTTCTGCAAGTGCCCAGGAGCGTAGCCTTTTGCTACAAATCTATATGTGAGGACTTTTGCTTGTGTGAGAAAATTCTCATTGTCTGAGCAATTTCGTTTCACTCGCATTATTTGGCCTTTCGGAATATTTTTTAGCCATTGTGGATGATGTCCACTAGTGATAGGGAGGTAGCTGTTCCTATCTGTTGCTTTAAAATAAACCTTGGTTCCAAATTCTGTATTATGCCGAAAGACCGTGACATCCAGGAAATGTATTGTTTCTCTATTCCACTCAGAGGTTAGTTTAATGTTATTGTTATTGATGTTTAAGGTTTTTAAGAAAATCTGTAATGATTCTTCTGGACCGTCCCAAATTAAAAACATATCATCGATAAAACGTTTATAAAAAATGAGCTCAGCTCTTCTGTCTTTAAAAATCATTTTGTCTTCCCATTCTGCCATGAATAAATTGGCAATACTGGGGGCAAATTTAGCCCCCATTGCAACCCCCCTCTGTTGTAAGCAGAATTTATTGTCATACCAAAAATAGTTATGCGATAGACAGAAGTCTAGGGCATGGCCAATAAATACTTTTTGATTATGTGGGAGTTCGTCCCTCTTACTCAGAGCCCAATTCAGGGCTAATAGTGCATCATCATGTTGAATTATTGAGTAGAGGGAGGATACATCCGAGGTTACCAACAGGATTTCCTGGTCCTTTCTTAATGATATGCTTTGTAGACAATTAAGGAAGTCTTTAGTGTCTCTCAAATAAGCTTGCGTAGTTGTCACACTTTTCTGCAAGAACGTGTCCAGATATTGTCCCAATCTTGCTGAAATTGAATCTATGCTGTTCACAATCGGTCTAGGCGGTGGATTGGTGGAATCCTTGTGAATTTTTGGTAGTGTGTAGATTGTGGGAATCTTATTACTAGTTGGTATCAGGTACTGTCTTTCCTTATCCGAAAGTACCCCTGACTTCATGCCTATTTCGACTAAGATGGTTAGTTGGTTCCTAAAAGATTGTGTTGGATCCTTATCCAAAGCTTTATAGGTATTAACATCTGCTAACATCTCAAGGATCTGTGCGTGGTACATCTCTTTAGGAAGAATGACAACTCCGCCACCTTTATCAGCTGGCCTAATGATGATGTCTTTTCTTTTTTCCAAAGCAACGATCCCATCCTGGATGTGTTTCAAACTTGTATTCTTTTTAGGTACCAGTTGATTCAGGTCACGTATAATCAGGCCTTTGAATACCTCTACCTGGTGGTTGGGGTTATTCAGGGGGTTAAACAGTGATTTATTTTTTAAACCACTGTTAATGATACCTTGGGGATTCTCAATGGTGGGCACCTTCTGTGTGGTTAGTCCCACAAAGTGTTTCTTTATGTTCAATTTCCTTATATATTTGTGTATATCTATGTACACATTAAAATTGTTTAGTGGCTGCTTTAATATTCAGGATGTTTAACTCTTTGTGCGTCAGCTCTACTGGACTTAAGTTGAAAATACCGGTTACTAAGTGTTTCTCCTTCTTTTTTTGGACCTTCCTTCCGGCCCTACATCCTCTGGTTCTGTGTTCCTTTGTTGTGCATAATAGGTTTGTTCTCTGGTCCATTGATTCTGAGGATGTGGTTCTCTCCAATCATGTTCTCTCTGATGTACCGGGGGGTATTGGGGTTTCCCTCTGTGCGGTGGAAATCCTTGGGCCCCTTCTCTGTCCCCCCCCCTCCTCTCCCTAAAAAAGGACGGGGTGGTTGATAATTATTTTGCTGTTCTAAGGGGTAAAATCTATTTTGAGTTGGTATTTGGTATGGTGTGTGGGGTCGATTATATTGTTGTTGATTGTGTGCCTGATTATTCTTCCCACCTCCTCCTTTGGTTTTCTCCTTTTTTGGTGGAATTGGAGTGGAGAAATTTGCTGGCGAATCAAATATAATTTTATCATCACTTATAAAACCCCGGACTCTATCCATCAATGTAGTGATGGCTTGATTGATCAGGGGTTCCGTTGACCATGGCTTTTCTACTAGATTCACATTCTCAGGCAGGGTTTGCTGCCATGCATAAATGCTGTTGGTTTTAAAGTCCCCCAAATCTCTGTGATATTTCTTTATTTTCTTTTTTTGTGTGTCTTTGTCCACTTTCTCTAGTCTTTTATTCGTTCTGGTGTTGAAATCGGTGATTGGTTGAGTATCTTTAATTGGGTCAAGTTGCTGTTGTAATGTATTAATTTTAGTTTCAAGAATGTTCATTTTTCGTTTCTTTCTCTGTAGGATTAGTTCTTGTAACTTGAAGCCTACTCCGTTAAAAAAATCGAACCATTCTTGTATGGACCCTGGGTCATCTAACCCATCCTGGGGTACCACTTCCCATCTTAAACTCCAGATGATAATTTTGTCTTTTATGTATTGCTCCAGGGTGCATATGTCCCACCATGTCCTGACTTGTTTTTCTAAAATGTTCCCCAACATTGACATTGCTCCATTATAATTCACCTGGGTGGCAGTGGGTTCACTGTTTGAAAATATTGTATCAACATTAATATTCCTATTGCTTAAAAATCTCATGGCATCCATAGCTGCGGAGTAAAAAGTAATGTGAAATCGATAAAAGATACTAAAATAGCTTGGCCCTCCTTCCTAGTATCACTCTGCGCTTCTGGATAAAAACCATAAAAGATATAAACAGTGGTAAAAAAATGTGTGTATAAACAGCAGCTGCTTAAAATCAAATGCACATACCGGTATATAAAATACAGTATTAAAACTGTAGCAGCGCTACGGACAAAAGTTCATATGTACGTCTTCTATATTGATTGCTTATATAGGTGATGAAGTAGTGGATAGTGAGTCTAGTTGTATTTAATCCAAATCTTAATTTCAGTGCTCCTTTCACCAAAGTGTATTTCACCGCGTGGGGGGATTTTTGAAAGTCCCCTTCAGGGGGCGCACTCACCAGATATTAGAAAAATGCAAGCATAGATAAAACCATCCTCCTCCAACAATGTTACAATATCTTTCTCTTCTTCTCCACAGTAAAATCAACAAGGTGTAACAGGTATATGTAAGGGTAAAGAATAAATCCACATAGGGTAATATTGCTTAAACAATTTATTGAAGATAAACCCTTTAATGTCCCCCCTTACATAATGTGCGTACCAAACTGAAATAATATGCAGGCGAAATAGTAGTAATGATAAACGAGCGCTTCTGCGCTTGGAACTTGCCCCTGATGAGCGCCGAACGTGTAATCCTGTTGGCGTCTTCCTGTGAGGCAGGTCCTGGAACGCACCAGCGTCACTTCCGGTTTGCTAGATGTGTTGGTCACGCCCTGACATTTCGTCACTTCCTGACTTCTTTTGAGGGCGTGACCAACCGTCATAGCAACCGGATTATGTACACCACTGAAAAAATCCCCCCACGCGGTGAAATACACTTTGGTGAAAGGAGCACTGAAATTAAGATTTGGATTAAATACAACTAGACTCACTATCCACTACTTCATCACCTATATAAGCAATCAATATAGAAGACGTACATATGAACTTTTGTCCGTAGCGCTGCTACAGTTTTAATACTGTATTTTATATATGTGCATTTGATTTTAAGCAGCTGCTGTTTATACACACATTTTTTTACCACTGTTTATATCTTTTATGGTTTTTATCCAGAAGCGCAGAGTGATACTAGGAAGGAGGGCCAAGCTATTTTAGTATCTTTTATAGGTTGCTTTATCCGTTGATGTCCTGTAGGCAAGTGATCTGACGATCGTAGCCTGCGGGCACAGCTCTGAATCCTCCTTGTCTCGGCACTCACCAGTCACTCCACATTCACAACGTCACGTGACCGTGCAGCGTTGTGACGTCAGCGCATTTCGCTGTGTCTCAATAGCGTAGCTTCATCTCGGACGTGGATTGGACTAGTAGCCACACACCCTTTTATTGTAAACTAACTGGTGGTTACCGCTAATAAAGATTTAAATGTTTTTTAAAGGGACATTATCCTGCTTAAGAACAATTTGTTTTATTGGCAGTTTTTCACGGTTTATCCTTTACAGCAAGTAAAAGTCATGTTTGAGTGTGTGAAGACGTCAAAGAATAAAAATAGATGTCGCCAAGCATTATAGTATCAGTACTTTGCTAGTGAGGCTTATCTGGTAAACTGTTATTGCAAAACATGGGGGAAGAGCAAAGGAAAAACAGACAGGGTGGAGCAAGACTAGACAATACAAAAAAAGAAACAAAACAACCCAACACCAAGCAAAACCAAACAAACGCAAAAACAAACATTAACAATAACAAAAACGAGAAACGGTGACAGAGGTTAAAACAAAAACAATAAGCAAAGGTCACATAATGGGGAGTATTAGGGATATTTAGATGGCAACAGGAACTAACACACATGAATGTGTGGAGAAGTACTTAATTAGAGAAAATCTTCATAAGGGAGAAGAGAGGATTAACACTCAATAAATCAATATGCTAACTATAAATAAATATATACATACATGTAAAGGCCTTTTAGAGAAACATACAAGTAAGGGTAACAGGGCTCTTTTAGGTTTCCAGAAAAATCTGTACGTTTAATTCTGTATTCAACCCAACCGGAACAAGGGACTTCAATCGATACACCCACCACTTCTCTTTTTGTAGCAGTACTCGATCGAAGTCGCCCCGTCTGGTTGGTAATTTTAGAGCATAAAATTTCCCCTTTACTGTCATACCTACAGAGCTTCCACCATGATACCGTGCAAAGTGTTTGGCTCACCAATTCACACCTTTATTTGTGTTTTCGTTTTGCCCAAATACATTTTGGGGCAAGGACATGTTATCAAATAAATGACTCGGGACGTGGAACAATTGATCAAATCACGGATTTCAAATGTTCCATTCCCAAGGGCATCAGAGAAAGTGGAAGTTCTATGGACCAGCAGGCAGATCTGGCATTTGTTGCACGGAAACATGCCAGTTGTCCGTGGGTAATCTGACAACCAGGTGGCATATGGCTCTTTAATGAACTCCGATTTGATCAGCATGTCACCCAGGCTTCTAGCCCTTCGTGCCACCAGCATTGGTGATGTACTGACTATATTGGCCAATTCGGGTGACTTCATCAGGATTCCCCAATGTTTTTCCAAAACTGAACGAACTGGATTCCATTGGGACCCAAAGGCTGTGATAATTCTTATTGGGTCATCAGTTTTTGGAGGAGACTCAACAGCCTGTGGCTCTTTAAACAGCAGTTGTGAGCGATCTTTGGCTGCTGCTTTCTTTTTGGCTCTCTTGATTTGTCTATGCGAGTAACCGCGTTCGCGGAACCTCGTCTTTTTGGGTATGAGTCTATCAGCATGGCACATCTTGTCTGGGGAATATTTGCCCACTCTTCTTTGCAAAAACACTCCAAATCTGTCAGATTGTGAGGGCATCTCCTGTGCACAGCACTCTTTTTGGATCACCCCACAGATTTTCAATCTGATTCAGGTCTGGGCCATTCCAAAACTTGAATCTTCTTCTGGTGAAGCCATTCCTTTGTTGATTTGGATGTATGACTTGGGTCGTTGTCATGTTGAAAGATGAAGTTCTTCATGTTCAGCTTTCTAGCAGAAGTCTGAAGGTTGTGTGCCAATATTGACTGGTATTTGGAACTGTTCATTATTCCCTCTACCTTGACTAATGCTCATGTTCCAGCTGAAGAAAAACAGCCCCAAAGTATGATGCTGCCACCACCATGCTTCACTGTGGGTATGATGTTCTTGTGGTGATGTGCAGTGTTGTTTTTGCGCCAAACATATCGTTTGGAAATATGGCCAAAAAGTTCAACCTTGGCTTCATCAGACCATAACACATTTTCCTGCATGCTTTTGGGAGACTTCAGGTGTGTTTTTGCAAAATTTAGCTGGGCTTGGATGTTTTTCTTCATAAGAAAAGGCTTCCATCTTGCCACTCTACCCCATAGCCGAGGCATATGAAGGATACGGGAGATTGTTGTCACATGTACCACACAGTCAGTACTTGCCAGATATTCCTGCAGGTCCTTTTAATGTTACTGTAGGCCTCTTGACAGCCTCCCTGACCAGTTTTCTTATTGTCTTTTTATCAATTGTGGAGGGACGTCCAGTTATTGGTAATGTCACTGTTGTGCCAATATTTTATCCACTTGCTGATGACTGTCTTCTCTGTGTTCCATGGTATATCTAATTCCTTGGAAATTCTTTTGTACCCTTCTCCTGACTGATACCTTTTACCAATCAGATCCCTCTGATGCTTTGGAAGCTCTCTGCGGACCATATCTTTTGCTGTTGGATGCGACTAAGAAAATGTCAGGAAAGACCTACTATAACATCTGAAATGTATTAATCGGAGGCACTTTAAGGCTGCTTTCACACTGGGGCGGCGGGTCCATTAGCAACAAAGCACCACTAGTTTTAGCTGTGCTTTTACCGCTGTTTAAGCAGCGCTTTTCGGCCGCTAGCGGGGCACTTTTAACCCCCAAAAGCACCCGCGTTGCGGCACTTCCGAAACGCTTCTCAGGTGCTTTGGAAATGCTGCCCATTCATTCCAATGGGCAGGGGCGGTGTAGGAGCGCTGTATACAACGCTCCCAAACTGCCCCAAAGATGCTGCTTGCTGGACTTTTTTTCCCGCCTTGCAAGTGGACCGCCCCAGTGTGAAAGCACTCTGGCTTTTACACTGGGGAGGCATGAGAGGCAGTTTACAGGTGCAAAAAAAAAAAAAAAGATTTCAGTTTGCTTTTCAATTGAGTTGTTCAGTTTATATGTCACATTAAAGGTGGAAAAAGTTCTGAATTTATTTATCTTTGTCTCTTGTCTTTTTTTTACATCACAAAAACCTATCATTTTAAAATACTGTATATATGTTTGTTCTGACTATATTTTCTCAGCTTACTGCATGGTGCAGTTCATAGTTTGTGACATGCATTACTATATAGTTCTCAACAACTTTCCCTTTGCTAGTAATATGCCATCCTAGCCACTAAGCGGTTTGCAAACACCATTTTTTTTATTATATACATTTTTTTTTTTTATCTCAAAAGCAGGGTTATAGTAAATAAGTTCAACCTTATACATATTCATTTGGCATGTACGAAATAACATATCCACAATTGTATCGATTGTATTTAGACAGCACATAAAGCAATAGCAATAATTATTGTAAATGTGGGTAATAGTACCAGTAAAGGTATGGCAGATTGTATAGTATAAACAGAGGTAGTGGTGAGTGTGGGTGAGGGAGATTATTAGTAGGCTTCCTGGAATAAGGTGAAGGTAACATCAGAGTATAATGAGATGTGAACCTTAAAGGGAAGCTGGCAATGCTTTATAGGCTCCAGAAACAAAATATAATGCACATTTTTTTCACCTACAAAAAAACTGCATCTATTATTTTTTGTCAAAAGGTGAACTTATCCTTTAATGGCATTTGTGTTGTCCCTTGCTTCTCTGATGGGCATAACTTGGACATGGCGGATAATGTTTTGGAGATATTGCAGCAGGCGGAGGTGGGGGATTTGGAACCATTTTAGGGACTCAATGAGTTTAATCAGGTGCCAGGTTATTCAGGTGTTACTAGATCTTTTATCTGAACGATGAAAGTAGAGGTCTGGTTGGATCTTTATTTAGTAGTAACATCTGAGGTAGAGTTGATTTCAAAATATATTTTCAGTTCCCTCATAATGTCTTTCATAACTTCAGTATTATTTAGTAAGGAGTCATTAAAGTGGCTGTAAACCTCAGACATGGAATATGAATAAAGCATATCCTTCTATAGTGTGTGCTTGCGTCAATTAAGAGCTTTAAATGTCACCTCTGTCTGCTGCTTTGTTCTTCTGCTTTCAGCATGAATCACTTCTGACAAGTTTTCCTGACACCAAGAATAAAAGGGTGACAGGGGAGGGGCCTCAGCTTTGTTCTGTATGCTGCGTAAGGGCGGTTTCCCTCCAGTTCCCTCCAATCAGCTCTCAGAGCTTTTCTCACTGAGCACTGCAGAATGTAACTTCAGCTCTCTGCTCCTTTCTTTCTGACAGCTCAGACAGGCTTTATAATTCAGCACTTTAACCGGTTGCCGACCACTGCACGACTATTTACGTCGGCAGAATGGCACAGCTGCGGAAATGGACCTACCTGTACCCCGCGAGCTCCGTGAGTGTGACCTCGGGTCCCGCGGACTCTATGTCTGCCGGGTGCCCGCGATCGTGTCACGGAGCTGCAGAGCAGGGGGATGCCTATGTAAACAAGGCATTTCCCTGTTCTACCTTGTGACAGGACACTGATCTACTGCTCCCTGTCACCGGGAGCAGTAATCACTGTCGTGTCACTGGTAGCCCATCCCCCCACAGTTAGAATCACTCCCTAGGACACACTTAACCCCGCCCCCTAGTGGTTAACCCCTTCCCTGCCAGTGTCATTTACACAGTAATCAGTGCATTTTTATAGCACTGATCGCTGTATAAATGACAATGGTCCCAAAATAGCGTCAAAAGTGTCCGATGTGTCTGCCATAATGTCGCAGTCACGATAAAAAATGCAGATCGCCGCCATTAGTAATAAATAAATAGAAATAAAAATAAATGCTATAATTCTATCCCCTATTTTGTAGACGCTATAACTTTTGCGCAAACCAATCAATATACGCTTATTGCGATTTTTTTTTTTTTTTACCAAAAATATGTCGTAGAATACATATCGCCCTAAACTGTGGAATTTTTGTTTTTTATATATATATTTTTAGGGGATATTTATTATAGTAAAACATATTGTTTTAAAAAAAAAAATGGCGCTCTTGTTTTGTTTATAGCGCACCGCAGAGGTGATCAAATACCACCAAAAGAAAGCTCTATTTGTGGGGAAAAAAAGGACGTCAATTTTGTTTTGGTGCAACGTCGCACGACCGCGCAATTGTCAATTAAAGTGGCGCAATGCCGAATCGCAAAAAGGGCTCTGGTCAGGAAGGGGGTAAATTCTTCCGGGGCTGTAGTGGTTAAACGGATGTAGAGAAGAGATTTTTTTTTTTTATCTTTCATGTTGTGAGTGCTGCCAATCTGCTGGTCATTTCTTTTCTGGATTCCCTGCAAGCTTTGCAGCTTCTCCTCTGCTGTTTACTTTCATTTTTTGGGGATTCTATATCCCATGGTTCTTTGCTTCCTGCAGGCAGTGATTCCTTTATTGAGTCTGCCTCCTGAAACTTGTCCTCATAGCACCTCTGTAGTTCAGAAAGCAGGCTCTGTGAAATGTGTGACACATAGTAGTGCCTATTAACAGGGGATAGGGAAGTATCACAGGATTTAAGGAAGTAAATGTCTAGGGATCTTCACAAAGTTTACTAGTTTCAAGAATGTTTAGATTGATAGGAGCAGGATTTAAAGGATTGAAACACAATGCAAAAATTTATATATGATTCTTCAATTTAACCGTAGATATTCTTTAAGGCCATGAGCATTGAAAGAGGGGATGCATAGAGAGAACAGTTTGTGCATAGAGAATGTTTAATAATAAAGAATGTCTGGATGGGTAGGAGGAAGGGAGGGGAAAGTGTTGGCTGTGTCCCATTACTTAACCTTTTAATATCCTACTGTGCTGCTGAAGACTACCACTTAAGGAAGCTCCTGAGGGCTGGAGGAAGATCTCTCTGTTTTAGGATAAAAGCTGTTTGCATGCACAGTGTGCACATGATTATTCCAGATCAGTGATTAACTGTGTAGTACAGCAAGGATCAAGAGGGACAGCTCTAAAACGTGCACCCCTGGGTCAGCAAAGCAGTTGTCATGTTTCTGTCTTCACATGTGTTTAATGAGTAGCACATTTCCTATTTCCCCATAGCTTCCTCTAGTGTCGTTCACAGGTCCATGCATGTAGCTTTGTGCCTGTCCAGTGAGTATGAGTGTATAAGCTGTAACAGAGGACAGAGGTACAACCCAGGAGAAGCAAAGGCAACATGCAGGTAGAATTCTGCAGCAGTAAATTTTGACTGGCAAATTATTGCAGCAAGCTTTAGAGTTTTTGCACCTCAGGAGAGGTGGGGGTGCATTTTAAAGTTTGTGAATAGCTGATCTACTTGAGCATTTTAAATTATTCATTATGGTGTCTTTAGTGGGCACAATGTTGGCAAGCAAGTGGAAAAATGTAAGCCATGTAAAGGGTTTAAAATCTCTGTTAGCCAGTTAATGCAAGGATTGGTATGTCTTATTCTTGCTGTGGGGAGAGCACTGCCCCTATATTGTAAGCAAGTTATGTGTACACATTTGGCTGAATGCATTTTCATCATATTCTAAAGTCCCTAATTTTTCAGCTCTCCTATTTACATAGTAAAAACACCATTAGGTGATTTCTGCCAAAGATATTTACACAGATTAACACATTATTTTACCTGTGGTCAACATAGCTTTAGGAGCTAAAGAAACTCATAGATATCCTTTAAGTAACTGCTACTTTTCATTACACAGTGCATAAATATTTTGGTATTAAAATAGGAAGTTTTTCTGTAAAATCGGGGGGCTTAGAACTGCAAACTTAGTTTGCTTAAATAGTGTTCATTGATATCAAGAACTCTGTGATATGATACACATGCATTCCCCAACTTGCAAGTATGCATCCTTGATAAAGTTAGCCAGCAACATGTGATAGGAATGTGGTGCTGCAAGGGGAAAAAAAGGTTGTGCCATTTAAAAAGGTAACTATGGGCATTGCATTCTGACATCCATTATACAGAATTGTTCCAACTTCTTTTATTATCACTGCGTGGATAAAGCCACTGATCACCCATTGTGCTAGTGTAACTCATAGGTTGAACTTGTGTACTATAGTCTCCATCAACGAAAAGTGATCTATGAAGATAGGACAGGCAGATGCATTTGGTCCACCTCCTCCATTCATAGATAACTTTTCACTAATGGAAGCTATAGTACATCTTCTTTGAATGAAGGAGAGGGGCGGAAATGGTGGTCATAGACGGCACATTTGATGAGTGCCTGTGACATGTCCAGTGTTCATATTAACACCCAAAGCACTGGAAGAATATGGCTTGGGGGGAAAGGCAGAGGCCTTTGGACTTCAACTAGCATAGCCAAAACCAGCACAAGTGACACTTCTCCCTTTTGATGATTTAAAAAAAATAAAATAAACTTAGGTATTAAAGTTTAAATGCTTACTGTAAAAGAGAAGTTTGGGAATACAAAAAAATAAACAATCATATTCACCTAGATGGCTGCAACGGTTCCCTGCCAGCTCTACGCTGAGAACTGAGCGATCAAAAACTGCTGATCACTCAGTTCTTGGTATTCAGTGAGCAGAGAGCTGGTGCTCTGCCACTCCAGTGCTCACTGGAGTGCCGAATTTTAGAGGGGGTGGGAGTGGCTGGCTCAGTATCCCAGCGACTCGCTGAGAGGCTGAGCCAGCTCCTGATCCAGTGGGGATCTTTCCAGGGCCTGGACTGGCTGAGTGACAGAGTGAAGTGCACTCCTGTGTAGAAGTAGGGCCAAAATAGCTTTGGGCATACTTCTCCTTTAATGCCTAAGTTTACCTAAAAAAAAAAAAAAAGAATCAGCACAGGGAACATTACATTCCTTCAGTGGGATGTGTCCCTTGTGCTGTTGTCCTCATTTTGCCAAAATCTTCCTCCAATGTCCCACCCCTGCCACAGTTTTCTTAGGGTGTGGCAGTGGTTAATAAATCTTCAAGAGTGAGCGACTATGCCTGACCTTTCTGCCTAGCTCCTCCATTCATAGAAGCTAGTACTACAGCTTTCTTGAATTATACAGTATCTATGAATTGAGGACAGGTGGATGATTGAAGGGTCCATCCCCTTCATTTATACATGTTTCATTCATGGAAGCTGTAGTAGAGGCTTCTATGAATGGAGAAGCTGGGGGGAAGGGGCAGGCATAGTTGGGCACTCTTTGATGATTGCCTGTCACAGCCCTTAAGTTCTAATAACACCCACTGCACCGAAAAATTATGACGACGGGTGGGGGGGGGGGGAGCATCGGAGGAGGAAGATTTCAGTGATTGGGCGACACAGGAGCACAAGGGACACATCTCACTGAAGGTAAGTAATGTCCCTTCTGCTGATTTAATAATAATATTGTTTTGTTTTAGGTAAACTTAGATTTTAAAGCTATTTAGATAACAAATACATTTTGTATATTTACATTTGGTATAGATTTCTAATTTTGTTGTATTTCTTCATCCAGGGAACACAAATTTATGATGCAAAAAGAGGATCATTTGTTGATCTGGGAATTCTAGATGTAATGCAAATCTTTGGACGAGCTGGACGGCCACAATTCGATAAGTTTGGAGAAGGTACCATTATTACAACTCATGACAAGCTCAGCCATTACCTTACTCTTCTCACCCAGCAAAATCCTATTGAGAGCCAGTTTCTTGAAAGTTTTTCTGATAATTTGAATGCTGAGGTAAATATGTTTGCGTATATTGTTTTGTTTGTCAACAAGCGTTTTTTTTTGTACAGTGTATCATATATGATATAGATTCTCAGGCAGTGGTATGTATGGCCCAAGGTTACTTGGGCATAACCCTGTTAACCTATTTATTTATTACAGGCATATACTGTATATAGTGCCAAAAATGTATGCAGTGCTTTACATACTGTATATAGAGCAAGATTTCTCTTAATACGGACAGAAACACAGCCAAAAAGATCTTGTTCAGGGGGACACCAGGGCACAGTCCTGGGGATTCAGGAGTGAAAAGTACAGGGGAGCAGCAGAGCAAAGTACTGGGGGGTCAGGAGGGCAAAGTATACAGGGGCACTAAGGGAACGGTACTGGGGGTTAAGAGGGCAAAGTACAGGGGGCACCAGGGCCCAGTATCGGGTGGGGGGGGGTCAGGAGGACAAACTACAGGGGGAGCAGCAGTCTTTGATACAGAAGTGGTTTCCTCCACATGCAGACTGGCACAGGGAAGTTTCTGTGACAGATCTACATGTTCTGGTGTGCTAATTCCCACTGGCCTTCCTCCAGTCCATCTCAAATGATTTCACACACAAGCACTTGGGATGGACAAGAGAGGAGAGCGGGTGGAGATCAGTGCAGCACACTCCTTGTGCTGCTCTGCAGATGGTTTTAAAGCACTTTAGGTTGAGGGTTTTCAAGGCAGGGAAGCAAATGCAATCTACCCTTCATCTGCCTGTGATCGATGGGTAGGTCGCAATTGTTGGGTTGCAGACATGCTAAGCTGTGGGAGCAAAATAAATTCCTGAAACCCCACCAGTCTACCTCTGCACACACTCCTCAAAACAAGAACTCCGCTTACACCCCCTTCCAGGTGGGGTCTCTGAATACTAGAAGGAGAAGGGCATGGGAATAAATAACCCTTTTGCTGCCAGACCCTGCGCTGCAGTTTTACACTAAGGTGGCCAAACCATTTTTTTTTTTCTATAGTTTTTTTTTTTTTTTTCTTTCAATTACAGCTTTCAGAGTTTGTTTTGGACCTCCAAAACCATACATTATAGTCCTGTGTTGTAGAGTTGTGCATATTCTCAGTGTGTTCCATTAGATGGCAGGGGTCTACAAGTAGATACTGCTCTATGTGGTCCAACTATGTGATGAGGTTTCAAAAATCACTGTAAAAAAGACCACTGCCACAATCTCCAGGTGAAAACTCATGAAATTGTAGGACCTCACAGCATGAAAGAGGTCAAGATCCATAAGTGTATCAAACATGTCTGGAGCACAGGTATCATTGATCTTGGATCCTTGGTCCTTCCCATTCATTTAATAAAAAGTGCCTGATCACAGTGAGGCTTAGAAAACAGGAGGCTTTAGTGGTTTATTATCCTTTTATAAAAAAAAAAAAATCGTTAAAATCACTATCCATAAAAGCCAGCATTAACTTACATCAAAATGCTGTTAGTACACTTGGCCAACAAAGCGTGACATTAGTATGCTATGCTCCAACCAACATGTTTTGTCCTGTAAGAGATTTATAAGGGCCAATATATAGTTCTTTTGCAAGCTGCTATAGAGACTTACAATAGCACAGACTGTTATGTGTTTGAGAGTTCTCTGTGCTGGCCCAGCCCCTCTGCCATTACCTTAACCTCCCTAAATAACTTAATGTAGCTGCTGGGCAAGGATTAAAGGGAAATACTATAGCGTGTCAACCTGAGTCTGCTGGGTTTGCTGACATCACCTCCAAGATGGTGTTTGTGAGCAGCAGTCTCAGGGCTTTTAGCTGTCTACACAATTGAGGATATTACATGCACAAAATATGGTAAATGCACATAGATTTTTGTTGAAATGAATGATCTGCCAAAAAGAAATTTTTAAGGAAAATAAACATTCTTTCAAAGTCAACTATGGCACGTTTTGGATACAGAGGACAATTAGTTTGCAAGAGGTATGAATGTCACCATTTACATTAAACTACTAGAACAACCATCTCGGGGGGAGAGTCTTGAATACCATCTGACACTGAAATGTAAAATAATTTTAATTATTTATCCTGGTGAATTCACAACAGTTCACATCTTCAAACATGTAACTGATCAGATTAAAGTAGCAGTTCATACTAAAAATAACTATCTCTAAATCTACTCGCAGCCACATTCTAAGACTAACCTATCTAACCCTGTAAAGCAAAAATCGCTATACATAATTTTTCTAAAGCCGATCCAATCCGGTCTCCAGCGGCAGCTGGGCAATGCCTAAGAAGTGACGTCACCTTTAGAGTTACTATGGGGCATCTGCTGTGGGCTGCCTCTTCTGCACGTGCCTACACACAGAAGCTGCCACTGACAGCTCATCGTGGGAACGGACCAGAGCAGCTTCAGAAAAGGTATATATATACCAATTTCTTCTTTATAGGGCTAGATAGGTTAGTCTTAGACTGTTGCTGCAAGTAGATTTAGAGTTAGTTTGAAGCTGAACTTCTACCTTAATTAATTAGAGCAGAGTGGCTTTACAAATGCTCACACCTCCGGTTATATTCTTGCCTTGGCACAATAAATGTTGATCGCATTATAGTGACTGATACCTGGGTGAATTTAAAAGCTGGATGTTCCTGACACCTAATAGAATGTAGGAAGCCACTTGGATGAGTGGAAAATGTCTTTAACAAGTCTATTTGAATTTGCCAAATTTATATCAGCTTACCATGATGTGAATAAATGTAAACAGTAAATACGAAATTGCTACAATACAAATTTCAAGCTAGCAAAAGCTTAACTTATTTATAGACCAGTTAAATAAAATGGTATATCCATTAACCTTTTTTGTGGCCAGATGTCTAGATTAGTGGTGATATACCAAAACCATATGACCAATTTACAAATTGTATTACCTAATTTTGTTAGTGTACTATATTAAATAGATGCACTACAGTTGCCCCTGCAGCCTGAATGGGTAGCAATGTTTGTCTGAGAGCCTCTAGGCTGCTATCACTGTGTCATAAGTGACTTGACATGATTTCATAATCTGTAACCACTCTGATTATTCAATGCGGACCTGAACTGTCAGTGACAGCTGGGATTGGGAGCCAAAAAGTGAGGGCTTATGGCTCTAAAGGAAGAGAAGGTTAACCACTTCAGCCCCGGACCATTTTGTAGCTAAAGGACCAGTCCCCTTTTTGCGATTCAGCACTGCGTTGCTTTAACTGACAATTGCGCGGTCGTGCAACGTGGCTCCCAAACAAAATTGGCGTCCTTTTTTTCCCACAAATAGAGATTTCTTTTGCTGGTATTTGATCACCTCTGCGGTTTTTATTTTTGTTTTTATAAACAAAATTAGAGCGACAATTTTCAAAAAAATTCTATATTTTTTACTTTTTGCTATAATAAATATCCCCAAAAAATATATAATTATTTTTTTCCCTCAGTTTAGGCCGATACGTATTCTTCTACATATTTTGGGTAAAAAAAATTGCAATAAGCGTTTGATTGCTTTGCGCAAAAGTTATAGCATCTACAAAATAGGGGATAGTTTTATGGCATTTTTAATGATATTTTTTTATTTTTTTACTATTAATAGCGGGAGATCAGCGATTTTTTTATTGTGACTGCGACATTATGGCGGACACTTTTGGCACATTTTTGGGACCATTGTAATTTTTACAGCGATCAGTGCTATAAAAATGCACTGATTACTGTAAAAATTACACTGGCAGTGAAGGGGTTAACCACTAGGTGGCGCTGTAGGGCTTAAGTGTTCCCTATTGAGTGTTTCTTACTGTGGGGGGGTTGGCTGTGTGTCACATGACACTGATCTTCGCTCCGTGTACACGGAGCGGAGATCCGTGTCATTGTCACTAGGCAGAGCAGGAGATGCTTGTTTACGCAAGCATCTCCCCGCTCTATACCTCCGTG
Source organism: Rana muscosa (assembly GCA_029206835.1). Classification (NCBI taxonomy): domain Eukaryota; kingdom Metazoa; phylum Chordata; class Amphibia; order Anura; family Ranidae; genus Rana; species Rana muscosa. The sequence continues at coordinate 527,483,447 of CM055122.1, forward strand.
AGACGATCGCGGGGATCCCTGCGGCGATCGAGTCCGCATGACCCGCAGTCTGACTCACGGGGAAGGCGGCAGGGTCGCGAGAGTGCCGCCGGCTGCGTGCGCGCGACCACACGTCAGGCATTTAAAGGGCAACGTACAGGTACGCGATTGTGCCTGTCCGTGCCATTCTGTGACGTATAAGTACAGGAGGCGGTAGGCAAGTGGTTAAAAGGCATTTATTAACATATTGTCAGCTTGGGGCTTCATTCTGGGGAACAGTAATATAAAGCATGTAAACAGGAAATGGCTGCTAAGAGGTTAGAGGGGCTCAGCAAATGCAACAAATGATAAAACATTGGAATTGTTCATTATACACTGTGCTTTAGCAAACTAAATGTCATTACATCTACTTAGATGTAACCCTCTGAAAATCAGGTAAACATTTTTTTACTGTATGCACAGCATGTTTTGATGTATATAGATGCAATTTCCAAAACCTGCTATAACTTCGTAAGAGTATTTATGGTCTCATTTATAGGTATGTCAAACTTGCCCATGCCAAAAGGGGTAACACAAATGGAAAGTTCAAAGAAGCACTTGTTTTTTTTGGTTTTTGTTTTTTGCAGCAAGATTCAGATCCGATGAATTATTGTAGGATATTTGTATTTTCTTCTTGCTTTTTCTCAGCTTAATTCTGGCTTCCTCCCTCCCTAGTGCAAAAAAATATTAACGCGCCACACGGCAGGACTTATTTTTACAATTGTGATTTAGGTACACTTGGAAAGTAAAAATGTCAGCAGCTTTCTGCTCAATATAGAAACTGTCAGTATGCAAAATGGATCCAGTAAATAAGCTTACAGGCAAGCTTTTTATGTTTGTCTAAAACCTCCCTTTAATTGGTTTTCACCTAAGTTGTCCTCAGTGTTTTTGTGTGTAATCTAAAAAAGAACCGTATGGATGTATAAGAGTGGATACATTTTTAATACACAGAAGTGATGTTTATTGTGTAGGGTGTTTGTGCCTTATATTTTGTTGCATTGTTTTGAAAATTGTACTTGTCAAGGAAACCACTTGATGGCACCAACACTGTCTATTATTTTGGATGACCACCAGATGGCACACTAAGACCATGTACTGTGTATATGTATAATATATACAATGTTGAAACTGTTTTATGTTTCACTCTTTAAAAGCTGATTTGCTGGGAAAAGCAGTGTATAATAATTAGTTTTTCTATGGTTAAAAAAAATAAAATGTATGGAATTCAATATGCACATTCTATAACTGCAGGATACCATTTATTTTACTCAGGATGCATTAGGATCAACAGACTATATAGTATTTTCTGTAGTATGTAGTAATCTTGTGTTAAATGTTAATAACTTACTTCAGCTTGTAAGGGATACATGGGAGTTCATTTAACCCTGTCATCACGTGTCTTTTTACTATTTCTTATACAATATACATGTCTTAAGCATAATATGTTTGCAAAGTTAAAACATGAGGTTGTGTCATAATTCTGCTTAATTAATGTGTACTTGTCAGTTACATTGTTCAAGTAAGAATTGTCCAGTTTGCTGCAAAGGACAGTTCTGTATTTTTATTTAGTGTCCTGCCAGTTGGGAATAGGAACATTTCTTGAAAAACTAAACAAAGTTAAATGGGGATTAAAAAGTGATTAATTTTCTATTAAGTGTTTTTTTAGTAAAGCCCGCTATTGTAGCACTGCTGATTTTCTGCAGTTTTACTTATTAGGGATGTAAGCCCAAAACGTTTATTTTGCCAATGCACAACAATTGCATAAAAGAAAGCATTGATTTGAACTTCAAAAACAACAGTGCTGTGACTTTTTTTTTGCTTTGGGTACATGTTGCCGGTTGCATGCATGCTATCTTATCGATTGAAGCAAAAGCCCAACACACACTGTAAGATCCCTATGGAAGGGGAATGTAGCTCAATTAAATTTGACCATAGAAGAAGGATTGTAAACCAAGAACCCATAGAGAAATAAAAAGGTGGGTAGTTGGCTAGCTGCAAACTTTTAGTTGCATGATATCAAACATACTTCACATTTGTTCATTGGAGGACACGGATCAAATCCCACCTCTCACACTGTGGAAGAACTCAGTTATTAGTCTAGCATCTAGAAGTTAGAACATTGAAATTTCCTCTTTAAAACCCTAGCTCTTTTGATTTTACTTCAAGCAGGTACCTGGGCTGGATAACATTGATCTCGGTAGTCTCCCCAGATGCAGCCATCGAGGTCATGCAGTCCATTGCCCATGTGCAGGCTTTGTTGTGACGGCCCAAGTTACTTTTGAGAAGACTTTGGGGTTTTTCCCTGGGTGGTACATATGACAGGCCACCTAAATGGTAGAGCCGAGTGTCCTCCTCACAGGCCAGCAGCACCTTGACTTGGCGAGTGGTTTCCTGCCAGTGTCACAGGTGGGTGACTGGGATTGTGGATGCTACTTTGCCATATGTTGGTAGTTTCCCTGCCATTATCAGTCACCCCAGTGCTCCTTTCTGTCCTGTCTGAGTAAACTACATTTTTAGTTGGAGTTTGTGGAGGCTTCATGTTTGGATGCGTGGGGCACTGATGCTTTGAGGCACTGTGGAAAGTGCTCAAGCTCTTTAACCACTTCACCGATGGATGTTTATATCTGCATTGCCATTCATGAATATTATTGCAAATCATACTCTTAAGTGGGGTACACGTTCGTACGATTTTGCGTGGCCGGCGGCCACCCAAGAATCATAGGAAAGAGAGCCAGAACGGAGATCTGTCAATGTAAACAGACAGATCCCCATTCTGACGGGGGGAGAGACGGATCTGCTGTTCCTAGTGATTAGTCTCCTTCTCCTTAAATATGTCTCCTTCTCCAGTCAGCCCTATCCCCCAATAAAATGTAAAAAATGTAAAACATATTGTTTTTTTTTGTTTTTTTCAAAATTGTCGCTCTTTTCTTGTTTATAGCACAAAAAATTAAAACCGCAGAGGTGATGAACTACCCACCAAAAGAAAGCTCTATTTGTGGGGAAAAAAGGACATCAATTTTGTTTGGGTACAACGTTGCACGACCACGCAAAGCGACGCAGTGCCATATCGCAAAAAAAATGGCCTGGTCATTAAGGGGGTAAATCCTTCTGGTCCTTAAGTTGTTAAATTAAAATTGTTGTTCTGTTCCTGTACGAGAATTTTTTTAGAGTTTGTCCCTTCGGGAATTTTCGTATGAAAATTCGTAATCGGCTGTCGAAAGTTGTGTACACACTATACGAAAATCGTAGGAAAATTCTTTGGACGAAAATGTTTGCACGATTTTCTTATAGTGTGTGTGAGCCATTAGGCTACCAGTGTGCCTGTGAATGACAGTAATCTGAAATGTCAGTAGATGACTCAGATCAAAGACACAATGTGCAGAGTTGATCTGAGCAGCTATAAATCGTGTGATCACTGCAACAATTTATCACTCCCTGTGTTTACATCTGAGAGTTCTCCCCTTCCTTTTCCAACAGAGGAATGAGCGTTTGGTAGGTTAGCCATCAGTTAGGGCTGCCCCCTAGGACTTTCTCTGCCTGTGGAAGTTATTGAGAATCTTTACAGTTGCCCTCGCTTCTACATTGTAGCCAGGAGATGGCTGAAGAGATTTAAAACAAGCTCAGGGCTGTTATTACAGCTCTAAGTTTGTTCAACTCTTCCAATGCCTTGATGTGTGGCATGCAAATGAATTAAAGTGAACCTGTAGTGTTTGGTGCATATACTCTTTCTCTTGTTTTCAGAACATAAAATATTTATTTTTAGTTGTATAAATATAAATTGTTGCCTATGGCTATTTTAATGCCACTTGCAGTCAGCAGGGGGGCAAGCTTGAGGCTACCCTTTAGCAAAATTACATATGCTGTGAATACCTATGGTATGAAAATCTCTGTATATCAGAATATCAAATTACACACACAGCTGAAAAATAGGCACTCGCACACCCTTTCCCTTCTTTATTGATGAACTGTTTCAAAGGGCCACTTTATACATTGACATATCTCCTTAGATCTAGTTTGTATGGGCATTATGATCAGCTGCTGACTTGGCACCATCTGCAGGCAGCCTAACTCTTCAATAAGACATCAAAGTCAAATCCAATTAAATTATACTCCAGATAATTGCAGTATAGAATATATTATCCAGTCTTTTGAAATGTAAGAAGACAATGACTTTCCTAAGCCCTGTTTCTGTAAAGTATTAACACTGACTGAGGGAACAATGAAGAAATGGTGAGGATCTAGCTAGGACTAAACTAACTAGCAATTCACATAAAACTATTTGCAGTGGCCTAAAACCACCACTAGATGGTGGCATACTACAAAAAAAATACATGCCTGATGAAGTTCAATACAACACAGAAAAAAATATAATTGGGACACGTAACAATCAGATACAGACCTTTATGAATTTCCCATTAGACAGCGACAACCAAAAGGAGAACAGGCAGTTCTTATTAGAAAAGAACTATAAACTATGACACCGCCCTTTGTTCTATGTTCTTCTATGTGTTTTTTACTTGTGCAATCACTTAGATGATGATGAGTTCACATGTTGGCAGCTTTCCATGCAGAAATCGAGATCATTTTAAAATGGTTTACATATTTTCCTACCACTGCATGCCAGTGGAATTACCTCTGAGTGGCTAAATAAATGGTAATGACCAACCTAAACTGTGCTGAATGTGTCAACTAAACAGCATGATGGAAAGTGTATGACCATTCAATTTTAAATATGAGTCATTACTGAAAGACATGATGTCTTGGGTTAAAAATATTTCCTTTGGTATACTAGTTGGGAGTTAATAGCTGTGTTAATGTTATACAGATATGACCATTAAGAGTCCTTTTAAATGCCTAACTGGTGATGCAAATAGTTTATTTAAAGCAAAAAGGTGGGACAAACAAGTCACATTTTGTACTGTCTTAGAAGATCTGAAAGACTTCCTGGTACTAAGATAGTTACAGATGAGCCTTTAAGCATTTGGTTTTATTTTCCACTTTAGTGCTGCACTTTCTTTGCCCTGTCTTGAGATAATATTAGGAGAGGGGTTTACATTATTTTTATGGGGTCCATTTGTGAAATGGTATATTTGATTTCATAAATGAGATTTACTGCTAATATATGATGTCTTCTATTTTAAAGTGGATCTTTACCCATAATTTTCATTCCACATTGAGCATCATATTGTAGTCTTGTGGGCTTTCCAAAGCGCAGCAGGGAAAATACTGTCTATATTTTAAGAGAAAAAATCCTGAATATGTGATTAGAGATGAGTGAAATATCTTGAGAAGGAACTCATTAAGTCTCCATTGAAAGGCAGGCTTATTTAACGGGGCAAGCCTCAAATGCATCAAAAGTGAGCTATGGTCCAACCAGGGAGTTGTATGAATACCTATCTTGGCAATCAAGAGAAGCTGTTGAAGCAGCATAAAAACATTAGCGCCAAAACACTGAATCAATTAATCAAAAACTAATTGATTATGAAAATCTATCCTTAAACCGACTGACGGCATAATACATTACCAGGGTCACCTCATGGTCATAGAACCTACCTTAGAGAAGTAAGTATGTCCTAATGAGGTCCATTATCTCCAGTAAACAACAAAAGGGCAGATTGCATTGGAAAGCTGTAAGAATACCTTGTGATGCACAGTGGTAACATAAAATTAAGGGTAATGAAGGAATATTTAATAGCAGCAGCAAATCGCACAGAGGAAAAGTTATTCAAGTATTTGGTGGATTTTCAAGCTTCAGCAGAATACCATTTTTCTCTTTCGTTCATTGACAGACAGAGCCTTCTTAATTCAGAACCATTGGGTTATATTGCCTCTATTAAGAGTAGGACTAGGTAGAAAAACAAAAAACAAACCCTGGCTACGCCCATGGGCCATCCTTAGTCAGTATATAACCCCCTCCCTGCTCTAGGTATTCAGTTTCTTCTGCCTAGTCAGGCGTAAGGACCTAGTTCCCTGCTGGGATCTTTAGTCCTGAGAATTTTTTATTTTTTTTCCTGTATTTTTTTATCCGGTGAGAACTACAATCAACTGCCGGGCTGGGCGGCGGACTGGATAATATAGATCGCGGGTACTCCCTGGGGTAGTCAGTCCCCATGGGGTTCTCCTATACCCCCCTCCCCCCTCTCCTTCCCAGGTGAGGCCCAGGCTTCTGGCCTAGGGGTTTGGTAGGCACACGGTCCCTTTCCACCCATGAGGTTGTTACTGGGGGGTATCTGATTATGGGGGCCTGGGATGCGGGTGATTGGGGGTCTCTTGCGGCCGAAAATTTAGGCCGCGGCTTTGTGGCCTACCGGCTAATCGGGCCAATCCTCGCGGCCGGCGGCCGAAAATTTAGGCCGCGGATTTGCGGCCTGCCGACCGGGTGTCTGTTCAGGGCTCAGCCAAATATTTAGCCCCCGGCTTTTGCGGCGGCCTACCAGACCGCGGCTTCTGCAACCTGCTAGGCCTTGTGGCCGCCTCTTACCAGAGGGGTGGCACGGTGGGGGTCGGCACCTCCTGTGAGTGGTCTCGGTGTGTGGCCCCTGAGAGGGGTACCGGTAGGTGGCCCCTGAGAGGGGTCCCGGTAGGTGGCCTCTGTGAGGGGTCTCGGCAGGTGCCCCCTGTGTGGGGTCCCAGTATGTGGCCCCCGTGGGGGGTCCCGGTCTGTGGCCTCGGTACGCTTCCACTATGTGGACCTCGGGCGGGGGGGTCCCGGTTGGTGGTTCTCCCCCCCCCCCCCACCCCAAGTTTTTTTCTCGGGGTAGCTTGGTGTATGGCACCCCTGCTCTCCCCTACCTCCTCTGTCTCGAACAGTCCGATCTGGCTCTGCCACCACAGACGTGGCCCACACTCCCTATCCTGTCAGGGAGTGGGGATGACTGCAGTAGTGAACAAAGGGGCGCTGGTTATAAAGGGGTTCATAAAGGAGTTAGCTCTCGGATTACTAAAGTGCACCCTCCTAAAGCTAGACAAAGAATAGTCCTGGTAATAATAGAACCTCAGCACTCAATAACAAAAAATAGTTTCCCACAGAATAAATCTGGTCCCAAACACGAGAACCTGGACCCCAGTAGAGTTTCAGGCAGAGCGGTGTGGAGGGGACCCCAGAATGCTAACTGATGGCAGTCCAGAGGCAAAGACCACAGGAAGTTATTAGGTCACAAGATTTCTGTGTGTGTGTATGTGTGTGTGTATCTATATATATATATATATATATATATATATATATATATATATATACTCTATTGTCAAAAAGTATTGGGACGCATGCCTTTACATGCATGAAGATAAATGATATCCCAATATTAGTCCGTAGGGTTCAATATTGAGTTGACCTACCCTTTGCAGCTATAACCACTTCAACTCTTTTGAGAAGGCTGTCCACAAAGTTTAGGAGTGTGTCTATGGGAATGTTTGACCATTCCTCCAGAAGCGCATTTGTGAGGTCAGGCACTAATGTGGATGAGAAAGCTTGGTTTGCAGTCTCTGCTCTAATTCATCCTGAAGGTGTTCTATGTGGTTGAGGTCAGGACTCTGTGCAGGTCAGTCAAGTTCCTTCACTCGAAACACGCTCATCCATGTCTTTATGGACCTTGCTTTGTGCACTGGTGCGCAGTCATGTTGGAGCGGATTTGCCGCAAGATCACTTTTATCGGCGGCGGGAGAGGGCCCCTCCCGCCACGCTCTGGTGCCCTCCGCCGCTACCGACGGCTCCGGTAAGCGATCGGATCCTTCTTCCTGTTTGGTATGAAGATGAGTGAGGGGAAGATGGCCCCCACCTGTGTCCATATCATTGCAGGGCGGAAGTGGCAACAAAACGTCACTTCCGCCCATAGCTCTTAAAAGGCCATTTTTGTGTAAATATGAGATCTGAGGTCTTTTTGACCCCAGATCTCATATTTAAAAGGTCATGTTATGCTTTTTTTCTATTACAAGGGATTTTTACATTCCTTGTAATAGGAATAAAAGTGACACAATTTTTAAACGTGCCCTGTCCCGTAGAGCTTGCGTGCAGAAGCGAACGCATAGGTGAGCATCGCCCACATATGAAAACGGTGTTCAAACCACACATGTGAGGTATCGCTGCGATCAGTAAAGCGAGAGCAATAATTCTAGCCCTAGACCTCCTCTGTAACTCAAAAGATTTTTAAGGGTAAAAGTTTGTCAGCATTCCACAAGCTGGTGCAGTTTTGAAGTGTGACATGTCAGGTATCCATTTACTCAGCATAACATTATCTTTCACAATATAAAAAAAAAAAATTAATTAACTTTAATGTTGTCTTATATTTGAATTTAAAAAAGTGTATTTTTTTACTAAAAAGTGTGCTTGTAAGACCGCTGCACAAATACGGTGTGACAGAAAGTATTGCAACGACTGACATTTTATTCTCTAGGGTGTTAGGAAAAAAAATGTATAATGTTTGGGGGTTCTAAGTAATTTTCTAGCAAAAAAAAAAATGTTTTTAACTTGTTAACAACAAATCTCAGAAAGAGGCTCGGTCCTTAAGGGGTTAAAATGATTTTAGTGGTATATTTAACAGATTAAAAGGGAGCAAATAAAGGAAATCTACTCTTAAAGTTTACATACACTTTAACTTGTTAGTGGAAAGTATTTTACTTTATCTGTATTAACATATAATTCAATTATTTAAACATTGTTTGGTAGTCAAAAAAAAGTAAAACTATGTGGTTGAATCCTATGTCTCCATGGACAATTTAAGTTATTTATTTTGACGTTATTAGTTATTTTAATAGTCTTATTTTATTATGCTATGGAATTGGGGTGACCCTGTGTTCTCAATGACCAGTACATAATGAAAGCTTCCATTGCTTTTGGAGGTCCTCTAGAGCCCTGGATATCTTTTTATGCAAGTTTGAGCCAACCCTTTTGGTCAAGAACATGGGCCATTTACCTCCCAGCCTAACTGTTGGTGATTGGGGCAACTCAATATAGTAAATGGCCAATAGTGAAAGGGATAGGCCTTAGCTCTTGACCACAGAAACAAATTGAGATTTGAGTAATAGAGCATCTTATGTTTCAGGGCTAAGGAGTCCTATGCTAAATATATAAGTATACATTCAGGCACCTCTAAATGGTATCCTAATAATATATTTCTGTAATTAAAATGTATGTTTGTGGAATCACAATGACTGTGACTGTCATATAAAAGCAGCAGAAAATTCCCTAGGTCCCAATGTGATTCCCTTGCCTCAGCATGTCATAGCTGTCAAGGGTAGATAAAGAAACACCTTCTAGAGACTCCTAGTAATCCGAAAGTAAGTAGAACATTCAAAGACAACAAATTATTCTGGGCATCTGATTAAAGGATCCTGTCAGGATTTAGTATATTAATATGTTGTGATTAGAGGTTATCTGAATATGGTGATGCTGTCCTGTTGACTGTGTAAGCTCACTTTCTGTCTCCCATTTTGAGTGTGGAGTGTGTGGCAGGCAATTGGAAGACAGCAACTGTCTGTCATATAGTGACCTCTGACCCCTGACATTCCTGCTGTAAATTGCAGGACCCATAAAAAAAAAAAAAAAACCCACAAAGCTAAGTAAGAGGGATCTGCAAACCTTCCATGGGTAAACCTATGTACGGTAGTTATAATAATAATTAAACTAAAGGCTCAAAATAGAGATTTCCACATAGTACCAATTGTGATTGCACATTAACAGCCACCTCTCGTTTTGAAGCTGAGAATTGTTCAATAGGTTGGACACTCAACATCTTTGTAAGACCCCTTTCACACTGGAACGATTTGCAGGCGCTATTGCGCTAAAAATAGCACCTGCAAACCGACCCTAAACAGCCGCTGCTGTGTCTCCAGTGTGAAAGCCCGAGGGCTTTCACACTGGATCGGTGCGCTAGCAGGACGGGAAAAAAAGTCCTGCTAGCCGCATCTTTGGAGCTGTGAAGGAGCGGTGTGTATACCGCTCCTCCACCACTCCTGCCCATTGAAATCAATGGGGCACCGCGGCTATACCGCCAGGAATGCGCCTCTGCAGAGGTGCTTTGCGGTGGTTTTTAACCCTTTTTCGGTCGCTAGCAGGGGGTAAAACCCACCGCTAGCGGCTGAATAGCACCGTGAAATTAGCGATAACGTGCCACTAAAAATAGCGGCACTTTACCGCCACTCCTGCCCCAGTGTGAAAGGGGCCCTGGTAAAATTTGTGTCACAGTTTAGAATGGAGTTCTTTTTTAATTTGGATGTTTTCATATGAATTGCGTTTTATGATTTTTCTAATAGTAATATATATATTTATTTATATACCGTATATATCATGAATAAGCCATATTGCGTGTCTGTGGTTCTTTTTACAGATTGCTCTTGGGACAGTTACCAATGTTGAAGAAGCAGTAAAGTGGCTGAGCTACACTTATCTTTTTGTACGGATGAGAGCAAATCCATTAGTATATGGCATCAGTCACAAGGTGTTTCAGGTAGGAAATCCATTTCTTATGAATATCTAACCCCTATTCTCTAGTCAGTAATTCCAGGATAAATATTTGATTTTGTTTTCCTACATGATAACAGCACAGCTTTTAGCTCATTTAGTGTTAGTTCAGTTTGTTTAGGCCTTGGTGATTGAAATGGCCTTAGCCAAAGACAAGCAACGAACCTTGTAAATGTTAACACTGTGTCTTCTGCTGCTTTCAGGAGTTATTACCTGTGTCGTTAGCTTGCTTTAAAAAAATAAAAATAAATAGAAAAGTGTGCATCAACTGTGTGTGTGTATGTATAATATTTTTTTTTGTATTAGTGGGTATATCTCTATCTCTCTATCTCTATCTCTCTAGAGAGAGAGAGAGAGAGAGAGAGAGATACCCACTAATACAAAAAAATATTTTATATATATATATATATACACATACATGCACACTTTTGTTTATTTTTTATTCTAGTCTTTAGGTTTAGTGCCATGCAAGTAATGAGTAAGGGATGTTTTGGCAGCAAAAGGCAAGCCTACTCAACTACTCAATATTGGGTAAGTTATGGCTGGTGTGTGTGTGTGTATATATATATATATATATATATATATATAACAGTATATTCAGTATCTCACTAAAGTGAGTACACCCCTCACATTTTTGTAAATATTTTATTATATCTTTTCATGTGACAACATTACACTTTGCTATAATGTAAAGTAGTGAGTGTACAGCTTGTATAACAGTGTAACTCAACACACAGCCATTAATGTCTAAACCACTGGCAAAAAAAGTGAGTACACTGCTAATAGAAAATGTCCAAATTGGGCCCAATTGGCCATTTTCCCTCCCCAATGTCATATGACTCGTTAGTGTTACAAGGTCTTACGTGTGAATGGGGAGCAGGTGTGTTACATTTGGTGTTATCACTCTCACACACTCATTCTAGTCACTGGAAGTTCAACATGGCACCTCATGGCAAAGAACTCTCTGAGGATCTGAAAAAAATAATTGTTGCTGTACATAAAGATGGCCTAGGCTATAAGAAGATTGCCAAAACCCTGAAACTGAGCGGCAGCACAGTGACCAAGACCATACAGCGGTTTAACAGGACAGGTTCCACTCAGAACAGGCCTCGCCATGGTCGACCAAAGAAGTTGAGTGCACGGTCAGGAAAGGTTCCATCCGCTGGTGATATTTATTATTTGGCTTGTAGTACTGTGGTCCACCAGCAGGTGTCTCCTGGCAGTGTGGAACTGTCAGGAGAATTTCTCCCTGCTGGTATTATATTATCCTTTGGACGCAGTACTGGTCTCCACCAGCGGATGGATCCTGGCAGTGTGGAGCGAACTGCTCTTCCTGTGTTCAGGTGTGACTTGAAGCCAATTACAAGCCTCCAATTTATACCCGGCAAGTACAAACACACCTTACCCTGGTATCTCTCTTATTGAGCCCTGACCTCGCTGCCTGTATTCTGACCTTGAGCCTGTACCTCACCTGACCTGATCTTATCCCCACCCTGAGCCCCATCCTGAGCCTATCCTGGACCTGCCCCCCTGATTACCTTGCATACCTGATTTCCTTGGATCCCTGCCCTGCAGCCTATCCATCCGTCCTCTCCCTGTCTTGTTTGTTCCCTGTCCTCATCTGCTGACTCTCTGTGTATGACCTTGGCCTGGCTACGTTTATGCTTCTGGAACACCCCTTTGTCAATCTCCTGATCTGCTGTGTATGACCCTGGCCTGGCTTACGTTCAAGATTCTGGTACTGCCCTTTGCTATATATACTATTTGTTGTTTGTGGATTGTTTGGTTGGTTTTGCATTGTTTGTATTTATTTATATATCACCTATCTTAATAAACATCCTGAGGTTGTGGTGCCCGTTTCCCGGCCTAAGATTGTGGTGCCCATTTCCCGGCCTGCGGAGCCTCTATCTGCTGCCCAGCTTGATGACCCGGAGCCTGCTGCCCAGCTCGATGACCTGTAGCCTCCTGCCCAGCTCGATGACCTGGAGCCTGCTGCTCAGCTCGATGACCCGAAACCTGCTGCCCAGCTCGATGACCCGGAGCCTGCTGCCCAGCTCGATGACCCGGAGCCTGCTGCCCAGCTCGATGACCCGGAGTCTGCTGCCCAGCTCGATGACCCGGAGTCTGCTGCCCAGCTCGATGACCCGGAGTCTGCTGCCCAGCTCGATGACCCGGAGTCTGCTGCCCAGCTCGATGACCCGGAGTCTGCTGCCCAGCTCGATGACCCGGAGTCTGCTGCCCAGCTCGATGACCCGGAGTCTGCTGCCCAGCTCGATGACCCGGAGTCTGCTGCCCAGCTCGATGACCCGGAGTCTGCTGCCCAGCTCGATGACCCGGAGTCTGCTGCCCAGCTCGATGACCCGGAGTCTGCTGCCCAGCTCGATGACCCGGAGTCTGCTGCCCAGCTCGATGACCCGGAGTCTGCTGCCCAGCTCGATGACCCGGAGTCTGCTGCCCAGCTCGATGACCCGGAGCCTGCTGCCCAGCTCGATGACCCGGAGCCTGCTGCCCAGCTCGATGACCCGGAGCCTGCTGCCCAGCTCGATGACCCGGAGCCTGCTGCCCAGCTCGATGACCCGGAGCCTGCTGCCCAGCTCGATGACCCGGAGCCTGCTGCCCAGCTCGATGACCCGGAGCCTGCTGCCCAGCTCGATGACCCGGAGCCTGCTGCCCAGCTCGATGACCCGGAGCCTGCTGCCCAGCTCGATGACCCGGAGCCTGCTGCCCAGCTCGATGACCCGGAGCCTGCTGCCCAGCTCGATGACCCGGAGCCTGCTGCCCAGCTCGATGACCCGGAGCCTGCTGCCCAGCTCGATGACCCGGAGCCTGCTGCCCAGCTCGATGTGTTCCTGCGTGCTGCCCAGCCTGGTGTGTTCCTGTCTGCTGCCCAGCTTGATGACCCGGAGCCTGCTGCCCAACTTGATGACCCGGAGCCTGCTGCTCAGCTTGATGACCCGGAGCCTGCTGCCCAGCTTGATGACCCGGAGCCTGCTGCCCAGCTTGATGACCCGGAGCCTGCTGCCCAGCTTGATGACCCGGAGCCTGCTGCCCAGCTTGATGACCCGGAGCCTGCTGCCCAGCTTGATGACCCGGAGCCTGCTGCCCAGCTTGATGACCCGGAGCCTGCTGCCCAGCTTGATGACCCGGAGCCTGCTGCCCAGCTTGATGACCCGGAGCCTGCTGCCTAGCTCGATGTCCCGGAGCCTGCTGCCCAGCTCGATGTCCCGGAGCCTGCTGCCCAGCTTGATGTCCCGGAGCCTGCTGCCCAGCTTGATGTCCCGGAGCCTGCTGCCCAGCTCGATGTCTCGGAGCCTGCTGCCCAGCCTGGTTGGTTCCTGTTTGCTGCCCAGCTTGATTTGCCCCGTCTGCTGCCCAGCTTAATGTGCCCGCTGTCTGCCCGGATGTGCCCGCTGTCTGCCCGGATGTGACTTTGCTTGTTGCCATGAACTTTCCCCAGCAACAGTTAGTTGAAGCGTCCGTAGGCCGCTCCTTTGAGGGGGGTACTGTCAGGAAAGGTTCCATCCGCTGGTGATATTTATTATTTGGCTTGCAGTACTGTGGTCCACCAGCAGGTGTCTCCTGGCAGTGTGGAACTGTTAGGAGAATTTCTCCCTGCTGGTATTATATTATCATTTGGATGCAGTACTGGTATCCACCAGCAGATGGATCCTGGCAGTGTGGAGCGAACTGCTCTTCCTGTGTTCAGGTGTGACTTGAAGCCAATTACAAACCTCCTATTTATACCCGGCAAGTACAAACACACCTTACCCTGGTATCTCTCTTATTGAGCCCTGACCTCGCTGCCTGTATTCTGACCTTGAGCCTGTACCTCACCTGACCTAATCTTATCCCCACCCTGAGCCCCATCCTGAGCCTATCCTGGACCTGCCCCCCTGATTACCTTGCATACCTGATTTCCTTGGATCCCTGCCCTGCAGCCTGTCCATCCATCCTCTCCCTGTCTTGTTTGTTCCCTGTCCTCATCTGCTGACTCCCTGTGTATGACCTTGGCCTGGCTATGTTTATGCTTCTGGAACACCCCTTTGTCAATCTCCTGATCTGCTGTGTATGACCCTGGCCTGGCTTACGTTCAAGATTCTGGTACTGCCCTTTGCTGTATATACTATTTGTTGTTTGTGGATTGTTTGGTTGGTTTTGCATTGTTTGTATTTATTTATATATCACCTATCTTAATAAACATCCTGAGGTTGTGGTGCCCGTTTCCCGGCCTAAGGTTGTGGTGCCCGTTTCCCGGCCTGCGGAGCCTCTATCTGCTGCCCAGCTTGATGACCCGGAGCCTGCTGCCCAGCTCGATGACCTGTAGCCTCCTGCCCAGCTCGATGACCTGGAGCCTGCTGCTCAGCTCGATGACCCGAAACCTGCTGCCCAGCTCGATGACCCGGAGCCTGCTGCCCAGCTCGATGACCCGGAGTCTGCTGCCCAGCTCGATGACCCGGAGCCTGCTGCCCAGCTCGATTACCCGGAGCCTGCTGCCCAGCTCGATGACCCGGAGCCTGCTGCCCAGCTCGATGACCCGGAGCCTGCTGCCCAGCTCGATGACCCGGAGCCTGCTGCCCAGCTCGATGACCCGGAGCCTGCTGCCCAGCTCGATGACCCGGAGCCTGCTGCCGAGCTCGATGACCCGGAGCCTGCTGCCCAGCTCGATGACCCGGAGCCTGCTACCCAGCTCGATGACCCGGAGCCTGCTGCCCAGCTCGATGACCCGGAGCCTGCTGCCCAGCTTGATGTCCCGTAGCCTGCTTCCCAGCCTGATGTGTTCCTGCGTGCTGCCCAGCCTGGTGTGTTCCTGTCTGCTGCCCAGCTTTATGACCCGGAGCCTGCTGCCCAACTTGATGACCCGGAGCCTGCTGCTCAGCTTGATGACCCGGAGCCTGCTGCCCAGCTCGATGACCCGGAGCCTGCTGCCCAGCTCGATGACCCGGAGCCTGCTGCCCAGCTCGATGACCCGGAGCCTGCTGCCCAGCTCGATGACCCGGAGCCTGCTGCCCAGCTCGATGACCCGGAGCCTGCTGCCCAGCTCGATGACCCGGAGCCTGCTACCCAGCTCGATGACCCGGAGCCTGCTGCCCAGCTCGATGACCCGGAGCCTGCTGCCCAGCTTGATGTCCCGTAGCCTGCTTCCCAGCCTGATGTGTTCCTGCGTGCTGCCCAGCCTGGTGTGTTCCTGTCTGCTGCCCAGCTTGATGACCCGGAGCCTGCTGCCCAACTTGATGACCCGGAGCCTGCTGCCCAGCTTGATGACCCGGACCCTGCTGCCCAGCTTGATGACCCAGAGCCTGCTGCCCAGCTTGATGACCCGGAGCCTGCTGCTCAGCTTGATGACCTGGAGCCTGCTGCCTAGCTCGATGTCCTGGAGCCTGCTGCCCAGCTCGATGTCCCGGAGCCTGCTGCCCAGCTCGATGTCCTGGAGCCTGCTGCCCAGCTTGATGTCCCGGAGCCTGCTGCCCAGCTTGATGTCCCGGAGCCTGCTGCCCAGCTCGATGTCTCGGAGCCTGCTGCCCAGCCTGGTTGGTTCCTGTTTGCTGCCCAGCTTGATTTGCCCCGTCTGCTGCCCAGCTTAATGTGCCCGCTGTCTGCCCGGATGTGCCCGCTGTCTGCCCGGATGTGACTTTGCTTGTTGCCATGAACTTTCCCCAGCAACAGTTAGTTGAAGCGTCCGTAGGCCGCTCCTTTGAGGGGGGTACTGTCAGGAAAGGTTCCATCCGCTGGTGATATTTATTATTTGGCTTGCAGTACTGTGGTCCACCAGCAGGTGTCTCCTGGCAGTGTGGAACTGTTAGGAGAATTTCTCCCTGCTGGTATTATATTATCATTTGGATGCAGTACTGGTATCCACCAGCAGATGGATCCTGGCAGTGTGGAGCGAACTGCTCTTCCTGTGTTCAGGTGTGACTTGAAGCCAATTACAAACCTCCTATTTATACCCGGCAAGTACAAACACACCTTACCCTGGTATCTCTCTTATTGAGCCCTGACCTCGCTGCCTGTATTCTGACCTTGAGCCTGTACCTCACCTGACCTAATCTTATCCCCACCCTGAGCCCCATCCTGAGCCTATCCTGGACCTGCCCCCCTGATTACCTTGCATACCTGATTTCCTTGGATCCCTGCCCTGCAGCCTGTCCATCCATCCTCTCCCTGTCTTGTTTGTTCCCTGTCCTCATCTGCTGACTCCCTGTGTATGACCTTGGCCTGGCTATGTTTATGCTTCTGGAACACCCCTTTGTCAATCTCCTGATCTGCTGTGTATGACCCTGGCCTGGCTTACGTTCAAGATTCTGGTACTGCCCTTTGCTGTATATACTATTTGTTGTTTGTGGATTGTTTGGTTGGTTTTGCATTGTTTGTATTTATTTATATATCACCTATCTTAATAAACATCCTGAGGTTGTGGTGCCCGTTTCCCGGCCTAAGGTTGTGGTGCCCGTTTCCCGGCCTGCGGAGCCTCTATCTGCTGCCCAGCTTGATGACCCGGAGCCTGCTGCCCAGCTCGATGACCTGTAGCCTCCTGCCCAGCTCGATGACCTGGAGCCTGCTGCTCAGCTCGATGACCCGAAACCTGCTGCCCAGCTCGATGACCCGGAGCCTGCTGCCCAGCTCGATGACCCGGAGTCTGCTGCCCAGCTCGATGACCCGGAGCCTGCTGCCCAGCTCGATTACCCGGAGCCTGCTGCCCAGCTCGATGACCCGGAGCCTGCTGCCCAGCTCGATGACCCGGAGCCTGCTGCCCAGCTCGATGACCCGGAGCCTGCTGCCCAGCTCGATGACCCGGAGCCTGCTGCCCAGCTCGATGACCCGGAGCCTGCTGCCGAGCTCGATGACCCGGAGCCTGCTGCCCAGCTCGATGACCCGGAGCCTGCTACCCAGCTCGATGACCCGGAGCCTGCTGCCCAGCTCGATGACCCGGAGCCTGCTGCCCAGCTTGATGTCCCGTAGCCTGCTTCCCAGCCTGATGTGTTCCTGCGTGCTGCCCAGCCTGGTGTGTTCCTGTCTGCTGCCCAGCTTTATGACCCGGAGCCTGCTGCCCAACTTGATGACCCGGAGCCTGCTGCTCAGCTTGATGACCCGGAGCCTGCTGCCCAGCTCGATGACCCGGAGCCTGCTGCCCAGCTCGATGACCCGGAGCCTGCTGCCCAGCTCGATGACCCGGAGCCTGCTGCCCAGCTCGATGACCCGGAGCCTGCTGCCCAGCTCGATGACCCGGAGCCTGCTGCCCAGCTCGATGACCCGGAGCCTGCTACCCAGCTCGATGACCCGGAGCCTGCTGCCCAGCTCGATGACCCGGAGCCTGCTGCCCAGCTTGATGTCCCGTAGCCTGCTTCCCAGCCTGATGTGTTCCTGCGTGCTGCCCAGCCTGGTGTGTTCCTGTCTGCTGCCCAGCTTGATGACCCGGAGCCTGCTGCCCAACTTGATGACCCGGAGCCTGCTGCCCAGCTTGATGACCCGGACCCTGCTGCCCAGCTTGATGACCCAGAGCCTGCTGCCCAGCTTGATGACCCGGAGCCTGCTGCTCAGCTTGATGACCTGGAGCCTGCTGCCTAGCTCGATGTCCTGGAGCCTGCTGCCCAGCTCGATGTCCCGGAGCCTGCTGCCCAGCTCGATGTCCTGGAGCCTGCTGCCCAGCTTGATGTCCCGGAGCCTGCTGCCCAGCTTGATGTCCCGGAGCCTGCTGCCCAGCTCGATGTCTCGGAGCCTGCTGCCCAGCCTGGTTGGTTCCTGTTTGCTGCCCAGCTTGATTTGCCCCGTCTGCTGCCCAGCTTAATGTGCCCGCTGTCTGCCCGGATGTGACTTTGCTTGTTGCCATGAACTTTCCCCAGCAACAGTTAGTTGAAGCGTCCGTAGGCCGCTCCTTTGAGGGGGGGTACTGTCAGGAAAGGTTCCATCCGCTGGTGATATTTATTATTTGGCTTGCAGTACTGTGGTCCACCAGCAGGTGTCTCCTGGCAGTGTGGAACTGTTAGGAGAATTTCTCCCTGCTGGTATTATATTATCATTTGGATGCAGTACTGGTATCCACCAGCAGATGGATCCTGGCAGTGTGGAGCGAACTGCTCTTCCTGCGCTCAGGTGTGACTTGAAGCCAATTACAAGCCTCCTATTTATACCCGGCAAGTACAAACTCACCTTGCCCTGGTAGCTCTCTCCTTGAGCCCTGACCTCGCTACCTGTATTCTGACCTTGAGCCTGTACCTCACCTGACCTGATCTGATCCCTATCCTGAGCCCCATCCTGAGCCTATCCTAAACCTGACTGCCGGATTACCTTGCATACCTGATTTCCTTGGATCCCTGCCCTGCAGCCTTTCCATCCGTCCTCTCCCTGTCTTGTTTGTTCCCTGTCCTCATCTGCTGACTCCCTGTGTATGAACTTGGCCTGGCTATGTTTATGCTTCTGGAACACCCCTTTGTCAATCTCCTGATCTGCTGTGTATGACCCTGGCCTGGCTTACGTTCAAGATTCTGGTACTGCCCTTTGCTGTATATACTATTTGTTGTTTGTGGGTTGTTTGGTTGGTTTTGCACTGTTTGTATTTATTTATAAATCACCTATCTTAATAAACATCATTATAATTCACTTTACATGCATTTTTGGTTCTCTCTGTGCAGTCCACACAGTCTGGTCAGCTAATTCCCTGACATGCTCAACATCAAATCCGGAAGTTTGTCTTTGGGAAATAGATGGAAGAGTGCTGCCAGCATTGCTGCAGAGGTTGAAGGGGTGGGAGGTTGACCAAAGAAGTTGAGTGCACATGCTCAGCGTCATATCCAGAGGTTGTCTTTGAGAAATAGATGTAAGAGTGCTGCCAGCATTGCTGCAGAGATTGAGGGGGTGGGGGGTCAGCCTGTCAGCACTCAGACAATACGCTGCACACAGCATCAAATTGGTATGCATGGTTGTCATCCCAGAAGGAAGCCTCTTCTAAAGATGATGCACAAGAAAGCCCGCAAACAGTTTGTTGAAGACAAGCAGACTAAAGACATGGATTACTGGAACCATGTCCTTTGGTCTGATGAGACCAAGATAAACTTATTTTGTTTAGATGGTGTCAAGCGTGTGTGGTGGCAACCAGGTGAGGAGTACAAAGACAAGTGTGTCTTGGCTACAGTCAAGTATGGTGGCGGGAGTGTCATGGTCTGGGGCCGCATGAGTGCTGCCGGAACTGGGGAGATACAGTTCATTGAGGGAACCATGAATGCCAACATGTACTGTGACATACTGAAGCCGAGCATGATCCCTTCCCTTCGGAGACTGGGTCACAGGGCAGTATTCCAACATAACAACCCCAAACACACCTTAAAGACGCCTTGCCTTGCTAAAGAAGCTGAGGGTAAAGGTGATGGACTGGTCAAGCATATCTCCAGACCTAAACCCTATTGAGCATCTGTGGGGTATCCTCAAACGGAAGGTGGAGGAGCGCAAGGACTCTAACATCCACCAGCTCCGTGATGTCATCATGGAGGCAACCTGTGAACTCCATGCCCAAGAGGGTTATGTCAGTGCTGGAAAATAATGGTGGCCACACAAAATATTGACACTTTGGGCCCAATTTGAACATTTTCACTTAGGGGTGTACTCACTTTTGTTGCCAGCGGTTTAGACATTAATGGCTGTGTTAAATTTTTTTTTTTAAAAAGGTGAAAATATCTGCGCTATCCGTGTATGAAAGGTGAGTAGCAGCTGGCACAGTCTGTTGATAGCAAACACAAATAATAAATTCAAAAAATGCAGCGCTACAGTGCAATAACAAATAAAAGTCCAACAATTGAAGGCAATCAACATTGGATGAAGGTAGAAATGAGATGAAACCGCCACCAAGCTTCAGTGTGCAAAAACAGAAAATGAAGGCACACCACACCAACGTGCTCACAATCTGCTTACCAGAAAGTGGAAAATAACAAGCAATGTAATCAAATGATGCAGAGGGTCAGATGTTGAGGGAAGGACACTCCAAATCAGATGGTTCGATCATAGGGAAGACCAACATCACTAATGTCAAGGCAATTTCCAGAGTATAGATGTGGAGCTGTGCAAATCTCAGCCAGAAGTTTTACCCAATGAGAGAAAAATGAGGCAGCATAGTGAAGCCCGTAAGGTAAAAAACATAAGCATTTATGGTAGTCTACTTACAAATAGCAGGTAACATCAAGGCATATAAAACAATTCCGCGGCTCTCAGCGTGCTTGCATCGGCCAGCCTGACATGTTTCATCCTATGTGGATATCATCAGAGGATGAAACATGTCAGGCTGGCCGATGCAAGCACGCTGAGAGCCGCGGAATTGTTTTATATGCCTTGATGTTACCTGCTATTTGTAAGTAGACTACCATAAATGCTTATGTTTTTTACCTTACGGGCTTCACTATGCTGCCTCATTTTTCTCTCATTGGGTAAAACTTCTGGCTGAGATTTGCACAGCTCCACATCTATACTCTGGAAATTGCCTTGACATTAGTGATGTTGGTCTTCCCTATGATCGAACCATCTGATTTGGAGTGTCCTTCCCTCAACGTCTGACCCTCTGCATCATTTGATTACATTGCTTGTTATTTTCCACTTTCTGGTAAGCAGATTGTGAGCACGTTGGTGTGGTGTGCCTTCATTTTCTGTTTTTGCACACTGAAGCTTGGTGGCGGTTTCATCTCATTTCTACCTTCATCCAATGTTGATTGCCTTCAATTGTTGGACTTTTATTTGTTATTGCACTGTAGCGCTGCATTTTTTGAATTTATTAATGGCTGTGTGTTAGTGTAAATTTGCTGTCCCCTCAAAATAACTTAACACACAGCCATTAATAAATTCAAAAAATGCAGCGCTACAGTGCAATAACAAATAAAAGTCCAACAATTGAAGGCAATCAACATTGGATGAAGGTAGAAATGAGATGAAACCGCCACCAAGCTTCAGTGTGCAAAAACAGAAAATGAAGGCACACCACACCAACGTGCTCACAATCTGCTTACCAGAAAGTGGAAAATAACAAGCAATGTAATCAAATGATGCAGAGGGTCAGATGTTGAGGGAAGGACACTCCAAATCAGATGGTTCGATCATAGGGAAGACCAACATCACTAATGTCAAGGCAATTTCCAGAGTATAGATGTGGAGCTGTGCAAATCTCAGCCAGAAGTTTTACCCAATGAGAGAAAAATGAGGCAGCATAGTGAAGCCCGTAAGGTAAAAAACATAAGCATTTATGGTAGTCTACTTACAAATAGCAGGTAACATCAAGGCATATAAAACAATTCCGCGGCTCTCAGCGTGCTTGCATCGGCCAGCCTGACATGTTTCATCCTATGTGGATATCATCAGAGGATGAAACATGTCAGGCTGGCCGATGCAAGCACGCTGAGAGCCGCGGAATTGTTTTATATGCCTTGATGTTATCTGCTATTTGTAAGTAGACTACCATAAATGCTTATGTTTTTTACCTTACGGGCTTCACTATGCTGCCTCATTTTTCTCTCATTGGGTAAAACTTCTGGCTGAGATTTGCACAGCTCCACATCTATACTCTGGAAATTGCCTTGACATTAGTGATGTTGGTCTTCCCTATGATCGAACCATCTGATTTGGAGTGTCCTTCCCTCAACATCTGACCCTCTGCATCATTTGATTACATTGCTTGTTATTTTCCACTTTCTGGTAAGCAGATTGTGAGCACGTTGGTGTGGTGTGCCTTCATTTTCTGTTTTTGCACACTGAAGCTTGGTGGCGGTTTCATCTCATTTCTACCTTCATCCAATGTTGATTGCCTTCAATTGTTGGACTTTTATTTGTTATTGCACTGTAGCGCTGCATTTTTTGAATTTATTAATGGCTGTGTGTTAAGTTATTTTGAGGGGACAGCAAATTTACACTGTTATACAAGCTGTACATTAACTACTGTACATTGTAGCAAAGTGTCATTTCTTCAGTGTTGTTACATGAAATGGTATAATAAAATATTTTCAAAAATGTGAGGGGTGTACTAACTTTTGTGAGATACTGTATGTATGTGTGTTTGTGTGTGTGTGTGTATGTGTGTATATATATATATATATATATATATATATATATATTAGTATAGTGGGGATACAGATTATAGTGAAAGGGACTAAAGCAAACAGGAATTGGTTACAATACACAGGCATCAAATGGCAATCTTGACAATCTGTGGACCGTAAACAAATAATCAGTGACAAATACACTCATCTCTTACCTTAGCTCTTACTGTTCTTACAGCAGCCAACTCTGTTACCATCCACCTTTTCTTTCTGTGCGTACATTCTTCTCCTAAGTGCTGATCCTGCTATGCATGGTGTCCGCTGCTATTCACTGTCACCTAGCTGAAATCTCTAAGCAATCCTGCTGACTGTGCCTGCTTTCATGTGGCACCCTGCAGCTGCCTGTACCCTTAATAGATCACAACTACTGCTTCTTCCTAGGTACTCAACTTTATACATCTTCAGATAAAATGTTCAGATTATTTTTACAATACGCCGGGTATTTCATTGCTTTATAAACGATATATAATTTATAGCTGTATCCTTTACTCTTTTTTAATTTGGGTTGTTGGACAGGTGGACCCCTTGCTAGAGAAGCACAGAGAACAGTTGGTTATTGAAGTGGGACGTAAATTGGACAAATCTCGCATGATTCGCTTTGAAGAAAGAACTGGATTCTTCTCCTCCACAGACCTGGGCAGAACTGCAAGCCACTTCTACATTAAATATAATACCATAGAGGTAATACATTCCTTTACAAGGTTTTATTTTTTATTGAAAATATTCAAGAATACAATATTGGACAAACAGCATAGTCCAAAGCATGTTTGGATTCAAAAGAGAATAATCAATATAAGGCAACAATATATAACACACATCCTTAAAGATTGGCTAATGACCTCCACCCCCTTCACCTCTCACACCCCGCATGGGATCAGACTGTGCGAGAGGTAGCTGGGTGAGTCAGCCTGGGACTTCTGAGTCATTTAGTGTGTCAATATAGCAGTGATGCGGTCATATAGAAAGAAACCTATAAATTGAAGCTCTGGACCTATAATACAGCTTATAAGCCAATTGAACTGTAAGCCAAGGTGAGAAAAGAAAACCCCCTCTCACCTTAGCTTGTTTAGGCTAAATTGTAGGAATAACAAAAAGAACCTTAGCCAAAACTTTGCAAAGTGTTAGCCTGCAGAGGCTCATGGCTGCACCGAGTGCAGGGAGGAGCAGGGAAAACTGAAGCTGGAAGACAGGGGGAAAGAGAGGGTTGGTGAGTAAGATAAGGATGGGGAGGAACGAATTTCACGGGAAGCTGGAGGAAGGGAAGGCTTGGATGTGGCGTCAATTGGGCAAGTGCTGAGGGCCTCAATTCCAAAGTCAAAGAGATACTCTGATATGTGTAGCCCAAGGTTCCCAGGTGAGTTTAAATTTATCAACCGTGTCAAGGAAGGTGTTGGAAAAATTTTCCTGGGACATTATCCAGGAGATTTTTTGTTTGGTCAGGCTGTATGAAACTAAAGGAGATTTCCATGCTCGGGCAATAGTAATTTTGGCTCCTAGAACAATGAAGCGAATTAGGGCCTGGGTTGGTTTGGGAGTTTTTGGGATCTGACGATTGAGGAGTGCGAAAGTGGGGTCTTGCTTAACCGCAATTCCAGTGGTTTTGCGGATTAGGTTAAAAATTCTGTTCTAAGGCTCTTCAGGTCTGCTTTAATAGATGATGAGATCTGGGTAGCGTTTTGGGCTAGTCCTGCAGCTAACATTTTCTGAGAAGCTGTTGAGAAGCTGGGCCATATCAGTGGGGTAGGCTGGATGCAGAGGGTAGGCCTGCTGGGAGCCTGCATGGCTGAGCGGAGAATTCAGCATGGGGGTATGCAGGAGTTCTGTCATTGTCCTGCTGAGGAGCGATTCAGTGGAGGCTGGAGAGGCTCCGCGAGGAGAGGGGTTACTCACAGGAGTTGTCAGCAAGGAGTAGGCTTGCTGGTTTGTCGGTGGTGGGTCCGCTATGGAGTCCTAGTCCTCCGAGCCTCCAAATGGTGGCGCCGGAGTCGCCATCTTGGGAGCTGTGGGGTCGGGTAGGCTGAAATCGAGTTGCCGGCTAACCTCCTTCTTGGGGTGGTCTCCCGGCATGCAGGCAGTTGCACTGATCCTTCTGTGAGAGGAGGGGGTCTGTCGGGGGGGGGGGGGGGTCCCGCTTGGTTTAGGTGGCGTGGGGACCGTAGAAGGCCGGAGCAGGTAGGAGATCCCGGCTAGTGCGTCTTCCCGGAAGTCCCGTGCATGCGCACTCTGGTTTTATTTATCTTATATTATAATAATTTACAAAAAATAAATAAAAATGTATCCTACCAAAGTATTCAGTAATTTAAAATATACACTGGTTTAATGTTAAAAGCTCAAGTTCTCTATGTGTCCATATTTACCTGTCCCTTATTATTATACTGATCTGAACAGCAGGTAGTTAACCCTAGAGGCTTACTGCTCTAAGTTCTGCAAGTTATTTTAGCCTGAATGACTCTGAAGTATAATGGAAGTGTGGACTACCCTCTCCCAGCTTTTTTTACATGCTCACAGACTGTGGCATGACACTGCACATTTGTACCTCTTCATTTGGAATTTTGCTTGTTCCACCATATAATCTTCAGAGATTAGGTGTTTTATGAACAATCACTTCTTTGAACTCGATACTTCCCATGTTTTTTTTTTGCTTGCTGCAGTTATCTTCATAGAGGCCTGGTTAATTGCACTTTGGGTACTCGGTACAAACTTTGATATTGGTCCACGGCTCACCCTCATGGATAGTTTGAAAGTATTTCCATCCATGTTTCAGGCACTTGATGATATACAGTATGTTTTATATGTTTTAATCTGAGAATGTGTCTGACCTCATTCGTGGTGGCCCACTCACCCCCCGGATATTGTGGAACAGTTCTCCTATTAAGAGACACAACCCTGTGGTTAGCCTCAACCCTTGGTTTTTTTTTCGACTGACCCCATAGGTTTGTTTAGGCAATTTTTTTATTTGTATTGTTGTTAATATGTTGGTTCACCGTCCATTGTAATTTGTTACCCAGATGTACAGGGCATCTGACTTTATTTTTAAGGGGTGAATAGATTGCATGTTTTCTTATATAATGTTCGAGGGTTCTGTTCTCCTAATAAAAGTAATAGACTTTGGGCAAAATGCAGGTGCATTAACCACTTAACGACCGCTCACTGTATATATACGTCGGCAGAATGGCACCGACAGGCACAATCACGTAGAGCATACGTGATTGCCTTTGTATAGTTGGGGGGTCCAATCGGACCCCCCTTCTGTACAGTGAGCGGTGGCTAAGTGTCCGGGAGCGTTCCGGGATGAGGGGGCAGCCATTCGTTTCTGGCCACCCCCTCGCGATCGCTCCCGGCGAATGGAAATGCCCCCTCTGTCTGTGTCAGACAGAGGGAGCAGGAGGAAGTGATGTCATCTCTGGTGCGGCGCTCACATATACCGAGCGCCGTACAAGAGAAGACATCAGGTCAGTGCACACAACACTACACTGATACCAGGACACATAGGGACATAAATCGCCCCCCCAGATCACCCCCCCCCAGCCCCCTGTCAGTGTCACTGATTGCAGTGACCATTTATTTAGTGATCACTGCAATCAGTGACATTTGTGACTGTAAAAGTGTCACCAAAGTTTAGTCTTAGGTCCAGTGTAGCCCCCTAACCCCCCCTAATAAAGGTTTAACCCCCTGATCACCCCCCAGATAACCCTTTCACCGCCTATCACCACTGTCGCTTAGCGATCATTTTTCTGATCGCTGTCTTAGCGTCAGTGATGCCGATCGGCAGCCAGTAATTTTTTTTAGGTTCGCCGCAGGTTTTTATAGCGTCAGGTACCCCAATATATTATCTAATAAAGGTTTAACCCCCTTGATTGCCCCCCAGGTAACCCTTTCACCCCCTCTCACCACTGTCACTAAGCGATCGTTTTTCTAAACGCTGTCTTAGTGTCTGTGATGCAGATCGGTAGCCGGTATTTTTTTTTAGGTTCGCCGCAGGTTTTTATAGCGTCAGGTACCCCACTATATTATCTAATAAAGGTTTAACCCCCTTGATCGCCCCCCAGGTAACCCTTTCACCCCCTATCACCACTGTCACTAAGCGATCGTTTTTCTAAACGCTGTCTTAGTGTCTGTGATGCAGATCGGTAGCCGGTAATTTTTTTAGGTTCGCCGCAGGTTTTTATAGCGTCAGGTACCCCAATATATTATCTAATAAAGGTTTAACCCCCTTGATCGCCCCCCAGGTAACCCTTTCACCCCCTATCACCACTGTCGCTAAGCAATTGTTTTTCTAAACGCTGTCTTAGTGTCGGTGATGCAGATCGTAGCCAGTAATTTTTTTTAGGTTCGCCGCATGTTTTTATAGCGTCAGGTACCCCAATATATTATCTAATAAAGGTTTAACCCCCTTGATGGCCCCCCCAGGTAACCCTTTCACCCCCATCACCACTGTCGCTAAGCGATCGTTTTTCTAAACGCTGTCTTAGTGTCGGTGATGCAGATCGGTAGCTGGTAATTTTTTTTAGGTTCGCCGCAGGTTTTTATAGCGTCAGGTACCCCCATATATTATCTAATAAAGGTTTTAACCCCCTGATTGCCCCTAGTTAACCCTTTCACCAGTGATCACCATATAAGTGTTACGGGTGACGCTGGTTAGTTAGTTTGCTTTTTATAGTGTCAGGGCACCCGCCGTGTATATAACCCAATAAAGGTTTAACCCCCTGATCGCCCGGCGGGTGATATCAATTAGGTTTTAGCGTCAGAGAGGGTCTGAGTCACACCCCAGGCAGCGTCAGGTTAGTGCCAGTAACGCTAACACCCACGCGTGAAGCATACACCCCCCTTAGTGGTATAGTATCTGAACAGATCAATATCTGATCTGATCAGATCTATACTAGCGTCCCCAGCAGTTTAGGGTTCCCAAAAACGCAGTGTTAGCGGGATCAGCCCAGATACCTGCTGGCACCTGCGTTTTGCCCCTCCGTTCAGCCCAGGCCACCCAAGTGCAGTATCGATCGATCACTGTCACTTACAAAACAAAAACACACATAACTGCAGCGTTCGCAGAGACAGGCCTGATCCCTGCGACTCCAGTGCTGTAGGAGGTGATTTCACCACCACAGTTAAAAAAAAAAAGCAAATATGCCGAAGCATTGGGGCAGCAGGGGCGGAGGAGCGATTTTGCTCCTAATGCCGCGTACATACGGTCGAAATTCCGACGGAGGCTTGCCCGTGGAAAAGTCCGACCATGTGTGTGCGGCATAACTTTTTTGCGGGAGGATGCCCCCATGCTTCGGCATATATAAATGGTGCGTGTATGCCCATCATTGGAAGTGGGTGGATGAAGGGCGGTATTCTAATGGTGGGCATACCCACCGATCAATCTCTTTTTTCGTTCAGCCAACTGGCTGCATGAAATAAAAAGATTACAATACATGTCCAACAAGGACCAGCAACTTACTGGTATGTTGCTGGACTTTGAATGTTTATACCAGAATGATGCCTGCGGGTTTAGGTATCATCTTGGTATCATTCTTTTCAGCCTGCGGCCGGCTTTCATGTAAAAGCAATCCTAGCGGCTAATTAGCCTCTGGACTGCTTTTACAAGCAGTGGGAGGGAATGCCCCCCCCCCCGGATATAAAAAGCGCCATTGGGAAAGCATTTTATCACACCGATCTTGGTGTGGTCAGATGCTTTGAGGGCAGAGGAAAAATCTAGGGTCTAGAAGACCCCAGTTTTTTCAAAAAAAGAGTACCTGTCACTACCTATTGCTATCATAGGGGATATTTACATTCCCTGAGATAACAATAAAAATGATAAAAAAAAAATACTTGGAAGGAACAATTTAAAAATAAAATAAAAAAGCAAAATTAATAATAAAAAAAAAAAAAGCACCCCTGTCCTGCCCTGCTCTTGCCCAATGGCGAACGCAAGCGTCGGTCTGGCGTCATATGTAAACAGCAATTGCACCATGCATGTGAGGTATCACCGCGAAGGTCAGATCGAGGGCAATCATTTTAGCAGTAGACCTCCTCTGTAAATCTACTGGGGTAACCTGTAAAGGCTTTTAAAGGCTTTTAAAAATGTATGTAGTTTGTCGCCAATGCGCGTTTGTGAGACATTTTAAAGCATGTCGTGTTTGGTATCTATGTACTCGGCCTAAGATCATCTTTTTTATTTCATCAAACATTTGGGCAATATAGTGTGTTTTAGTGCATTAAAATTAAAAAAAGTGTATTTTTTAACCCAAAAAATGCGTTTGAAAAATCGCTGCGCAAATACTGTGTAGAAAAAAAAAACATTTTAATCTGTAGGGCCTTTGCTTTAAAAATATATATAATGTTTGGGGGTTCAACATAATTTTCATGTAAACAAAAAGTGTCAAAAAGGGCTTTGTCTTCAAGTGGTTAGAAGAGTGGATGTAAGCTTCCTAATGTTGTGTATAAAATGCCAGAACAGTTCAAAACCCCCCCAAATGACCCCATTTTGGAAAGTAGACACCCCAAGCTATATACTGAGAGGCATGTCGAGTCAATGGAATATTTTATATGTTGACACAAGTTGCGGAAAAACGACAATTCTTTATTTTTTTTTGCACAAAGTTGTCACTAAATGATATATTGCTCAAACATGCCATGGGCATATGTGGAATTACACCCCAAAATACATTCTGTTGCTTCTCCTGAGTACGGGGATACCACATGTGTGAGACTTTTTGGGAGCCTAGCCACGTACGGGACCCCAAAAACCAAGCACCGCCTTCAGGCTTTCTAAGGGTGTAAATTTTTGATTTCACTTCTCACTGCCTATCACAGTTTCGGAGGCCATGGAATGCCCAGATAGCACAAAACCCCCCCAAATGACCCCATTTTGGAAAGTAGACACCCCAAAGCTATTTGCTGAGAGGTATTGTGAGTATTTTGCAGATCTCGCTTTTTGTCACAAAGTTTTGAAAATTTAAAAAAAAAAAATATATATATATATATTTTCTTTCTTCATTTTCAAAAACAAATGAGAGCTGTAAAATACTCGCCATTCCTCTTAGCAAATAGCTTGGGGTGTCTATATTCCAAAATGGGGTCATTTGGGGGGGTTTTGTGCGATTTTGGCATTTTATGGCCTTCGAAACTGTGATAGGTAGTGAGGAGTGAAATCAAAAATTTGTGCCTAGAAATCCTGAAGGCGGTGCTTGGTTTTCGGGGTCCCGTACGCGGCTAGGCTCCTAAAAAGTCCCACACATGTGGTATCCCCGTACTCAGGAGAAGCAGAAAAATGTATTTTGGGGTGTAATTCCACATATAACCATGGCATGTGTGAGCAATATATCATTTAGTGACAACTTTTTGTAATTTTTTTTTTTTTGTCATTATTCAATCACTTGGGACAAAAAAAAATATATTCAATGGGCTCAACAGGCCTCTCAGCAATTTCCTTGGGGTGTCTACTTTCTAAAATGGGGTCATTTGGGGGGGTTTTGTGCTATTTTGGCATTTTATGGCCTTCGAAACTGTGATAGGTAGTGAGGAGTGAAATCAAAAATTTGCGCCCTTAGAAATCCTGAAGGCGGTGCTTGGTTTCCGGGGTCCCGTACGCGGCTAGGCTCCCAAAAAGTCCCACACATGTGGTATCCCCGTACTTAGGAGAAGCAGCAAAATGTATTTTGGGGTGAAATTCCACATATAACCATGGCATGTGTGAGCAATATATCATTTAGTGACAACTTTTTGTAATTTTTTTTTTTTTTTTAGTCATTATTCAATCACTTGGGACAAAAAATAAAAAATTCAATGGGCTCAACATGCCTCTCAGCAATTTCCTTGGGGTGTCTACTTTCCAAAATGGGGTCATTTGGGGGGGTTTTGTACTGCCCTGTCATTTTAGCACCTCAAGAAATGAGATAGGCAGTCATAAATTTAAAGCTGTGTAAATTTCAGAAAATGTACCCTAGTTTGTAAACTCTATAACTTTTGCGCAAACCAATAAATATACGCTTCTTGACATTTTTTTTACTAAAAACATGTGGCTGAATACATTTTGGCCTAAATGTATGACTACAATTGAGTTTATTCGATTTTTCTTATAACAAAAAGTAGAAAATATCATTTTTTTTCAAAATTTTCGGTCTTTTTCCGTTTATATCGCAAAAAATAAAAATCGCAGAGGCAATCAAATACCATTAAAAGAAAGCTCTATTTGTGGGAAGAAAAGGAGGCAAATTTCGTTTGGGTACAACATTGCATGTCCGCACAATTTACAGTTAAAGCAGCGCAGTGCAAAATTCTGAATTCACCTCTGGTCCTTTAGCTACCAAATGGTCCGGGGCTTAAGTGGTTAAACCACAGGTAATAGGGCTCATTCATGTTGGCATTCAGTCCCATGCAGCGCACCGAGTTATTTGTTTTACTGCCACTGAGTTGCATCCAGGCAGCCCAAATTAAGTGAATGGGTATGTATCGATTGTACAAACTAGCCTGCACAGTCCAGTTTTTAGGTATACAGGGGCGGGTGCACAGGCCTAGATGCAGTATTATACTATACTAGATTGAGTTGACCAAGGGTGTATTACTTGTGGGAGGAGATCTTCCTGTAAGCCCAAAGCCCATATTCGATACCTCTTCTAGGAAGTCTTCTATATCAACAGTAATCTTGAAAAACTTTAGGAATGTTCCTAGATTAAAAGTCCTCTGGATCACTATTTCCAACCATGTATCAGTCCCAAGTTACTTCATATTGGCACAATCCATGAAGTGCTTATGGAGACTAAATGAAAATCTTGTAGAGGAGTTAGAAAATGCTTTGAATGAGATGTTGAAGGTTACACTCTGAGAGGTTCACAAAGCCGACATTAAGGCTGGGTTAACATATGTGTGAATTGGATGCTGGTTTCCCCCTCGTCCAATTCACATGACATGCGAGTGTGACCGGCTCTCCATGGAGCCGGTTAACACAGGTCCAGGGTGGCAGCGGAGCAGATTGCAAAAGGGTCCTGGTCCTGTGTCTCAGAAACATTTCTACACTTGTAATGGGAATGTCCCATAATCAAACCTTTTCTTCTGCGATAAGAAAGGTTAGGAACCAGTATCTTCAACTCCAGGTCCAAATTAACCCCCTGGTGCTGTTAATTCACACTAGTCCTACCTCTATTAAATTGTATAAAAAGTTCCAACACCTCACCTCTTAAAGGATAAGTTCACTTTTGTACTTTATACACATCTTTTTGCAGGTAAAAAAACGAGTTTTTTTTGTTTTGTTTTTTATCTAGAAGCCTGTAAAGTACAGCAGATTGCAGGTGCAATCTCATGCTCCTGCAGAATGTTAGTGTAGCTGTCTGCACGTACCTCATATAGGCAGCCAGTTAATGAATGACCTAAAGAATCAATGAACTTCCTAGAGAGCTCATTAGTGCCCTGGTAGTTAATTGAGAACTACAAGTCATCAGCCACAGTGGCTGATGGTAGTTGTAGTTCCCACATTTGCAGAACTCTGTGAATGAATTTCTGGATTACCCTCTGCACACTGCTATATACCCTTTCTAGAAGAAAATGCAATGCACCACTTTGTGCATGCGTTAACAGATGAGTTGTGGTGTGAATGAGCCGTTAAACTGTCTCCCTCAATTGACAAAAAAAAAAAAAAAGTATTATAATCCGTATATTCACATTTCAAGCTCCTTTTCATTTGATTAATTGTTTACTGTGAAATAATGGCAGTGGTTCCTAGTTGTTTTTTTATTGTGTCCTTTTTAATATAATTTATGTATAAACAGACCTATTGTATGTCTGTTAGTCATTTTAAACAAGGACCAATTTGCGAGAATCTGATACCAATTTGGTGCTCGGAGGCATCCATAAAGTGCTATGAATTTGAGCAGTGGTGTGAATGTGCTGCCAGAATGACTGGCAGAGGTCCTAATGCATAGTGAGAAGTGGAGCTTTGAGGTAAGGAGACAAATAATGCCATTGAAGTGCTTTGGCTTGTTCTCAGCAGTGCTGTGCCAGAGTAAACTGGATTTATTTCAATTGAAGCATAATGTTTTTATGTTTAGAAATTACTATTTCTTGTTGCTGTGTAAAATTTCTGTTTCTTCGCTTAAAATGGTGCTTTGTTTTTGTGAAGAATAAATTCTGTTTTAACTTTTTTTTTTAAATAAGAATTATGACATATTGGCTGTTTGGCAAGGAATTGTTACAGGTTCAAAAAGCATATGTATACAAGAGTTTTGGTGAACTAGCCTTGTTGTGTCCTAACAAATAGTCCCAACACTCCTAGAGGACAGAGTTATAGATCAAGTCTTTAAGGTGATCATGAACAGTGCATAAACTGTCATTAGCAAACCTTGTGGAGACCAGTCACTTAGAAGTTTGAGGTCCTGTTTTGTGTTATATAGCCTGGTTGCTAGGCCTGGAGGTCATATTGGGCTATATATATAACCCAAATTAATGTCATACTAAGGCCCTGCTAACTTGAGATCCATGTGGGGGTCTTGGACTGTTTATAGCTCAATCAGTTAATTCCCCTACTGAATGGTGCTTGTAGCCTATTTGTAGACCGTCTCGCAGGGTTGTCGAACTCCATTTCATCGAGGACCACATCAGCATTATGATTGCCCTCAAAAGGGCCGGTTGTATCTGTAAGATTAGATGTCCAGCACATCCCCTCCCCTTACATTAGATGTTAAAAGCCATCAGAAGTTGAGTCCCCTACTTTCCCTTACATCACAGTGCACCCCCCTTTCCTTAAGCTGCTGCTGGGAAGAAGCTGGATGCATTGCTTAAAAGCAGAAATTAAGGGTCTTGAGGAGGACCAGAGGAGGGCGAGGGCCACATGAAATGGCCTGGAGGGCCGGATTCGGCCCGCAGGCCTTGTGTTTGACACCTGTGGTCTATAGTATATGGCCATTTGCTGGTGACTATTAAAAATCTGATAAAGGGTAACCTGTAGGTTAAGGCTGAGCTTGACCTTTAGTTTTCAATAGTTTTCCAGGGAAGCAAAAGCTTTTATTCCAAGAATCCCAGTTATTACCTGAAACAGAAAGGACACACACATGCACATTCCTGTTCAAACTACAGTGGATATGTATGATTTGTTCTGCTAAGCTTTAATCCAGTGCCTCTTTCCTACTGACAGCTGGTGACTCACAGCCACCACTCTCTTCTCAGAGAAGACCGAGAACTGAGCGATCAACAGTCATGTGATCTCTCTGTTCTCGATGTTAAAGTTGGCAGCACGGAGGTGAATTTGTTTTTTCTTTCTTTTAGAATACCACACTTCTCCTTTAAAGAGGAGGTCCACTTTTGAGTGGAACTTTGCTTTGAGTGAGGTTTTTTTAGACGTATGTAAAGTTTGAAAATTGCTGAAATAGAAGTGTCTGTGAAGTGGAAGTAGCCCACCAGAAAATTTTTACTTTCTCTGTTTGTCCTTGTAAAAATTATCACTGGTACTAAAAGTAAGAAAAATCTACATTTTCAGTGGTCACTAGAACAGAAATAGAGGGAAACTCTTCCAATGGGTGAAAACTTGTTTTGGTGACAACTGTCTAAGAGGAGATTTCCTTCACTTCCTCTTGTAATCTACAGAACGTCAAGTACAGAAATCCTTTGAATGGAACACAGATGGCAAAAAACCTGATGGATTTTAAGTATTTTCTATTAACTATTCCAAAATGGAAAAAAAAAGATATACTTTTACAGTGGGGAAAATAATTATATGATCCCCTGCAGATTTTGTAAGTTTGCCCACTTACAAAGAAATGAAGGGTCTATATTTTTTTATAATAGGCATATTTTTAATGATGGAGACAGAATATCAACCAAAAATCCAGAAAAAAATACATGACACAAATGTTATAAATTGAGTTGCAGTTCATTGAGTAAAATAAGTATTTGATCCCCAAGCAAAATATGACTTGGTACTTGGTGGAGAAAACCTTGTTGGCAAACACAGAGGTAAGACGTTTCTTGTAGTTGGTTACCAGGTTTGCACACATCTCAGGAGGGATTTTGGTCCGCTCTTATTTACAGATCTTCTCTAAATCCATAAGATTTCTTGGTTGTTGCCTGGCAATTCAAAGTTTCAGCTCCCTCGATAAATTTTCTATAGGATTAAGGTCTGGAGACTGACTAGGCCACTTCATGACCTTTAATGTGTTTCTTCTTGAGACACCACTTTGTTGCCTTGGTGGTATGTTTTGGGTCAGTGTCATGATGCAAGACCCATCCATGACCCATCTTTAGTGTTCTGACTGAGGGAAGAATGTTCTTCAAGATTTTACAATACATGGCCCCGTCCATTGACCCCTCAATGCAGCAAAGTATGTCTGTACCTTTAGGAGAGAAACAGCCCCAAAGCATAATATTTCCACCTCTGTGCTTGACTGTAGGGATGGTGTTCTTAAAGTGGAGTTCCATCCAAAAATTAAACTTCCACTTTTCGAATTCCTCGAAAGATACCTGTGTATTCCATGTACTTGCTCCCACTTCCGGGCATAGATAGCAGCAATATCCGTGGTGATCTACTCCATGTCCGCTTCACCCGCTGTATTCTGGGAGACACACAGGTCCCAGAAGACAGCAGGTACCAGTGAGATTGCGCATACACAGTAGGGAGCCAGGAAATGAAGCCTTGCCTTCCTGATTCCCTTACCGAATCTAGCGGCACCTCCACCCGATAGCGGAGGGACAGGTCAGCTTCGGGTGCCAACTATTCGGGCGCCCTAGACAGGTAAGTGTCCATATATTAAAAGTCAGCAGCTGACTTTATTAATTTTTTTCAGCGGAACTCTGCTTTAAGGTTATAGTCGGCATTTTGTTTCCTCGAAACACGGCGAGTTGAGTTAAAGGAGAGTTCCAGACTTTTTTTATGTTTATTAAAAGTCAGCAGCTACAAAAAGTGTAGCTTCTGGCTTTTAATAAACATACACTTACCTGCTCCACTGTCCAGCGCCGCGCCGCCTGGAGCTCCGCTCCTCTCCCCCCCTTCTCCGTCGGCGCCTCCATTCATTGTGTGGGCACCCGGCCGTGACAGCTTTCGGCTTCACGGCCGGGCACTCACTGCGCATGCGTGAACGGCGCAGCGCTCTCTGAATGGACAGGCGATCGCCTGGGACCTGTCACGTCCCAGGTGATCGCCTACAGGGAGGGGCCACCACAAGGCGATATGACGTATCGCCTAGGCGAGCCCAGGGCGGAAGGAGGAAGTGGGACAGGAAGTCCCACTCCTACTGAAGCCCCCACTCCCCCCCAAAAAAAATTACATGCCAAATGTGGCATGTAAGGGGGCGAGGAGTGGAAAAAGCAGAATTTCCAAATTTGGGTGGAACTCCGCTTTAAGGCCAAAGAGCTCCATTTTGGTCTCATCTGACCACAGCACTTTCTCCCAATCCTTTTCTGTACATGTGCCTTCTTGAGCAGGGGGACCTTGCGGGCGCTGCAGGATTTTAATCAATGGCAGCGTATTGTGTTACCAATGGTTTATTTGCTGACTGTGGTCCCAACTGTCTTGAGATCATTCA
The DNA here is from genome assembly GCA_029206835.1 of Rana muscosa. NCBI lineage: Eukaryota > Metazoa > Chordata > Amphibia > Anura > Ranidae > Rana > Rana muscosa. The sequence continues at coordinate 527,519,482 of CM055122.1, forward strand.
CAAGCTCCTCCTGTGTAGTTCTGGACTGATCCATTACTTTTCTTATGATCATCCTTACCCCATGAGGCAAAATATTGCACGGAGCTCCAGACCGAGGACAATTGATGGATATTTAGTTTTTTTTACATTCGTGAATAATCGCTCCAACAGTTGTCTCCTTCTCACCAAGCTTCTTGCTGATGGTCTTGTAGCCCGGTCTAGCCTTGTGCAGGTCTACAATCTTGTCCCTGACATCCTTGGACAGCTCTTTGGTTTTGCGCATGATGGTGAGATTTGGATAGAATAAAGATATTCTGTGGACAGGTGTATTTTATACACATAACAAGCTGTCGTTAGGAGCACCTTCTTAAATTGACAAGACTAATCTGTGTACCACATGAGCACATACTGTAGCCAGTCTGTGAAAGACAGAATTATTGGTGGTAGGTAGGGGGATCAAATACTTATTTTACTCACTGAACTGCAACTCAATTTATAACATTTGTATTGTGTGTTTTTTCTTCTGGGTTTTTGGTTGATATTCTGTCTCTATCATTTAAAATACACCTATGAAAATGATTAGACTCTTAATTTCTTTGTAAGTGGGCAAACTTACAAAATCTGAAGGGAATCAAAAAAAAAGTTTCCTGACCGGGAAGCTGCTGATTATGGCGTAGGTAAAGGCCCCTTTCACACGGAGGTCCGTTCAGGTCCGCCTGTCAGTTTTTTAGGCGGACCTGAAACGGATCCTCCTTGCACCCCTATGGAAGCACGGATGTCAGCGGAGACATGTCCGCTGACATCCGCTCCGCTCCGCCAAAGTGTGACGGAGGAAAACCCTATTTTTCCTTCCGTCGGCGGAGCGGATCGGATGACAACGGACTCTACGGTCCGTCATCATCCGATTCCCCATAGGGGAGAGCGGCGCTCTGACAGGGCGGTCCCTGCACAGTGTGCGGGGACCGCCCAGTCATCCGTCGGCTCAGCGGGGATCAACGGAGCGATCCCCGCTGAGCAAGCGGAGCTTCACGGGGCGGATCTGCACGGATCCGCCCCGTGTGAAAGAGCCCAAAGTGTGGATTATGTGCTGTTATGCTCCAGATTGCATGTGTTGTGTTGATGCAGTTTACAGAAATAATGGATTTGTTTCTAGGCACACCTGTCCTGCTATATTAAAATCATACTTTTGTGGTTACTGTGGTAAATGGTTTGCACATAATAACACAGACGTCTGATTGCAAAGGTAGACATATTATAGGACATACAGATACCCGCACTTAGTGTTTTCTGCCACAAGATGGTGGTGTTGCTTAGTTTGGGAAATTATTCTCTAGTTATCTATATATATATTTTTTTTTTTCAGGTTTTATAAATCACTGGCACTTGCTCAAGAAGCACTAAAAGTTCAAGAAAGCTGTATTGCGTTTAACGTGTATTTATTATTTTGTAGCAAAGTGTGCCGAAAGCCAGGTGATAAGATTCACAACGCTATCTTTTACTATCTAGCAACTGGCTAGGAAATCCCTCCTGTTGACTGATTATTTCTATTGATATCAGTTTATCAAGAAAGAGAAACTCTGCAGCACTCTGCATTTTCCTTTTAGGTCAAAACGGAGTTCCACCCACATAACTACTGCACAATTTATCATTAGGCACTTTTTTTTTATCAGCAATATATGAACCTTATTTTTGTTGGCCAATGCTCCGCTTCCGCTGTTCCTTGCCACGGTAAGGTACGTCATTTCCTGGGAGTTTCATCAATCCCAGAAGTCAATGGACATCCTCCACCTGCAGCTTTGTGGTATTCGTGTGCTGCACTCTCTATGATATGCGCAGGTGCGAGCGCCGTATCCCAGAAGAAGCAACAAGTGGGCTTCAGATGCTCAAGATGGGAGCCGGCTAACGGGGAAAAGCAAAGTACGCTTTTTAACATGAAAAAGACTGCTAAAACATACATTTATTTAACCTTCAAAATATTGAAGAGACTTTACATTCCTATTAATGTATTTATGAAGCATTGATGACTCATGATGTAAGCAGCTATGATCTTCCACAAATAAATAATCTGGAATTATTATCTGCGTTAAATGGTCCACCTACAAAATTCTTCTAACACTCACTGACTTACAGGGCAGGACTTAGGGTGGTGGGGGCCCCTGGGCTTGAGTCACTTTCAGGCCCTACCTTCTACACATTACGAAAAATGGGCGTGGTTCACGCAAAATAGTGGGCGTGGTGCAAATGGGCGTGTCTCGGAAGGGGGTGTGGTTAGAGTCTGAGATGAATGAGGGATGGAGGAAGAAAGAAAGAAAGAAAGATGGAGGGACAGCACGCCCAGATCCTACACCACAATAGCAATATGTGTATTCCAGAAAGTTTAGCAATCAGCAGATAAAGATACTCCAAACACCTGGTGTTAGCGCTTCAATCATCACGGCACCATGGTTGTTATGGTGTCAGGATGATTAAAGCGCATTATTTCTTATATTACATTGTAATATAAAATAAAATAGTTCAACTCACCATAATGCCGAATCAATGGGAGCCCCAAGCCTGTCACTTGCCACGTCGCCTGCCACCAGATGCCATCAGGTGTCCCCAGCAGAGTCCATCCTTACATCAGGCATTCCCAGTAGAGTCCCTCCTTACATCAGCTGTCCCCAGTGGTGTCACTAGGGTTGGTGTCCCCCGGTGCGGAAAAACATGGCGTTACCCCCTCCTCCCATAGTCCTCCCTCAGTACAGACCCTCCTCCATCTGTACAGACCCCCCCCCAAGGACAATTCACCCCCCCCAGGAGTACAGACCCGTCCAGGACAATTCACGCCCCCAGGAGTACAAACCCCCCCCTGGAAATTAACCTCCATCAGGCGTACAGACCCCCCCAGGACAATTCACCCCCCCATGACAATTACCCCCCCAGGAGTACAAACCCCCCCCTGGAAATTAACCTCCATCAGCAGTACAGACCCTCCCAGGACAATTCACCCCCCCCATCAGGAGTACAGACCTCCCCAGGACAATTCAACTCCCCCATCAGGAGTACAGACCCCCCCAGGACAATTCACACCCCATTCATGCACCTGGAGCCGCCCGGAGAGTTACTTGCTCAGACTGTCACTGACTCTCCGGGCGGCATGATGTGATAGGAGGCACTGACAGCCAGTGAGAGTGAGACAGCGCAGCGCCGGGACCTAGGACTCCATCGGACCTCGGGGCCACTCAGGATGCTCACTGTGCTCGTCTCCGCGCCATTTACAGAACCAAGAGGCGGAGCCTGGGTGGCAAGAAAGCGGCCAATAGAAATGGAGCTCCATTTCTATTGCAGCCGCTTTGATTGCCACCCGGGCTCCGCCTCTTGGTTCTCCCTTAACTGGTCTTCTGTAAAATGGCAGCGGATACAGAAATGATCAGTACCGCGGACCTCTAGCGGCAGCAAGAAAAAAAAAAGTTGGCAAGAATGCATCCTCATCCTCCCGGGGCCCCACTCAGCTGCGGGCCCCATAGCGCCCGCGTGGGTTGCTATGGCGGTAGTTCCGCCACTGATTGCAGGATGAAAAAAAAAGGAAGAAAACTTTAACAGGCAGGGGCCCCCTATTGGGCGGGGCCCATGGGCTTGAGCCCAGTCAAGCCCAATGGTAAGTCCGGCCCTGCTGACTTAGGATTTCTCCAAATTCACAGAAAGCATACACTGGAAGCTCACTAGGCCTATTGTTTATGCTTCATAGAAACGAATGAAGAAAGTTAGTAAGCGTCACCCTCTCAACCAGACTTACTGCATGGTCATGGACATGCCAGGGGTTGGCAGGAAATCTGGGAACCCAGCAGGAAAGCCTGTTATTTATGGTTTAAATTACGGTAGTTATTGCTATATAGTGTTCTAAATTAGTTGTTTAACCTTCCTGATGGTCAGAATTGCATCATTCACCCACAAGTCCAAGAGCTTTCACTTCATTGGAATTTTCATTGCACCTAGGGAATTTTTGTTTTAATAAACTGCAATATTGTGTTACTTTCTAAATAAATGATAATGCAAGATGCATTAATAGATTGGTCTTGTGGTATGGGTAGATGCTACAAATTTGCATTGCACTAAGAAATATTTCTCTTATGGTTAATTTACAGACATTCAATGAATTATTTGATGCCCACAAAACTGAAGCAGATATTTTTGCAGTGGTCTCTAAAGCTGAAGAATTTGAACAGATCAAGGTAAGATAACATCTACTAAATGTACACTTAACATAACAATTGATGATTTTTATGTCTGTTATCTGGCCACTTAACTTGTCCCTATTCATGTTTGGCTTAACCCATATCTAGATAATGCATGCACCAACACAGAAGCAGCTGTAGTGTACTCCTTTGAATCTGTGAATATATTGTCTATAGGCAACAGGTCCCCCCCTTTCAGGGAACTACCATGCTATTTATTGCTCTCTCCATTTTGTTACATATATTCATATACCAAAGCGTTTTTGTTTTGTTTTTTTTGTTTTTTTAGCTGAGCAGTGGTTCAACTCACTATACAACCCTTTGTAGTCTAATCCTTCCCTTTACAATTGTCTCACCATTCCTGATACACATAGGTGGTCTACATGTGCTATAAAATTTTTAGTGCCATCTGTACACTGCACAAGAATTTAGGACATTTCAACAGCTACAAGAGGGATTTTGATCCTCCCACTATTTTTTTTTCTGATACCAACTTTGTCATGAAGTCCGTATGCAATTTGAAACTCTTAACAATCCATTACCACCTTTGAAAAGTCCTTAAAGTGGAACGTTAGGCTGGGTTTTAAAAATTGGTCAACGTGCCAGATTTTTAATGCAGAAGAGACATGCTTTGTCTTTCCTGCATTAAAGCATATTACCTGCTTGTGCAGTAAGCTGCGCAAGTGAAGCTCACTGCACAAGTTTGGCAATGCAGAATCTGGCGGAACTCCTGCGAATGCAGGACATAATTTCCACCCGGGCAATGACAGTTGCTGGCGATCAGGATCCCAAAGTCGGCCACCCAAAGATGTCAGCGGCTGATGGGGAGCTCTGATGATGGCGCATTGCTGGATCTATGTGAGTATAATTCCGTTTAAGAACACCAGATACCACTAAATAAATTTCCATAAATTACTCTACACTTATCACTGGCTTTAAACCTAGATACCTAAAGTTTAACACAAATTATCTTTGCCAGACCTCCAACTTACTGACCAAGATTGGCTAGAATTAGAATAAACCTATAAAAACTTGGTAATTTCCTCTATGGAGAGTGAAATACAACTGAAGCTATTTCATCACAGCCACTTTACAACTGCCAGGTTACATAAAATGGGCCTGTTCCCTTTAGGGGCTGTGGTAAAATAGCTGATTTTTTTTACATTGTTTTTATACCGGTCATCATGTCTATAGCTTTTTACTGCTTTTAATTCCTCAGCTTTGGGACTTCCCAGTGTGTTACACCCCAAAAGTTGTCTACAGGGTGTCTTTGGTGACTGGTTGCCAAATATGAAAAACCATTATTATGTATCCCTTTGAGATACAGCAATAAGCCTAATGTCTTAACAAGACCGAGGCAACGTTGTACCAAAATCCAATTATAAGGAAGGATACCACATATACTTGAGCAGAACTCTGGCATGGAAGAAAGAATAGGTCAAACTTGGTACACTGCATGTATCCTTTATTTTTATGCTAGAAAAACAGTTCAATTAACATGAAGATGCCCCATCCCCCCCCCCCCCAATCTGTTGAAACTAAGAATAAAAATGACTAATGCCAGTCTCCTACTATACAAGCTTTCTTATGCGTTTAGGAAAAAAAAATTGGTTTTTGATAAAATCTGGGAGTATTTTGAGCACACATACACTTGCATCTCTATATCCAGGTTTTTGAATATTGTATGTAGACCAACAATATAATGGTTTTACCATCATGCTTGATATGTAATACCCATCATGGGTTTTATTATATCCTTATTGACTTATTATGAAATGACGTAAGAGACTAATCTGGTTATCATATTATTTATGTATACTATGGGGTCGATTTACTCAAACTGGAGAGTGAAAAATCTAGTGCAGCTGTGCATGGTAGCCAATCAGCTTCTAACTTCATCCTGTTCAATTAAAGTGGTTGTAAACCCACTTTTTTTTTTTTTGCCAACCTGTAAAAGAAAGGCATAATGAGCTATTATGACTAGCATGATAGCTCATTATGTACCACTTACCTTAGATCGGGGGCCCCGAGGCAGTCCGCGTCCCTCTGTCCAGCCGCAGACATCACTTCAGCGATAGCCGGAATGTTACTTCCGGGTATCGCCGCACCAGCCAATCACAGCGCCGCTCCGGCGCTGTGATTGGCTGGAGCGGTGAAGACGTCACTCTGCGCATGCGCGCGGGAGGCGTCCCATTCGGCTACGCCCAGCGATTGCTGGGAAGTAGCTGAGTTTGTGAATGGGATTAACCCCATGAATGCGCCGTTGTCTACGGCTCGCATGCGCCGTAGACAGCGGCGCCTGTCATTTTAGTAAATATCTCCTAAACCGTGTAGGTTTAGGAGATATTTCTTGCACCTACAGGTAAGCCTTAATCTAGGCTTACCTGTAGGTGCAAGTTGAAAAAGTGGGTTTACAACCACTTTAAGCTGTGTTAAAAAAATAAAAAAAACACTAGTAGTTGATCGGTTTAAATTTCACGCTAGTGCAAACGTATGTTGATGTTTCTATAATAGTCCATAATCGCCACAAACTTGACTCTCATAAAAATTATATATACAAAAATGTATATATTTTAAAAAAAATTATATAGTGTCCCAAAATGTGCCAAAAAAATATAAAGTAGTGAAAATCTGAAAACATTTATTTGTGACAAGATTAGTGTCCCAGCTAATTTTCAAAAAATCACCAAGTGCTTCCACCACCACATGAGTCCTTCACCAGTCTCTCTAGATCAAACACACTGAATAAATCAGCTGGTAAAATTATAAACCAGCGACTGGGCTTGTTCAAAGTATTCGTCAGTCAGAGTCTCATACAGCCATTTGTTATGTAGCAAGTGAGAGGAAAGTAAAGGGGAGGCTTTCCATAGCGTAAAAATGTTTCAGCAGGCTTTATTTAAAATAAACAATATTGCACTCACATGTTCCAAGTGCCTGCCCGACACTAGGGAATGCACGCTTAGCTCAAAAGAGTCGTTACACCTCGGTTGTATCACACAACATGGGCTCCGACCACTCCACGTGATATCATCAGCGTCCCTGCCCCACTCACCTTGATCTAGAGAGACTGGTGAAGGACTTACATTGTGGTGGAAGCACTTGGTAATTTTTTGAAAAATAGCTGGGACTCCTCTCACCACAAAGGAATTTTTTCATATTTTCACTACTTTATATTTTTTGGCACATTTTGGGACACTATATGAATTTGTGTGTGTGTGTGTGTGTGTATATATATATATATATATATATATATTTATTTATTTATTTATTGTAAAGTTTTGAGGATTATAGCTGCACAGGGACCAAGTGCATAAACCGTTTGAAACAAGGCTTTTATTTGCAAACATACCAAAAATAAAGCTTCATTCAGCACACAGGTAAAATATAAAACAAAGCCCACTTAGCTTCAGCATAAAATAAAGTCTGCTTGTCTTCAGCACAAAACAAATTAAAGAAAAGGCACATACAGTTTTGTAGATTGGTCTTCGCCCCAGAACTTCAAGAGTCCTTGCTGAATCTTTAGCAGCTTCCATCAAACACACAGCTCATCACAACAGGTGCAATCCCATACTCCTCCTCACCACCTCTAGCACCACTTCCTGTCTTATGAGCTGTTCTCTAGAGGCCTTTAACCCCCTGTGTGCTGACTCCCAGTGGTCATGGGTGAAGGCTCTTTCCCACCCGAATATCACTTTAGAGCCTCCGAAATTCTGGGCCACAAATAACTCTCTAGCAAGACAGAGAGGACTGCGAGCCAGTCTTCTCTGGACTACTTCTTTTGCCGGGAATTCCTCACCCATTCTGGGTGACCCCCTGAATACTATCACAATTCCCTTAAAGGGACCACAACCCAAATACTGGTGCTATATAGCACCCAACCTTGGCATCCTGTACAATATATATATATATACATATACACATACACATTTTTATGAGAGTCAAGTTTGTGGAGATTATGGACCATTATAGTAACACCAAAATATGTTTGCACTAGATATTTATATAGTCTTTACACAGCATTTTTTGCACAGTATTGGTTTGTACTAATATTTTTGCACTTTATAATTGCATTTTTGCACAGTAGATATTTACATTTCAGTAGATTATTAGTTGTGATATATTCATAGTATAGCAGTGAATATTTTGTATGGTGTAGAGGACTTTCCCTAATCTCTATTTCACAAATTTAATTACTTATTGGTATTGTCAATAATTGGGAAAACTGCAGTCCATTTAGATTATTGCGTACACATCTGTGGCGCTGTTATTTCTTTTTCGTACATCACGGGACACAGAGCGACTTAGTCATTACTAATGGGTTATATAGATACCTTCAGGTGCTGGCACTGGCAACTTCCAAAACCGGAAGTACCCTCCCCTATATAAGCCCCTCCCATCCGGGAGTACCTCAGTTTTTTGCCAGTGTCTAAGGTGTTGGCCAAAGAGTAACATGTGTTTTCACTGGGCTTGCGTACAGGTTCTTTTATGGGCCTCAGTAAGCTGTTCCGGATCCGACCAAAAAAGCTTCATAGCTAAACGGTCGGTACCCGGGCCTTGCAACAGAAGAGCAAGGTTTTGCCTGTAATGCCTCTCTTAGGAGGGCTGGACCCTGGGATCCAGAGCTCTGGTCATACCCACGACCAAGATGTTGTCTGTGCAGGGTGCTATACAGGTCCAGGGGAGTGGAATCCTTGGGAACCCGGTCCCTGAAGGTTTATATACAATGCCTGCCGTGAGAGGTGAAGTTTGGGCTTCTGTGGACCAAACAAAGTCCTGCGGCGGGGAAGAGGTAAGTGGGGGCCCCCAGGAACTTGGTTCTATTGGGGGACCCCCAAGCCTAATTTGTCTTTCTGTCTGTTACTTAACGGTATTCCCGCTAAATATCTGTGCATGCCTGTAACTACTGGAAAATGTAAAATTTTAATAGTAGTCAAGAAAAAAAAAAAAAAAGGGAGACCGCGGTACCTGTGTTAAACCACTAGAGGCCGCTGTGGTCCATTTTTCTTGTCATGTGGATCTTTTTCTTTTTAAGTCAAAAGATCCAGGCAGTTGGTAGGTTCTCTGAATCCACTTCCTCTGCCCTGTTGCTGCGCTCATCCACCGCACAGGCCCTCCGGCAAAAAGGGCCCTGGCTCCTAGTCCCTGCTTATTTTTCAAAAAAAGCGCCGAAGGCGCACGGGCGCGTGCGCGTGCACGCGCCTCCTATGTAGAGATGAGCGGAAAAAAGGGGCGGGGCTGGTGGATGACGCTCGATGCGCGCCGCGCCGCTTCTGCGCATGTGCAGGCGTCCCAGCATGGATAAAAGACACAGTACAAGTGTCAGCTGGATGCAAACAGAGCTAGCAACAAAACGGTGGCACACAGAGGCGGTTGATGCAGGCATCCCCATAGAAAGGCACTTTAGTGGACACCAGCTGGTATATAGCAGCAACTGTGCTAGACTATTACCAGTAAAAGTGGTGTATGACGACGAGAATACCTCAGCTCTGTGCTTAAAGGATATGTCGTCCAGACGCTCTGGAAATAAGTCTTCCAAGAAGCAAAAGGGGTCTCCATCGGGCTCTGAGGATTTTGGGCATGCTTGTACTGCACCAATCTCCCCTGAAATTTCAGAGGTTAGTAGCCGTAGGAACCCCGCAGGAGTACCTGGTGCTGCGGCTGTCCCCAGTCCACCTGCTCCTGTATATATAACAGAGGAGGTTTTTTCCTCAGCTCTGGGAGGATTGGAAGAGAGATTAACAGCATTGATCGCTGCTTCCCTGTCACAGGGAAAGCGCGTCCGATCTCCGTCTCCTCCTTCAGAGTACCTGTTAGTGGAGGAACAGCCCCACACAGAGATCGACCTGCCTCAAGGGGATCAGGATGAGGTTGATTCGGTTATAGAGGAATCAACAGTGGAAGAACCTTTCTCAGCATCTCAGGCTGAAAGATTATGGGTTCAGTCTCTGACTAACATGGTCAGATCAGCATTTAAAATGCCTCTTGCGGAGCCATCAACCACTACTGTCTCCTCGCTGGGGTCGCTAAAAGCTCCCCAGACTGTCTGTTCCTTCCCAATCCACCCCTTATTGGAAGGGCTTATTTACCAGGATTGGGAGCATCCTGATAAAATATTTACTCCCCCCAAGAGATTTCCGGTGATCTATCCCATGGAGGATAAGTTCATACAAAAATGGAAGGTGCCCACAGTGGACGCAGCCATCTCTTTTGTGAATAAATCACTGACATGTCCAGTAGATAATGTTCCAATGTTCAAAGACCCAATAGATAAAAAATTGGAGTCTTTACTAAAATCTGCTTTCTCTACAGCAAGCATGGTGACACAACCTGCAGTAGCAGCTATTGGGGTCTGCCAAGCAGTGAAGGATCAGTTGAAACAAGTCTTAAGGGACTTACCAGATCAGCAGGCTCTTGCCCTAGCTGACCTACCTAGAGCCTTGTGTTTTGCGGTGGACGCCATAAAGGATACAATCCAACAGGCCTCCCGCTTTACGCTGTCTGTAGTACATATGCGTAGGCTTCTATGGCTCAAAAACTGGTCTGCTGAGGCTCCCTGTAAGAAATTGCTGATTAGCTTCCCATTTCATGGAGAACGCTTATTTGGAGAAGATCTGGACAAGTATATCCAGAAAATTTCTACCGGTAAAAGTACACTCTTGCCGGTTAAGAACAAAGTTAGAAGTCCTTCTTTTAAGAGGCCTACTTCTCCAGTCCCTGGCACATCGGCTGTGAAACAGTTCGGACGGCCTCCGCGGTCAAATCCAGGGGGCAGAAATCAGGGACAAGCACAGGGTAACAAGAAACCCTGGGTCAAGAGAGGTACGAAACCTCCCCCCAAGTCATGAAGGGTTGCCCCCACTCAATCGGGTGGGGGGAAGACTTCAGTTGTTCACAGAGACCTGGCGGGACACCATCAGAGACAGATGGGTGATCTCCGCAGTAAGTCTGGGATACAAGCTGGAGTTAAAAGACACTCCTCCTGCCCATTTTATGAGGTCAAACGTGCCAAGCGATCCCCAGAAGAGAGGATCCCTCCTTCTGGCACTAGAACAACTATTGCTCCAAGGTGTAATCATGGAGGTTCCCTTGGAAGAATGCGGGTTCGGGTTTTACTCAAACCTCTTCACAGTCCCCAAACCAAATGGGGACGTGAGGCCCATATTAAATCTAAAAGGGCTAAACAAATTCCTACATATCAGGACTTTTCGGATGGAGTCGATCCGATCGGTGGCCACCGCCCTACAAGGGCAGGAATGGTTAGCCTCGATCGACATAAAGGATGCTTATCTGCATATTCCCATCTTTCCGGCCCATCAGAAATTTCTACGCTTTGCAGTAGAAGGGCGCCATTTTCAGTTCAGAGCCTTACCTTTCGGTCTGGCCACAGCACCACGAGTGTTCACAAAAATTCTGGCCCCACTATTGGCCAATCTAAGAACACGGGGTGTAACAATAATGGCATATTTAGACGACCTGCTACTAATAGACCACTCAGTGGAAAAACTGGAAGTAGCTATTCACGAGACAATCAAGTATCTGGGATATCACGGTTGGATTATCAACCGAGACAAGTCAGCTCTAAGACCAGTCAAAAGTTTGGAATACTTGGGGCTAAGGCTGGATTCAAATCAGAGAAAGATTTTCTTACCTCCAGAGAAGGTGTCGTCTTTGAAAGATTTGACCCACTTAGTGGGTACAAAAAGAAAACCATCCATACGCCTGTGCATGAGGCTGGTGGGAAAAATGGTGGCTTCATTCGAAGCAGTACCCTATGGTCAATTCCATTCAAGGAACTTGCAGAGGGCCATACTGTCAGCCTGGAACAAAAAAGTTCAGGCTTTAGACTTACCAATGTCCCTGTCCCCTTCCGTTCGCAAGAGCCTCCATTGGTGGTTGGTGCCCCAGAATCTGGAAAAAGGGAAACCCTTCAGTCCGGTTTCTTGGAAGGTGGTCACTACAGATGCCAGCCTCATAGGCTGGGGGGCAGTACTGGAGCAATGGTCTCTCCAGGGCAAGTGGTCAGAAGCAGAGAAGGCCCTGCCCATAAATCTCTTAGAGATACGAGCAGCTCGGTATGCCCTAGTAGCATGGACATCCAAACTCCAAGGGTCCCCTGTCAGAATTCAATCAGACAATGCCACAGCAGTGGCATATATCAATCACCAGGGTGGCACCAGGAGTCGTGCAGCCCAGAGGGAAGCGAATTGCATCCTGAAATGGGCAGAAAGATATGTCCCAGCCATATCCGCGGTTTTCATCCCAGGAGTGGAAAATTGGAGAGCGGACTTTCTAAGTCGCCAGCAATTATGCCCGGGGGAATGGTCTCTTCACCCCGAGGTTTTCCAGGCAATATGCCAGCGGTGGGGAACACCGGATGTAGATCTGCTAGCATCCAGATTCAACGCAAAGGTGGACAGATTTGTGTCTCGCACAAGGGATCCCCTAGCTTGCGGTTCGGATGCCCTAGTGTTCCCTTGGGATCAGTTCAAGCTGATATATGCATTCCCACCGCCACAATTGTTACCGCGATTAATCCGCAGAATCCGGGTAGAAAAGAAACCGGTGATTCTGGTGGCTCCAGCGTGGCCCCGAAGAGCATGGTACGCGGAGATCGTAAAGATGTCAGTGGGGAGTCCTTGGACCCTCCCACATCGTCCGGACCTGCTTTCGCAGGGACCGATATACCACCCTTCCTTACAAGCCCTAGGTTTGACGGCCTGGCTATTGAAGCCCACATTCTAAAAAAGAGAGGTCTCTCTAATCCGGTGGTATCTACCATGTTCAATGCCAGGAAGCCGGTATCCAGGCAGATCTATTATAGGATCTGGAAGGCGTACATCGCGTGGTGTGAGGCCAAGAAATGGCATCCGCGTAAGTACGTAATAGGTAGGATTCTGGACTTCCTACAGTGGGCATTGGATAGGAAGCTTGCCTTGAGTACTATCAAGGGTCAGATTTCGGCCTTGTTAATATTTTTTTCAAAGGCCCTTGGCTTCGCATTCACTAGTCAAAGCCTTTATACAAGGAGTGATGCGTATTAGCCCTCCGGTTAATATTCCCATATGTCCATGGGACTTAAACCTGGTTCTGTCGGTTCTACAGAAGCAACCATTTGAACCATTGCAGCACATTTCCTTGGTTCTTCTCACCAGGAAATTGATTTTCTTAGTAGCCATTTGTTCGGCTAAAAGGGTATCGGAATTAGCCGCCATGTCCTGTAAGGAGCCATATCTGGTTGTCCATAAGGACAGAGTAGTATTACGTCCTCACCCAGCCTTTCTTCCTAAGGTGGTATCGAGGTTTCATTTGAACCAAGATGTGGTTCTTCCTTCTTTTTTTCCCAAACCTACCTCGGTAGAGGAAAAGTTATTGCATTCTTTGGATGTAGTAAGAGCAGTTAAAGCTTATCTAAAAGCCACTGCTCAGATTCGTAGAACGGATACTTTGTTTGTTCTGCCGAAAGGCCCCAGAAAGGGTCAGGCAGCATCAAAATCTACTTTAGCCAAGTGGATTCGACAGGTCATAATACAAGCCTATGGCTTGAAAAGGAGACCGCCACCGTTCAAAGTTAGGGCGCACTCCACAAGAGCAGTTGGAACTTCATGGGCAGTGCATCACCAGGCCTCCCTGGCTCAAATCTGTAAGGCCGCAACATGGTCTTCAGTACACACGTTTACTAGGTTCTACCAGGTGGACGTTAGAAGTCAGGAGGATGTCGCCTTTGGGCGCAGTGTGTTGCAGGCCGCAAAAGATCCTCATGCCTGATGGTGCCCAGCTTAGGTATAGTGTATCCCCCCCCTCATTTGGCATTGCTTTGGGACGTCCCATTAGTAATGACTAAGTTGCTCTGTGTCCCGTGATGTACGAAAAAGAAAAAGGGATTTTTATAACAGCTTACCTGTAAAATCCTTTTCTTGGAGTACATCACGGGACACAGAGCTCCCACCCCTTTTTTTTTGGCGACACTTATTGCTTTGCTACAAAACTGAGGTACTCCCGGATGGGAGGGGCTTATATAGGGGAGGGAACTTCCGGTTTTGGAAGTTGCCAGTGCCAGCACCTGAAGGTATCTATACAACCCATTAGTAATGACTAAGTCGCTCTGTGTCCCGTGATGTACTCCAAGAAAAGGATTTTACAGGTAAGCTGTTATAAAAATCCCTTTTTTTTATATCATCTATGCAGAGCTGCACCAGACTTTGTACTCACCAGTTTTAGTAAATCAACCCCAATTTCTTTATAGAAAACTCAATAAATACACTATATTGTCAAAAGTATTGGAACACCTGCCTTTAGACGCACATGAACTTTAACCACTTAAGGACTGCCACCTGTACATATACGCCAGCAGAATGGCATGGCTGGGCACAAGCACGTACAGGTACGTCCTCTTTAAGTTGCCCAGCTGTGGGTCGCGACCCACCAGTGCACAAAGCAAAGTCCATAAATACATGGATGAGCAAGTTTGGGTTGGAGGAATACAGAAAAGCTTGAAACAAAATTCTTAGTTTGTTATACAATTTTGCAAATATTTTATTTTTATAAATATAGGCCAAAATGTATTCTTCTGCATTTGCTTGGTAACCCCCCCCCCCCCAAATCTGTGTATATTATTAGCCTTTGTGACAGAGAGTCCTACAAACTATGGTATAGATATTTGACAATAGATCATTCCAAAGTATTTAATAAGAGGCATGGGGAGTTTTTAGTCACAAGTTTTTTGAAAGTGAAGAATTTAAAAAAAAATTTTTTTGGGGGACTGGAGTGGCGTGATCAGGTACACTGTAACTGGTGTGGCATTGATTTGTGACAATATGACTGGTGTGGCGGTGATTAGGGACACCGACTGGTGACAGTATGTAAATAATTTTATTTTACATACTATTATTACCATAGCAGTGTACTGTAATACGCTGGGTAGGTGATCAGTTTTTTTTATACATTTTTTTTGCACTGTGATTGTTCACTGTAATCAGCAATCAGTAAGATTATTCAAAGGTTTTATTTGTGGATCCTCATTTACGGTAATGTGGTAATGCTGTGATTGGTCACAGCTGTCACATAGTACTGGACCACTGTAGATGACCCTGGTATCATGTGATTGCTGTTACCAATCACAGAGTTCACAAAGTAGTAAACAATTACACCCTTGTTTACTATCCAACTGTGACTGCTGTTACCAGGTTCAATGATCAGTGATCTGCTGTGTCCAATGGACACATCAGTCACAGATCCCACCACTGTGCACTCTAGCACGAGCGGCCGATGCCTGAGGGCGTACCAGCACATCCACCCATATTGATGCTGTTCCTGTCCAACTGTAAGTATGCAGTGGCCAGACAGGAGGTGGTTAATAGGAAAGCAGTGGATGCTTATGTCTGTCATGCCATTTATAAACGACACTGCAGAAATCACCTTTGGGCAGCCATTGCACCTTTTAATGGCAGTAAGACAAGCCTGGCTTGTTTCACAGATACAGTGCAGAGAGCCAATCTGAGCCGACCAATCACAGCAAACACAAAGGTAGACAGTGTAGTGTTTACATTGTAGAGCCCACCCTTCCTCTTACAACAGAGGAAGGAGGAATAATGAATGAACTAGTTCCAGATCAGCAGATCCCAAGGTTGTTGGTTAATTTTGATCCCTGTTCTGCCTCTACAGTGAGCTTTATTTTTTTGTTCCTCTTCATCTCTCGTATCCTGCACATAAACCCATACATAAACCCACTCCCATTTCCTTCTTCCCACTGTTTGTAACCTGTACCCTGTACGTTAACCTCTTCACCTCCTACTCCCTCTATGCATGACCCTATACATTTGATATATCTAGTGCACCATTAAAAAACTTTATGTTTTAACCCCCAGAATGTGTCTTCCTTTCCAAAAAAACTATGGCAAGAAAATATTAACTTAAGGTGTCTACCTCCCAAAATGGAAACGTCTTGGGGGTTTTCATACTATCCTAGCATTTTATTTGCAATGTTTTTCTAACGGAATCTAAGAAAAACGTTTTTTTTTTTATTAAATGTTCGTGTTTTTTTTGTTTAGACAGTAGAAAAAAAGCTGTGGTTAGTAAATACCACCAGAGGAAAGCTCTATCTTTCTCATTAAAATTCTACTGTATAAAACTAATTTGGGTACATGACGGAGTAACTCAAAGTGCAGAAAAATTTATAGCAGTAAATGCTTCTTCTTGAGCCAGTCCTTTGTTGCCTTGGCGATATGGTTTGGGTCATTGTCATGCTGGAAAACCTATCCATGACCGATCTTTAGTGTTCTGGCTGAGGGAAGAAGGTTCTCATCCAATATTTTACAATATATGGCCCTGTCTATTGGCCCCTCAATGTGGAAAAGTCTGCCTGTACCTTTAAGAGAGAAATTGCACCAAAGCATAATGTTTCCACCTCTATGCTTGACTGTAGGGATGGTGTTCTTAGGGTCATAGTCAGCATTTTCCTTCATCCAAACATGGCGAGTCGAGTTAATCCCAAAGAGCTAAATTTTGGACTCATCTGACCACAGCGCTTTCTCCCACTCCTTCTCTGAATCATTTAGATGTTCATTGACATGACTGTACATGTGCCTTCTTGAGAAGGTGGACTCGCCATGTTTGGAGGAAGAAAAATGCTGACTACGACCCTAAGAACACCATCTCTACAGTTAAGCACGGAGGTGGAAACATTATGCTTTGGGGCTGTTTCTCTGCTAAATGTACAGGCTGACTTTGCCGCATTGATGGATCAATGGATGGGGCCATGTATTGTAAAATCTTGGATGAGAACCTTCTTTCCTCAGCCAAAACACTGAAGATAGGTCTTTCAGCATGACAATGACCCAAAACATACCACCAAGGCAACAAAGGTGTGGCTCAAGAAGAAGCACATTAAGGTCATGGAGTGGCCTAACCAGTCTCCAGACCTTAATCCTATAGAACATTTATGGAGGGAGCTGAAACTTCGAGCTACCAAGTGACAGCCAAGAAACCTTAAGGATTTAGAGAAGATCTTAAAAAGGAGACCAAAATCCCTCCAACCTGGTCACTAACCACAAGAAATCTTACCTCTGTGGTTGCCAACAAGGGTTTCTCCACTAAGTACTAATTTTCTTGGGGATCAAATACTTATTTTACGCACTGAACTGCAACTTAATTTATAGCATTTGTATCATGTGTTTTTCTGGATTTTTGGTTGATATTCTGTCTCTAGCATTTAAGATACACCTATGATAAAAATCGTAGACCCTTAATTTCTTTGTAAGTGGGCAAACTTACAAAATGTGCAGGGGATCAACTAATTATTTTCCCCACTGTATATATTTATATAAAATAGAATTAGTTGTATTTAAAATGCAGCTTGTGTAAATGCCCAAAACTGACTTGATTTCCACCTTCTTTAAACCTTTATACACACACCAGTTGACAGGACAATGGCAACCAGTAAAAATGGTAGAGAGATTACTTTATCCTATCTATTGTTCTTTTTTTGCTGTCCATTCACCGGCTGGGGTCAAGGAGGTGATCTAACGCTATGTATTCTTAACTCCAGCAGAGAAAAGCCAGCTCACAAGATTGGCTGTGCTATCTGGTAGAGTGTAAAATATCAGAACTGGGTAAAGAAAAATGGAAATCCTTTGGCAAGTAAACAAAATATTTATTCCAGTGGTGTAATAGCTGTCTGCCTGGAATTCAGCTTTAAGGAATTAGGACAAGCATGATAATGTAGGGAAAGGAGGGGCGTCTTGTTAAGACCTAATTGTTGCTAAAAGAATTCTAGCCACTGTAGGTTACGAAGTTCAAAATTTACTTGATAACCAATGGCTAAGTATATATGTTCCAACTTTTTAACTTTTATTGACAAATGTGGAATATATGTGAAAAATTATCCCTAGTAGATTGTATGTATACTGTACATACCCTATATAGCTGGTTGTTGTCTGCTGATGTTTTTAGGACAGACAGAGATGTTAGTTTTCGATCTACTTATATATAATAAGTCTGTCCGTTTTGAGTTAAAAAAAAAAAAAAAAAACCCCAGCATTTCTTCATATCTATAGTTTGTTACACATACAATTACATATTGTCTAATGAATAGGTGATAAATATACTATATTCATAATGTATATGAATCAAACACAATCCATGTGTGAATACTAGTGAAAAAGAGATTGAATGTGTGCTTTGTTAATCAATAGTAGTATAAAAAGGGCATGTGTATATAATACAAATTGGTACATTGTTTTAGTGAAAATAATGCTCAGCAAATGCCATAATGTTGTTGTTTTTCATCACAATTATATTGTAATGTATGTATCATGTTCCATGTCAGGGTCACAGTAGAAAAATGAATTTGACCAAAATTATTTTCTAAAAATATTTTTAGTTTTTTAAGTTAGTGAATGCAAGATAGTTTCCATTTGCCAGACCTAATTTCCAAAATAATACATGGCTTGTTATTTAGTTATTATGTTCTACATTTTAAGTAGTGTTAGCATTTCAGTTCATTCAGTCACAGATTGGAATCCTGCTGTAAATTTACTTAAAGCACTCTTGAAATTTAAAACCACTAAATACATCCCAGGTGCATCAAAACAAAAGGCATGCAAAGTCTTAAGCCGCGTACACACAATCGGTTTTACCGATGAAAACCGTCCAATTGATGTTTTTCATCGGACAAATCGATCGTGTATGGGCCCCATCGGTCTTTTTTCCATCGGTGTCAAAAAATAGAACATGTTTTAAATTTTTCCGATGGATAAAAAACCGATCGTCTAAGGGCAAGTTCATCGGTTAAAAAACCCACGCATGCTCAGAATCAAGTCAACGCATGCTCAGAAGCATTGAACTTAATTTTTCTCGGCTCATCGGAGTGTTTTACGTCACCGCGTTTGGAACTGTCAGTTTTTTGACTAATGGTGTGTAGGCAAGATTGATCGAATTCAGCTTCATCGGTTTAAAAACCATAGGAAATCCGATCGTGTGTACAGGGCTTAAGTTTGTTTTCTTAAAAATGGTGCCACAGGTATGACTAAGAATGTAGTGGAGTAGAATAGCCTGTCCCCTGGCAGCACACTACATAGAAAGACCTTTTCTCTCTGTGTAAAATTATTGGCTTCTCCACAGGGATCGGACACATCCCCTGCTTAATCAGACCTGCTCTGCAATCAGCAAAACTTATGCTCCCTGGTGACTGGAAAGCTCTTGCTCTGACTGCAGAGAGACCACTGATTCCACACAAAGGTCAAGAGTCCTTCTTTACAGGATGCTGGCAAGGGACAAGCTTTTATTCCACTACACACTAGTAAAATAAAAAATACACATATGTTGTTATCAAGAATAAATGCTTTATAAGCTGATTAAAATACAAATCACATTTTGGCATTTGACAAATAAAATGAATGTCCATCCAAAGGATCCTGTTTTAGTTTAAACATGTTCAAAATCCAGTTCCTCTGTGATGTACAAGCCTTACTGCCCGTGTGAGTCCAATCTTTCTTCATTTGTACTTCACACGCTCTTCCTCAAAGACACGGCAGCTCCTAATGGGAGGGTTTCAGAAGCAGAGGCAGTGCTGTCAATCCAGAAAGCAGTGGGGTGGCCTACCTGTGGCCAGCTGTAGATGAATAAACTATAGACTTATGAATCATCAGTGACAATGATGATAGCCATACCACTGATAACATCCTATCCCACTGTAGTCCAAAAAAGAACAGACTACATTAAAGGGGCAATGCTTCTTCAGGAGCAGTGTAGCAGCATTGTCACCCCATCACAAAAGGTTGTAGGACAGTTTTTCTCAAACTGTGTGCTGTGGGAGAATTGCAGGTGTGCCGTGGGTTATTTCGGGGAGCCGTCAGCAAAGACGGCAATCTGCAAGTCTGCAGTGGTTGAAGCGCAGCTTGACACTCAGTGCCCGCCGGAAAATGGATTACCGGGAGGAAATTACACATTTTCAGAGCATGCACGATAGTAGTCCATACTAGAGAGGCCGCAACTCTCCTTTCTCAAGAGAACGCGAGCCATGTACCTGTGTACCAACTTCACCAGCACCACAGAAGCACCTACAGGGGTATTGAATTAAAATTCACTGAGGTCCGGTCAGTAAAATTTTCTTCCAGCCGAGGTCCGAATATATATCTTTATATTATATAGCTCCCCACATCACGTCCTCAGTCCCCCACATCATGTTCTCAGCCCACCACTTCACAGTCCTCAGCCCACCACTTCACAGTCCTCAGCCCACCACTTCACAGGCCTCAGCCCACCACTTCACAGTCCTCAGCCCACCACATTACAGTCCTCAGCCCCCCACATTACAGTCCTCAGCCCCCCCACATTGCAGTCCTCAGCCCCCCACATTGCAGTCCTCAGCCCCCCACATTGCAGTCCTCAGCCCCCCACATTGCAGTCCTCAGCCCCCCACATTACAGTCCTCAGGCCCCCACATTACAGTCCTCAGGCCCCCACATTACAGTCCTCAGCCCCCCACATTACAGTCATCAGCCCCCCCACATTAGTCATCAGCCCCCCCACATTACAGTCATCAGCCCCCCCACATTACAGTCATCAGCCCCCCCACATCATGTCCTCGGCCCCCCCACATTATAGTCCTGAGCACCCCACAGCCCTCAACATTACGGTCCTCAGCACCCCACATTACAGTCCTCAGCCCCCCACATCACCAGTCCTCAGCCCACCACATCATGTCCTCAGCTCCCCACATTACAGTCATCAGCCCCCCCACATCATGTCCTCAGCCCCCCACATTATAGTCCTGAGCACCCCACAGCCCTCAACATTACGGTCCTCAGCCCCCCACATCACCAGTCCTCAGCCCACCACATCACCAGTCCTCAGCCCACCACATCACTAGTCCTCAGCCCACCACATCACCAGTCCTCAGCCCACCACGTCACCAGTCCTCAGCCCACCACGTCACCAGTCCTCAGCCCACCACGTCACCAGTCCTCAGCCCGCCACGTCACCAGTCCTCAGCCCGCCACGTCACCAGTACTCAGCCCGCCACGTCACCAGTCCTCAGCCCGCCACGTCACCAGTCCTCAGCCCGCCACGTCACCAGTCCTCAGCCCACCACGTCACCAGTCCTCAGCCCACCACGTCACCAGTCCTCAGCCCACCACATCACCAGTCCTCAGCCCACCACATCACCAGTCCTCAGCCCACCACATCACCAGTCCTCAGCCCACCACATCACCAGTCCTCAGCCCACCACATCACCAGTCCTCAGCCCACCACATCACCAGTCCTCAGCCCACCACATCACCAGTCCTCAGCCCACCACATCACCAGTCCTCAGCCCACCACATTACAGCCCTCAGCCCCCCACAGCACATCCACAGCCCCCCACATTACAGTCCTCAGCCCCCCCACATCACAGTGTTCAGCCCCTCCCACATTACAGTCCTCAGCCCACCACATCACCAGTCTTCAGCCCATCACATCACCAATCCTCAGCCCACCACATCACAAGTACTCAGCCCACCACATTACAGCCCTCAGACCCCCACAGCACATCCACAGCCCCCCACATTACAGTCCTCAGCCCCCCACATCACAGTCCTCAGCCCCCCACATCACAGTGTTCAGCCCCTCCCACATTACAGTCCTCAGCCCACCACATCACCAGTCCTCAGCCCATCACATCACCAGTCCTCAGCCCACCACATCACAAGTACTCAGCCCACCACATTACAGCCCTCAGACCCCCACATCACATCCTCAGCCTCCCACATTACAGTCCTCAGCCCCCCACATCACGTACTCAGCCCCCACATTACAGTCCTCAGCCCCCCCACATTACAGTCCTCAGCCCCCCCACAATACTGTCCTCAGCCCCCCACAATACAGTCCTCAGCCCCCACAATACAGTCCTCAGCCCCCTACATTACAGCCCTCAGCCCCCCACATTACAGCTCTCAGCCCCCACATTACAGTCCTTAGGCTCCTCCAACTTTAATGTCATCAGCCACAAATATCACTGTCCTCAGCACACACATTCCTCAGCTCCTCTTAAGCCTTTCACATTAGTGTCCTCGCCCCCTATAACTTCCCCCCTCCCTCACTGTCTTAACTTACAGACCCGAGATCGGAACAGCATATCTGGATGGATGGCGGGTGTTGCAAGATAGTGATTGGTTGCTAGGACTGCCCTTAATCCTAGCAGCCAATTACCTGCTTTGTGACCTTGGACAGCTCTGCCCTCAATCAAAAACTGCCCTGCCTCCTGCTGTCGGCTCTCTGAGGATTACAGAGTGATGGCAGGGGGAAGAAAAGGTTGCTAAATAGCGAAACCGCGGCAGTCCGAATGTGAATGTGACGCGGTCCACCATTTAGTGATGCCCGTTCTACGGTATGTATGTCTGTATCATTAACAAACTGCGCAACATTAGGCCCAAGACAGAACCCTAGCAATAAAAAAATGTAATTACTATGTTATTTTGCTGACTTAACCGAGTTTATTTTACCTCAAAATAACTTTATGATCAAAACGTCCAATTCACAAACCTATATAGCAATATACCGTTTATTTCTTTGCATGAAATAAATATTTAAAGAAAGCCATTATTTCCCCAAAAAAATATTTTATCTCCACCTCAAATTGCTCCATTTTCTGCCTCTCTCGATAGACATCTCAAACACCCTGACAACTTTAGGAATCTAGCTGTATTAAAGGAAGTGAAAATCTGTTGCTAATCCTTGTGAACTGAACCTCACTTCAATCTGATTTGCTCTCAAAAGCAGGCACATCCTTCACATTAAATTTAAATATGTATGTAAAAATAAATAAGTTCTTCACCACAAAAATTGTTCAATCTTTTTAAGTGTGCCACAATTTTTTTTGGATCTTTTTGGTGCACCACAAAACAAAAAAGTTTGAGAAACACTGCTATAGGAGGTCAACAGATATTTGTAAGACTTTGCAGGGATTAAACGGAAGGTATAAGTGAAGATGCAGTTACAATGAAGTGCTGCAGCACATATTTTTTTAACAGGAGGCCATAGTTCTACTTTAACCACTTCAGCCCTGGAAGATTTGGCTGCTCAATGACCGGACCATATTTTGCGATACTGCACTTCGTTGCTTTAACTGACAATTGCGCGGTCGTGCTATGTTGTACCCAAACAAAATGGACATCCTTTTTTTCACACAAATAGAGTTTGCTTTTGGTGGTATTTGATCATCTCTGCGGTTTTTATTTTTTACGCTATAAACAAAAAAAGCGACTATTTTGAAAAAAACACAATATTTTGTACTTTTTGCTATAATAAATATCCCCAATTTTCTTTCAAAAAAGCAAATTTTTTCTCAGTTTAAGCCGATATGTATTCTTATACATATTTTTGGTAATAAAAATTGCAATAAGCGTATATTGATTGGTTTGAGCAAAAGTTATAGCATCTACAAAATAGGGGATAGATTTATGGTATTTTTATTATAATTTTTTTTTACTAGTAATGGCGGCGATCTGTGGTTTTTATCGGTACTGTGACATTATGGCGGACAAATTTTTGGGACCATTGGCATTTAAACAGCAATTAGTGCTATAACACTGCACTGATTACTGTGTAAATGAAGGGGTTAACTGTGTTCCCTAGTGTGTGTTCTAACTGTGGGGGGAGGAGACTGACTATAGAAGATGACAGATCGTGGTTCCCAGCTTATAGGAACTCACGATCTGCATCTCCTCTCGGAACAGAACAGGGATGTGTGTGTTTACACACACACACGTCTCTGTTCTGACTCTTGTGCCCGTGATCGCTCGTGGCCGGCGGTCATTGCGACTGCCGGTCACGAGCATCGGCACCCCCGCAGTAGCCCGCTATCCCGCTTAAATGAACAGCTACAACGGTTTGCGGGATCGTGCCGATCTACCGCTGTATAATGACGGCGGCAGGTCGGAAAGTGGTTAAAGGGGTTGTTAGTAATTTAATTACCGTATTCATCGGCGTATAACACGCACAGGCGTATAACACGCACCCTAAGTTTAAGAGAGAAGTTTCAGGAAAAAAACTTTCCACAGCCCCCTGCATATAACACGCAGGCACAGTTTACCCTCTATTTTCAGGGTAAGAAACTGAGCGTTATACGCCAATAAATACAGTACACTGTGACTTTTTAACGATACTACAGTATTCAGGTGGCATGAAGTATGATTTAGGGGTTAGACCACCCTTACTGTACTTGATATTTTAGTTACTGATGGAGCCTGGCCAGCAGGATCAGCATTGGTTTCTTATTTGTCTTTGATACAGTTAGATGATTTCCAATTTTCCAGGGGGGAGTTTTGGATATTCCCACCCAATTTTTGTATGTTCCACAATCTTCTGTTGCATTCTGTATAATTTAAAATAAATAACCCAAAAGGGAGAATGGGAACCCTTTATAATAGGCAAGATGTGCAGACGCAGGAAACCAAGAACAAAAGTGTTACCAACAGAATGCATGAGATTTTAAATAGATGTTTTTATGTTGTGTGTTTTTTTAAGCCATATTGCCTCCCATTTGCATTACATTTTTTAAATAGCTTCTCCCCACACTAACTGTCTTTTAAAAAATGTTGTTTAATTGATGGCTGATTTTTATAGCCCAGCTGTGATTCTAAATACATTTTTTTTTTCAAATTGTGTAGTTATACTTTAAAATAGATTCAAACTTGTACAATGTTGCCAAAGAATACAGACTGCCAAAACTACCACTTTTTGTCTTTGTCAGGCAAATAAGATGTAAGTTACACAGAAGAAACACATGTTATTGTCTTCAAGCTATCCGCTCTATCATCTGCATTAGCTTTCCCAAAGTTTTAAGTCCCCCGCTGGAGCAACTGTTCTAATTTACTGCTTTTCTGTGAGAAACCACATCAGGCTCGTGTATGTTCTGAAAGAGATAATATCAGAATCAGAAAGCTTAGAGTGTAATTATTTCTTGATTTATGATTTACAGACCTAAAAAAGCATTTTAAATAATATATTTATTTTTTTCGTTATTATTATAACATAATTTTCCATTATTTATTTGTGTCCGTTAAATAAGAAATATTACATTTACTCATCCTGCAGAGCGGAGCTCTGGGATACTTTATTATTTTTGTAAAGTAGAAATTTGTGCTATTTAACCACTTGACCACTGGGCACTTAAACCCCCTTAATAACCAGACCAATTTTCAGCTTTCGGTGCTCTCACATTTTGAATGACAATTACTCAGTCATACAACACTGTACCCATATGAAATTTTTGTCCTTTTTTTCACACAAATAGAGCTTTCTTTTGGTGGTATTTAATCACTGTTGGGTTTTTTATTTTTTGCGCTATAAGAGAAAAAAGACTGAAAATTTTGTAAAAAAATTATTTTTTTTTCGTTTCTGTTATAAAATTTTGCAAATTACTATTTTTTCTTCATAAATTTTGGCCAAAATGTATACTGCTACATATCTTTGGTAAAAATAAGTACAAATTGGTGGATATTATTTGGTCTTTGTGAAAGTTATAGAGTCCACAAGCTATGGTGCCAATATCTGAAAATTGATCACACCTGAAGTACTGACGGCCGATCTCATTTCTTGAGACCCTAACATGCCAGATAAGTACAAATACCCCCCAAATGACCCCTTTTTGGAAAGAAGACATTCCAAGGTATTCAGAAAGAGGCATTGTGAGTTTTTTGAAGTTGTCATTTTTTCCCACAATTCTTTGCAAAATCAAGATTTTTTTTTTCTCTTTTTTTTTTTTCACAAAATTGTCATATTAGCAGGTTATTTCTCACACACAGCATATGCATTCCACAAATTACACCCCAAAACACATTCTGCTATTACTCCCGAGTATGGCGATACCACATGTGTGAGACTTTTACACAGCGTGGCCACATACAGAGGCCCAACATGCAGGGAGCACCTTCAGGCGTTCTGGAGCACCAAGGTCAATTCTGACATTTCTCTCCTACATGTAAAAATCATCATTTATTTGCTAGAAAATTACATAGAACCCCAAAACATTATATATGTTTTTTTAGCAAAGACCTTAGAGAATATAATGGTGGTTGTTGCAACTTTTTATCTCGCACGATATTTGCGCAGCAATTTTTTAAACGCGTTTTTTACGGAAAAAAAATGTTTTGTGCTTAAAAAAAAAAAAACAGTAAAGTTAGCCCAATGTTTTTGCATAATGTGAAAGATGAAGTTACGCCGAGTAAATAGATACCTAACATGTCGCCCTTAAAAATTGAACACACTCGTGGAATGGCGCCAAACTTCGCTACTTAAAAAATCCCCATAGGCGACGCTTTAAATATTTTTACTGGTTACATGTTTTGAGTTACAGAGGAGGTCTAGGGCCAAAATGATTGCCCTCGCTCTAACCTTCGCACCGATACCTCACATGTGTGGTTTGAAAACCGTTTTCATATGTGGGCGGGACTTACGTATGCGTTCGCTTCTGTATGCGAGCTCACGGGGACAGGGGCGCTTTAAAAAAAATATATATATTTATTCTTCATTTTACTTTATTTATTTTAGTTTGACATGTTTTTCCGCCCTAAACATTTTTTTGATCACTTTTATACCTATTACAAGGAACGTAAACATCCCTTGTAATAGGAATATGGCATGACAGGTCCTCTTTACAGTGAGATATGGGGGGGGGGGGTGTCAATAAGACCCCACATCTCACCTCTAGGCTGGGAAGCCTGAAAAAAATACAAAAAAAAAACAACAATCCTGGCTTTGATCGTAGCGGTGAGTCGGTAGAAGCACCGGAGGGGGGGGGACATCCCCTCTCGCCTCCCGTAAGAATGATCAAGCGGCGGAACAGCCGCTATGATTGTTCTTATGGTGTAGGGAATCGCCGGCTGAAAAAGCTGATATCTGAATGATGCCTGTAGCTGCTCCCATCATTCAGATATCCCCGCACAAAGTCAAGGACGTCATATGACGGCCGGAGGGCGGGAAGTGGTTATTGCAGAGTATTGCCGGGCATTGCGGAGTATTGCCGGGCATTGCGGAGTATTGCCGGGCATTGCGGAGTATTGCCGGGCATTGCGGAGTATTGCCGGGCATTGCGGAGTATTGCAGGGCATTGCGGAGTATTGCGGACTATGGCAGGGTATTGCGGTGTATGGCAGGGTATTGCGGTGTATGGCAGGGTATTGCACGGGTATTGCACAGGGTATTGTGGAGGGTATTGCACAGGGTATTGTGGAGGGTATTGCAGAGTATTGTGGAGGGTATTGCAGAGTATTGTGGAGGGTATTGCAGAGTATTGTGGCGGGTATTGCAGAGTATTGTGGCGGGTATTGCAGAGTATTGTGGCGGGTATTGCAGAGTATTGTGGCGGGTATTGCAGAGTATTGTGGCGGGTATTGCAGAGTATTGTGGCGGGTATTGCAGAGTATTGTGGCGGGTATTGCAGAGTATTGTGCAGGGTATTGCAGAGTATTGTGCAGGGTATTGCAGAGTATTTTGCAGAGTATTGCAGAGTATTTTGCAGAGTATTGCAGAGTATTGTGCAGGGTATTGCAGAGTATTTTGCAGGGTATTGCAGAGTATTGTGCAGGGTATTGCAGAGTATTGTGCAGGGTATTGCAGAGTATTGCACCAGGGTATTGCAGAGTATTGCACCAGGGTATTGCAGAGTATTGCACCAGGGTATTGCAGAGTATTTCGCAGGGTATTGCAGAGTATTTCGCAGGGTATTGCAGAGTATTGCACCAGGGTATTGCAGAGTATTGCACCAGGGTATTGCAGAGTATTGCACCAGGGTATTGCAGAGTATTGCACCAGGGTATTTTGCAGAGTATTGGCAGGGTGTATTGCAGAGTATTGGCAGGGTATAGCACAGGGATGGCTGAGCAGGGATGGATGGATGGCTGGATCTGTGACTGCAATTGTCACAGATCCAGCCCACAGTGCTGCTGCTGCCATCCGCTCCCTCCCCCTCCCCTCTCACACTGTACCGATCGGTACAGAGAGGGGAGGGAGGAACCGGCGTCATCAAATGACGCCGGTCTGTTTACAAGTGATTGCTCCGTCATTGGAAAAAAAGCACAAAATCCTTACCTATACGTATAAACTACTATTAACCACTTAACAACCACCTGCCGACAAATAACGTCGACAAGGTGGTTGCTTAACTCTGGGAGGACGTTATATAACGTCCTCCCAGAATCGCGCTCCCGCGCGCCCCCTGGGGCGCGCACACGGGAAACTCCGTGTGCGCGCCCCAGGGGGCGCGCGGGAGCGCGATTCTGGGAGGACGTTATATAACGTCCTCCCAGAGTTAAGCAACCACCTTGTCGACGTTATTTGTCGGCAGGTGGTTGTTAAGTGGTTAATAGTAGTTTATAAGTATAGGTAAGGATTTTGTGCTTCTTAACCACTTGCTTACTGGGCACTTAAACCCCCTTCGTACCCAGACCAATTTTCAGCTTTCAGCGCTGACGCACTTTGAATAACAATTGCGCAGTCATACAACACTGTACCCAAATTATATTTTCATAATTATTTTCCCACAAATAGAGCTTTATTTTGGTGGTATTTGACCATCTCTGTGGTTTTTATTGTTTGCGCTATAAACAAAAAAAAGACAGAACATTTTGAAAAAAACACAATATTTTTTTACTTTTTGCTATAATAATATCCCAATTTTAATTTTTTTTATTTTTTTTTTTCAGTTTAGGCCGATACGTATACTTTTACATATTTTTGCTTAAAAACATAAGTGTATAGTGATTGGTTTGCACAAAAGTTATAGCGCCTACAAAATAGGGGATAGATTTATGACATTTTTATTATTATTTTTTTTTTTTACTAATAATGGCGGCGATCTGCGATTTTTGTCAGGCCTGTGATATTGTGGCGGACATATCGGACACTTTTGACACTATTTTGGGACCATTCACATTTATACAGCAAACAGTGCTATAAATATGCACTGATTACTGTATAAATGTGACTGTCAGGGAAGGGGTTAACACTAGGGGGCGATCAAGGGGTTAAATATGTTCCCTGGGAGTGATTCTTACTGTGGGGGGAGGAGACTGACTGGGGGAGGGGACCGATTTGTGTCCCTATGTACAAGGGACACAGCATCGGTCTCCTCTCTCCCTGACAGGACGTGGATCTCTGTTTACACACAGAGATCCACGTCCTGCCTCTGTAACAGCCGATCGCGTGTACCTGGCGGACATCGCAGCTGCCAGGCACGCGCATCGGCACCACGTGACACGGCGGGCACAGTTTTTCCCCTCCGCATGCCCTCGGCGGCGCGCGGGGGGAAAGTAAACAGGAAGACGTCCAGGGACGTCCACCCGGCAGTTGAGAGCCGCGCTGTAGGCGTCTTTTGTCTACAGTCCCTGACAAAAGTCTTGTCGCTTGTGTACAAATTGACCTGAAGTGCTGCTAAAATATATTTCTAATTAAGATTTTGTTACAAGAAATGGGTCATTTTAATCCAAACAGCTTTTGTAATAATTAGGGTTGTCCCGATACCGATACTAGTATCGGTATCGGGACCGATACCAAGCATTTGCGCGAGTACTTGTACTCGCGCAAATGCTCCCGATGCCCAGTCCGATACTTTTTTTTTTTTCAGAGCGGACGCAGAGAGGAGGTGGAGAGCGGGGGGCGGAGAGCAGGACGGAGAGCGTGGCGGGGGGCGGAGACCAGGGCGGAGAGCGGGGCGGAGAGTGGGGCGGGGGGCGGAGACCAAGGCGGAGAGCGGGGCGGAGAGTGGGGCGGGGGCGGAGACCAAGGCGGAGAGCGGGATGGAGAGTGCGGCAGGGGTCGGAGACCAGGGCGGAGAGTGAGTACCTCACCTGCAGTTGAAACTGGTAAGCTGGCAGGGGTGCAGGGTGCAGCCGCATCAGGATCGGTGACCGGTGCTGTCGCATTCGGTCGCCGTCAGCGGCTGAACGTCCCCACGCCCATCTTGGTACACCTTGCACTCGGCTGCAGTAAGCAGTAGCAGACATCTTGTTACACCCAGCCTGAGCTATATGGGCTGGGTGTAACAAGATGTCTGCTGCTGCTTACTTCAGCCGAGTGCAGGGTGTACCAAGATGGGCGTTGCACTAGTTTTTTTTATTTTAAATCCTGTGTCATTTTTTTTTCCCGCAGCATTTCAGTGCCAGCCACCTATCAGTACCCACAAGTGCTACCTATCAGTGCCATCTACCAGTGCCACCTATCAGGTGGCACTGGTAGATGGCACTGATTGCACTGATAGGTAGCACTTGTGGGCACTGATAGGTAGTACTTGGTGGCACTGATTGCACTGTCAGTGCCCACAAGTGCCATCTATCAGTGCCACCTTTCAGTGCCACATATCAGTGCCCACAAGTGCCACATATCAGTGTCCACAAGTGCCACCTTTCAGTGCTATCAGTGCCCACAATTGCCACATATCAGTGCCCACAAGTGCCACATATCAGTGCCCACAAGTGCCACATATCAGTGTCCACAAGTGCCACCTTTCAGTGCTATCAGTGCCCACAATTGCCACCTATCAGTGCCCACAAGTGCCACCTATCAGTGCCCACAAGTGCCACCTATCAGTGCCCACAAGTGCCACCTATCAGTGCAATCAGTGCCATCTATCAGTGCCCATAAGTGCCATCTATCAGTGCCCATAAGTGCCACCTATCAGTGCCATCTATCAGTGCCAGCCACCTATTAGTGCCCATCAGAGCCAGTCACCAGTCAGTGCCCATAAGTGCCACCTGTCAGTGCCACCTATCAGTCCCCATCTTTCAAACTGTCACATGACATTGAAAAAAAAGTATCGGTATCGGCGAGTACTTGGAAAAAAGTATCGGTACTTGTACTCGGTCCTAAAAAAGTGGTATCGGGACAACCCTAGTAATAATGTTTCAGTGCAAAACGAAACTGACAAAAAGTATTCTAATATTCACAGCTTGGTAAATCCCATTGAGTCAATTTTTGCCAAGACATAAGTGTTGTCGCCTTGTTATATGAGCTTCACCTGTGACTAATAATGGATCAATTAGGTCTCAGGTGTGTATAAAAAGAACGCCAGTACACTAGACCTTCTCAACTGCAACTAGAACTCTGCAAACATGCCTAAGATTCACCCGGAGACTAATGTGTTGATTATCAAGAGGCTGAAGACCAGATCCACTGCTGATGTGGCAGACACCTTCAATGTGTCTGAGCGTCAAGTTCAGAGGATAAAAAAAAGATTTGAAGAGACTGGAGACGTTTTGGACAAGGCCAGGTCTGGCCGACCCCGCAAGACAACTGCTCGAGAGGACCGTTTGTTGGCTCGAAAATCCAAGGCCAGACCATTTTCCACTGCAGCAGAGCTCCACGAGACCTGGTCACCTGAAGTCCCTGTGTCAACCAGAACAGTTTGTCGGATTCTGTCTCGAAATTGGCGCCATGGTCGAATCAGTGCCCATAAGCCAGCACTAAACAAAAGACAATTGAAAAACCGTGTGGCATTTGCCAAGGGCCACAGCCTGCTAAAAGGATGGACTCTGGAAAAGTGGCAGAAGGTGGATTTTTCAGATGAATCTTCTGTTAAATTACACCACAGTCGCCGCAAATATTGCAGGAGACCAACTGGAACCCGCATGGAGCCAAGCTTTACCAAGAAAACAGTGAAGTTGGGTGGAGGCAAAATCATGGTCTGGGGTTACATCCAGTATGGGGGTGTGCGAGGGATCTGCAGGGTGGAAGGCAACATCAATAGTCTAAAATACCAAGAAATCTTAGCTACCTCTTATATTCCCAACCATAAAAAAGGCCAAATTTTGCAGCAGGATGGTGCTCCATTGCATACTTCCATCTCCACATCAAAGTTCCTTAAGGCAAAGAAGATCAAGATGCTCCAGGATTGGCCAGCCCAGTCACCAGACATGAACATCATTGAGCATATGTGGTGTAGGATGAAAGATGAAGCATGGAAGACGAAACCAAAGAATATTGATGAACTCTGGGAGGCATGCAAGACTGTTTTCTTTGCTATTCCTGATGACTTCATCAATAAATTGTATGAATCCTTGCCAAACCACATGGATGCTGTCCTTCAAGCTCATGGAAGTCATACAAGATATTAACCACTTAACGACCGCTCACTGTATATATACGTCGGCAGAATGGCACCGACAGGCACAATCACGTAGAGCATACGTGATTGCCTTTGTATAGTTGGGGGGTCCAATCGGACCCCCCTCCTATACAGTGAGCGGTGGCTAAGTGTCCGGGAGCGTTCCGGGATGAGGGGGCAGCCATTCGTTTCTGGCCACCCCCTCGCGATCGCTCCCGGCGAATGGAAATGCCCCCTCTGTCTGTGTCAGACAGAGGGAGCAGGAGGAAGTGATGTCATCTCTGGTGCGGCGCTCACATATACCGAGCGCCGTACAAGAGAAGACATCAGGTCAGTGCACACAACACTACACTGACACCAGGACACATAGGGACATAAATCGCCCCCCCCAGACACCCCAGATCACCCCCCAGATCACCCCCCAGATCACCCCCCCAGCCCCCAGTCACAGTGTCACTGATTGCAGTGACCATTTATTTAGTGATCACTGCAATCAGTGACATTTGTGACTAAAAGTGTCACCAAAGTTTAGTCTTAGGTCCAGTGTAGCCCCCTAACCCCCCCTAATAAAGGTTTAACCCCCTGATCACCCCCCAGATAACCCTTTCACCGCCTATCACCACTGTCGCTTAGCGATCATTTTTCTGATCGCTGTCTTAGCGTCAGTGATGCAGATCGGTAGCCAGTAATTTTTTTTAGGTTCGCCGCATGTTTTTATAGCGTCAGGTACCCCAATATATTATCTAATAAAGGTTTAACCCCCTTGATCGCCCCCCAGGTAACCCTTTCACCCCCTATCACCACTGTCACTAAGCGATCGTTTTTCTAAACGCTGTCTTAGTGTCTGTGATGCAGATCGGTAGCCGGTAATTTTTTTTAGGTTCGCCGCAGGTTTTTATAGCGTCAGGTACCCCAATATATTGTCTAATAAAGGTTTAACCCCCTTGATCGCCCCCCAGGTAACCCTTTCACCCCCTATCACCACTGTCGCTAAGCAATTGTTTTTCTAAACGCTGTCTTAGTGTCGGTGATGCAGATCGTAGCCAGTAAATTTTTTTAGGTTCGCCGCATGTTTTTATAGCGTCAGGTACCCCAATATATTATCTAATAAAGGTTTAACCCCCTTGATCGCCCCCCAGGTAACCCTTTCACCCCCTATCACCACTGTCACTAAGCGATCGTTTTTCTAAACGCTGTCTTAGTGTCTGTGATGCAGATCGGTAGCCGGTAATTTTTTTTAGGTTCGCCGCAGGTTTTTATAGCGTCAGGTACCCCAATATATTATCTAATAAAGGTTTAACCCCCTTGATCGCCCCCCAGGTAACCCTTTCACCCCCTATCACCACTGTCGCTAAGCAATTGTTTTTCTAAACGCTGTCTTAGTGTCGGTGATGCAGATCGTAGCCAGTAATTTTTTTTAGGTTCGCCGCATGTTTTTATAGCGTCAGGTACCCCAATATATTATCTAATAAAGGTTTAACCCCCTTGATCGCCCCCCAGGTAACCCTTTCACCCCCATCACCACTGTCGCTAAGCGATCGTTTTTCTAAACGCTGTCTTAGTGTCGGTGATGCAGATCGGTAGCTGGTAATTTTTTTTAGGTTCGCCGCAGGTTTTTATAACGTCAGGTACCCCCATATATTATCTAATAAAGGTTTTAACCCCCTGATTGCCCCTAGTTAACCCTTTCACCAGTGATCACCATATAAGTGTTACGGGTGACGCTGGTTAGTTAGTTTGCTTTTTATAGTGTCAGGGCACCCGCCGTGTATATAACCCAATAAAGGTTTAACCCCCTGATCGCCCGGCGGGTGATATCAATTAGGTTTTAGCGTCAGAGAGGGTCTGAGTCACACCCCAGGCAGCGTCAGGTTAGTGCCAGTAACGCTAACACCCACGCGTGAAGCATACACCCCCCTTAGTGGTATAGTATCTAAACAGATCAATATCTGATCTGATCAGATCTATACTAGCGTCCCCAGCAGTTTAGGGTTCCCAAAAACGCAGTGTTAGCGGGATCAGCCCAGATACCTGCTGGCACCTGCGTTTTGCCCCTCCGTCCAGCCCAGGCCACCCAAGTGCAGTATCGATCGATCACTGTCACTTACAAAACAAAAACACACATAACTGCAGCGTTCGCAGAGACAGGCCTGATCCCTGCGACTCCAGTGCTGTAGGAGGTGATTTCACCACCACAGTTAAAAAAAAAAAGCAAATATGCCGAAGCATTGGGGCAGCAGGGGCGGAGGAGCGATTTTGCTCCTAATGCCGCGTACATACGGTCGAAATTCCGACGGAGGCTTGCCCGTGGAAAAGTCCGACCATGTGTGTGCGGCATAACTTTTTTGCGGGAG
The DNA here is from genome assembly GCA_029206835.1 of Rana muscosa. NCBI lineage: Eukaryota > Metazoa > Chordata > Amphibia > Anura > Ranidae > Rana > Rana muscosa. The sequence goes on from CM055122.1 coordinate 527,554,104, forward strand.
GATGCCCCCATGCTTCGGCATATATAAATGGTGCATGTATGCCCATCATTGGAAGTGGGTGGATGAAGGGCGGTATTCTAATGGTGGGCATACCCACCGATCAATCTCTTTTTCCGTTCAGCCAACTGGCTGCATGAAATAAAAAGATTACAATACATGTCCAACAAGGACCAGCAACGTACTGGTATGTTGCTGGACTTTGAATGTTTATACCAGAATGATGCCTGCGGGTTTAGGTATCATCTTGGTATCATTCTTTTCAGCCAGCGGCCGTCTTTCATGTAAAAGCAATCCTAGTGGCTAATTAGCCTCTGGACTGCTTTTACAAGCAGTGGGAGGGAATGTCCCCCCCCCCGGATATAAAAAGCGCCATTGGGAAATTGGGAAAGCATTTTATCACACCGATCTTGGTGTGGTCAGATGCTTTGAGGGCAGAGGAAAGATCTAGGGTCCAATAGACCCCAGTTTTTTTCAAAAAAGAGTACCTGTCATTACCTATTGCTATCATAGGGGATATTTACATTCCCTGAGATAACAATAAAAATGATTAAAAAAAAAATACTTGGAAGGAACAATTTAAAAATAAAATAAAAAAGCAAAATTAATAATAAAAAAAAAAAGAAAAAAAAAAAGCACCCCTGTCCTGCCCTGCTCTTGCCCAATGGCGAACGCAAGCGTCGGTCTGGCGTCATATGTAAACAGCAATTGCACCATGCATGTGAGGTATCACCGCGAAGGTCAGATCGAGTGCAATCATTTTAGCAGTAGACCTCCTCTGTAAATCTACTGGGGTAACCTGTAAAGGCTTTTAAAAATGTATGTAGTTTGTCGCCAATGCGCGTTTGTGCGAAATTTTAAAGCATGTCGTGTTTGGTATCTATGTACTCGGCCTAAGATCATCTTTTTTATTTCATCAAACATTTGGGCAATATAGTGTGTTTTAGTGCATTAAAATTTAAAAAAGTGTATTTTTTAACCCAAAAAATGCGTTTGAAAAATCGCTGCGCAAATACTGTGTAGAAAAAAAAAATGCAACACCCACCATTTTAATCTGTAGGGCCTTTGCTTTAAAAATATATATAATGTTTGGGGGTTCAACATAATTTTCTTGCAAAAAAAAAATGTTTTCATGTAAACAAAAAGTGTCAGAAAAGGGCTTTATCTTCAAGTGGTTAGAAGAGTGGATGTAAGCTTCCTAATGTTGTGTATAAAATGCCAGAACAGTTCAAAACCCCCCCAAATGACCCCATTTTGGAAAGTAGACACCCCAAGCTATATACTGAGAGGCATGTCGAGTCCATGGAATATTTTATATGTTGACACAAGTTGCGGAAAAACGAAAAATTTTTTTTTTTTTTTTGCACAAAGTTGTCACTAAATGATATATTGCTCAAACATGCCATGGGCATATGTGGAATTACACCCCAAAATACATTCTGTTGCTTCTCCTGAGTACGGGGATACCACATGTGTGAGACTTTTTGGGAGCCTAGCCACGTACGGGACCCCAAAAACCAAGCACCGCCTTCAGGCTTTCTAAGGGTGTACATTTTTGATTTCACTTCTCACTGCCTATCACAGTTTCGGAGGCCATGGAATGCCCAGATAGCACAAAACCCCCCCAAATGACCCAATTTTGGAAAGTAGACACCCCAAGCTATTTGCTGAGAGGTATTGTGAGTATTTTGCAGATCTCGCTTTTTGTCACAAAGTTTTGAAAATTGAAAAAAAAAAATATATATATATATATATATTTTCTTTCTTCATTTTCAAAAACAAATGAGAGCTGTAAAATACTCGCCATTCCTCTCAGCAAATAGCTTGGGGTGTCTATATTCCAAAATGGGGTCATTTGGGGGGGTTTTGTGCGATTTTGGCATTTTATGGCCTTCGAAACTGTGATAGGTAGTGAGGAGTGAAATCAAAAATTTGTGCCTAGAAATCCTGAAGGCGGTGCTTGGTTTTCGGGGTCCCGTACGCGGCTAGGCTCCTAAAAAGTCCCACACATGTGGTATCCCCGTACTCAGGAGAAGCAGAAAAATGTATTTTGGGGTGTAATTCCACATATAACCATGGCATGTGTGAGCAATATATCATTTAGTGACAACTTTTTGTAATTTTTTTTTTTTGTCATTATTCAATCACTTGGGACAAAACAAATATATTCAATGGGCTCAACAGGCCTCTCAGCAATTTCCTTGGGGTGTCTACTTTCTAAAATGGGGTCATTTGGGGGGGTTTTGTGCTATTTTGGCATTTTATGGCCTTCGAAACTGTGATAGGTAGTGAGGAGTGAAATCAAAAATTTGCGCCCTTAGAAATCCTGAAGGCGGTGCTTGGTTTCCGGGGTCCCGTACGCGGCTAGGCTCCCAAAAAGTCCCACACATGTGGTATCCCCGTACTCAGGAGAAGCAGCAAAATGTATTTTGGGGTGAAATTCCACATATAACCATGGCATGTGTGAGCAATATATCATTTAGTGACAACTTTTTGTAATTTTTTATTTTTATTTTTTTTTTAGTCATTATTCAATCACTTGGGACAAAAAAATAAAAAATTCAATGGGCTCAACATGCCTCTCAGCAATTTCCTTGGGGTGTCTACTTTCCAAAATGGTGTCATTTGGGGGGGTTTTGTACTGCCCTGTCATTTTAGCACCTCAAGAAATGAGATAGGCAGTCATAAATTTAAAGCTGTGTAAATTTCAGAAAATGTACCCTAGTTTGTAAACTCTATAACTTTTGCGCAAACCAATAAATATACGCTTATTGACATTTTTTTTACTAAAAACATGTGGCTGAATACATTTTGGCCTAAATGTATGACTACAATTGAGTTTATTCGATTTTTCTTATAACAAAAAGTAGAAAATATCATTTTTTTTCAAAATTTTCGCTCTTTTTCCGTTTATATCGCAAAAAATAAAAATCGCAGAGGCAATCAAATACCATTAAAAGAAAGCTTTATTTGTGGGAAGAAAAGGACGCAAATTTCGTTTGGGTACAACATTGCATGTCCGCACAATTTACAGTTAAAGCAGCGCAGTGCAAAATTCTGAATTCACCTCTGGTCCTTTAGCTACCAAATGGTCCGGGGCTTAAGTGGTTAAATTTGGATCTCACAGCACCACTACTTAATTTGCTGACATATTTTTGGATTTTCAGTAAAGTTGTTCAATTTCTGTATAGGCGACAAAACTTTTGTCTTGCCAAAATTTGACCTGTCTGTCTTGATTAAATAAAAAATCTTTTTTCAGTGAAACTAATTTATTTCAGTGCATTAAACATCATTTGGGAGGGCTTTAGCTTTTCATAGGAGCTATTTCTAACACCAATTGATTAATTAAAAGTCAGGTTAATAGCAGGAGTTTCTACAAAATAGAGAAGCGACAAGACTTTTGTCAGGGACTGTATAGCATGGATCTCAAGTGGTTAAATTGTTTGTTCAACAAAGTTTCTGAAAGGAGAAAAAGTTTAACCCACGTGGGAATTGAGTAAATGCACAATAGTCAAACACAAATCTCCTAATTGTTCCTATGTTAAAATGAAATACACTGTTTTGGAACTAGAAAGGGCTATGGAGACGTTCTAGGCATACAGGGGTAGACATTCACATTTCTATATGTTGGAACATATGTACAAACATAAGTCTAGATTCAGCACAGAATTTGAGACAAAATGTAAACTTAGGGTTTTACAGCAAATTACAAATAAATAAAGTTTCAAGCTATTCAGCATGGGAAACAGTTTCTTTACTTCTTAGGAAATCACCTATTCTTGGTATGGTCCTGCACTTTATAAACATTCACACTATTGATATTGAAACTGTTTCCATGACCACAAAACTATTTTTCTAGTCCAAAAAAATTGAATGGTTTTGGACAAATTATAGCACGTTTAACTTTATTTGCGTGATGATTTTTTTAATATGAATACCACCACTAATATTAAAAATACTTGCTAAAATGTACCAATCTACTTTTTTTTATAAAATGTTTTTTCTCACAGAAAAGTATTGCAGTAACACATGTTTTGCTATACACATGTTTATTCCCTTTGTGTGTATTGGAACAAAACAAAAAAAGGGAGGAAAAAAAGCAAATTGGACATAATGTCACACAAAACTCCAAAAATGGGCTGGTCAAAATTCTTGGCACCCTTTCAAAATTGTGGATAAATAATATTGTTTCAAGCATGTGATGCTCCTTTAAACTCACCTGGGGCAAGTAACAGGTGTGGGCAATATAAAATTCACACCTGAAAGCAGATAAAAAGGAGAGAAGTTCACTTAAGCCCCGTACACACGGTCGGACTTTTGGCCAACAAACTTCATTTTGAGCAAGTTGGACCAACAATCCGACCATGTGTACGCCCCATCGGACAAACTTTTTTTGCTTTTTTCTGGTTTTCATCGGACAAAAGTTGGGTCTGCAAACGGACAAACTTTTGCCCAACAAAAGTCCGATGGAGCAAAGTCCGACCGTGTGTACAGAAAACCATCGGACTTTTGTCCGATGGACAAAACAACTAATGTTAAAATCAACCAACAATAGCAGAAGTTGACCAAAGGGTGGCGGTAAAGAGCAGAAAAACAGCGTGATGTTGCAAAAAGTTTTGGGAAAGTTTGCAGAAAAGTCTGAGCGTGTGTATGCTATGGGTGTTCCCGACCAACTCCGTTCGGACAAAAAACCACGGAAAAATCAGATGGAAGTCCGACGGGGCTTTAGTCTTTGCATTGTGTGTCTGTGTGTGCCACACTAAGCATGGACAACAGAAAGAGGAGAAGAGAACTGTCTGAGGACTTGAGAACCAAAATCGTGGGAAAATATCAACAATCTCAAGGTTACAAGTCTATCTCCAGAGATCTAGATTTGCCTTTGTCCACAGTGCGCAACATTATCAAGAAGTTTGCAACCCTTGGCACTGTAGCTAATCTCTTTGGGCGTGGACGGAAGAGAAAAATTGATGAAAGGTTGCAACGCAGGATAGTGGATGGTGGATAAGCAGCCCCAAACAAGTTCCAAAGAAATTCAAGCTGTCCTGCAGGCTCAAGGAAGCATCAGTGTCTGCGCAAACTATCTATCGACATTTAAATGAAATTAACTGCTATGGCAGGAGACCCAGGAGGATCCCACTACTGACACAGAGACATAAAAAAGCATGACTAGAGTTTGCCAAATTGTACTTGAGTAAGCCAAAATCCTTCTGGGAAAACGTCTTGTGGACAGATGAGACCAAGATAGAGCTTTTTGGTAAAGCACATCATTCTACTGTTTACCAAAAATGGAATGAGGCCTACAAAGAAAAGAACACAGTACCTACAGTGAAATATGGTGGAGGTTCAATGATGTTTTGGGGTTGTTTTGCTGCCTCTGGCACTGGGTGCCTTGAATGTGTGCAAGGCATCATGAAATCTGAGGATTACCAAAGGATTTTGGGTCGCACTGTAGAGCCCAGTGTCAGAAAGCTGGGTTCGCGTCCGAGATCTTGGGTCTTCCAGCAGGACAATGACCCCTTACATACGTCAAAAAGCACCCAGAAATGGATGACAACAAAGCGCTGGAGAGTTCTAAAGTGGCCAGCAATGAGTCCAGATCTAAATCCAATTGAACACCTGTGGAGAGTTTCTAAAATTGCTGTTGGGAAAAGGTGCCCTTCCATAAAGAGAGACCTAAAGCAGTTTGCAAAGGAAGAGTGGTCCAAAATTCCGGCTGAGAGGTGTAAGAAGCTTATTGATGGTTATAGGAAGCGACTGATTTCAGTTATTTTTTCCAAAGGGTGTGCAACCAAATATTAAGTTATGGGTGCCAAGAATTTTGACCAGCCCATTTTTTTGAGTTTTGTGTGACATTATGTCCAATTTGCTTTTTTTCCTCCCTTTTTTTGTTTTGTTCCAATACACACAAAGGGAAAAAACGTTTATAGCAAAACATGTGTTACTGCAATACTTTTCTGTGAGAAATACTTGATTTTCTGCAAAAATGTCTGGGGTGCCAGCAATTTCGGCCAGGACTGTATGTGGTGTGATAATAATGAATGCATCCAGCGTTAATTCGAGATTGTACTAATCTGGATGAATAAAGGTTTTCCTTTGGTCAGATGGAAATTAAATCTCATCATTTGCAGGATGGTGAGGTTAGCAGGCCAATTTGTTTAGCATAGCAATTTTTTCCTGTGTCAATGGCAGCCTTAATAATAGTGATGAATAATAAAAAGTAATTGTGTCATTATTAATTCACTTTCAATTAGGTCTCTTTAGTTATAGAAGAACAATTTTATTTCTCCTCTTTTGGGAGAAAGGGCTTTGAAACAGTATGGAAGCAAAAAATAATTATATGTTTTTTCTCTGAATGCTCAAAGCTATACAAGAGAATCTAAAGTTTGTTTTCATCTATAATGTTAAAAACATTCTGCATTTGTTGTTAGTTTGTATTGTTTTTTATTGTATGTAATGAAGTTTTATTTATCTTCTGAATTTATACAGCAACATATTATGGAATCATTGACATCCGTTTCATAGTGGAGCTTACAGACTCAAGTCCATCACATAAATCTCTCTCTGATTTATGCTTCTCCTCTGTCGCCTTGCCTTTCTTTCTTTTCTCTAATTTATTTGGATGTATACAAACACATACTAATTTTGCCAGTGTTTTTTATATGGATGTAAGTGTACACATACTAATTTTGTAAATGCACTATTTAACTTAGCAGTTTGTTTTTGGATTATGAGAAAAAAGAACACCATGAAAGAATACACATAAACACAAACAGTACCTTTTGTACCAATATTTAAAGAATTTAAAATGCTTGAAACACTGTGTTACAAAGCTTACTTTACAGCTTGTGAACAGTGTGTGAACAAAACCTCAATCATAGAAGCCCAAACTGCACTTTTGATTAGGTCAGATTACAAATATACACCACTTCCTTTCTGCCCTGAGCCTGTGTGTTTTGTGAATTTTCAATTTAGCCAGTGCTGCATTTTCTCTTCAGAAAGCCCAGAAGGTACTACAAAGATAGTTTTATAGACGAATCCTTGTGTGTTAAATATTTTTTGCATAATAAAAATATTAAATATTGTATAATGTTTCAGAGTTAATGTGATACGAAAGTCTAATTTTTTTTCTTCAAAAATAGCAAACATGTTATACTTACCTGCTCTGTGCAGTGGTTATGCACAGAGCAGCCTGGATCCTCCTCTTCTCAGGTCCCTCGCCAGAGCTCCTGGCTCCTCCCTCCTGTTGGGTGTCCCCACAACAAGCAGCTTGCTATGGGGACACCCGAGCCGGGCCGAAGCTCTATGTGTCCATTCATACACAGATCAATGATCTCCGCCCCCTCTCTCTGCTGATTGGCTAACTGATTGGCTAACTGACTTTGACAGCAGCAGGAGCCAATGGTGCTGCTGCTGTGTCTCAGCAAATCAGGAGGGAGAGTTCCAGACGGCCGAAGCACTCGTGTAAGTATTAGGGGGGCTGCTGCTTACTGAAGTTTTTTTTTTTCATCTTAATGCATAGAATGCATCAAGATTAAAACAACTTCTGCCTTTACAATCACTTTAAAGCAGTATTAAACACAAAAACAAAATGTAATATATTAAACTTACCTATCCTTAGATTTGTTGACTGCATTAAGCCCTGTACACACGATCGGTTTTACCGATGAAAACAGTCTGATGGACTTTTTTCATCGGACAAACCGATCGTGTATGGGACCCATCTGTCTTTTTTCCATCAGTTTTAAAAAATAGAACATGTTTTAAAATTTTCCGATGGATCAAAAACCGATAGCAAATTCCGATCGTCTATGGGCAAGTCCATCGGATAAAAAACCCACGCATGCTCAGAATCAAGTTGACACATGCTCAGAAGCATTAAACTTTATTTTTCTCGGCTCATCAGAGTGTTTTACGTCACCGCGTTTGGAACGGTCGGTTTTTTGACTGATGGTGTGTAGGCAAGACTGATGGAAGTCAGCTTCATCGGATTTCCGATGGACAAAACCATCGGATTAGAATCCATAGGATATCCGATCGTGTGTACAAGGCTTTAGTTTCATTTTTTAGACCTTTTTCCTTTATTTTACCTGGTTATCTGGTTAGTAAATTACATCCTTTTTTAGGGTGTCTGCATTCTGGATGAAGCAACGCAGAAACATTTGGACTGCAGCATTGTCAGTCTGTGGAAAGGATAGTGTTATACTAGCAGATTTAGGTGGAGTTGACTAACACAATGAAGCACAACTCCAGCTAACACTTTATAAGCAGCAAGGAGTTTTTCTTTTGTTTTTGTTTTTTCATTTACTATTACATTTTTATGTAAATGGATAAAAGCTTACCATTGTTAAATGGTTTGTCTCAACCCTCTAACCTGCTACTTTGCCTGGAAAGCTTGGTCTGGTAAAGCACGTTGAAAAGTAACAGACTAACTGGCCCAATCACCATATGAAAATAAAGGGGAAAAGTCTAAAAAATAAAACATATGAAGTCACCACATCTAAGCATTGGTAAGCTGCAATTCGATAAAATTATGTTTTTGGATTTAGTACCACTTTATTCAAAATTTAACATTGACTGGAAACCATTATACAGTTCCTTTACATTTCCTAAAATTGAAAACAAAATTTAGCTTTAGCTTTGTTACAACAAATGTTCAGGCAAAATCTAAATGGCAAAATATGTCATTACTGTTTGCACCAATTAAATACGGGGGAAGCAATTGTAGTCTAAAAAAGAATATCCCTCATGGCAGATTGCTAGTTCTCTGAGAATGGTCATAAATGCTTCCCTGCAAGAGTCTGCTGCTACATATAGACATAAAGTATGTTTCAGCAAGATCAAGTGACAATTGTGTTTGGTTATATTATGTGCCGATGTACCTAACTATTTTCTACATGTAATTGGGTGTGTGTTGTTTACATTGTGCATTTCATTTAGCAGATAGAAGAGTATACCTTGAACCAGTCCAGATATTTTGAGGTGTAAGTACTATTGAGAAATGTTTAACTAAAGCAATTAAAGCAATAATCTGGCTGGTTATAGCTTGGCAGTTTCAGTCCAAAAATTATGTAATACTTTATGTAGTACACAAATTATAATACATATATAATTAATATAGATTTTTTTGTTCATATATTTTTCCATGGTAGGTACGTGAAGAAGAGAGTGAAGAATTAGAACACTTAATTGATAATTACTGTGAACTTCCAGTTGCTGGTGGAGTAGAAAATGGCTATGGAAAAATAAACATTCTTTTACAAACATATATTGGAAGAGGAGAATTGGACAATTTTTCGCTCATCTCGGATTCTGCTTATGTTGCACAGGTAAGTTTGACCTATTGGTTTGACCAGGAGATTTGCTAGCTAGCCTATTACCACAAGGCTTTAATGTAGGCCAGTGCTTTATAGATTTGCACTACTTCTTAAAGAGTAACTAAATATTTGGTGAGAAAAAAACATCTCCTTCTGGGTGATCAATGTATATGGATTTTATCAAACGATGTTGCAGATTCCTACCGATTTCTTCTCTGAAGAAAAAGTGGTTTGTTTGTCAATGTGCAAAGTAAATCTGAATGGGAATGACTTTTTCATTATTAGCCAGCTGATGCACTTGCAGGTGTTCTAATAAGGAGCATTACAGGACCTGTACCCCTTTAGAAGTTATTAACCCTTTGGGAGTATCTCACCAAAACTGAAACTTTTTTTGCAGGGGGTGTCTAAAATCTGATTTGGATCTTAGTGCAGACATCTGGGAAAATCAGTCAGCCAAACACACAGCTTAATTACATTTCTGGAGGCTTTCCACACACCAGTAGTGTACAGAACATCTCTCGGTTGCCATGTTGCATGTTACATTGTAGCTCCTAAGATTGAAAAGGAAAGGTAGTTCCTAATAACAATCAATTTCAATATGGATTCAATATGGATTGTGTAGCAATTGTTTATGCTACTGTATGGTATTTTCTTTGTATTTACAATTTTTCCCCTATGAAAGTGGAGTTACTCTTCAAGTCTGATTTGTTACATGAAGATTGCTTTTATTGATAAAATTCTTGTCATTGTTGCCAAGTAATCAGCACTGGACAATCTCCTGTTTTGTCACCTCTTACTGAAAGATTATTAACTAATGTTCCTGTTAATTGCTTATTTGCTAGTAAGGGACTTACTGACAGAGAGAGAGATGACCTCATCACTGTACTGTTCCTCCCCCTTCATTGTCCATTCTCAGGCTTTAGAAAGACAAGTGATCAAGCTGTATTGCATAACTGCATTAGAAGAAAGCAGGGCCCTCACGTTGGCATTGGCTGATGAAATGTTATATCCAATATCTGATTTTAGCTTGCCTACTAGCTATATATGCTCAAGGGCTTTCAAGTGCCTGAACACAGTTGAAAAAGTTTCAGCTTGGCCACCCCCAGAGTGAATTTAGTTACCTTGTCTAATTTGTGAGCTGCTACAAGCCTATGTTCTCTTGTTGTTGACAGGGTATCCTTAAAGTGAAACTCTAGATAGAGCAAGGGTGGGTTATAGCCCCTGTCAATTTTTTTTTTCTTTTTTTTGCCATTTGTCCCATAGCCAAACAGAAAGTGAGAGGAAATCCCTACATATTAAGGGAATTCCTTGGGGAACCCCAGGTTACCAGAAATAGTGTCCCCATTTGAAGATTTCTTCTCTATTACTTTTCTGGGGACAACCCAAAATTTGGAAAGTAATAGTTATTTTACTTTCACTTTCAATGACAATAGTAAACAGGACAAAGAGAGAGTGAATCCCCCTAACAGGGAAACTGACATTCAATAAAGACTGATAGGTGTTCTAATCCCTCTGCACTCTAAAAAGAAGTTTAGCCTTTAGTTATACTTTAATGTTTCACCATATCAGAGGCACTTCTAATTAAACTTATTTTTGTCATCCACTTGGCAGTAAAAGGGCAGCGACAACTACAGAGTTTTTCCAAAAACATAATTTGCAAGAAAGTAGATATGGGAGAATACTAAGCAATACATTATTTAAATGATCTGGTTGTAACAAATCTGCTTTTTTCTTATGTAGTATACATTTTAGTTTGGCTGTTTTGACATTTCTTGTAACATTTATTCTATTGCATTAATCACTATTTTCCAGAATGCAGCTAGAATCGTAAGAGCCCTTTTTGAAATAGCCCTCAGAAAAAGATGGCCAGCTATGACTTATAGACTACTAAACCTCAGCAAAGTTATTGATAAGCGACTGTGGGGCTGGGCCAGCCCACTGAGACAATTCTCTATTTTGCCTCCATCTGTGTTAACAAAATTGGAAGAGAGGAAGCTCACCATTGATAAACTGAAGGACATGCGGAAAGACGAAATTGGTAAAATTCTTACTTTGACTTTGATATAAAGTTGCATGGTACAATCAAGTTAAAATGCAGTGCCTTGAAAAAGTACTCATACCCCTTAAAACTTTCCACATTTTGTCATGTTACAACCAAAAACATAAATGTGTTTTATTGGGATTTTATGGGATAGACCAACACAATAATTGTGAAGTGGAAGGAAAATGATAAATGGTTTTCAAAATGCAGTCAAAACTTTGTAGAACCACCTTTCACTTCAATTACAGCTGCAAGTCTTTTTTGGTATGTCTACCAGCTTAGCACATCAGTGACATTTTTGCCCATTCATCTTTGCAAAATAGCACAAGCTCTGTCAGATTGGATGGAGAGCATCTGTGAACAGCAATTTTCAAGTCTTGCCACAGATTCTCAATTGGATTTAGGTCTGGACTTTGATTGGGCCCTTCTAACACATGAATATGCTTTGATCTAAACCATTCCATTGTATGTTTAGGGTCATTGTCCTGCTGGAAAGTGAACCTCAGCCCCAGTCTCAAGTCTTTTGCAGACTCTAACAGGTTTCCTTCTAAGATTGCCCTGTATCCATTTTCCCATCAACTCTGATCAGCTTCCCTGTCCCCGCTGAAGAAAAGTATCTCCATAACATGCTGCTGCCACCACCATGTTTCACTGTGGGGATGGTGTGTTCAGGGTTATGTGCAGTGCCTTTAGTTTTCAGCCACACATAGCATTGTGCTTTTAGGCCAAAAAGTAAATTTCTTTCTCGTACATCACGGGACACAGAGCGACATAGTCATTACTAATGGGTTATATAGATACCGTCAGGTGCTGGCACTGGCAACTTCCAAAACCGGAAGTACCCTCCCCTATATAAGCCCCTCCCATCCGGGAGCACCTCAGTTTTTTGCCAGTGTCTAAGGTGTTGGCCAAGAAGAAACATGTGTTTTTCACTGAGCTTGCGTACAGGTTCTTTTGGGCCTCAGTAAGCTATTCCGGATCCGACCAAAAAAGCTTCATAGCTAAACGGTCGGTACCCGGGCCTTGCAGAGAAGAGCAAGGTTTTGCCTGTAATGCTTCTCTTAGGAGAGCTGGACCCTGGGATCCAGAGCTCTGGTCATACCCACGACCAAGATGTTTTCTGTGCAGGGTGCTATACAGGTCCAGGGGAGTGGAATCCTTGGGAACCCGGTCCCTGAAGGTTTGATTACAATGCCTGCCGTGATAGGTGAAGTTTGGGCTTTTGTGGACCAAACAAAGTCCTGCGGCGGGGAACAGGTAAGTGGGGGTCCCCAGGAACTTGGTTCTATTGGGGGACCCCCAAGCCTAATTTGTCTTTCTGTCTGTTACCTAATGGTATTCCCGCAAAATTCTGTGCATGCCTGTAACTACTAAAAAAAAATGTAATAATTTTTAATGGTGGTCAAGAAAAAAAAAAAAAAAATTTTTTTTTTATATATATTTAATATATTAGACTGCGGTACCTGTGTTTGTCCACTAGAGGCCGCTGTGGAATGTTTTCTTGTCATGTGGACTAGCTTCTTCTCAGCAGAGCAAAGTCCAGGCAGATGGTGAGTTCTCTTATAGGAAACTGCTTCCTCTGCCATGTTGCAGTGCTCGTCCATCCCCCGGCCTGCGGCAAAGAGGGGCCCTGGCTCCTGTCCCTTGTTACCATTTTTTGAAATTAGCGCCGAAGGCGCACGTGGCCGCGCGCGTGCACGTGCACGCGCCTCTATATATAGAGGTGAGCCGAGAAAGGGGGCGGAGCCTGGGGATGACGCTCTGTGCGCGCCGCAGCGCTTCTGCGCATGTGCGGGCGTCCCAGCAGTTTTAAAAAAAACACAATGTTGTATTGAGCTGGCTATGAAGTACAGAGACAGAGCTGGCAACATTTAAAGGCATACAGCAAGCGGTTGATACAGGCATCCCCTAGAAAGGCACATTAGTAGACACCAACTGTGATATAGCAGCAATTGTGCTAGACTATTCTCAGTAAAAGTGGTGTATTACGGCTGGAATACCTCAGCTTTAGGCTTAGGAATATGCCGTCCAGAAGCTCCGGAACTGAATCTTCCAGGAAGCGAAGGGGGTCTCATCGGGCTCGGAGGATCTTGGGCATACTTCTGCTGCACCAGTCTCCCCTGAAGTTCAGAGGTAAGTGACCGTAGAGACCCCGCAGGGGTACTTGGTACTGTGGCTGTCCTCAGTTCACCTGCTCCTGTGTATGTAACAGAGGAGGTTTTTTTCCTCAGCTCTGGGAGGATTAGAGAGAGATTGTCAACATTAATCGCTGCCTCCCTGTCAGGGAAAGCACGCCCGATCTCCGTCTCCTCCTTCAGAGTGCCTGTTAGCAGAGCAACAGTCCCATACAGGGATCGACCTGCCTGAAGGGGATCAGGATGAGGTTGATTCTGTTATAGAGGAATCAACAGTGGGGGAACCTTTTCTCAGCATCTCAAGCTGAAAGATTATGGGTTCAGTCTCTGACTAACATGGTCCGATCAGCATTTAAAAATGCACCTTGCGGAACCATCAACCACTACTGTATCCTCGTTGGGGTCGCTAGAAGCCCCCAGACTGTTTGTTCTTTTCCACTTCACCCTTTACTGAAAGGGCTCATTTACCAGGATTGGGAACGTCCTGAGAAAAATATTTATTCCCTCAAGAGATTTCCGGTGGTCTATCCCATGGAGGATAAGTTCATCAAAAAAAATAAATATGGAAGGTCCCTACAGTGGACGCAGCCATCTCTTGTATGTATAAATCACTGACATGTCCAGTGGATAATGTCCAAATGTTCAAGAACCCAATAGATAAAAGATTGGAGTCCTTATGAAAATCTGCTTGGTGATACAACCAGCAGTAGCAGCTATTGGGGTCTGCTAAGCAGTGAAGGATCAGTTGAAACAGGTCTTGAGGGACTTGACAGATCAGCAGGCTTTGCCCTAGCTGATCTACCTAGAGCCTTAGGCTTTGCGGTTGACGCCATAGAGGATTCACTCCATCAGGCCTCCCGCCTTATGCTGTCTATAGTACATATGCGTAGGCTCCTATGGCTCAAAAACTGGTCTGCTGAAGCTCCCTGTAAAGAATGGCTGGTTAGCGTCCCATTTCATGGTGAACGCTTATTCAGGGAAAACCTGGACAAATATATCCAGAAAATTTCCAGCGGTAAAAATACGCTCTTGCCGGTTAAAAACAGAGTTAGAGGTCCCTCTTTAAGAGGCCTGCTTCTCCAGTCCCAGTGGCATCGGCTGTGTAACAGTTCCGACGGCCTCCTCGGTCAATTCCCGGGGGTAAAAAACAGGGACAGTAGCAGGGTAATGAGAAACCCTGGGTCAGGGGAGGTACAAAACCTCCCCCAAAGTTAAATTCATTGAAGCCCCCACTCAGTCGGGTGGGGGGAGGACTCCAGTTGTTCGCAAGAGACCTGGCGGGACACAATCAAGACAGATAGGTGCTCTCCGCAGTAGGTTTGGGATACAGTTTGGAGTTAAAAGACTCTCCTCCTTCCCATTTTTGAGGTCAAACGTGCCAAGGGATCCCCGGAAGAGAGAGTCCCTCCTGTTGGCACTAGAACAACTATTGCTCCAAGGAGTAATTATGGAGGTTCCCCTGGAAGAATGAGGGTTCGGGTTTTACTCAAACCTCTTTACAGTCCCGAAGCAAACGCGGACGGGAGGCCCATATTAATTCTAAAAGGGCTATACAAATTCCTGTATATCAGGACTTTCCGATGGAGTCGATCCGATCGGTGGCCACTGCCCTACAAGGGGAGGATTGGTTAGCCGCGAGCGACATCAAAGATGCTTATTTGCACATTCCCATCTTTCCAGTCCACCAAAAATTTCTACGCTTTGCAGTAGAAGGGCGCCATTTTCAGTTCAGAGCCTTACCCTTTGTCATGGATATGCATTAATGTCTGTCTGCCATCTTACCTTCCTCCTCATGTGTTCATCTAGAGACCAGACCTCCTTCACCTGGCTTCCTTTATAATCTCCTCCCAGCCTGACTCCACCCCAGGCCCTATCACTGAACACTATATTAACCTGTGCACTGCAAGCCTGCTTTGCTGATCAACGTGTTTGTTAGGCATTGTGTGTTTGGGTTCCTGCCTGCCGTGTGCTACGTCTGTCTCTCTGTTACGTTATTGGCTTGTCCCCGACCATCCCTGTCTGCTCGTGACCCTTGACCTTCGGCTCGTTCTTCGTTATCCTTGTCTGCTTGTGGCCCCTGACCTTCGGCTTGTTATTCGGTTCTCTCTATCGTGTGCTGCTGCTTCCCCTTATCCTACGGGGCGTGAGCTAGGAAACTCCAGGGGCCGCGACCTGGTCCCAGCCTGCAGCGTAACATCCTCACCACTAGAGGCCCTGGAGAAGACCAGCTGGGTCTTAGACTCCGCGCCCTGGGGAATCTTGGCTCTCGCTTCCGTTGGGATCCCGGTTGTGCTCCTCTGGTCCCGCTTTCCACAACCACCCAGTTTCCTATCCACAGAAGCCAGCCATAGGGTTCACTACCTCGCGGTGCACTCCTGTCCCCCTACGGTGTGCATCTGTCACCTGGCCACAGGTGACCCTGACACCCTTCGGTTTGGCCACAGCACCACGGGTGTTTACAAAAATTCTGGCCCTTTATTGGCCAATCTAAGAACACAAGGTGTAATGATAATGGCATATCTGGATGACTTGTTGCTGATAGACCACTCAGTGAAAAAACTAGACGTGGTCGTTCACAAGACAATCAAGTATCTGGAATCTCACGGTTGGATTATCAACCGAGACAAGTCAGCCCTAAAAACCAGTCAAAAGTCTGGAATACTTGGGGCTAAGGTTGGATTCAGGCCAGAGAAAAATATTCTTGCCTCGAGGAAAGGTGTTGTCTTTGAAAGATTTGATCCACTTAGTGGGTACAAAAAAGACAGCCGTCCATACGCCTGTATATGAGGCTGCTGGGAAAAATGGTGGCATCATTCGAAGCAGTACCCTACGGTCAATTCCATTCAAGGAATTTGCAAGGGGCCATACTGTCAGCCTGGAACAAAAAAGTTCAGGCCCTAGACTTACAATGTCCTTGTCCCCTTCCGTTCGCAAGAGCCTCCGTTGGTGGTTGGTTCCCCAGAATCTGGAAAAGGAAATCCTTCAGTCCGATTTCTTGGAAGGTGGTCACTACAGATGCCAGCCTTATAGGCTGGGGAGCAGTACTGGAGCAATAGTCTCTCCAGGGCAGATGGTCGGATGCAGAAAAGGCCCTGCCCATCAATCTCTTAGAGATACGAGCAGCCCGGTATGCCCTAGTAGCATGGACATCCAAACTCCAAGGGTCCCCTGTCAGATTTCAATCAGACAATGCCACAGCAGTGGCATATATCAATCATCAGGGGGGCACCAGGAGTCGTGCAGCCCAGAGGGAAGTAAATTACATCCTGAAATGGGCAGAAAAATATGTCCCAGCCATATCTGCGGTATTCATTCCAGGAGTGGAGAATTGGAAGGCGGACTTTCTAAGTCGCCAGCAATTAGGCCCAGAGGAAGGGTCCCTTCACTCCGAGGTTTTCTGGACAATATGTCAGCGGTGGGGAACATCGGATGTAGATCTTCTAGCATCCAGATTCAACGCAAAGGGGGACAGGTTTGTCTCTCGGACAAGGGATCCCCTAGCTTGCGGCTCGGATGCCCTAGTGTTCCCTTGGGATCAGTTCAAGCTGATATATGCATTCACACCGCCACAATGGTTACCTCGATTACTCCGCAGAATCAGGGTAGAAAAGAAACAGTGATTCCGGTGGCTCCAGCGTGGCCCCGAAGAGCGTGGTACGCGGAGATTGTAAAATTTCAGTGGGGAGTCCTTGGACTCTCCCACGTCGTCCGGACCTGCTTTCGCAAGGACCGATATACCACCCTTCCTTACCAGCCCTAGGTTTGACGGCCTGGCTATTGAAGCCCACATTCTAAAAAAGAGAGGGCTCTCTAATGCTGTGGTATCTACCATGATCAATGCCAGGAAGCCGGTATCCAGGCAGATCTACTATAGAATCTGGAAGGCGTACATCGCGTGGTGTGAGGCCAAGAAATGGCATCCACATAAGTACGTAATAGGTAGGATTCTGGACTTCCTACATTGGGCTGTAGATAGGAAGCTTGCCTTGAGTACTATCAAGGGTCAGATTTCGGCCTTGTCAATATTTTTTCAAAGGCCCTTGGCTTCGCATTCACTAGTCAAAGCCTTTATACAAGGAGTGATGCGTATTAGTCCTCCGGTTAATATTCCCATATGTCCATGGGATCTTATCTTGGTTCTGTCGGTTCTACAGAAACAACCATTTGAACCATTACAGCATATTTCCTTGGTGCTTCTCACCAGGAAATTGATTTTTCTAGTAGCCATTTGTTCGGCTAAAAGAGTATCGGAATTAGCAGCTATGTCCTGTAAGGAGCCATATCTGGTTATCCATAAGGACAGAGTAGTGTTACGTCCTCATCCAGCCTTTCTTCCTAAGGTGGTATCGAGGTTTCATTTGAACCAAGATGTGGTTCTTCCTTCTTTTTTCCCCAAACCTACTTCGGTAGAGGAAAAGTTATTGCATTCTTTGGATGTAGTAAGAGCAGTTAAAGCTTATCTAAAAGCCACTGCTCAGATTCGCAGAACGGATACTTTGTTTATTCTGCCGGAAGGCCCCAGAAAGGGTCAGGCAGCGTCAAAATCTACTTTAGCCAAGTGGATTCGACAGGTCATTATGCAAGCTTATGGCTTGAGAAGGAGACTGCCTCCGTTCAAAGTTAGAGCGCACTCCACGAGAGCAGTTGGAACTTCATGGGCAGTGCATCACCAGGCCTCCCTGGCTCAAATCTGTAAGGCCGCAACATGGTCTTCAGTTCACACGTTTACTAGGTTCTACCAGGTGGACGTTAGAAGTCAGGAGGATGTCGCCTTTGGGCGCAGTGTGTTGCAGACCGCAAAAGATCCTCATGTCTGATAGCGCTCAGCTTATATATGGTGTATCCCCCCCCTCATTTGGCATTGCTTTAGGACATCCCATTAGTAATGACTATGTCGCTCTGTGTCCCGTGATGTACGAGAAAGAAAATAGGATTTTTATAACAGCTTACCTGTAAAATCCTTTTCTTGGAGTACATCACGGGACACAGAGCTCCCGCCCCTCTTTGGGGACACTTATTGCTTTGCTACAAAACTGAGGTGCTCCCGGATGGGAGGGGCTTATATAGGGGAGGGTACTTCCGGTTTTGGAAGTTGCCAGTGCCAGCACCTGACGGTATCTATATAACCCATTAGTAATGACTATGTCGCTCTGTGTCCCGTGATGTACTCCAAGAAAAGGATTTTACAGGTAAGCTGTTATAAAAATCCTATTTTTTTGTCTCATCTGACCAGAGCACCTTCTTTCACATGTTTGCTGTGTCTGCCACATGGCTTTTCACAAACTTCAAATAGGAATTTTTCTTGCCACTATTCCATAAAGGCCAGGTTTGTGGAGTACACGACTAATAGTTGTCTTGTGGACACATTCTCCCACCTGAGCTGTGAAACTCTGCAGCTCCTCCAGAGTTACCATGGGCCTCTTGGCTGCTTCTCTGATTAATGCTCTCCTTAACCGGCTTGTCATTTTATGTGGACAGACATTTGGTAGGTTTGCAGTCGTGCCATACTCTATCCATTTTTGTATGATGGATTGAACAGTGCTCCATGAGATGTTCAAAGGTTGGGATATTTTTTTTTTTTATAACTGAACGCTGCTTTAAACTTCTCCACAAGTTTATCCCTGACCTGTCTAGTGTGTTCCTTGGCCTTCGAGATGCTGTTTGTTTACTGAGGTTCTCTAAAAAACCTCTGAGGGCTTCACAGAACAGATGTATTTATACTGAGATTAAATTATACACAGTTGGACTCTATTTCCTAATTAGGTGACTTCTGAAGGCAATTGGTTCCACTAGATTTTAGTTAGGGGTATCAGATTAAATGGGCTGAATACAAATGCAAGCCACACTTTTCATATGTTTATTTGTGAAAAAAATTGAAAACCATTTATCATTTTCCTTCCACTAAACAATTATGTGCCACTTTGTGTTGGTCTATCACATAAAATCCCAATAAAATACATTTACGTTTTTAGTTGTAACATGACAAAATGTGGAAAATTTCAAGGGGTATGGATACTTTTTCAAGGCACAGTAGGCAGTGACACAGGGCTTCCCATTATGTAAATTGATGCTTCTAAAGATTAGATGAGTGACTTTAAGCTCAAGCAGCTTATTACATAGACAAAGTAATGGCAGTCACACTTTATTATCCAACTAAGCCAATCAGTATTTTCCCATCAAAATGATTGGTCGTGAGTGTCTTGTGTCCATAGACATACTATTAGATGTGAACCTGGCAAGGTAAAACTCATCACATGTCTATAAATTCTTTAAGGTGATTGTAAAGGCTCGTTTTTTTTCCCCCTATAAAAATAATAAACATGTTATACTTACCTGCTCTGTTGCAGTGGATTTGCACAGAGCAGCCTGGATCCTCCTCTTCTCGGATCCCTCTTCGCTGCTCCTGACCCCTCCCTCCTGTTCAGTGCCCCCACAGCAAGCAGCTTCCTATGGGGACACCCGAGCTGAGTCACAGCTCCCTGTGTCTATTTAGACATGGACCCCCGGCCCCACCCCCTCTCTCCCCTGATTGGCTAGCTGACTTTGATTGAGAGCAGTGGAGTCAATGGTGCCACTGCTGTGTCTCAACCAATCAGGAAAGAGAATCTCGGGCGGCTGTGACATTCGTGGAAATCGCTGGACAGAGAGGGACCTCCGGTAAGTATTAGGGAGTGCTGGGGCAGCTTCTGCACACAGAAGGATATTTACCTTTATTGCATTAAGATAAAAAAAGCTTCTGCCTTTATAACCCCTTTTAACTCTTCTGACATTTGGCTGCCGTAACCTTGCGAGTTCTAGTGTATTAGACAACTACTGTAAGTCCATAGTGTTCCTTCCACCATCCATGTGTATATCTGAAAAACTATTCTCAGGGGGCAAGAGAAGGGAGGAGTTGATTACATGTTTGATCTCTGTTGTTCCTCCAAGGTTTATGCCAGTATTGTCCTCTAAATACATGCCTACATACCAGTATTTTTTTTTTTTCAAAGCACCTTTTACCCATTGACTGTGAAGCTCACAGCTATAACAGCAGCCCTGAGTTTGTTTTAGTTGTACTCGGTGGTCTCATCACTAATGATAGCAGAGCAGAGCTGCCTGATAACTTTTACAAACCTAACAGATGTGTTCCACCCCCTCTCCCTTTCCTTTCTCTCTGACTTCTACCGCTGGTATAGTCTTCTCCTCTGACTTCCTCATATGGCCTATCTGCATTTATAGAAGAACTCCATGGATTAGGTCACTATTTAATATGTGCTAGCTTACAATGAGTTCAATCCAATAAATGTGTGGCACCCAAGGACTTCTATCTTTTAGGTACATTTTTTCTGGGCACTGGATGTACATCTATCGCTATACTTATGGCACTCCTACACTGGACCTTCGGGTCCCAGATTCTGCAGCTACTCTGCCCAGTCACAGAAGAATTTTTATTATGTGACCCTATTCCCAAAATGGAAAGTATTCTGTCAGTGAACAGCTAAGGGGATGGACAGGCAGTCACACAGCACCTGCACCTTTCCTGTCAAAGTGCTGGGAGTATAGACAAAGCTGTACTTCCAGTGCTCAGTAAAGGTGTAGATTTTAAATAAAAGAGATAAGTCTTCCAGGTGGCATAAACCTTGTTGGACTTAATCCATTGTAAGCCAGCACATTTTTTTTTTTTTTTTGAGAAAAAAAAGTTTTTATTGAACAATTTACATTTGGAACATAATTCTGCAAGTTACAAGGCAATACTGGAGAAATGCATAAAACAAAGAAATGTGGCTTATACATATATAGGCACAGTAGAACAAAAAAACTTGTTCAGATTGAACACTGGATTCAGTGACTATCAATAAGTGGAAAACCCTATGTCCACGCTATTCATGGAATTGCACGCTAGAAGGATGTATAATATTACGGACCATCAGTGCATGTGTCTGCGGACTCAAGCCATCGATCCCAGATTTTGTAGTACTTATCTGGACAACCTCTGTTGATGTATATGAACTTTTTGTAGGGAAGAGTGTTATTTATATCTAGTTTCCAATCGTTGAAGCTGGGGGGAGTGGGTCTCATCCACTGTCTGGCTATAATTTTTCTAGCATTAAACAATGTTTCATGCAAAAATGTTTTAGTGAATTTGTCCATCCCAGAGTCGGGGAATATCCCCAGTAAGCATTGTTTGGGGTCCAGGGTCAATGGGGATCCCATGTCATCATGGAGGAAGTCAACAATCTGCTTCCACAGACCCTGAAGGACCGGGCACGCCCAGAGTAGATGGAAGAATGTGCCCGTCGCTTGGTTACACATTGTGCACAAGGTAGAAAACTGTCGTCTAAAGCGGGCGATTCTTAGGGGGGTGAGATACGCTCGGTGCACCACGTATAACTGGGTCAGCCTGTCAGAGAGCTTGGGGGATACAGTCTTGCACGAGTCTAGTGCTTCACTCCACTCCTCATCCTCCAGTGGGCCCACCTCTCTTTCCCATCTTGGTTTAAGGCTGTAAGCTAGCGTGGTAGATGATGGGGTGAGAAGCATGACATAAAAATCAGAGATCAGCTTTCGCGGGTCCACACCCTTAATCACTGCCATAATAACATTGGGCGTAGATTGTGGCAAAGGCTGGGGAAACTGAGCTTGGGCTGCGTGACGCACCTGGAAGAATCTAAAAAGCATAGAATTGGGCAGCAGGAACTCATTTAGGAGGTCCTCAAAGTTTTTAAGTGTGCCATCGGAAATTATGTGGTGCAAATAATATATTCCATATTCGCACCATATCTCTGTGTCAGGGATCAAGAGAAACTCTGAGAGTAGTCTATTGTGCCATAAGGGGGTATAATTGTTGTGCTTAGGGGTCATTAATATTTTAGTGGTGATGTCCCATACGCGCCTATATTGGTACAATAGGGACCCACGGTCTCTATTGGAGTTATTCCCACTATGTCCCACTGCAATTGCAGTGAGTGGGTCAGTGGTCAGTTGTGCCCACCGTGGACAGAGAAGGGTGAGGAATCTGAGTCTGTCGGTTTTATCTATGTGGTATAGTTGAGACAGTTGGGACGCAAGGTAATAAAGATTTAAGTCAGGGAGGGCTGTTCCACCTAGGTCAGTAGGGTTCTTAAGGACTCTCCAGGCCAGCTTGTGTCTGTTGGTACCCCAAATAAATGTCTTGAGTATGGCCTCCATTGACTTGAAAAATTTCAAGGGTAAGTATACGGGTGTGTGCCAGAGTATATACAATATTTTAGGAAATAATATCATTTTAACAATGTTAATGCGGCCCCACACGCCGAGCGGTAGTCTCGCCCATACCTGGGTTCTAGACTTGATGAGATCAAAAATGGGTTCTATGTTCAGGGATATATAGTCAGCCGGTGTTCTATTCACCAATACTCCAAGATATTTGATAGTGTTCACTCGCTGGAGTGGTAACTGTGCCTGTAGCTTGGGAGAGGGGAAACTATCCATAGGCAATATTTGAGATTTCTCCCAATTAATTTTAAGGCCAGAGAACTGACCAAAGTGTTCAATTGTATGTAACGCCTTCCGAAGCGATGTGGCAGAGTCGGCCAGGTATAGTAGCGTGTCGTCTGCGTATAAGCTAAGTTTTTCAGTCAGGGAACCAAGGCAGAGACCCTGAATCTCGGGGTCCTCTCTAATGGAGATTGCAAGGGGCTCCGCCGCCAAGGCATAGAGGGGCGGAGACAGTGGGCAGCCCTGTCTAGTGCCCCTGGATAAGTCAAATGTCTGGGAGGCCCTCCCGTTGGCCACTACTTTACCCCTGGGTTCCAGATATAATAATTGAACCCACTTAATAAATTTAGGTCCAAAACCAAAGCCACGGAGGCATCCCCAAAGGTACCGCCACTCCACTGAGTCAAAGGCCTTGGCAGTATCCAAAGCCACCACCACCCGGGACCCAACATTAGTATGTGTCGCTTGTAAGTTAATATTCAATTTTCTGAGGTTGAAGGAGGTGTTACGCCCCGGCATAAATCCAGCTTGGTCAGCATGAATCAGGGTTAGAATCACTTGGTTAAGGCGTAGGGCAAGTACTTTAGCCAGAATCTTTGTCTACCTGGAGGAGCGATATTGGTCTATAAGATTCCGGGAGGCCTGGGTCCTTGCCTGGCTTAGGTATGAGGATAATTACCGCCTCGCCCATCGATGGGGGTAAGGTGAAATTGTCAAATAGATCGTTGAAGAGGGACAATAACTTGGGGGCAAGTATCTCGATGTATTGGGCGTAAAATTCTATGGGCAACCCATCTGAACCCGGGGCCTTGGATCTGGCGAAGCTCCCAATCGCTGTGGTTATTTCGTCGAGTGTAAGAGGTGCGTCTAGCATAGCCATTTGGGCATCGTCTAGCTGTGGAAAGATGATTTCCGCCAGTAGATCTTCCAATTGAGAGTCAGTGGCAGAAACCTGGGACGTATAGAGTTGAGAAAAGAAGTCCCTAAATTTAGAAGTGACAGCCTGGGGTTCCGTAATCTTTTCCCCATTAGGACCAGTGAGGGAAATGACAGTAGGGGGTCTATCCTCACTATGTGCTAAGTAGGCCAACAGTTTACCCGCTCTCTCCCCATGTTCATACAATTTTTGTCTGGCAAAGAAAAGTTTTTTCCTGGCCGTCTCGTGTTGTAGCTGATTAACCACCCTGGTTTGTAACCTGAGTCGGGCAGCTCCATCAGGAGAGGGGTTCGACATGTATCCCTGTTCAGAGGAGGACAGATCCCGCATTGCCCCGTCCAGTATGGCTGATGAATTAGCCTTCAGCCTGTTGATAAAGGAGGTCAGAGTCAGACGTGCATGCAGTTTGAAGGTTTCCCATACTACGTCTGGGGATGCAGATCCGTCATTCTCTAAAAAGTAAGTTCTCCAACTGTTACCAAGCTCGTCATCCTCCGACAACAGGGTGAGCCAAAACGGATTCAGGCGCCACGTACGGGGCGGTTTGTCTAATGGGATGGAGAGGCTAATGAAATATGGGCTATGGTCTGAAAGTAATCTGGGGGCAAATTCAGCTCCCAGTAATCTTGGGGCAAGGGTACTAGAAATGAATATAAAATCTATACGGGACATGGTGTTATGGGTAGTTGAGAAACAGGAGTAAGCTCGAGTGAGCGGGAATTTAAAACGCCAGGTGTCAGTGAGATTAAAGGAAGAGATAAGTCGGGAGAATCTAGTGTGGGTTGGAGCTGTAGTAGATAATGGCGAGGGCGACAGTTTGTCTAATGTAGGGTTCAACGTAGCGTTAAAATCCCCCAGCCACACCGCCTGAATCGAAGGATGACGAGTCATATATAGCAAGCCCTCTGTGACTATAGTAGAATTAAATGGTGGAGGTACATAGAATGCCATCAGTAGGAAAGGTTCACCATACAATTTAACCGAAAGAAAGACATAGCGCCCCTGTGGGTCAGACTGAACATCACACAGCTCAAAATGTACCGTCTTGGCAATCAAAACTGAGACTCCGCGGGCGTGGGACGAGTGGGATGAATGATATGCCCACCCAATCCATGGCCGGCGGAGTGCCATCTGGAGCCGACCCTCAACGTGTGTCTCCACTAACACCACAATGTCGGCTCGTTGTTTTTTGAGAAATGAGAAAACTGCAGATCTCTTTACCTTGTCCCCAAGCCCACGCACATTCCAAGTGAGCAGTTTTATCGATGCCATAGTTCAAACATTAAAACATATCGCGGGACAGTAGCATTACATGAATACAAGGTTTGCCATCTATGCAGTATCAATGTTAGCATGCACTTCGTTGTATTGCAGTCCATCAAGAAAAAACAAACCTCCCCCTCCCCCCTCCCCACCCTGCATCTTCCCCAACTGATGCGGGTATGTTCCCAAAACCAAAAGAAAGTAACAACCGGTAGCAGATAAAACCAAAATATCTTGCTGTTACGTAAAAGATCTGCAGCGATCGCCTCACATGGGAGGTGTGGAAGATTCAATGCCCGCAAATAAAGAGCAACAGGCTCTTCTTGTACTGTGAACCAGAAGTACAGTGCGGGGTCGGTGGTATAGAAAGTTCTGCAGTCACATAATAAAGAGATGCGTGTTCCGGTTGCTGGGGGGCGAAAATTCGCTGTGTTAGGCATGTGGAGTGTAGGACTGATTGTGCTCCGCAATTACAGTCTCCAGGGTAGTTACATGGATCAACCAGTCAGTGGGGGCCCTGAGTATGGGAGACCCCCTATGCAGGTTACAATTGAAAGAGGATTATAGCAGGGGAAGGCAAAAAGGGGTCCCAGGGGTAAGGAGCAATAGGGTATGCGCCGCGGGCAGTAAAGGGGAGACAAAAAAAGGGGGGTAACATACCAGGATTTGCAGACTCCCGCTGCGGCGTATAATGTGCTGGTGATGATGACAGGCAATCAATAGTGCTGATGAACATGCTCGGTCAGGTCACTCCGCCGCCCCTCTGGCGGGCCCCGGACGCTCCAACCAGGCAATGACTTCCTGAGGATCCTCAAAGAAGAACACACGGCCGTCCCTTTCGACTCTAAGACGAGCTGGAAATAGCATAGAGTATTTAAGATGTTGTATCCGGAGCCTCCTCTTCGCCTCCATGAAGCCTTGGCGGCGGCGCTGCACCTCGGCAGAAAAGTCGGGGAAGATAGCGATCTTGGAGTTTCCAAGGTGGATGTTACCTTTTTCCCTGGCCATGCGCAGCGCCGCATCTCTATCTTTGTAATTCAAGAATTTTGCTATAAACGTGCGGGGGGGAGCCCCCTGAGGAGGAGATCTGGCAGGCATACGATGAGCCCTCTCCACCGCCAGGGTGGGGGAGAAGGCCTCGCGGCCATAGGTGTCAACAAGGAGTTTCTCCAAGAAGGTGGTAGGATCTTTGCCCTCAGCTCCCTCGGGGAGCCCGATGAAACGGAGGTTGCACCTCCGGAGCCTATTTTCCATATCATCTTGCTTGCTTAGAATCTGATTGATTTGGAGCTGCATTCGATCGGAGCTGACTTGGAGCGGCGTAACGGTGTCCTCCACCTCTCCAATGCGGGTTTCGGCAGTCGTGACACGCTCACGAAGTTTCTGGAAGTCTTGTCGCATGAGTGAAAGGTCCACCTTGACCCCCTCTATTTGCGCCGTCAGGGACGTCCGGCAGTATGTGATCGCCTCGAGCAGTTTAGCTGTGTCGCCTCCCGTAGCGTCCTGCTCACCGCCTACGGCACCGCCATCTCTTTCCTCCTCCTGGCGGCGGTACTGGTCCAATTTCGCCAGGGTGGCCTTTGGCGTTTTTGGCGGAGTCATGGCAGGTATCCGCTGTGTTCCCTTCCCCCTCCAAAGCAGGCAGCTCAGTCTATACCGAATGGTAGGGAGCTGTAGGGCTGGTGGGCCGGGAAGAGTCACTAGTCAGCAGGCCGGGTGAAGCAAGATGGCCGCCGACCAGCACTAGGCCGAAGCCGGGGCCTTTCCTGAACGCGGCGGCCGCGCAGTCAGAGGCTGATGTATCCGCCTCTGTGGGTGTGAGGGGTCCTCAGGGGGACTCGGTGGGCCCCTGCAGGCTGTTACCTGAGAGCAGAAGGGCCAGGAAGCAGCACAGGCGGCAGGTCGGGTGGAGCAAGATGGCCGCCGACTTCCAGGGCTAGGCCGAAGCCGGGGGCTTTCCTAAATGCGGCACCCGCGATCGGGATCGCGGCCCTGCGGAGGCCGCCGTACGAGCGGAGGATGGTGAATTTGCGGCCACGGATGTTCAGGGTCCCCAGGGGGTCCCGCTGGGCTAGTACAGGATGACACTGAAGATCAGGATGGGCTGTACAGGAGTATTGGACGGAGCTCAAATCATGCACGTCCTACTCCATGCTATGTCAGGCCACGCCCCAAGCCAGCACATTTTTAATGGTGACCTAATTCCTGGAGTTCTTAAAAGTATCAGAATAGTGAGCGAGGAGATAGTCATCATGAATCTCATAATACTATTAGTGTATCTTACTGAAAAATGTTTTGATAAACATACTGTGCTGTAAGCTACGCCCTTTTAGAAAAAAATATGGTTTGGGTTCTTTTTCAAACTTTTAAGGCTTTGATGTTTGTTGAGAAATAGTATCATTGGCTTGGCCACTTGAGATACAAAATGGAAGGCAGTGTCACAGATCACTACACTCAGGAAACTGGGACCAGACTGTATATACTTTAAGTGGGATTTATTTACAGTGAAACAAAATCTATTCAAACACCAGCAAACATAAAATTATGTGAAATAAGTGAACCAAAAACCGCCTGACAGAATACCTGACTAATAACTAACAGAAGCCTAATGAACAACTAACTATATACAGTATAATATTTACAATATAGGTAATGCAGAAAAGCAGGGAAAACTGGAGGTGCAGATAGTAGATGGGAAGGGGGAAAAAAACTGGGAGCAGGTACAAGGGAGCAGGGTACAGGGAAGAAGGCAAAAGCAGGATCTAGGCAAACAGAATTTGGCAACAGCAAAACACTGGAATGAGAGGCACTTAGCAGGGGAGGACCCATATACCACCCAAGCAGCCAGCATCTGGTGGAAACTGATTACTGGGGTCTGCTGGCTGCTGGGAGAAAACCTGCTTGTGGACACTGGAATCTCAACTCTCCGCCCAGGGAACCACATTGCCACCAGCAGGGCGATCCAGGTCCTGACAGGCAGAGTCCGAAAGCAGACGTATAAGTCTACTGTTTTCCTGTAACCTGCTTCAAAAGTCAAATGCGAGGGGTAACTGTTTTTCTGATAGCTAGGAGTCTCTGACGTGGGCGCCTCCACACGTGTCTAATAATTCTAGTTATCACAAAACAAGTACCCCTTGTAATTTTCTTTTTTTTTTTAAACCGGCTATAGGAGCAAGTCGGAATAAGGAATACTTGTGGAAAGTTTACCTTTTCTTTAAACAATCTAACCCAGTAAAGGTGAAAGTGGTAATATCAGTAAACTTAAGATATATGGTTATTTTCATTTTCACAAGTTGAATGCATATGCAAGGTAGTTTATCATAAAAATTGAGTTAAAGCCATTTTAACTTAAGTGGGTTGACACTTATTATTCTGAGCTGCAAATACTAAAACTGCTCTGTGCTAATTCCAGTTAAGTATTACAAAACATTAGAACATGCCAGGTCAAAAAAGTCACTCATTTGTACAACACAATGCAAAACGCAAGCTGTAATATGTTCATCTAAAAGCTGATTTACAAGTCTGATTGCATTATTGTTCCTGTATATGCAAATGTTTATGCAAATATTTTTAACCTTATGTACCTCTTTTAGGTCACATGTTACATCATGTGAACATTGGGCTAAAGGTGAAACAGTGTGTCCATCAAATTCCAGCCATTACAATGGAAGCCACTATCCAACCAATTACTCGCACAGTCCTTAGAGTTCGATTGAGCATCAATCCTGACTTTAAATGGAGCGATCAGGTACATCCAATATTTCTTAATGTCTGGTAAATGATTATATAGGCTGTACTGGTATGTCATTTTTTTTTTTTTTTAAGAAGTTAATATTGTATTTTTTTGATAACATAACAAATAAATGCACATAGAATTATGTTTTAGTTAAAGCAAAGTTTGAAAACCTTGTTTTTTCATATCTTCATTGCATTACAGTTACAAATATGGAGAGATTGTGCAAGTATGTTGCTTAAAGTAGGCCTTGACCTAAATGGTATCACCAGTTTTGTGGAAAAAAAAAATATATATAGCATATGCAAATGCTACGCAAGCCATAATGTAATTGAATGTTAATAAAAATAGCCTTTTCATTTTATTTGGCAGCACTGTAATTTTCTGTAAAATTTAGTGCAATATGGCAGCCTAGAGTTGTCGTTTCCTGCTTGTTTGATTGGGTCACTGATTTTCCTGGCAGTCTTCATTAAATATCAGTCAGATTGTAGGCATCCTTTGTAACAAAGATTTCATTTTTGTGAAATACTTCAAAAGAGTTAATTACTTCTAAAGGGGTGCAGGCCATGCAATTTTCCTCAGTAGAACACTGCAAGTTGCAGCTGATCATGTAAATGTCACTACCATTCAGATTCACTTTGCACATTGACAAAATCAAACAAATTGCTTTTTCTTCTGTGCAGAAACACGAATCTGCAACAAATTGTTAAAATCCCTGCACTGTACATTGATTAACCTTAGGGGACTGTGTGTGTGTTTTTTTTTACCTCAACAAAAGTGACGTTACTTTTTAAATATTGGCATTCTAGCTGTGTGACCTACATTGCCGCTGAGCTTTTTGAAGCAGGGAAAATATATAAAACATTTGCTATTTTATCTCCTGGTATTAAAAGTGTGTTTCTGTAAATTCCATAAGTGGCCAAAAATAAAGAAAATGGTGCCGCTCAGATGCCTCAGTAAATTATGTCTCCGACATTAATGACTGGTGCTGGTTGGGATAGATATTAGCTTGTCAAGCTTTGTGTACTCAGAGTTGGCACAGTATAAACATATTGATAAATCCAGTTATGGGTATAAATGGCTTCAATTCAAGTCCCCCACCCTGGGAGAATCATTTAACCCATTGTGGGGCTTAATAGTAGAGGGTGAAATGCGTTATAAGGATTCTTTCCAGTTGGGGCACGTGAGCTGAAGCCATTTCTGCACACCCCCTGTGCCGACAGGCACCATCTCACTGTAAATGCCATGTTGCAAATTGCAACTATGCCTTTACACAATGCTGAACTAACAGAACAGGCAAGACTTCCTGATCTGCTGATCATACAATGTCAGCCATGTCCTCTCTCCACAACGTTAGCTGCTTAGATCTGTGCATGAAATTTCATTTGTTTATTGCTTACTCAATAGTCACCATGCTGCAAGGTAAAATGAATATTCTCTATTTTCTTTCAATAAGTGCATTTATAGCCCTAAGAAAGAAATCTCTAAATCTGTTTGTCCATGCTGTATTATTTTTATAACACCTAACAGAGGGAAGTAGTGAAAAGATGCTATTTGCTCTACAGAGACAGCAGGAATTAAAATATTTGTTTAAATAAGGGAGTTGGCAACCAATAATTTTCTGTGCGATGTTAATAATTTTTTAAGAACGCTCCTTTCCACTACGGAGCAACTGGCATACCACACTGAGATAACAATATGTTAGTATGCTCTTAACAATAAAAGCTCACCAGTAGTTTTCCTTCCAGACCGCTTTTTCTGAGCACTCTGGAAATGTTGTTTTTGTTGTACTTTTTTTAATACAAACAATAGTATTAGACGACTAGAATAAATTCTGATCACAATCCACATATAAAAAAAATAATAACTAATATTATAAAAATAAATAAAATATTAACAAATAATTCCCAGTGTAGCGGTACCCCCATGGGGGCTGCTGATTGACTCTATACTCCACTGGCCACCCCGACTCTGCAGACCCTCTCTTACCTCTGACACCTTGGGTTCCATTGTGAAATACCACGTTAATAATGAGAAACTCAGACAAAATCACTGAACCACTCAAGAATGTTTACTATGGTAAAGAATAACACAAATAAATGGTATTGTTAAACAATGAATGATCACAGGTTATGATTGACAGAGATATTGCTCAGTGCAATTATATCATGCACTTGTACCCAATAACAACCTGGTGGGGGTATATGTGTACAGGGAGATAGATCTTCAATACCTTTAACACATGTATTGAATACCTTCCCACTGGGGCCTCAGCACACAGACCAATGCACATACAGTGAAAACAGTAACACAATGAAAATTCTAACTATATCTCACTAAATGGCTCCCCCTAGGTTGCAGTTCAGAGCAATTCTCCAATGTAGAGCAGTAAAGCTTTGTAAAGGAATAATGTGGTAAATGTTCCTCAATTTCTGGTTGGTCTTCAGCTAGCCTGATATTATACTGCAGTGTTGACTTGTGAAATTACTTGTAATCCAAGAGAAACAAAAAGGCAATAAGTGTAGAATAAGTTGCTATTGATTGCTTAGATGAAGAACTGTTCCCACTTGTTAATTCCTCCTTATGTGTAAGTAATACAGTACTGACCTTACAGCACAGTGGAGAGAAGCAAGGCCCCAAAATCTGGTTGTAAGATGCTAAGGTGCAGCAGATCCAAGGCCGTGGAACTACAAGTCTCACCAGCAGTCTGTAGGAAAGAAACTCACCCAGCAATACTGCAGTTACTACTTGGATGGGTAGGTGCCCTCTCACCACTATGGATCTCAACTGGCTGGCAGACACCGTCCGGAATCTCCTTCTGGTGCTTCCGTCAGTGAAGATGGCAACGCCATGCCGTGCTGCTTCTCCCGATGGGCCGGGGAGCAGATAGCTTCAAATGCTCTGAAGCGCAGGCCGATCCACCTGCTCGATTAGCAGGGCCGTCCACAAAGATCCCTCTGGGGCGGGCGATCTGGCTCTCCGCTGTAGGCCACAGTCTCTCACTCCTGGCCACACACACAGACCTCCTGCTGGCAGTTGAATGGCGTCCAGAGAGGCCGAAAGCAGGCCACGCCTGTCCTTTTATCTCTCTTCCCAGCAGGCTGTTCTGCGACTTGGCATTGTGGGTCTGTGACTTGGCATTGTGGGTCCTGTAGTCCCCAGACTGATTTGAACAACATGAGTCACTTCCTCATCCAAACCAAATATCCCACAATGCATGGCTGTTTGCTTCTTAAACAGAAGGAAAAATCCTGACAGAGTTCAGCGGTCACTAGAGGGAGCCAAACCCTTACTTAAGAAACAATAAACTACTCAACATAATAACTTTAGTAGCAACCCCTGGGCTACACCAGCCTTGGCATTTTATACATAATTACATTGGTCAATCTTGGACCAATGAAATTATGTATATGACATAACTTTGCGATGCTGCTGGAAGCTAGAAATTACTTAATTAGACCGCTACTTCAGTGATCTCCAATTCCGGGTTTTGTACTGACCTGCCAGCCTGATATATTGTGAATACAAGAAGTTGGCTGCTCTGCGTGGGCACCATTCAGAGAATGCTTTTTAATTTCAGAATCAATGCAAAGCATTCTTTGATTTGACTAGCTGGAGAACATGATGTAACCGTCCCACCTCTCCACCTTGTCCAATCAGAGAATGCTTAGCATTCATTTAGTAAATGCAAAGCATTCTCTGAATGGTGTCTGGGCCAAACGGCTGGCCTTCTGTGTTCACAATGCTGGAGATCAGCCAACTGGCAGGGGACCCAGAAGCAAGTGGAGATTACTGAAGTAGCAGTGTCTACTTCAGTGATTTTTCAGCCTCCAGCTGCATCAGCCAGATATGTCATATACATAGGTACATTGATCCAAGCTGGGACCTGTGTAACCATGTAAAACCTGCAGATGCCTGGAATTATTCTTTAAACAACACTTTAAACTATAACCCAAGGCTATACCACAATTAGGCATTTTTATATAATTTTGCTATAGCAGTAGTCTCATTTATTTATTATTAATTATTAACCAATTGAAAAAGAATATTCTCTATTTGCCAGCATTACTGTTGCCCACACCTTGTAATCCCAATTCTGTTTTGGAAAACCATAATACTTTTATCCACAGTAACATGAACAGAGTTTTGTATAACACAATACAGCGTCTATATACTAATTTAACCACTTCAGCCCCGGACCATTTCGCTGGTCACAGACCAGGCCACTTTTTGCGATTCGGCACTGCGTCGCTTTAACTGACAATTGCGCGGTCGTGCGACTTGGCTCCCAAACAAAATTGACGTCTTTTTTTCTCCACAAATAGAGTTTTCTTATGGTGGTATTTGATCACCTCTGCAGTTTTTATTTTTTGCGCTATATACAAATATAGAGCGTCAATTTTGAAAAAAATGCAATATTTTTTGCTTTTTGCTATGATAAATAACCCCAAAAAAGATATATTTTTTTTTTTTCCTCAGTTTAGGCCGATACGTATTCTTCTACATATTTTTAGTAAAAAAAAATCACAATAAGCGTTTATTGATTGGTTTGCGCAAAAGTTGTAGCGTCTAAAAAATAGGGGATAGTTTTATGTTATTTTATATTAATTTTTTTTTTTCACTAGTAATGGCGGCGATCAGCGATTTTTTTATTGTGACTGTGACATTATGGCGGACAAATCACACACTTTTAACACCATTTTGGGACCATTGTCATTTTTACAGCAATCAGTGCTATAAAAATGCACTGATTACTGTAAAAATGACACTGGCAGTGAAGGGGTTAACCTGTAGGGGGCGCTGAAGGGGTTAAGTGTGACCTAAGGAGTGCTTCTTACTGTTGGGGGGCGTGGCTTGGCGTGACACGTCACTGATCGCTGTTCCTGATGACAGGGAACAGATGCTTAGTGACAGTGTCACTAGGAAGAACGAGGAGATGTTTGTTTACACTTAGCTCTCCCCGTTCTTCAGCTCTGTGACCCAATCGCGGGACACCGGCGGCGATCGGGTCCCGCGGGCACAGTCACGGAGCTCCCAATCGGGTCGCATCTTAAAGGGGACGTACCTGTACGCCCATATGCCCAGCCGCGCCATTCTGTTGACGTATATCGTCATGCGGTGGTCGTCAAGTGGTTAAATTATGTTAAATTATTTCCCAATCTGTAAATTCTAAGCATTCTTGCAACTGCACATCCTCTGGACAAACTTTAATAAATTTTACATGTGGCTGTCTTTTCTACCTAAGGATGTTATATGCTAGAATGAGGAGCAAATAACGATGACCTGACAGACCTCTGGTGTTCTGTTAGTTAACTGAGCACTAAAAGAAGCTGAATGTACTTTGCTTACAGATAATCTTTAAATAAAAATAATATTTACATTTAATTCTGCCTTGTATTGGCCTTTTAAGTGGATTTAATGCCCTGAGGTGGTGCAGCTTCTGTATCATGTGACCACTGTGATTGGCTCTTACAGCAGTCACTTGATTGGGAGTCTATGTTGCTGCCTAACTATCAGAAGCATTGGGAGCGTTTGCTGGGAGCATGCAGTAAGCACTCTCACAGCACTCTTGCCACTGTCTATGCATATGTGTACCGGCTGGTCATTAAAGCCGTCTTTTCTTGCTGCTGCATGTATTACCAGTTACACAGTCAGCAAGAGGTTGACAGTTATAGTAACTGTGCTGGCAGAAGTTGGAAGGAGGAGAGAATTTTCCAGGTTCTTAGAAATTTGCTGTCATCACTATAGAAATAGAATTCACGGATGCACACTTCTGCTCTAAATTGTTTTTTCACTTGGTCCTTTACTGTAAAAGGGTTGCATTTATAGCCTGTATTCATATCTGGAGTTGTACATGGGTGGAAGTGTGTTATTGTGATGGGTGGAGACTATAACCGATGGATCCTTTAACAGGTGGAAGCTCTACAAGTATATACAGTATAGGTCACTTGCCAAGCATCAAAGGAAACACAGGTGCTTTTCCTCTTTTTACAGCTGTGTCACTCCTCCCCTTTACTAGAAAAAGTATCAGGATGTTGCCATGGCCAACCCTGCCTTTATCACACCCTTGGTCATATTATGCAGTAAACACGATATGCATTGAGATCCTCCACATGCTGAAGCATTCTGGGCCACAAGTTATTTTATCAGTCCCATATACATACACTGCTCAAAAAAATGAAAGGAACACTTTGAAAACACATCAGATCTCAACGGGCAAAAATCTCATGCTGGATATCTATACTGATATGGACTGGGTAATGTGTTAGGAATGAAAGGATGGCACATCATTTGATGGGAATTAAAATTATCCACCTACAGAGGGCTGAATTCAAAGACACCCCAAAAATCAAAGTGAAAAAATTATGCAGCAAGCTAGTCCATTTTGCTGAAATTTCATTGAAACAACTCAAAATGGTCCTCAGTAGTTTGTATAGCCCCCAAGTTCTTGTATGCATGCCTGACAACATCAGGGCATGCTCCTAAGGAGATGACGGATGGTGTCCTGGGGTATTTCCTCCCAGATCTGGACCAGAGCATCACTGAGCTCCTGAACAGACTGAGGTGCAACCTGGCGGCACCAGATGGACCGAAACATAATGCCCCAGAGGTGTTCTTTTGGATTTAGGTCAGGTGAGCGTGGGGGGCCATTCAATGGTATCAATTTCTTCATCCTCCAGGAACTGGCTGCATGCTCTCGCCACATGAGGCCGGGCATTGTCATGCACCAGGAGGAACCAGGGACCCACTGCACCAGCGTAGGGTCTGACAATGGGTCCAAGGATTTCATCCCAATACCTAATGGCAGTCAGGGTGCCATTGTGTAGCTTGTAGAGGTCTGTGCGTCCCTCCATGGATATGCCTCCCCAGACCATCACTGACCCACCACCAAACCGGTCATGCTGAACGATGTTACAGGCAGCATAAAGTTCTCTGCGGCTTCTTCATACCCTTTCACGTCTGTCACATATGCTCAGAGTGAACCTGCTCTCATCTGTGAAAAGCATGGGGCACCAGTGGTGGACCTGCCAATTCTGGTGTTCAATGGAAAATGCCAATCGAGCTCCACAGTGTTCGGCAGTGAGCACAGAGCACACTAGAGGACGTCGGGCCCTCAGGCCACCCCCATGAAGTCTGTTTCTGATTGTTTGGTCAGAGACATTCACACCAGTGGCCTGCTGGAGGTAATTTTGTAGGGCTCTGGCAGTGCTAATCCTGTTCCTCCTTGCACAAAGGAGCAGATACCGGTCCTGCTGATGGGTTAAGGACCCTCTACGGCTCTGCCCAGCTCTCCTAGAATCTCCTCTATGCTCTTGAAACTGTGCTGGGAGACACGGCAAGCCTTCTGGCAATGACACGTATTGATGTGCCATCCTGGAGGAGTTGGACTGCCTGTGCAACCTTTATAGGGTCCAAGTATCGCCTTGTGCTACCAGTAGTGACACTGACCCTAGCCAAATGCAAAACTAGTGAAAAACATGTCAGACACCTCCACCTGAAAAACCATTCCTGTTTTGGAGGTCGTCTCATTGTTGCCCATCTAGTGCACCTGTTGTTAATTTCAAATATCAGCAAAGCAGCTGAAACTGATTAACAACCCCCTCTGTATACACCCCTCCCCCTCTGCTACTTAACTGACCAGATAAATATCCCAGGAGTTCTTATTCAAAAGTGTTCCTTATCCCCTTATTACCATTATTAGTTCATACTGGTGTGTGTGTGTGTATGTGTATATATATATATATATATATATATATATATATATATACACAGTGGGTACGCGGAAAGTATTCAGACCCCCTTAAATTTTTCACTCTTTGTTATATTGCAGCCATTTGCTAAAATCATTTAAGTTCATTTTTTTCCTCATTTACAATTTTGCAGATTTATTAAAAAAGAAAAACTGAAATATCACATGGGCCTAAGTATTCAGACCCTTTGCTGTGACACTTGTATATTTAACTCAGGTGCTGTCCATTTCTTCTGATCATCCTTGAGATGGTTCTACACCTTTATTTGAGTCCAGCAGTGTTTAATTTTACTGATTGGACTTGATTAGGAAAGCCACACACCTGTCTATATAAGACCTTACAGCTCACAGTGCATGTCAGAGTAAATGAGAATCATGAGGCCAAAGGAACTGCCTGAAGAGCTCAGAGACAGAATTGTGGCAAGTCACAGATCTGGCTAGGGTTACAAAAAAATTCTGCTTCATTTAAGGTTCCTAAGAGCACAGTGGCCTCCATAATCCTTAAATCGAAGACGTTTGGGATGACCAGAGCCCTTCCTAGAGCTGGCCGTCCGGCCAAACTGAGCTATCGGGGGAGAAGAGCCTTGGTGAGAGAGGTAAAGAAGAACCCAAAAATCACTGTGGCTGAGCTCCAGAGATGCAGAAGGGAGATGGGAGAAAGTCAACCATTACTGCAGCCCTCCACCAGTCGGGGCTTTATGGCAGAGTGGCCCGACGGAAGCCTCTCCTCAGTGCAAGACACATGAAAGCCTGCATGGAGTTTGCTAAAAAAACACCTGAAGGACTCCAAGATGGTGAGAAATACGATTCTCTGGTCTGATGAGACCAAGATAGAACTTTTTGGCCTTAATTCTAAGCAGTATGTGTGGAGAAAACCAGGCACTGCTCATCACCTGTCCAATACAGTCCCAACAGTGAAGTATGGTGGTGGCAGCATCATGCTGTGGGGGGGGGGGTTTCAGCTGCAGGGACAAGACGACTGGTTGCAATTGAGGGAAAGATGAATGCGGCCAAGTACAGGGATATCCTGGAAGAAAACCTTCTCCAGAGTGCTCAGGACCTCAGACTGGGCCGAAGGTTTACCTTCCAACAAGACAAGGACCCTAAGCACACAGCTAAAATAATGAAGGAGTGGCTTCACAACAACTCCGTGACTGTTCTTGAATGGCCCAGCCAGAGCCCTGACTTAAACCCAATTGAGCATCTCTGGAGAGTCCTAAAAATGTCTGTACACCAACGTTTACCATCCAACCTGACAGAACTGGAGAGGATCTGCAAGGAAAAATGGCAGAGGATCCCCAAATCCAGGGGTGAAAAACTTGTATCTTTCCCAAAAAAACTCATGGCTGTATTAGATCAAAAGGGTGCTCTACTAAATACTGAGCAAAGGGTCTGAATACTTAGGACCATGTGATATTTCAGTTTTTCTTTTTTAATAAATCTGCAAAAATGACAACAATTCTGTGTTTTTCTGTCAATATTGGGGTGCTGTGTGTACATTAATGAGGAAAAAAAATGAGTTTAAATTATTTTAGCAAATGGCTGCAATATAACAAAGAGTGAAAAATGTAAGGGGGTTTGAATACCTTTCGTACCCACTGTGTATATATGTATGTATATATATATATATTTTTTTTTTTTTTCAAACTATGTATTATAGCTTCTGCCTACAGACCCACTTTAAATTGCACACCCCCGTTTTTAAATTAGATGTCCAATTACTAAGGAGGCCACTACAAATTATGCATCACAGTGAATCAGATCCATCTGTTCTGCAGATAATAGAAGTATTACCTATTTGAAAATTAGAATCTGTGCCATATTAAAATGTTCCCTGTACGGTATTGCCTTTATGATCATAATCTATAAGTTTGAATGCATTCTGTACCAGTAATAAAAATAATAATAAATGTTTAGGGGAAAAATAGAAACACAAAAACACATTTTTTTTTTTAATGTAATATTATATATTTTTTTTTTCAATTTTGTCTTGTGATTGAAAAATAGCATTTAGTGATTTGTATATGAAAGCAGTCTTAAAGAATGAAAGCAGATGTTTAATTCATTATTGGAAGCTAATAAAAACTAACAAATGGGAGGAGGAAATAAAGAAAGATAATGTCTTCCCAAGCAAAGAGTTGGTTACAGTTTTGTCATGTTCAGCACTAGTACAAAGCTCATTAATGCCTGCTGTTGGATTTAACCCAAAGGTCAGAACACTGGCTTGCCAATCTTTTGTATTACATAGACTGAACATGATGAGAGACACTCGGTCACCCAATAGGTGATGACCCAAACAGTTCACAAGGTCAACATCCCGTAGCTCTTCATTCCTTGTGCTGCCTTTATGTGTTACATGTTCATTATCCTATCTGGTTTTTACATCTATAGGATAATCCAGACAGATTCTTTCTACATTGAAAGTTAATTTCAAAAAGTTAGAGTGATAAGCTTTCGGTTAAGTCTGGAAGCAAATGCTGAATTTATTTGAATCTGTTTTCCATATTACATTTCAAGATTTATGCTTGCATAGTACATTAGTTAACTTGGTGTCACTGTTGAGTGAGAAATACTATAAATGTTGATTTAAGTTTTATGAAGTAATCTTCATTTATCTCATAATACAGTGTCTCACTCAGACGACACAATAAATGAGTGAAATGAATTGTTGTTGGATAGCATCTAGCTTGCAATTAATCTAATGTTTTTCTTGACCGAACCTGCTTGTACATTTATTTATCCCATCTAGTTTTAGGGAAACAAGATAATCATGGTGTTTCCAAGTAACATTAGATATTTAATTTTATCTGGTGTCATAGAGAGTTTGCTTGCTTGATTGCTAGTATGAAGTGTCAAAGTCTGCAGTTCATAAGTATTAGAAAAAATGTGAATACAGAGTACAAATTGGCAATTGCGTATAATAACTCTTAAAGTAGCTACTCCAAATATAGCTTTATATACATCATATTTGTAGAATAATATGCCTACTATTATGTACGTTTAGCCAAATTATAATTTTTTTTGTTATATTATTGTTTTGAAAAGCAGGATAGGTTGCCATTTCTTTAGTTTATAATTTGCTGTCAGCATTTTTTTGGGAAATTTCCTTTTACTTCTTGTGCAGGAGAGACAACTGGAAGTGGTAGGAAATTTCTTCAAAGTGACAGTCATCACTGCAACAGATTTGCCTATTGAAAGACTTATGCCTTGTACACATGATCGGAATTTCCGTTGGGATAAACTCAGACGGATTTTTCTGACGGAATTCCGCTCAAGCTGTCTTGCATACACACTGTCACACCAAATTCCAAAGAACGCGGTGACGTACAACACTACGACGAGCCGATAAAAATGAAGTTCAATGCTTCCGAGCATGCGTCGACTTGATTCTGAGCATGCGTGGTTTTTTCTCCGTCGGAGTTACGCACAGACGAACGGAATTTCCGGAAAAAAGGAGAACATGTTCTCTTTCTAAATTCCGACGGAAAAAAGTTTGATGGGGCACACACACGGTCGGAATATCCGATGAAAAAATTCCGTCTGACTTTTTCCATCGCAAATTCTTATCGTGTGTACAAGGCATAAGCCTCACCTCCTTTCAGACTACCATTGTGGCATCATTTTCAGAAGTCAGTTAACCATGACAACCCTGTGACGGTACATTTTGTTAAAGCTCAATACTAAATTCATTAACTAATTTAATTGGTCATTGATTGGGTCTCCAGTTGTAGTGGTGACAGAAGTTGTATTGTCTTAGGCCTTTGTACTATAGTGTATGCCCATGCAATGGCCATGTTTGCCCATACGGAGATGCACAAGTGTTTTGTGCATGTCCATGCAGCTGCTGCGCTCCAATTTAAATGAATGGGACTGCCTGCACAGTGATGCATGGAATACCTGTGCATCCGCATGTGGCAAATACAGCTCTTGCAGGGACGTACGCTCATGTGAATAATGCCTAGCAGAGAGATTTTTATTGGATTAATATCCTGCACATGGTGGCCCCCATGGGCCTCAATTCCACAGTGTTTATCTTGTGCCTTCTCGCTAAACAATTATCTACTTTCTTCAATCCAGACTATAGCCCTTTTTTGACTGTGTGTTTAGACGATTTTGTCCATTGTGGACAAAACTTTTTTTTTTATTAATTTTTGTCACATTTTGCTTGTACTTGGTATGATTTGCATACCTTTATGTCTGGCCTCATACTGATTTTTTTTTTTTTATTTCCTTGATAGTTGTATGTGAGTTTTTTTATTTTTCACTTTTATTTTACTTGATCACTGGAGTGCCTGTTGTGATTTCCCAAACAGTATTTTGTTTCCCAGCAATGGACTTTTTTCTTCACATTTTTGTCCTTTTATACTTCAAATTATTAGGGTTTTCCATGTTTTTTAATTACTATTTACTGTTGCATTTTTATTTTATTTTTTAATCAACAGTGGCCCTTTATATCTACAAATAATTATGTTGTTTCCCAGCAACATATTTAACAGTCCACCAAGAGTTTCCATCTGTATTAGCTTAAGAGTGGTGTCTGATTTTTTTATTTATTTTTGTCACTTCTGGTTTTCTTGTTGATGCCACCCCTGGTGCATGGAATTGATTGACATGCACGTAGGTGCTTGTTCCAGCTCCCAAAATGCATGTCAGGTTATCATTACCTGCCACTGATTTAGGAGCTCTTCTTTGGATCTGTTTGAGGGTTCAGTGTTTTTCTTTTTTGTTTACATTACTGGGAGCATATTTTTGCTTTATTTTATATTTGTGATATACCTTGGCATTCGCACATCCATATTCTTCTTTTTATGTAAATAAACTGCAAAGGCACCTTATTCCCATTTATACATGAGTTGGATTGAATAGTATATTTATGATCACACAGTTTGTTTTGAGGTCCTAAAACTTTGGTGTGCTGGCATTTTGGTTCCAAGTAATAAATACCTGTTCGGGTTCTAAACCTTCTTGTATATCTAAACTTAGAGCACATATATATATACTTTATGCTTGACATTTTTCCATCTGAGACATACACTGTTACTTAGAGGTTAGATTAGAGGTTACAAAAAATGTTGAAACAGTTGTTGAAAATCAGTATCAACTAGAAGTGGTTCTTTAAAGCATAACTAAAGGCAAGACTTTTTTTTTTTTTAGTTTTGGATAGTGTAGAGAGGGATCAGAAAACTCTCAGGTTTTAATTGCTGAATTTTTTAATCATAAAAAGAGGAAGCTTTTATTAATGCAAAAGGTACAATACAGATATGGTTCATATAAACAGTAAAATCTGTGGCATCTGGTTTTACAGGAGACAACACAGATACAAAATATGTTAATAGTAAACAGGAAGTGATGTGAGAGTCCAACATATTAATGAGCAGAAATTTAAAGTAGTGACGGAATCTGTCTAATAGGCTATTGCCAGGGTGGGTAGACAATAATAAAACATCTCCGCTGAAGCCCCAATATCAGCATAGAAGATGGGAGAAACGCTTTAGACATGATATATCATTGACAGTATCTATGAAGTACACGTAGCTGCAAACTGCACCATCTGCCTCAAATGTTATTTTATTTACTCGGACAACCCCAATTGATGTAAATAATCTTTTTGTAAGGAGTTATTCACTTCAGCAACCCAGGCTTTATTGCTACCTTTTGACCCCATTTCAGGAATTCAACCGTTCTCTTTGCCCTGTTTACCGTTCTCATCAAAAGTGAAACTAAAAGAAAAGCTCAAGCTTTGGGTTGTCCCCAGAGAAGTAATAGAGGGAAAGTCTTCCAATTGGGATACTAGTTCTAGTGTTCTGGGGGACCCCAGTGGATTCACTTAATTTGCAGGGAGTTCCTCTTCCTTCCTGTTTTGGTTATTTTACAGGTAAATCATCCCAGTGAGATACAGATGGCAAAAAAAAAATGACATGGGTTATAACCCTCCATTACTCTATCCAAAATATTTATACTTATTTATACTTTTTTTTTTTTTTTTGCAAAATTGCTTGGAAAATGTGCATGAATGCATACTTGCCAAAGTGTTTTCCTGTCAGCTACAAATACAGAGATTGTGTTCCAGGTGGTGTGTATGTACAGCAGCAGGGTTTGTGGTATCTGCATGATCTCTGTCTGCTGCATGGATGAGTGTAGATCATCTCACCCTTCTTGTCCATTTTCTTTGTTACTTCCCTCTGCGTTCAATCCCTCCCACTAGTTGGAGGAAAGCTGAGAAGGACTAGGTAGGATGGTTGGTGACAAATAAAAAGCTTACAAAAAAGGAAATAAAAGAAATACAAACCAAATGTATTTGTTTATCGGTCCGGAATTACCAACAATGCTAATAACGGATGCATGGGTGCTGTTTACAACATAAATTACATGCAAGACATGTAAATAACTCCTCAAGGTATAACTTAATAAATAACAATACCAGATAGGAATTGGGGACCTAAAACTTTAGACTCTAAAGCTTGTGATCAAGTCAGTATTTTCCATGATATTTTAAAGCAGTTGTATTGGGTTTTAGACTTAATTTAACCTGAATTAAAGGAAACAGAGAAACAATTACACTGAAAGGCAGATGTAAATCACGTACTAACAGTTTTGTAATGACAGGTGCATGGAACAGTTGGAGAACCTTGGTGGATTTGGGTTGAAGACCCCACTAATGATCACATTTACCATTCAGAATATTTTCTTCTGCAAAAAAAACAGGTATGGTCCATCTACAGCAGTCAATGACCACAAATACTGTACTACATTTTTCTTTATGTCTGAAGAATCAGATGCCGTTCTATACATGTGAAGAATTTAAAGTGATATTAGACCTCGTCCCTACCCCAAGATTCAAAATTATCTTACCCCTCTTTACAAGCTTTTTCCACAAGATTCTGCCTTTTGCTTCTCACATTAATGTTCACGCTTTATCTCACCCCTCCCATAATATTCTCCCTTGTTTTCCCCTTAATCTTTTCTGGTGGTATGGAAGTTTCTCCTGCCACAGCATATGGTATATCTATCAAAGGTACCGGAACTGGCAACCCTGCTTACAAAATGTAAGCATGCCACTTTTGCCATGTGTTTGGATGATAGCAATACAAAAAGAAATTGGGCCCTGGGCAGAGCAGCAGCTTTTGCCCTTCCATCCAGTTATTTGGCATTCATGAGTATTGCAATATGCACTAAGAAGCAGCTTAATTTGCATTTTCTGTACTAGCATTGCTTGCCCCATCATACTCTATTTGTGTACACGTGCATCCTCTCTTGTGACAGGCAGGTGCACAGCTTTAACCATTGTGCTATCCCCCTTGTTTACTGCAGGAGCATGAAAGTTAATCTTATATCATATGCTGGCTATATGAAGTAGGTACATAAACAATTGTTCATGAAGATAAATCTTGTGTAATTTGGGGAAGTTGGATGTGCCTTAGCCTCCAGAAATGTTGAAGACCTTTAAGAGTACTTTGATGGTTGTATATGTAATTTTTGTTATACTATAGTATGACCGAGTATAATTTAACTTCCACAGGTTGTCCTGAAAGAACAACAACTCCTGGTATTTACAATACCCATATTTGAACCACTACCCTCCCAGTACTACATCCGGGCAGTGTCTGACCGATGGCTAGGAGCTGAAGCTGTTTGTATAATAAATTTCCAACATCTAATTTTGCCAGAAAGGCATCCTCCACACACAGGTAAGAGCACACATTCCTTCCACCGTTAATTGCTCTTTATACTATCCCAATTCCAAAAAGGTTGGGATGCTGTGTAAAATCTACATAAAGACAGGATGCAATGATTTGCAAATTTCATAAACCCATATTTTAGCCAAAATAGAAAACATCAAATGTTTAAACTGATAAAATTTACTATTTTAAGAAAAAAATAAGGTAATTTTGAAATTGTGGGCAGGTGTCAAAAAGGTTGGGACAGGGCCATGTTTACCATGGTGTATTATCCCCTCTTTTAAGAACACTCTTTAAACGTCTGGGAACTGAGTTGCTGGAATTTTGGGAGAGGAATGTTGTCCCATTCTTGCCTGATATAGGATTCTAACTGCTCGACAGTCCAGGGTCTTCTTTGTTGTATTTTTAATTTCAAGATGTGCCATGTATTT
Source organism: Rana muscosa (assembly GCA_029206835.1). Classification (NCBI taxonomy): domain Eukaryota; kingdom Metazoa; phylum Chordata; class Amphibia; order Anura; family Ranidae; genus Rana; species Rana muscosa. Next base: position 527,598,840 of record CM055122.1, read on the forward strand.
TCAATTAGTGAAAGGTCCGAACTGCAGGCAGGCCAGTTAAGCACCTGGACTTTTCTACTATGAAGCCATGGTGTTGTCATAGATACAGTATGAGGTTTAGCATTGTCCTGCTGAAATATGCAAGGCCTTCCCTGAAAGAGACATTGTCTGGATGGGAGCATATGCTGCTCTAAAACCTGGATATATCTTCCGTTTATTGATGGTGCTTTTCCAGGATGCCAAATTTCAATTAGTCTGAATAGTTCACCGTATTGTAAAAGCAAAGTAGGGAAACTAACAAGTGTGAAACTGTATAAAATTGTAATAGGAGTCAAATATAAATATGCTACTCACAAGGTTAAAATAGATAGGTGCTTAGTATAAAATGCCATTCCCGGGAATAGATCCAAACAATTCCTGGTACAGACGAGTGTGGTGACGTCATGTGCATAAGCTCTGTCCTACGTGTTTTGTCAAATCTGACTTCATTAGGGGCCACAAATTCAGATTTGACAAAATGCGTAGGACGGAGCTTACGCATGTGACATTGTTGCACTGATGGCAGATTTTACTAAATGCGTAGGAAGGGGCTTACACACGTGACGTCACCACGCTCGTCTGTACCAGGAAGTGTTTGGATCGATTTTGCGGAATGGCATTTTGTACTAAGCACTTACAGTATCTCACAAAAGTGAGTGCACCCCTCACATTGTTTGTAAATATTTTATTATATCTTTTCATGTGACAACACTGAAGAAATTACACTTTGCTACAATTTAAAGTAGTGAGTGTACAGCTTGTATAACAGTGTAAATTTGCTGTCCCATCAAAATAACTTAACACACCGCCATTAATGTCTAAACCGCTGGCAACAAAAGTGAGTATACCCGTAAGTGAAAATGTCCAAATTGGGCCCAAAGTGTCAATATTTTGTGTGGCCACCATTATTTTCCAGCAGTGCCTTAACCCTCTTGGGCATGGAGTTCACCAGAGCTTCACAGGTTGCCACTGGAGTCCTCTTCCACTCCTCCATGATGACATCACAGAGCTGGTGGATGTTAGAGACCTTGCGCTCCTCCACCTTCCATTTGAGGATGCCCCACAGATGCTCAATAGGGTTTAGGTCTGGAGACATGCTCGGCCAGTCACCTTTACCCTCAGTTTCTTTAGTCATCTTGGAGGTGTGTTTGTGGTTGTTATCATGTTGGAATACTGCTCTGAAAGCCCATTCTCAGAAGGGAGGGTATCATGCTCTGCTTCAATATGGGCACAGTACATGTTGGCATTCATGGTTCCCTCAATGAACTGTAGCCACCCAGTGCCAGAAACACTCATGCAGCCCCAGACCATGACACTCCCACCACCATGCTTAACTGTAGGCAAGACACACTAGCTTTGTACTCCTCACCTAGTTGCCACCACACACGCTTGACACCATCTGAACCAAATAAGTTTATCTTGGTCTCATCAGACCACAGGACATGGTTCAAGTAATCTATGTCCTTAGTTTGCTTGTCTTCAGCAAACTGTTTGCAGGCTTTCTTGTGCATCATCTTTAGAAGAGGCTTCCTTATGGGCTGACAGCCATGCAGACCAATTTGATGCTGTGTGCGGCGTATTGTCTGAGCGCTGACAGGCTGACCCCCCACCCCTTCAACCTCTGCAGCAATGCCGGCAGCACTCTTACATCTATTTCCCAAAGACAACCTCTGGATATGACGCTGAGCATGTGCACTCAACTTCTTTGGTCAACCATGGCGAGGCCTGTCCTGTTGAACCGCTGTATGGTCATGGCCAACGAGCTGCAGCTCAGTTTCAGGGTCTTGGCAATCTTCTTATAGCCTAGGCCATCTTTATGTAGAGCAACAATTCTTTTTTTCAGATCCTCAGAGAGTTCTTTGCCATGAGGTGCCATGTTGAACTTCCAGTGACCAGTATGAGAGAGTGAGAGCAATAACACCAAATTTAACACACCTGATCCCCATTCACATCTGAGACCTTGTAACACTAACGAGTCACATGACACAGGGGAGGGAAAATGGCTAATTGGGCCCAATTTGGACATTTTCCACTTAGGGGTGTACTCACTTTTGTTGCCAGCGGTTTAGATATGAATGGCTGGTGTGTTGAGTTATTTTGAGGGGACAGCAAATTTACACTGTTATACAAGCTGTACACTCACTACCTTACATTGTAGCAAAGTGTAATTTCTTCAGTGTTGTCACATGAAAAGATATAATAATATATTTACAAAAATGTGAGGGGTGTACTCACTTTTGTGAGATAATGTATCTATTTTAACCGTGTGAGTAGCATATTTATCTTTGACTCCTATTAAAGTTTAATACAGTTTCACACTATGTGAAGTTTTTTTGTTTTGCTTATGAGGCTTGTGCATCACATAGTAACTGGATTTCGCCAGTGTTTAGACTGTCGTATAGAAGCCTTTAGTTGTACTTTAATGTTCAAAACCTACAAGCACCTAAGTGTGTTTTTGTAGATACCCCAGCAAGGAGATGGCAGTAAATAAACCAAAAAAATCCAGCTTAGCTGATGGACTTTTTCTTTCTGGATCACTGCCGAGATGTGAACGGCCATTAACATGCCCATTATGATGTACCCAGAAGTATGCATGTTGGGTAGCACTTTGTTAGATTTAACATCGATGAAAATATCAGTTGATGCAGAGTGTTTAAAATTATTATTTGCATGTCACACAGACTTTTTTGCTTTATTTACAGTAATGCAAGCCAAATGTGCTCCACTTCTGCTACTTAAAGTGATTGTGAAGGCAGAAGGTTTTTTTTTTTACATCTTAATGTATTCTATGCAATCAGATACAAAGCCTTCTGTGTGCAGCATCCCCCCTCAGCCCTCCTAATACTTACCTGAGCCCCATTTCGATCCAGTGATGTTGCATGAGAGACACGGTTGCCCGGGACTACAACCTCATTAGCTGAGAAAGCAACGAAAAGTCATTGGCTCCCGTTGCTCTCAAAGTCAGTGAGCCAATGAGAAAGAGAGAGGGGACGGGGCCGGGTCACGGCTCTATGTCTGAATGGACACAGGGAGCTGTGGCATGGCTTGGGTGCCCCCACAGCAAGTTGCTTGCTGTGGGGGCACTCGGCAGAAAGGAGGAGCCAGGAGTGCCGAAGAGGAGGATCTAGGCTGCTCTGTGCAAAACCACTGCACAGAGCAGGTAAGTATAACATGTTTGTTTTTTAACAAAATAAAAAAAACAAGACTTTAGTATCACCATTAATACTGCATTTTCTTTTTTTTGAGCACCATCATGTAATATGTTATTCTTAGATGTAAGCATTATTATAATATATTTATTTTGATTACTTTTTGTTTCAGAGTTGTTGGACTTGCAACCATTGCCTGTGACAGCTTTGGGACATAGAGAATATGAAGCCTTGTACAAGTTTACACACTTTAACCCTGTTCAGACGCAGATCTTCCATACCCTGTACCACACAGACTCAAATGTTCTACTTGGAGCTCCAACTGGTTCAGGAAAGACTGTAGCAGCAGAACTGGCAATCTTCAGAATCTTCAACAAGTATCCAACATCGAAGGTATTGAACTTTAGCTTACTGTTATGTTTGAAACTCCTGTTTGTTGCACGTTTGAATATGTAGACTGTTTTTCCAAAGGCACATTTATGTCACACTAAAGGCCTGTACACACAATCGGATTTCCCGACAACAATTGTGTGATGGCAGGGTTTTTGTTGGATAATCCGCTCCATCAGACAATTCTTGTCGGAATTTCCGACAACAATTGTGGAATAGCATGCTCTCAAATTTTTCGACAACAAATGATGGATTATCCGATCGTGTGTACACAAGTCCGTCTAACTAAAATCCAAAGTACAAACACGCATGCTCCGAACCAATGCTAACCTTAAGACAACATTAGCAGAAGTTGCCAAAAGGGTGGCGCTAAAGAGCAGAAAAACCACGTTGTTTCGTGTATGTTGGCTGAAAAAGTTCTGCTGTCTGTATGCAGAACAAGTTCACAGCCAACGCCCTTCGCACAAAATTCCACGTATTTGTCCGATGGAAATCCGATTGTGTGTACGAGGCTTTACATGCAGGGAAAAATATAGTGTAAAAATGTGTTCAATTTCAGGCAAGTACTAGATTGGTGTAGAGCTGAATCTTCATTATGTACAAATGTCCTGTCAAGCACTGTGGTAGTAACTGGTCAGATTTATTGTAAATATTATTCCAAAATGCATAAATCTTATGCCACAGTATATATATATTTGCAGTAAATGTATGACCTCCAGCTTAGGAGTTCAACAGTGTGTGAAAAATTGATTTGTATCACGTATGTAGTAAGCAATACCATATTTTTCTTATTTCATAGGTGCTTTGATAGTTCTGTATTCCTGTAGTGCACATTGGCGTGTGCACTAAAACGTTTAAAAAACCCTGATGAAAAAATTCCCGAGTCATAATACTCAAAGAGCAAAATTGTCAAGTGAAAAGATCAGTCAATTGCATTTTTAGAATGGATGAACTTATGGACTTTGAACTTGAAAACAGCACTGGTTTAAGGGGAACCTGCCTTGATAAAAACCATAGCAAATGCCTTTGTTAACCTTTTCCTCTGGCCTTTAATTGTTTAAGTCACTAACCCAAAATAAATATGCAGACGAGGACCTCTAACTTTTCTGATCCGCATACTTTTTTTTGGGTTAGTGACCCAGAAAGTATCAAAGCCAGTAGGTGAGCAAAACAGTCTGGCAGCTAGCATTTCAAAAGGCTGTAAGCAAAGTCGGTCTCCATATTTCTTTCTCGTACATCACGGGACACAGAGCGACATAGTCATTACTAATGGGTTATATAGATACCTTCAGGTGCTGGCACTGGCAACTTCCAAAACCGGAAGTACCCTCCCCTATATAAGCCCCTCCCATCCGGGAGCACCTCAGTTTTTTGCCAGTGTCTAAGGTGTTGGCCAAGAAGAAACATGTGTTTTTCACTGAGCTTGCGTACAGGTTCTTTTGGGCCTCAGTAAGCTATTCCGGATCCGACCAAAAAAGCTTCATAGCTAAACGGTCGGTACCCGGGCCTTGCAGAGAAGAGCAAGGTTTTGCCTGTAATGCTTCTCTTAGGAGAGCTGGACCCTGGGATCCAGAGCTCTGGTCATACCCACGACCAAGATGTTTTCTGTGCAGGGTGCTATACAGGTCCAGGGGAGTGGAATCCTTGGGAACCCGGTCCCTGAAGGTTTGATTACAATGCCTGCCGTGATAGGTGAAGTTTGGGCTTCTGTGGACCAAACAGAGTCCTGCGGCGAGGAAAAGGTAAGTGGGGGCCCTCGGGAACTTGGTTCTATTGAGGGACCCCCAAGCCTATTTTGTCTTTCTGCCTGTTTCCTAAGGTATTCCCGCTAATATTCTGTGTATGCCTGTTACTACTGAGAAAATGTAAAACTTTTAATAGTAGGCAAGAAAAAAAAAAAAAAATGTAAGACCGCGGTACCTGTGTTAGACACTAGAGGCCGCTATGGTTCTTTTTCTTGTAATGTGGATTTTTTTCTTCCAGAATCAAATCCAGGCAGTTGGTATGTTCTCTCCTGGGAAGCTGTCTCCTCTGCCCTGTTGCTGCGCTCATCCATCCCCGGGCCCTGCGGCAAAGGGACCCTGGCTCCCATCTAGCTCCTTATTGTTTTCAAAAAAGGCGCCGAAGGCGCTCGCGCGCGTGCGCGTGCACGCGCCTCTATTCATAGAGGCGATCTGGAAAAAGGGGCGGAGCGGGTGGATGACGCTCAGGTGTGCGCCGCGGCGCTACTGCGCATGTGCGGGCGTCCAGCGTGTTTTAAAGCACATTATAGCTGGCTATTGAAGTGCACAGACAGAGCTAGCAACAGTATAAAGGCACACAGAGGCGGTTGATGCAGGCATCCCCTAGAAAGGCACTTTAGTAGACACCAACTGTGATATAGCAGCAATTGTGCTAGACTATTCTCAGTAAAAGTGGTGTATTACGGCTGGAATACCTCAGCTTTAGGCTTAGGAATATGCCATCCAGAAGCTCCGGAACTGAATCTTCCAGGAAGCGAAGGGGGTCTCATCGGGCTCTGAGGATCTTGGGCATGCTTCTGCTGCACCAGTCTCCCCTGAAGTTCAGAGGTAAGTGACCGTAGAGACCCGCAGGGGTACTTGGTACTGTGGCTGTCCTCAGTTCACCTGCTCCTGTGTATGTAACAGAGGAGGTTTTTTCCTCAGCTCTGGGAGGATTAGAGAGAGATTGTCAACATTGATCGCTGCCTCCCTGTCAGGGAAAGCACGCCCGATCTCCGTCTCCTCCTTCAGAGTGCCTGTTAGCAGAGCAACAGTCCCATACAGGGATCGACCTGCCTGAAGGGGATCAGGATGAGGTTGATTCTGTTATAGAGGAATCAACAGTGGGGGAACCTTTTCTCAGCATCTCAAGCTGAAAGATTATGGGTTCAGTCTCTGACTAACATGGTCCGATCAGCATTTAAAAATGCACCTTGCGGAACCATCAACCACTACTGTATCCTCGTTGGGGTCGCTAGAAGCCCCCAGATTGTCTGTTCTTTTCCACTTCACCCTTTACTGAAAGGGCTTATTTACCAGGATTGGGAACGTCCTGAGAAAATATTTATTCCCCCAAGAGATTTCCGGTGGTCTATCCCATGGAGGATAAGTTCATCAAAAAAATGGAAGGTCCCTACAGTGGACGCAGCCATCTCTTGTATGTATAAATCACTGACATGTCCAGTGGATAATGTCCAAATGTTCAAGAACCCAATAGATAAAAGATTGGAGTCCTTATGAAAGTCTGCTTCTTTCTACAGCAAGCTTGGTGACACAACCAGCAGTAGCAGCTATTGGGGTCTGCTAAGCAGTGAAGGATCAGTTGAAACAGGTCCTGAGGGACTTGACAGACCAGCAGGCCTTGCCCTAGCTGATCTACCTAGAGCCTTAGGCTTTGCGGTTGACGCCATAAAGGATTCAGTCCATCAGGCCTCCCGCCTTACGCTGTCTATAGTACATATGCGTAGGCTTCTATGGCTCAAAAACTGGTCTGCTGAAGCTCCCTGTAAAGAATGGCTGGTTAGCGTCCCATTCATGGTGAACGCTTATTCAGGGAAAACCTGGACAAATATATCCAGAAAATTTCCAGCGGTAAAAATACGCTCTTGCCGGTTAAAAACAGAGTTAGAGGTCCCTCTTTAAGAGGCCTGCTTCTCCAGTCCCTGGGGCATCGGCTGTGTAACAGTTCCGACGGCCTCCTCGGTCAATTCCCGGGGGTAAAAAACAGGGACAATAGCAGGGTAATGAGAAACCCTGGGTCAGGGGAGGTACAAAACCTCCCCCAAAGTTAAATTCATTGAAGGGTTGCCCCCACTCAGTCGGGTGGGGGGAGGACTCCAGTTGTTCGCAAGAGACCTGGCGAGACACGATCAAGACAGATAGGTGCTCTCCGCAGTATGTTTGGGATACAGTTTGGAGTTAAAAGACTCTCCTCCTTCCCATTTTTGAGGTCAAACGTGCCAAGGGATCCCCGGAAGAGAGAGTCCCTCCTGTTGGCACTAGAACAACTATTGCTCCAAGGAGTAATTATGGAGGTTCCCCTGGAAGAATGAGGGTTCGGGTTTTACTCAAACCTCTTTACAGTCCCGAAGCAAACGCGGACGGGAGGCCCATATTAATTCTAAAAGGGCTATACAAATTCCTGTATATCAGGACTTTCCGATGGAGTCGATCCGATCGGTGGCCACTGCCCTACAAGGGGAGGATTGGTTAGCCGCGATCGACATCAAAGATGCTTATTTGCACATTCCCATCTTTCCAGTCCACCAAAAATTTCTACGCTTTGCAGTAGAAGGGCGCCATTTTCAGTTCAGAGCCTTACCCTTCGGTTTGGCCACAGCACCACGAGTGTTTACAAAAATTCTGGCCCTTTATTGGCCAATCTAAGAACACAAGGTGTAATGATAATGGCATATCTAGATGACTTGTTGCTGATAGACCACTCAGTGAAAAAACTAGACGTGGTCGTTCACAAGACAATCAAGTATCTGGAATCTCACGGTTGGATTATCAACCGAGACAAGTCAGCCCTAAAAAACAGTCAAAAGTCTGGAATACTTGGGGCTAAGGTTGGATTCAGGCCAGAGAAAAATATTCTTGCCTCGAGGAAAGGTGTTGTCTTTGAAAGATTTGATCCACTTAGTGGGTACAAAAAAGACAGCCGTCCATACGCCTGTGCATGAGGCTGCTGGGAAAAATGGTGGCATCATTCGAAGCAGTACCCTACGGTCAATTCCATTCAAGGAATTTGCAAGGGGCCATACTGTCAGCCTGGAACAAAAAAGTTCAGGCCCTAGACTTACAATGTCCTTGTCCCCTTCCGTTCGCAAGAGCCTCCGTTGGTGGTTGGTTCCCCAGAATCTGGAAAAAGGGAAATCCTTCAGTCCGATTTCTTGGAAGGTGGTCACTACAGATGCCAGCCTTATAGGCTGGGGAGCAGTACTGGAGCAATGGTCTCTCCAGGGCAGATGGTCGGATGCAGAAAAGGCCCTGCCCATCAATCTCTTAGAGATACGAGCAGCCCGGTATGCCCTAGTAGCATGGACATCCAAACTCCAAGGGTCCCCTGTCAGAATTCAATCAGACAATGCCACAGCAGTGACATATATCAATCATCAGGGGGGCACCAGGAGTCGTGCAGCCCAGAGGGAAGTAAATTACATCCTGAAATGGGCAGAAAGATATGTCCCAGCCATATCTGCGGTATTCATTCCAGGAGTGGAGAATTGGAAGGCGGACTTTCTAAGTCGCCAGCAATTATGCCTAGAGGAAGGGTCCCTTCACCCCGAGGTTTTCTGGACAATATGTCAGCGGTGGGGAACATCGGATGTAGATCTTCTAGCATCTAGATTCAACGCAAAGGTGGACAGGTTTGTCTCTCGGACAAGGGATCCCCTAGCCTGCGGCTCGGATGCCCTAGTGTTCCCTTGGGATCAGTTCAAGCTGATATATGCATTCACATCGCCACAATGGTTACCTCGATTACTCCGCAGAATCAGGGTAGAAAAGAAACCAGTGATTCTGGTGGCTCCAGCGTGGCCCCAAAGAGCGTGGTACGCGGAGATTGTAAAATGTCAGTGGGGAGTCCTTGGACTCTCCCACGTCGTCCGGACCTGCTTTCGCAAGGACCGATATACCACCCTTCCTTACCAGCCCTAGGTTTGACGGCCTGGCTATTGAAGCCCACATTCTAAAAAAGAGAGGGCTCTCTAATTCTGTGGTATCTACCATGATCAATGCCAGGAAGCCGGTATCCAGGCAGATCTACTATAGAATCTGGAAGGCGTACATCGCCTGGTGTGAGGCCAAGAAATGGCATCCACGTAAATACGTAATAGGTAGGATTCTGGACTTCCTACAATGGGCTGTAGATAGGGAGCTTGCCTTGAGTACTATCAAGGGTCAGATTTCGGCCTTGTCAATATTTTTTCAAAGGCCCTTGGCTTCGCATTCACTAGTCAAAGCCTTTATACAAGGAGTGATGCGTATTAGTCCTCCGGTTAATATTCCCATATGTCCATGGGATCTAAACTTGGTTCTGTCGGTTCTACAGAAACAACCATTTGAACCATTACAGCATAATTTCTTTGGTTCTTCTCACCAGGAAATTGATTTTTCTAGTAGCCATTTGTTCGGCTAAAAGAGTGTCGGAATTAGCAGCTATGTCCTGTAAGGAGCCATATCTGGTTATCCATAAGGATAGAGTAGTGTTACGCCCTCATCCAGCCTTTCTTCCTAAGGTGGTATCGAGGTTTCATTTGAACCAAGATGTGGTTCTTCCTTCTTTTTTCCCCAAACCTACTTCGGTAGAGGAAAAGTTATTGCATTCTTTGGATGTAGTAAGAGCAGTTAAAGCTTATCTAAAAGCCACTGCTCAGATTCGCAGAACGGATACTTTGTTTATTCTGCCGGAAGGCCCCAGAAGGGGTCAGGCAGCGTCAAAATCTACTTTAGCCAAGTGGATTCGACAGGTCATAATGCAAGCCTATGGCTTGAGAAGGAGACCGCCTCCGTTCAAAGTTAGAGCGCACTCCACGAGAGCAGTTGGAACTTCATGGGCAGTGCATCACCAGGCCTCCCTGGCTCAAATCTGTAAGGCCGCAACATGGTCTTCAGTACACACGTTTACTAGGTTCTACCAGGTGGACGTTAGAAGTCAGGAGGATGTCGCCTTTGGGCGCAGTGTGTTGCAGGCCGCAAAAGATCCTCATGTCTGATAGCGCTCAGCTTATGTATGGTGTATCCCCCCCCTCGTTGGGCATTGCTTTAGGACATCCCATTAGTAATGACTATGTCGCTCTGTGTCCCGTGATGTACGAGAAAGAAAATAGGATTTTTATAACAGCTTACCTGTAAAATCCTTTTCTTGGAGTACATCACGGGACACAGAGCTCCCGCCCCTCTTTGGGGACACTTATTGCTTTGCTACAAAACTGAGGTGCTCCCGGATGGGAGGGGCTTATATAGGGGAGGGTACTTCCGGTTTTGGAAGTTGCCAGTGCCAGCACCTGAAGGTATCTATATAACCCATTAGTAATGACTATGTCGCTCTGTGTCCCGTGATGTACTCCAAGAAAAGGATTTTACAGGTAAGCTGTTATAAAAATCCTATTTTCTCTTGTGACAGGTTTACTTTAAAGGTTGTCTTCTGAGTCAGTAAAGCCTTGTAAACATTTTATTATATAACATGTAGTGACTCGATATTGGTTACTCTTTAAAGATTAACCTCATTCAGCCCTATAATTAAACCTTCATATTCATACAGGGGGTACATAACAGCTATCTAGCTCTCCAGTTCACCAATCCACATTTAGTTCAGGAAACATGCTAATGCACCAATCCTCCCTGTAATTTTAACTGGAAATGTGTTCATTTCTCCTGTCTGTGATAAGGGACAGCAGCCCAACTTCAGGTAACTTAAATAGTATTCCTTGCAGTTGGTCTATGCCTGCAAGGGTTAACTGATCTAGTAATCTAGAGGAACGTTTTTGCACTTAAACATACCTGATTCACAGCTCCACTGGCAGATGACACTCACACATTCCAGAGGTGGACAATTCATTGGCCTCATTACATCTAATGCAGGACTGTTGACCCTGCATTGGTCTTGATGATGTCAGGACCTTAGACTGATGGAACCTGGGGGAGAAGACACTTGGTGGACCAGAGGATCAGATAAGTAATGTCCCTTAGATCTAAATGAACAATTAACCCTTGCAGTGCAGGTTCAGTGCCACTGCAAAGGATCATTTTTACGTTTCCCGAAGTTGGGCTTTAAACACACCTACTGCATGACCAGTGCTGTATTTCTCACTTTGTTTCACAGTGTTACCACACACTACCTGCTTAGTGGCAATATAATTACATTATATAATAATTTCTTAATTATACAGTACAAGACCCAGGCTGTTTTATGTCTTGACTATGGGTTATATGCTGACACATTCAGGTGAGGTCACTGGCAACCAAAGTTTTTAGGACAGCTGATATTCTTTAACACTTTGGGTTCCCAAGAGTGCTTAGTCTCAGGTGATGGACGAACTCTCTCTACTGATGGCTTGTAATGCCAATTTTTCCTGAAAAAAATTCACATGTAAAAATCCCTTCTCTCTCCGGCTGCATTAATACCACTGTCACAATGTGATTGCAGCTACCAGATCACTTATCCATCAGCAGTGTTTCAGGGAACCATACCTGCTGCTTGGAAGACGTGTGACAAGCCTGTAGTGTTGCCTTTGACATTGGACTCTGCATGTGGAGCTCACCCTTGGTATAGCAGTACAATAATGTACAATTAGTTGCAAAGTGCACCACAGGTCCAGGGCAGTGGAGATCCAAATCCAAGTAGTTCTAGTCTTTGACGACCTTCTGCATGGAGGAGGGGGGTATGCCTTTCCAAACTGGGCAAAGCAGGGAGTCCCTCCATATTGGGTTTTTCCCTGGGAATAAGCTTGTACTGGGCATAGAGGAATGGGCAACAAGAGCAGATTAGGCCAGGAGCAGTGTGTGGCAACGGAGCTTCGACGCTTTTTGACATTTGTCGTAGCCAAGGCCTAGTGTACCTCACTTCAGACTGCCTTACATCAACTTAACTCTTTAGCAGCGATTATTCCAGTTCCCTACAAGAAATAGTTTTATTTAAACCTGTTTATGGTTCGAAAGCTGTCCACTTCCTGGACTGTGGATTAAAAAATTACAGATGGAATCAACCTGGTCTATTAATGCATCTTTGCAATAATGGAATTTTTGTCATCGATAAATATCAAGGATGCGTATTTGCATATTCCCGTTTTCCCACACATCAGCTGTTCCTGTGATTTGTGGAGGGCAAGCAGCCGTTCCACTTTGTGGTTATTCCCTTTGGCCTGTCTATGGCTCTCCGGGTCTTTACAAAGGTGTTTGCCCTGATCCTCATGCTGCTGTGCTCTCAAGGAGAACACTATACCACATATCTGAACGACCTTCTCTTAAAGACTGACTCTGCCCCTGCCCTAGTGGCCAATGTGCAATGAACAATACAGACACTTTAGAACTTTGCGTGGCTTCTCAACCCACAGAAATCTGTGTTGGAATCAACCACTGCTTGGGGTACTCAGGCCTAGCCTTGCTAGAACCAAATGCAAATATGCAAAGTCACTAGCTCTCCAGATAAATGTTTCACTTGTTTATTGTGAAGACTGTATCACATGAGGCTTTTGAAACTGAAATTTTGGGGCCTCAAAGGGTCCCTTTCTCAAGGAAACATAGTAACATCACAATTTTTGCATGTTTACATTTTGTTCTGGCTAGGCACTAACTGTGGCATTCACTTTGAGCACCCATCATTACAAGGTCAAATAGGAGGAGTACAGTTTTTATTTGGGCTTTATTGGGCCTGGTCTTGAACGTGGCCCAAGCCTGGGTTTTTCTTCCTTTAAAACTCAGACCTGGTGGTTGACCAGCCCTGCGCTGGATTAGAGAAGTATTTTCTACTATTAATCTGTACGGTTTTCACAATGGATGTCAGCCTGTCTGGCTGGGGAGGTGTCCTTGGAAAGGCACGTTCCAGTTTTGTCCCCAGCCCACATTCCCAGATTAGACAATTGGTGGTCAGACTTTCTTAATTGTCTCAGCGCGTGGATGCCAGAGAATGGTCTCCTCACCGTGAAGTATTTTGGGAAATATGTCACCACTGTGGGAATTTGAACATAGATTATTTGGTATTCCACCTCAACCACATGTTGGACGGATTTGTGCCCAGTATCAGGGATTCAAAGGCCTTTGCAGTGCATGCACTGGTGACACCATGGGATCGTATCTGACTGATATTCACCTTTTCTTGCCTATGAAATCTTTCTCAGGTACTTCAGACTTAAGATGGAGGGCTTTTAAGTGATCCTGGTGGCACCAAACTGGCCCAGAAGGACTGGGTACTCGGAAATTCTCAAACTCCTTTGTGACTTTCAATGGGCACCACCAGATCAGCCACACATGTCTGAAGGACCAGACTTCCACCCTACCTCATGGTCACTGAATTTGATTGTTTGAAACCCAAGTCCTGAGAGATTGTTATTCCTTCGTGGCTTATAGACGTGAAATCAACGTCTATTAAGGTCCATCATCGCACTTAGTAGACTTACCTCACATATTGCGAGGCATGGAATTTTCACCCTAGAAGTATCTTGCATGTGTCCTGTAATCTACTCTAAGAAAAGCATTTTACAGGCAAGTCAAAAATCTTTATGCAAGTGTATATAAAACTATAAACAACCACATACTGTCACAACTTAAATCCCTCTCTTTAACATTGACTCCTAACAATCATCTGCTTTACTTGTTTGTGTATAGGCAGTCTACATAGCTCCTCTGAAGGCTCTAGTCCGTGAAAGAATGGAGGACTGGAAAGTGAGAATAGAGGAAAAGCTTGGTAAAAAGTAAGTGTCTTGTCAAATTCAATCTGATATTATCAGAAGCTGTAGTTTTATCTGTTTGTATGCTAGGTCACATTAAGCCTGTTTTTATGTCTGAGCCCCATGTATGTTGCAGCAATTCCTCGTTGCTTTCCATTTTTTTCCTTTAATTTCAAGATTTCTGTTTATTGTTAAATTTTAAATATTTTATTTTATTACTATACTTATATTTTAAATTAACTGTGTGCATAGGTACTGTATACAGTTTTTTTCAAAACAATTGTGCATAGAACTGAAAACACGATGAACTACCTCTATAAAAGCATGGATTAAATATACAGTAACAATGTGCTCTTAGTTCACCAACAAAAGAAGAAGTCCTAAAATTACATGTAGTATTTTTAAAACATATATTATAATTAAAGTATCAGTAAAGCCCCCAAAAACTTTAGTCTCTACAGTAAGTATGTATTACTTTAGCGTTGCTAGTGGGTGGGCAGCTAGGAGCCTGATAAGGTGGGTAAGACTTTTGAATTGACAGTGGCTCTTGTCATTGCAGTAAATGACAGGGTAGACCAATCAACCAGCTGGCACAACATTCATAAAAGTAATTTTTATTTAATGCTCTGTAATTAGATTTTGGAGGAAATTCCCAACCTCACTGTGTGAAAAGATACATTCAGGTTTACAATGACTTTAATAATTACTAAATAAGCACACCCCATAGAAATTGTTGACTTTTATACCTTATTTTAACAGTCAAACTTTAAATCTAGATGCAGATACCTACAGATCTAGGCGATATACTTGCGCAAATGTAAAAAGCATTGATATGTTTTAATTTTTCACGATCTAAATGAATAAAATTGCAGATTCGTCATTTGAACAAAGTAAATACACCCCATTATTTATCACCACTTCAAACCCATTAGAAAAAGTTCAGGGTTTCAGAGTAGGTGCCAATAATTAGAAGCTGCTTTAGGGAGCATGCAGATGGATCCTGTCTTGACAGCTCAGATATCTACAGTCCGGTGTTCTCTTTGATACAGATAGTAGCAGTCATCCAACAAAATATCAACAGATTTCTCCAACACGCTCAGACAGAAAGTTGTGGATGCTTATGTGTCTGGCTGGGGACTTAAAAAGATTGCCAAATGATCTGAAATCAATCATTCCACTGTAATCTGTAAATGGCATAGATTTCAAACTACTGCAAATTTTCTATTGCTAGCCATCCTAGCATATTCAACCCAAAAGCTGACCTCTGGATGATAAATTAAGTATTTAAAGTGGTTGTAAACCCACTTATGCAACTTGCACCTACGGGTAAGACTAGATTAAGGCTTACCTGTAGGTGCAAGAAATATCTCCTAAACCTACACGGTTTAGGAGATATTTGCAAAAAAATGACATGCCTAGGTGTCTACGGCGCATGCGTGCCATAGACAACGGCGCATTCACAGGGTTAATCCCATTCACAAATCCGGCTTAGCCAGGTTTGACGGCTCCCACGCGTATGCGCAGAGTGACGTCTTCGCCGCTCCGGCCAATCACAGCACTGCAGCCGCGCTGTGATTGGCTGGAGCGGAGATAGCCTGAAGTAACCTTCCGGCTATCGCCGCAGCGATGGCTGGAGAGGGAGACGAGGACGGCTTCGGGGACCCCGCTCTAAGGTAAGTGATGCATAATGAGCTAGTATGCTAGTCATACTAGCTCATTATAGCTTTGTCTTGCAGGTTGGATTTAAAAAAAAAAAAGTTTCCAGGGTTTACAACCACTTTAAGAAACCCAAAATATCATTGTGGGATGCTCAGGTAACTCTTGCAACAGTTAGGATCAACGTGCATACATATACAATGAGAAATAAATTGCACCAATTCCAACTGCATGAGAGGTGTGTTAAGAAAAAGTATTTGCTGTCAAAAAAGAACACTAGAACAAGATTACTGTTTGCAACTGAACATGTTGGCAATGACCAGACCCTCTGAAACCATGTGCTGAAGATTGATCAATCAAAGATAGAGTTGTTTGGCCACAGTACCAGCAGATATCTGTGTCGCAAACTGAAGGCAGTACTTGAGATGAAGCAACTGTGAAGCATGGTGGTAAAAAATTTATGGTTTTAGGTTGATTTGCTGCTTCAAGGCCTGGGCAGCTCACAGCCGTCAAGCAACGCAGCAACTGTGAAGCATGGTGGTGACATTTTTATGGTTTGGGGTTGCTTTGGCGCTTCAAGGCTTGGGCAGCTGGCAGTCATAAAGCTGACTATACATCCAGTTGAATCTATACTATACAACCAGAAATTAATCTTTCAACACAATAATGAACCAAAACACTAGCAAAATGACCAAGGAAAGGCCTAAGGAAAAAAAAATAGAGAGTTATGGACTGCCCTAGCTTTTGATTTCTAGTAACATTTTGTAGGGGATTTGGAAACAGGCATTTCATGCAAGGAACATACAAACACCTTGCATTTAAAATAATTTTGCACAGAGATGTGGTTAATGTAACTTTGGATTTAAAAAAATTATCACTATATTTACTGTATATGTCAAAAACTAGTAGTTACAAAATGCCTAAAAAAGTAATTGCTGCTGCAGGGGACAATAGCTTCTTTTGTTGCTAAAGGTGTGTTTACTTTTTCCACAGTAAATCATTCTATTTAAACTTTTGTTGAATAAGTAATTGGATTCTCAACCCACAGAAATCTGTGTTGAAATCAACCACTGCTTGGGGTACTCAGGCCTAGCCTTGCTAGAACCAAATGCAAATATGCAAAGTCACTAGCTCTCCAAATAAATATGTTTTACGTGTTTATTGTAAAGACTGTATCACATGAGGCTTTTAAAACTGAAATTTTGGGGCCTCAAAGGCTCAGCCGCTTGATCGTTCTTACGGGCCTAGAAAGGGGACCCCCCCTCCAGCCGCCCTCCCGTGCTTCTACCGACTCATCGTGGGTCGGAGAACGGATCCGCCGGCACCGGATGTTTACCAGATGGACGCTGAAATCTCTATGAGCGTTCGGAGGCCGGGCGCGATGATATGACGTCATGCCCGGCCTCTCCATTCAAACAAACGGCGCCGCCTCGGCTGGGAAGCAGAGATTTTTTATTTTATTTACAACTGTCCCAGCCTAGAGGTGAGATGTGGGGTCTTATTGACCCCATATCTCACTGTAAAGAGGTCGATCATGCCATATTCCTATTACAAGGGATGTTTACATTCCTTGTAATAGGAATAAAAGTGATCAAAATTATATATATTTTTTTTTTTAAAGTGTCAAACTAAAAAATGTAAAGTAAAATTAACAATAAAATGTTTTTTTTTAACCACTTACGGACCGCCCGTCGCAGGAATACGTTGGTACTTTGAAGAGGAATACCATTGTTAAGGTAGCAGCTAGCTACCATAATCCCGGTATCCTCTTCTTCAGCGGGCGGTCCGCTACAAGATAAAAGTGGTCTCTACGGCTAAGCAAGATCACTTTTATCGGCGGCCGGAGAGGCCCCCCGCCGCTCTCCAGTGCTCTCCGCCGCTTACCGGAGCCGTCGGCAGCGGCGGAAGTGATCGAATCTTGTCCCTGCCTGGGTATGGAGACAAGTCTCCATATAACTGCAGTGATGTCAAAACGTCACTTCCGCCTAATGCTCTTAAAGGGACATTTTTATTTTTTTAGAATTGCATTTTAGTCTAAATATGAGATATGAGGTATTTTTTGACCCCAGATCTCATGTTTAAGAGGACTGTTTTTTTTTCTATTACAAGGGATGTTTACATTCCTTGTAATAGGAATAAAAGTGACACAATATTTTATTTTTATTTAAAAAACAGTGTCAAAATAAAGTAAAATAAATAAGGAAAAAAAAAATTAAAGCGCCCCGTCCTGACGAGCTCACGCACAGAAGCGAACGCAGTTTTCAATTTTTTGAGCAGCGCCCGCATATGAAAACGGTGTTCAAACCACACATGTGATGTATCACTGCGATCGTTAGAGCGAGATAAATCATTCTAGTACTAGACCTCCTCTGTAACTCAAAACATGCAACCTGTATAATTTTTTTAACATTGCCTATGGAGATTTTTAAGGGTAAGGCCTCGTACACACGACCGAGTTTCTCGGCAAGAACCAGCAAGAAACTTGCTGGCAGAGATGTCTTGCCGAGAAACTCGTTCGTGTGTATGGTTTCTCATCGAGAAAACCGACAAGTAACCTCGACGAGAAAATAGAGAACCTGCTCTCTATTTTCTCGTCGAGATTCTCGTCGGCATGTTTCTCGACGAGAAAAGTGAGTGTGTGTACACTTACCTGTCCTCCCGGAAGCCCGCGCATGTTCGAAATTAATTTGACGCATGCGCGGTAGCTTCCTAGGCATACGTAGGGTATACCAAGATGGCGGCGACGGCATCGAATGTGATGAGCGCATGCTCGTCGTAGTCGATGACGTCACCGCGTACGAATCGAGCGTGTGTACACTCGGCCGGGACAATTTTCTTGTCCAAGAATCTCGTCGAAAAAAACGTTTTTTTCTACGAGAATCTCGGCCGTGTGTACGAGGCCTAAAAGTCTGTCGCCATTCCACGAGCGGGCGCAATTTTGAAGAGTGACATGTTGGGTATCAATTTATTCTGTGTAACATCTTTCACAATATAAAAAAAAAAATTGGGCTAACTTTACTGTTGTCTTATTTTTCAATTAAAAAAGTGTTTTTTTTCCCAAAAAAGTGCGCTTGTAAGACCGCTGCGCAAATATGGTGTCACAAAAAGTATTGCAATGACCACCATTTTATTCTCTAGGGTGTTAGAAAAAAATATATATAATGTTTGGTGGTTCTAAGTAATTTTCTAGCAAAAAAAAAATGTTTTAACTTGTAAACACCAAATCTCAGAAAGAGGCTCGGTCCTTAAGTGGTTAAAGTGCCCCTGTCCCTGTGTGCTCAAACCACACATGTGAGGTGTCGCTGCGAACGTTAGAGCGAGAACAATAATTATATCCCTAGACGACCTCTGTACCTCAAAACATGTAACCAGTAAAAAAAAATAAAGCGTCACCTATGGGGATTTTTAAGTACCTAAGTTTGGTGCCATTCCACGAGTGTGTGCAATTTTGAAGTGTGACATGTTGGGTATCTATTTACTCGGCTCATCGTTCAGGTTATTGGGCTAACTTTACTGTTTTTTTGGGTTTTTTTTAAAGCATGAAACAGCGTTTGAAAAATAAAAGTTAAATAAAAAGTTGCAATGACCGCAATTGTATTCTCTAGGGTCTCTGCTAAAAAGAACATATATAATGTTTGGGGGTTCTATGTAATTTTCTAGAAAAAAAATGATGGTTTTTACATGTAAGAGAGAAATGTCAGAATTGGCCTGGTTGGCAAGTGGTTAAATGCATTTTCTTTTTAAATGAATTCACAGACATTTCTAAATTTCTGTGTTCACTTTGTCAGTACATGGTACTGAGTGTAGATTAATGAGAAAGAAAATGTATTTAAACAAATGAAGTATCAGGCTGCAACATAACAAAATTGCAAAAAGTAAAGGGGGTCTGAATACTTGCTGTCTTTTTCCAAGAGGCACACTTTTAAACTTAAAACTGTGTGTTTCAGCAAATGCAGAAATTCAAATATGTATGACTATTGTGGTTTGCATTTTGTTTTTTTTGCTTGAGCAAGTGGCTTAGTTCTTTGTGCAACCTTTATTATTTATAGCCTGTGCAAGGTCATAAGTTGTATGATTTAATATTTTAGTTTGGGTAAGCAATTAGCATAGCAGCTAATGGACTGAAATGCTTATTGTTTTTCCTGTGTTGTGCTGTTTCCGTTTTTATTTTTTGTCAACTCGCCAGTTAGCAATTGGCTGCTGAACACTAAACTTGACAATATGATGCGATTTCATTAATGATGTGTTATTTATCTTTAGGACTAGTAGAACATTATTATCTATTATGCACACAAATAGGACTAATCAAGGCTGACAAAATGTTGTCAACTCAAATGACAATTTGTTGCAGAAGTGTGCCCAAGTGTGCATTTGTGAGTTTTAGATATACATTTTATTTTGTATTTCCGAAGTTACATTGAGTGCAGCATACATGTAACAATAGGGCAAAATTTGAGTTTAAACGTATAAACTTACACACGGGGGGACATTACATTTTACACAGAACGAAAACCCGAATAGAACATACCACTGCTCCTTCCAGGTCTGCCCACTCCCCCGAAGACAATTTATAGTGAAGGGTCTCTCCCACTGCCTTCATTCTAGGCAGGTCATACAAGTGTCACTTCTTTTTTGTTCAACCAGCGAATTAAACAAAAAAAATATGTATTTACTTCCCCATCCACACATTCAATGTGGATAGGGAAATCGGTGTCGCTGAGATATTTTATTCTGCCGACAGGGAGCCATGGCCGACGGCAGGCTGGTTTTACACAAGTCGATCAATAGTTTGACTTGTGTACAACCAGCTAGCCCATACATGGATAAAAATTTGTTCAGTTCCTGCTGAACCAGACAAATTTGGATGCATGTTTGGTCAGCTTAAGCATCCCATGGACATCTTATAGGATAGCTTTCTAGCCCTATATGTGTTCATCAGCTACGCCCGCTCTTTCCTCACATTTTTTACAAACTTGATATTAAAAGGAAAAAAAACAGATAATTCATGTTGTAAAACAAAATTAGTTAATTCTCTTGCTCCAGTTTTGAGTGTATAAGCCATTTAAAAATCAACCTTATCTAGGAGGAAATGTTCAGAATTTTTTTTTTTTTAAACCATATTGCAGTGGTCTACATTTTTTCACATCAACTAAAAACTTTGCTTCTTAACAGAGTTGTTGAGCTGACGGGTGATGTCACTCCTGATATGAGAGCTATTGCTGAAGCTGACCTCATTGTGACTACCCCAGAAAAGTGGGATGGAGTCAGCAGGAGCTGGCAGAACAGAAGTTATGTACAGAAGGTGGCCATTCTAGTCATTGATGAAATCCATTTGCTTGGTGAGTTATGCCAAATCCAACTAGCCCAAAAAAATGCTGATGTTGCAGAAGGAAATCGTTTTGTCAATGTACATTGTGTGACATTTTGAATTTTTTTGTTTTTTTAGGGGATGAAAGAGGACCTGTACTTGAAGTTATTGTGTCCCGAACAAACTTTATTTCCTCACACACAGAGAAGACCGTGAGGGTTGTTGGCTTGTCAACAGCTCTGGCAAATGCTAGAGATCTTGCTGATTGGTTGGGCATTGGGCAGGTAGGTGAGCTTTTTTTTGGTTATGCAGGCTAAAAATAACATATAGATTTATCTTGTCCACACTATTATTTCAATTATCTCGCTATTTACTTTTTTGTATTGGATGCATGTGATTGTGCATTACCACTCCCAATTGGTTGTTGGGTCTATCCTCTTATCCAAGAACTTCTTATGTCCCTCCTGTTACTCATAGTGCAGATGCTTGTGGTTTCTTTTGGATGCACTGAAAACTGCTGAAAATCCTGCCCGCTTGTGAGTTTAAGTTGCTGCCTAGGAAAAATGTATGGTTACAAACCAGTGAGCAAGTTTTGTAGTAGCTGTAAATACAAATCCTGGACATGTTTACATTTTTCTCTACAACCTGAAGATTCTAACTCTGTATCTTAAAGCACAACTTCACCTAAAATGGGAAGTTCTGCTTTTCCCCCTCCTCTACCACTTTTTTTTTTTTTTATGTTTTTTTGGGAGTGGTTACCTATTTCTGACAGGTACCCACTCCCATATTTTCGCTCTTCTCACCAAGGCCTCTTGGGACACGTCACAAGTAAAAGTAGTACAATGGCAGGAAATCACAGCTGGCTTCCCCAAAGCAAGTTTGCAGCACCAGGAACTCAAAGACCAGTGAAAAACTGGCCTGGTGATAACAACACTGGATTCTTGGACTGGTAAGTATCCGTTTATTAAATGTCAGCATCTACATTATTTGTAGCTCCTGACTTTTAATTTTTTTTTTTTTTTTTTTTTTTTACAAAAGACTGTAGATCCTCTTTAATTTGTTTTTCATCCAATGGTGTTTAATAAAGTCTTATGCCGCAACATTGTAGATGGGACTGTTTAATTTTCGTCCATCTGTGCGACCTGTTCCATTGGAGGTGCATATTCAGGGATTCCCGGGACAACACTACTGCCCTCGAATGGCTAGCATGAATAAGCCATCTTTTCAAGGTAAGTGTCAGAATTTATTAAACTATGAATTTAACAGTTTTGAATGGCAGCACTAAAGTGAAAAAACTGCCAGGCTATCAGAACTGGCTGCATAACTGCTAATCTTTGCCAACTGTTGTGTTGTGGAAGTGGGTAAAAAATTGGAACACAGGTAAAAATAGCAGGACCTTATCATTGGTTGTTAACCCTTGGGGAGTATCTCACTATTTCTTTATCGTACACCACGGGACACAGAGCTAGTCATTACATAATGGGTTAAGGGTCACCAGCGGTGATTGGACACTGGCACAACCAATGGAAGACAGTTCCCCTCCATATAACCCCTCCCATCAGGGAAGTACCTCAGTTTTTTCGCCAGTGTCGAAAGGTGTTGGACGCGTTAGGAGGTGCTAAAGGAAAGCTCTACCAAAGAGACCCTCTGGGGGTAAAAGAGCTATGCTTTCGGATCCATCCAAGACGCCTACAAATGAGCTGAATCTGGATGGGATCCGGGCCTCATCCATGAGGCGTCGCCTGTAATGTCTCTCTTCGGAGGACTGGGCTCTAAGATCCAGCACTTTCGCTATTTCGCTATAAAGTCCTGGTAAGAGTCTTGTACAAGGCCCAGGGGAGAGGTATCCTTTAAATAGGAACCCATATCCCTGAAGGTTGGCACACATAGCCCACCGTGAAGGGTGAAGTTTGGTATCTGTCTGAAATCTTTCAGCAGAAAAACCTGCGGCGTGGATAAGGTGAGATTAGAACGTCCATAACTAGGTTGGGACCTTTTTCAAAAAGTGGATGTCTTCTTTTTTTCCACCACTGGGGGGAGTAAAGAGCTGAATATACTCACCTCACTCTGTTCAGTGTCGGCTTCGGCGAAGTACACTGCTCGTCACCTCCGCTGCTGAGCTTGCTGGGGCACCCCGATCCTCCTTTCGGTGGCCGACCAGACACCTGCAGATGCAGGTAAGTGGGAACAAGGGCTGATGAGAGTCCTCTCTCACTATGGCCACCGCCATAGCGCTAAGGGCCGCGCGCGGGAGCGCGCTTTATCGGAGGGGGGGGGCGAAGGCGTGCGCGGGCACGTGGCGCGCGCAGGCACAGAAACGGCGCCAAATTTAAAAGACTGTCAGTGTGAGAAGCACTGCAGCAGCAAGCAAGCTCGTTAGTTCTCTTATTCCTGGCAGAGAAACACAGCAGCTATACAGGGACGTA
Source organism: Rana muscosa (assembly GCA_029206835.1). Lineage (NCBI taxonomy): Eukaryota > Metazoa > Chordata > Amphibia > Anura > Ranidae > Rana > Rana muscosa. The sequence goes on from CM055122.1 coordinate 527,622,177, forward strand.
AGACTCCATGTGGTTGGATTGGGTACTTCCTAGAAGACATCCATGTTATGCATAGTTATGTGTTAAAAGTTGCATACTTAATGTATTTGCTAAACTGAACACGGTAGTATATGCATTTAGGTACCTTGTATTTTGTCTAAACAGTAAGCCTTCCAGGGGAAGTAATACGGACAAAAAGAGATAAGAAAGCACCACCGCCTGAGAGGAGGCTCTAACTGTGCTGACTCGGTACCTTTCTCTCCTGTGTTGCTAAATGCACCTGTTCAGGATGAGCCATTACCTCTGTCAGGTATGGCGGCTTCCCCAGTGAAGCCTGGGCCTGTATATGTCACTGAGGACACTTTATCAGCTGCCCTAAATAATCTGGAGGAAAAAATTGCTACCTTAATCGCTAAGTCCTCTAAAAAGGGACAATAAGCGAAGCAGGTCTCTTCCAGTATTGGACCTCCCTTCAGAAGTACCTGAGGGAGGAGGAGGAGGAGGAGGAGGCTACATCAGCAGAGGATGAGCAGCCAGATTTTAAGGTCACAGGTACAATGCTATAGCAGTGCATTTAAGTTAACCTCTGCGGAGGTAACGGAATTACCTGTCTCCTCCCTAGGGTCATTAAGATCCCTGCAAGGTGCATGCTCCTTCCCGGTTCATCCGTTACTAGAGGATCTAATATACGCAAACTGGCAACATCCAGATAAGCGTTTCTCACCTCCAAAAAGGTTTAACATTCTTTATCCTATGGGGGAAATTTTTTTTTTGAAAGAAATGGAGCCTGCCTGCGGTAGTTGCGGCTATTTCTTGTGTAAATAAAAACCTGACATGTCCGGTGGATAATGTACAAGGGTTTAAAAGATCCTTCTGAGAGGAAGTTGAAATCCTCCTTCCTTTTGGCCGGCTCAATTACCCAACCTGCAGTAGCAGCAGTCGGTATGGGTCAGGTCATCAGCCAACAGGTAAAGCAGGGGCTGAAGGAACTGCCTTCAGAGCAGGCTAGAAATTGGGAAAATTTGCCTAAAGCCTTATGCTTCACAGTGGATGCCATGAGAGATTCTATCATACAGGCATCACGCCTTACACTCCAGCTGGTACAGATGCGCAGAGTACTTTGGCTTAAGCATTGGTCAGCGGAGACCCCATGCAAAAAGCTGTTGGCAAGTTCCCGTTCCATGGCGAACGCCTATTTGGGGAAGATTTAGAAAAATATATACAGAAGATCAAGTGGTAAAACGACTTTTACCTGAGAGAAAGAAAAACAAGAGATCTTGTTTTAAACGCTCTCTCCCCAGCTCCCGGGAAATCTGACTCCAACCAGTGGCGGCGGCCTGTTTTAGCCGCCCACAAAAGCCAAGGGGCAAGCTCAGAAGAACAAGAAGCCGTGGGGTGCAAGAGCTAATAAGCAAGCCCCCAAAGCCTCTCAGTGAAGGGGCGCCCCCGCTCGGCCGAGTGGGAGGAAGGCTTTGTCAGTTCTGAGCGACTTGGTGGTCAGAAATCCAGGATAATTGGGTAGTATCCACAATATCCTCAGGGTACAAACTGGAATTTCGAGAGATCCCATCTTCTCAATTCCGAGGTTCAAGACTCTCCAAGGATCCACAAAAAAGAGAATCCTTCTTCAAAGGTTTGAATCACTTAATGGCTCAAGGGGTAGTTACAGACGTACCCCAAAAAGAGCGAGGTTCAGGTTTTTACTCAAACCTCTTTGTGATTCCAAAGCCAAATGGAGATGTCAGACCCATCCTGGATCTAAAATCCCTAAATCGGTTCCTAAACGATCGCCATTTTTGAATGGAAACGATCCGATCCGTGGCCGCCACTTTAAAGGGCGGAAAATTCATGGCGCCCATAGATATCAAGGACGCACATTTACACATACCCATCCTCCCCGCTCACCAAAGATTCCTAAGGTTTGCGGTAGAAGATCGCCACTTTCAATTTGTGGCTCTGCCGTTTGGTGTAGCCACCGCGCCCATAGTATTCACAAAGGTGCTAGCTCCTCTGTTAGCAAACCTAAGAACACGGGGCATTGCGGTAACAGCCTATCTGGACGATCTACTAGTAATAGATCAGTCAAAGGACGGATTGGGTCACGCTGTACACACTACAGTAGGATACCTGGAGCATTTAGGATGGATTATAAATTTACAAAAATCCTCTCTCCAGGCCCAAAGAAGGATAGTGTACCTGGGCATGATCATAGATACAGCCCAAAACGGGGTATACCTGCCAGAACCGAAGATACAGTCTCTGAAAGACCTGATCCACAAGGTCAAAGCAAACAAGAGGCCGTCTATTCGCCTTTGCATGAGACTATTGGGAAAGATGGTAGCCTCCTTCGAGGCGGTCCCTTACGCCCAGTTTCATTCGAGACTACTTCAAGGCAATATTTTAGCTTCCTGGAACAGGAAGAGCCAAGCTCTGGATATACCCATGCGCCTGTCCTCACAAGTACGCCACAGCTTCGATTGGTGGCTAGAAGCCAGGAATTTACGGAAGGGAAAGTCCTTCCTCCCAGTGGCCTGGAAGGTGGTATCTAGGGATGCCAGCCTATCGGGCTGGGGTGCAGTATTCGAGGAGGCTTCTACCCAGGGAACCTGGGCCAAGACTCAGGGGATCCTGCCCATCAATGTGCTAGAGATCCGGGCGGTATATCTAGCCCTCAAAACCTGGACATACAGGTTACAGGGCTACCCAGTTCGGGTTCAATCCGACAATGCTACTGCAGTAGCTTACATCAATCACCAAGGAGGCACCCGCAGTCGGGCAGCCCAAAGAGAGGTGAACCGGATCCTGGCATGGGCAGAAGAGCATGTACCTTGCCTTTCTGCAATCTTCATTCCAGGGATGGAAAATTGGCAAGCAGACTACCTGAGTCGTCAGCAGCTGCTACCAGGGAGTGGTCTCTTCACCCCGAGATCTTTCAGGCCATATGTCTGAGATGGGGAAACCCAGATGTAGACCTGCTAGCTGCCAGGTTCAACAAGAAATTGGACAACTTTGTGTCCAGAACGAGAGATCCTCTAGCCTACGGGACAGACGCTCTAATAATACAGACGCTCTAATAACTCCATGGAATCAGTTCTCACTGATCTAGGCATTCCCTCCGATCCCTCTTCTACAAAGACTGCTTCGCAGGATCAAGGAGGAGGGAATACCAGTAATCCTAGTGGCCCCAAACTGGCCCAGGAGGCCTTGGTACGCCGAGATTGTAAAAACGGCGATAGGAAGGCCCTGGAAGTTTCCACTCCGACACGACCTGCTGTCACAGGGTCCAGTATTCCACCCTTCCTTACAAAGGCTAAAGTTGACGGCCTGGCTGCTGAGACCCACATTTTTAAAAAGAGAGGGGTCTCTGGTCCGGCTCTTTCTACGCTCATTAATGCTAGAAAGCCAGCCTCCAGACTCATCTATCAGAGAGTCTGGAGAGCATACGTTTCCTGGTGTGAATCCAGATGTTGGAATCCTCAGAAGTATGAAATAAGTAGGATTCTTGCTTTTTGCCAGTTAGGAGTGGATATGAATTTAGCCCTTAGCACCATCAAAGGGCAAATATCGGCTCTATCAGTCTTCTTTCAGAGACCATTGGCATCTCACTCCCTAGTTCGGACATTCATTAAGGGGGTACTGAGGATAAATCCTCCAGTTAGGACTCCCTTGTGTCCATGGGATTTGAATTTGGTATTGTCAGTGTTGCAAAAGCAACCTTTTGAACCTATTCGCCATATTCCTTTAATTATATTGAGTAGGAAGTTGGCCTTTCTGATTGCTATAGCTTCTGCTAGGAGAGTATCAGAGCTAGCAGCTCTTTCTTGTAAAGAGCCTTATCTAATTTGTCACAAGGACAAAATCGTACTACGACCCCATCCGGCTTTTCTACCTAAGGTGGTGTCGGCTTTTCACTTGAATCAAGACATTGTTCTGCCTTCCTTTTTTCCAAACCCGCGGACGGCGGGGGAAAAATTATTACACTCTCTAGATCTAGTGAGAGCGGTAAAGGTGTATCTGCAAGCAACCGCTCAGATACGTAAAACAGATGTTTTGTTTATTTTACCAGATGGGCCCAAGAAGGGCCAAGCGGTATCAAAATCCACCATTTCCAGGTGGATTAGACAAGTAATTATTCAAGCTTATGGTTTAAAGAACAGGACTCCTCCTTTTCCTGTTAAGGCGCACTCTACCAGGGCGATAGGTGCTTCATGGGCAGTGCACCACCAGGCTTCGATGGCTCAGATCTGTAAAGCTGCAACTTGGTCTTCAGTCCATACATTTTCCAAATTCTATCAAATAGATGTGAAAGGACATGAGGATTCCGCCTTTGGGCGAAGTGTGCTGCAGGCAGCAGTATAGGGCTTCTGGTCCGCAAGCGGCCTGTTTTGATCTGTGTCTCCCCCCCTTCATATGAGCATTGCTCTGGGACGTCCCATTATGTAATGACTAGCTCTGTGTCCCGTGGTGTACGATAAAGAAAATAGGATTTTTATAACAGCTTACCTGTAAAATCCTTTTCTTGGAGTACACCACGGGACACAGAGGTCCCCCCCTTCTTATGGGAACCTTACTGCTTTGCTACAAAACTGAGGTACTTCCCTGATGGGAGGGGTTATATGGAGGGGAACTGTCTTCCATTGGTTGTGCCAGTGTCCAATCACCGCTGGTGACCCTTAACCCATTATGTAATGACTAGCTCTGTGTCCCGTGGTGTACTCCAAGAAAAGGATTTTACAGGTAAGCTGTTATAAAAATCCTATTTTTTTTTTTCAAAGGGAATAATGCCTAAGTTCTGGGGAAATCGGTGAGCCGATCACACAAGCAGGAACTGTCAATTGTGGAGGTCCTCTGTACCCCAACAGTGTACAAAATGCCTCCATGTTAAATTTTACAGAAAAATATAGCATTTCTGTTTAGAAATAAACTACAGTGTGGCTTGTGATGCAATTGTATATGCTATAATATTTTTTTGGCCTAGGGTATTCAGTATACATGGATGCATGAACTTGCATGGAAGACACATAGGTGTGTCTTGCATGGAAGACACATACAGTGCACATACAGTATATGCTGAGTGTATGGAGTGTCAGTATTTTTTTTCAAATTCATGAACATAAGAAGTTATTCTGAAGGGACTGATTTTTTTTTATTTTTTTTTTAACTTATCGTATGTTTTTGACATCCAGTAAATGTTACACTCTCGAAATAAACCGAGGCTGTCTAGAACTTGCTTGAAAAAGTTGTGTTCTAGACACTCCCTTTCCTTTTCTCATTATTATAAATACTTTATGTAGCACCTTTCTAGGTAAGTTTATTGGATGATAGGTACATTTAGGTCTTTTTGGCTCCTCTGTAATCATTGGAGCAGCTATTAATTTCTCTGGGCTGTTCTAAATTTCACAGGCTGCAGATATGTTTGCTTTCCCCCTGCATTTTGGAGACTGCCAAAACATACAGGCCAAATGGGCAGTTTAAATATTTATTGTCCCGCAGCCAATCCCAAGGGAGGTGTACCCAGTATGTGGACGAGTGTACATAAATAGTCTGGGGTCTGGAACAGCCCTGTTCTTGTCCTGCTGGAGAAGTTCCCAGCCTCAGGGTCTGCTGCCCTTTTGAGACAGTTCTGCTGGAGTCTGCCAATGTTAATCGAGATATAATAGAGCTGTGGGGCCTCTCCTTAATTGGAGCTAACTAAGCAGTTTCTGGTCTTGAGAACTCACTGATAGTGCCTTGTGGAGACTGAAAGGAAGCGTAGCCCTGGGATACTGACCTAAACTCAGGATCCTAGTGACTGTGTGCTGTTCTACTTTTCTGAGACAGCTCTTACAGAGTCTAGTTTCTGGCCCTTTGTTTCTGGCTTAAAGACTGTTCAAAGACGTGTCACCTAGTGAAATGTGTCCTCCTGTTGCAAGTCAATATTGAGGGTTGATGTGTGTTTGCTCGGGCTGGTGGGTGCATTAATTCCCCGTTGGGCTCTTAGGACCCTTGTCAGTCTGCTGCTTTTTTATGCCCGTCAGGCCATTACCTTGAAGTAGAAGTCTAAGTTGGCCCTAGCTTACAATTTTGGAAAATCCAGGTAAATAAGGTGATACCCCTTTATAAAACAACTTATGAATCTTGTGGGTGTTCTTGAAAGTTCAACAAGGCGTGGGACTTATGGCTAGATTCTCCATCAATGGCCAAATAGTATCTGATATTATAGTTATTGGGTGATTGCATCCTCTATGATTTCAGGACAAAGGTGATCTGAGAAATCTGAGTGGTTATCTGGGAAAATAAATGTAATATATTCATTATTGTTTGTGGTGTGCTGCACCATTGGGTATTGGTAATAATGCAGAGGCCCTTCATTTTTCTTTATTTCAAAATGTATTTCTTAACTGTGTACTCCTTCTAACTGAGCTGAGTGAAGATAATTAGAGATGTTTGTTTTGTTGTTCACCTCGAGCCGGGGAATGCCCAGAGGCTCTGTTTGGTTTTAAAAAATGAACTGGTACCAATCAAAACATGCAGCTCATACAGGGGTAGCACTATGTTTATTATCATATATATTTCATATTATTGCAATAGTTGGATTTTTTTAGCCTATTTAACTTTTTTTAAATACTGTAATTCTTAATTCTGTATAGCTACTTTTGTAATTTTTACACCTCAACTAGAGTTGGGGAATACAGCAGTGTTACCTGCCTGTCCCCAGACTGCTAATTGGACAATATAGGAGCAGGAACACACTGATAAATCATCAGCTCTGATCAGAGTGCTACTTTTCTCTCTCCCAGTTACAAGAAGTACACACGACCGTTTTTAATGTCATTGAAAAAAACGGCATTTTTCTCGACGTGATTCTTCTCAAGCCTGCCTTGCCTACACACTATCGTGGAAAAAAATGCTCGAGTAAAGCGCGGTGACGTACAACACGTACGACGGCACTATAAAGGGGAAATTCCATTCGGATGGCGCCACCCTTCATGTTAGTAAAGTTTGATGAGAGACGATTCGCGCTTTTCAGCCTTGTGCTTTTCAGTCCGTTACAGCGTGACGAATGTGCTATCTCCATTACGGACGCTAGTTTTATCAGAACGAGCGCTCCCGTCTCATACTTGATTCTGAGCATGCGCATTTTTTTCACGTCGTTAAAGCCCACACACGGCTGTTTTTAATGATGAGAAAAACGACGTTGTGAAAAACGACGAGAAAAATGAGAGCATGTTTCAATTTTTTCTTGCACATTTTTCACGTTGTGAAAAATGCTCTGAAGCCCACACACGATCATTTTTAATGACCATTTTAAAAAATTGCATTTTTCTCGTCATTAAAAACGGTCATGTGTACACGGCATTATGCTGATTTACAGTTACAAGAAGTCTTATGCAGATTTTCATAGACCTCTAATGCTTATGCTTTTACAAATATGTTTACATGCCCTTCAATATATCTACTACTTTCGTTATTCCTTCTTTTCTTATGTCCTTCCTTTCTTTGTACATATAGTCCCTGGGTTACAAACAAGATTCTGTAGGTTTGTTCTTAAGTTTAATTTGTATGTAAGTTGGAACAGGTAAATTTTTTAAGTGTAACTCCAGGAAAAATAATTTTTTTTTTGTTTTTTTGGATATCACTGGGAAGGGTTAACACCCCTGTAACGTAACGTTTGTTTTGCTGTCGGTGCCCCTGTTGAGAATATTCCACCTCACTTTCTGTCCCAATGACAATTGGATTTTGTAAATTTTGGGTTGTTGTGGAAACAAGGATTGGTGATAAAGCTTCAGTGGAGACACCTTTTTCCCATGATAACTCTTCGGCCCCTTTCACACAGGTGCCTAGCGGAATCCACTTGCTCAGCGGATGATCTCTCCACTGATCCCCGCTCAGCAGACGGAGGACAGGTCCATGTCCGCTTCACTATGCAGAGCAGACACAGTCCCGCTCTCCTCTATGGGGCAGTCCATTTCTATCCAATGCCATCCGACCCGCCGGATGGATGAAAAATAGGACCACCATCCGTTTGTTTTTGGCGGACAGGTTTGTATTGGATGGTGGCAGGTGTCAGCGGACGTGTCCTCTGACATCCACCGCTCCATAGAAGAGACTGGAGGATCCGTTCAGGTCTGCCTAAAACACTGACAGGCGGACCTGATCGGACAACCCTTGTGAAAGGGGCCTTACAGGAGTGAATTTCTCTTCCTAAGCCCAGGTTCACACTGGGGCTGCGGGAGTGAAGCCGTGCGAGTTTAGCTGAACTCGCACGATTTCACTCCTGCCTGTCAGTCCCGATTTCAGCTTGATTACAGAGACATCTGACACAGATGTCAATGTAAATCGCGGCTGAAATCGCAAAAAGTAGTACAGAAACTACTTTTCTTTCTCGTACATCACGGGACACAGAGCGGCATAGTCATTACTATGTGGGTTATATAGTTTACCTTCAGGTGCTGGCACTGGCAACTTCCAAACCGGAAGTACCCTCCCCTATATAAGCCCCTCCCATCCGGGAGCGCCTCAGTTTTTTGCCAGTGTCCAAGGTGTTGGCCAAGAAGTAACATGTGTTTTTTCACTAAGCTTGCGTACAGGTTCTTTTGGGCCTCAGTAAGCTATTCCGGATCCGACCAAAAAAGCTTCATAGCTAAACGGTCGGTTCCCGGGCCTTGCAGAGAAGAGCAAGGTTTTGCCTGTAATGCTTCATTCAGGAGGGCTGGACCCTGGGATCCAGAGCTCTCGTCATACCCATGACCAAGATGTTTTCTGTGCAGGGTGCTATACAGGTCCAGGGGAGTGGAATCCTTGGGAACCCGGTCCCTGAAGGTTTAATTACGATGCCTGCCGTGAGAGGTGAAGTTTGGGCTTCTGTGGACCAAACAGAGTCCTGCGGCGGGGAAAAGGTAAGTGGGGGCCCCTCAGGAACTTGGTTCTATTGGGGGACCCCCAAGCCTAATATGTCTTTCTGCCTGTTACCTAACGGTATTCCCGCTAAATATCTGTGCATGCCTGTAACTACTAAAAAATTTAATAATTTTAAGAGTGGTCAAGAAAAAAAAAAAAAATGGTTAAACCGCGGTACCTGTGTTAAACCACTAGAGGCCGCTGTGGAACGTTGTTTTCTTGTCATGTGGATTTTTTCTTTCCAAGTCAAAATCCAGGCAGATGGTGAGTTCTCTGGATGGGAAACTGTTTCCTCTGCCATGTTGCAATGCTCGTCCATCCCCCGGCCCTGTGGCAAACAGGGCCCTGGCTTCTGTCCCTAGTTCCTTTTCAAAAAGAGCGCCGAAGGCGCACGTGCCCGCGTGCATGCGCGAGCACGCGCCTCTATTTATGGAGGTGAGCTGGAAAAAGGGGCGGAGCTTGGTGGATGACGCTCTGTGCGCAGCGCTTCTGCGCATGTGCGGGCATCCCAGCATGATAAAAAGCACAATTAGGTGTTGTCAGCTGGTTATGGAAGACAGAAACAGAGCTGGCAACATTTAGAAAGGCATACAGCAGGCGGTTGATGCAGGCATCCCCATAGAAAGGCACATTAGTAGACACCAACTGTTTATATAGCAGCAATTGTGCTAGACTATTGTCAGTAAGTGGTGTATTTCGGCTGGAATACCTCAGCTTTGGGCTTAGGAATATGCCGTCTAAAGTCTCCGGGACTAAGAATCCCAGGAAGCATAGGGGGTCTCCATCGGGCTCTGAGGATCTTGGGCATGCTTCGGCTGCACCAATCTCCCCTGAAAAATCAGAGGTTAGTGACCGTAGAGCACCCTCAGGAGTACCTGGTACTGTGGCTGTCCTCAGTTCACCTGCTCCTGTGTATATAACAGAGGAGGTTTTTTCCTCAGCTCTGGGAGGACTGGAAGAGAGATTGACAACATTGATCGCTGCTTCCCTGTCACAGGGAAAGAGCGCCCGATCTCCGTCTCCTCCCTCAGAGTACCTGTTAGCAGAGCAACAGTCCCATACAGGGATCGACCTACCTGAAGGGGATCAGGATGAGGTTGATTCTGTTGTAGAGGAATCAACAGTGGAAGAGCCATTTTCAGCATCACATGCTGAAAGATTATGGGTTCAGTCCCTGACTAACATGGTCCGATCAGCATTTAAAATGCCCCTTGCGGAGCCATCATCCACTTCTGTCTCCTCGTTGGGGTCGCTAAAAGCTCCCCAGACTGTTTGTTCCTTTCCAATCCATCCTTTACTGGAAGGGCTCATTTACCAGGATTGGGAACATCCTGATAAAATATTTACTCCTCCCAAGAGATTTTCGGTGGTCTATCCCATGGAGGATAAGTTCATCAAAAAATGGAGGGTCCCTACAGTGGACGCAGCCATCTCTTGTGTGAATAAATCACTGACATGTCCAGTAGATAATGTCCAAATGTTCAAGGACCCAATAGATAAAAAATTGGAGTCCTTATTAAAATCTGCTTTCTCTACAGTAGGCTTGGTGACACAACCAGCAGTGGCGGCTATTGGGGTCTGCCAAGCAGTGAAGGATCAGTTGAAACAGGTCTTAAGGGACTTGCCAGATCAGCAGGCCCTTGCCCTAGCTGATCTACCTAGAGCCTTGTGCTTTGCGGTTGACCCCATAAAGGATTCAATCCATCAGGCCTCCCGCCTTAACATATGCGCAGGCTTCTATGGCTCAAAAACTGGTCTGCTGAAGCTCCCTGTAAAAAATTGCTGGTTAGCTTCCCATTTCATGGTGAACGCTTATTCGGGGAAGACCTGGACAAATATATCCAGAAAATTTCCAGCGGTAAAAATACACTCTTGCCGGTTAAAAACAGAGTTAGAGGTCCCTCTTTTAAGAGGCCTGCTTCTCCAGTCCCTAGGACATCGGCTGTGAAACAGTTCCGACGGCCTCCTCGGTCAAATCCCGGGGGTAAAAATCAGGGACAATCGCAGGGTAACAAGAAACCCTGGGTCAGGAGAGGTACAAAACCTCCCCCAAAGTCAAATGCATGAAGGGTTGCCCCCACTCAATCGGGTGGGGGGAAGACTTCAGTTGTTCGCAGAGACCTGGCGGGACACGATCAGAGACAGATGGGTGCTCTCCGCAGTAAGTCTGGGATACAAATTGGAGTTAAAAGACTCCCCTTCTTCCCATTTTATAAGGTCGAACGTGCCAAGGGATCCCCGGAAGAGAGGATCCCTCCTGTTGGCACTAGAACAACTATTGCTCCAAGGAGTAATTATGGAAGTTCCCCTGGAAGAATGCGGGTTCGGGTTTTACTCAAACCTCTTTACAGTCCCGAAACCAAACGGGGACGTGAGGCCCATATTAAATCTAAAAGGGCTAAACAAATTCCTACATATCAGAACTTTCAGGATGGAGTCGATCCGATCGGTGACCACTGCCCTACAAGGGGAGGAATGGCTAGCCTCGATCGACATCAAAGATGCTTATTTGCACATTCCCATCTTTCCAGTTCACCAAAAATTTCTATGCTTTGCAGTAGAAGGGCGCCATTTTCAGTTCAGAGCCTTACCCTTCGGTCTGGCCACAGCACCAAGAGTGTTCACAAAAATTCTGGCCCCATTATTGGCCAATCTAAGAACACAAGGTGTAACGATAATGGCATATCTAGACGACTTGTTGCTGATAGACCACTCAGTGGAAAAACTAGAAGTGGTCGTTCACAAGACAATCAAGTATCTGGAATCTCACGGTTGGATTATCAACCGAGACAAGTCAGCCCTAAAACCAGTCAAAAGTCTGGAATACTTGGGGCTAAGGCTGGATTCAGACCAGAGAAAAATTTTCTTGCCTCAAGAAAAGGTGTCGTCTTTGAGAGATTTGATCCACCTAGTGGGTACAAAAAAGACAGCTGTCCATACACCTGTGCATGAGGCTGCTGGGAAAAATGGTGGCATCATTCGAAGCAGTACCCTACGGTCAATTCCATTCAAGGAATTTGCAAAGGGCCATACTGTCAGCCTGGAACAAAAAAGTTCAGGCCCTAGACTTACCAATGTCCTTGTCCCCTTCCGTTCGCAAGAGCCTCCGTTGGTGGTTGGTTCCCCAGAATCTGGAAAAAGGGAAATCCTTCAGTCCGATTTCTTGGAAGGTGGTCACTACAGATGCCAGCCTTATAGGCTGGGGAGCAGTACTGGAGCAATGGTCTCTCCAGGGCAGATGGTCGGATGCGGAAAAGGCCCTGCCCATCAATCTCTTAGAGATACGAGCAGCCCGGTATGCCCTAGTAGCATGGACATCCAAACTCCAAGGGTCCCCTGTCAGAATTCAATCGGACAATGCCACGACAGTGGCATATATCAATCATCAGGGTGGCACCAGGAGTCGTGCAGCCCAGAGGGAAGTAAATTGCATCCTGAAATGCGCAGAAAGATATGTCCCAGCCATATCCGCGGTATTCATTCCAGGAGTGGAGAATTGGAAGGCGGGCTTTCTAAGTCGCCAACAATTATGCCCAGGGGAATGGTCCCTTCACCCCGAGGTTTTCCGGACAATATGTCAGCGGTGGGGAACACCGGATGTAGATCTGCTAGCATCCAGATTCAACGCAAAGGTGGACAGGTTTGTCTCTCGGACAAGGGATCCCCTAGCTTGCGGCTCGGATGCCCTAGTGTTCCCTTGGGATCAGTTCAAGCTGATATATGCATTCCCACCGCCACAATTGTTACCTCGATTACTCCGCAGAATCAGGGTAGAAAAGAAACCAGTGATTCTGGTGGCTCCAGCGTGGCCCCGAAGAGCATGGTACACGGAGATTGTAAAAATGTCTGTGGGGATTCCTTGGACCCTCCCACATCGTCCGGACCTGCTTTCGCAAGGACCGATATACCACCCTTCCTTACCAGCCCTAGGTTTGACGGCCTGGCTATTGAAGCCCACATTCTAAAAAAAAGAGGTCTCTCTAATCCTGTGGTAGCTACCATGATCAATGCCAGGAAGCCGGTATCCAGGCAGATCTACTATAGAATCTGGAAGGCGTACATCGCTTGGTGTGAGGCCAGGAAATGGCATCCACGTAAGTACGTAATAGGTAGGATTCTGGACTTCCTACAGTGGGCTGTAGATAGGAAGCTTGCCTTGAGTACTATCAAGGGTCAGATTTCGGCCTTGTCAATATTTTTTCAAAGGCCCTTGGCTTTGCATTCACTAGTCAAAGCTTTTATACAAGGAGTGATGCGTATTAGCCCTCCGGTTAATATTCCCATATGTCCATGGGACTTAAACCTGGTTCTGTCGGTTCTACAGAAACAACCATTTGAACCATTACAGCACATTTCCTTGGTTCTTCTCACCAGGAAATAGATTTTTCTAGTAGCCATTTGTTCGGCTAAAAGAGTGTCGGAATTAGCCGCTATGTCCTGTAGGGAGCCATATCTGGTTATCCATAAGGACAGAGTAGTGTTACGTCCTCATCCAGCCTTTCTTCCTAAGGTGGTATCGAGGTTTCATTTGAACCAAGATGTGGTTCTTCCTTCCTTTTTCCCCAAACCTAGTTCGGTAGAGGAAGAGTTATTACATTCTTTGGATGTAGTAAGAGCAGTTAAAGCTTATCTAAAAGCCACTGCTCAGATTTGCAGAACGGATACTTTGTTTATTCTGCCGGAAGGCCCCAGAAAGGGTCAGGCAGCATCAAAATCTACTTTAGCCAAGTGGATTCGACAGGTCATTATGCAAGCTTATGGCTTGAGAAGGAGACCGCCTCCGTTCAAAGTTAGGGCGCACTCCACGAGAGCAGTTGGAACTTCATGGGCAGTGCATCACCAGGCCTCCCTGGCTCAAATCTGTAAGGCCGCAACATGGTCTTCAGTACACACGTTTACTAGGTTCTACCAGGTGGACGTTAGAAGTCAGGAGGATGTCGCCTTTGGGCGCAGTGTGTTGCAGGCCGCAAAAGATCCTCATGTCTGATAGCGCCCAGCTTATGTATGGTGTATCCCCCCCCTCATTGGGCATTACTTTGGGACGTCCCACATAGTAATGACTATGCCGTTCTGTGTCCCGTGATGTACGAGAAAGAAAGGATTTTTATAACAGCTTACCTGTAAAATCCTTTTCTTGGAGTACATCACGGGACACAGAGCTCCCACCCCTCTTTTGGGGACACTTATTGCTTTGCTACAAAACTGAGGTGCTCCCGGATGGGAGGGGCTTATATAGGGGAGGGTACTTCCGGTTTGGAAGTTGCCAGTGCCAGCACCTGAAGGTAAACTATATAACCCACATAGTAATGACTATGCCGCTCTGTGTCCCGTGATGTACTCCAAGAAAAGGATTTTACAGGTAAGCTGTTATAAAAATCCTATTTTTGAAATCGGTGCAGCGCCGCAGATGCGGCGTCGCACCGATTAGGACGGTGCCATTGCCCGCAATTTGCGGGCAATTTTTGCCGATTTGACATGCGATTTGACATGTCAAATCGCATGTCAAATTGCACCAGTGTGAACCAGGGCAAAGGGTAGATTTCCTCTCACTTCCTGTTGCCTCCCTCTGTAAGTATGAGTCGTATGTAATTCGGATGTTTGTAACTCGGCGACTGCCTGTATGGCATTTTCATGACTTGTACAGTGCCTTGAAAAAGTATTCATACCCCTTGAAATTTTCCACATTTTGTCATGTTACAACCAAAAACGTAAATGTATTTTATTGGGATTTTATGTAATAGACCAACACAAAGTGGCACATAATTGTGAAGTGTAAGGAAAATGATAAATGTTTTTTTTACTTGTTTTTTACAAATAAATATCTAGTAAGTGTGCATTTGTATTCAGCCCCCTTTAGGCCCCTTTCACACGGAGGGTCCGTTCAGGTCCGCCTATCAGTTTTTTAGGCGGACCTGGATGGACGCTCCATGTAGCCCTATGGAGCCACGGATGTCAGCGGTGACATGTCTGCTGACATCCGCTCCGCCAAAGTGTGACGGAGGAAAACCCTATTTTTCCTTCCGTCGGCGGAGCGGATCGGATGAACACGGACAGACTGTCCGTGTTCATCCGATCTCCCCATAGGGGAGAGCGGCGCTCTGACAGGGCGGTCCCTGCACAGTGTGCGGGGACCGCCCAGTCATCCGCCGGCTCAGCGGGGATCAACTGAGCGATCCCCGCTGAGCAAGCGGAGCTTCAAGGGGCGGATCATGACTGATCCGCCCCATGTGAAAGAGCCCTTACTCTGATACTTCTAACTAAAATCTAGTGGAACCAATTCCCTTCAGAAGTCACCTAATTAGTAAATAGAGTCCACCTGTGTGTAATCTCAGTATAAATACAGCTGTTCTGTGAAGCCGTTAGAGAACCTTGTAAACAAACAGCATCATGAAGGCTTTGCAATGTGATATTATGCATGTTGCTATACTTTTTGTGTTTGACTCCAATAAAAATCAGTTGTAAGCAAAAAAAAACTAAATCTTTTGCAGAAGTTTGCTAGAAAAACAGCACTTTTAGGAGTATTAATTTCCTTGTTTCTCAGAGCTGCCAATCCTGTAGTGATGTGAAGGGCAGTGGAAGGAACCAGTGAGCCCTGCGGGGTACCAGGGAGATTAACAATCCTGGCAGTGTTGGTTTTCCGTGGACTTCATCAAAGGGTTTACAGTTAATGGAGCAGTATTGTTGCTGAGCAGACTGTAGGAATAGCATTTCCTAGTGGTCGCTTGCATTTTTTTTTGAGTAGCCTTGTTTTTTGGTTTTTTTTTTTTTTTTGTCAATGACAAGGTCACTTTAAAGCTATTTTAAATGTATGGAATTATTGAGCTTTTTAGTAATATTTATTAAGTAAATAGGGAAAAATGTTCATTATAGCTGGTTATATACATGATTTTATAAGATTTATTTATAATTGTTACATCTTTATGCATTATGGCCACAGTCAGCCCAGCTGCACAATAACATTTTACATCCAGTGCACATTATTAAAAATGTGCCTAGAAGGTAGTATGTTAAATGTTTCCACCATAGATAAATGGTCTCTTGTTTAGGTATTTGGGTGGTATTTATGATATCTCATTCTTGGAAATAAAATTTACATCATGGCCTGTAGTGTCTTGTGAAATGAATGTTTAGCTTTTCTAATTAGCCTTCTGACAGCACGGTTTCATTGATGGGAATTTTAAACTGGTCTTGACTATTCCAATTATTTATAGGCTGCAGAAATGCTATGTAAAAACCACTAATGAACAATAAATCAGACTCTTGCTGTTTAATCGCACCTGTTCTAGGGGGAGCAAAAACACATTAGATCTTCAGTTTCCAGATTCTACAAGGCTGTATGTGTATATAATGATGATGTATTTCCACTGGCTCATTTGTAGAATACACGAGCAATCTCCTATAATTCAGCAGTTGTTATCTTTGTATTAGACAACTTCTGATTAGTTATCCCAGAGCAACCTTATCAGATGGGGTAGTTTTTTGCATTATTGACTTTCCCTTGGGCACTGTGTAAGTATTCATGCAGTAAAGGGTAGCAATTTGTCCCCATGTTCACTATAATGTCCAGGGACCAAAATCTGCATTAGCTGTAAAATTGCCAGTAAGCTTTTTATCTCTGTGTTAGTTAGCATCCTAACACTTTTGTTAAAAGTGCTATTTATGCCAAAAGCAAACACAATGCCATCACTTTTTTTTTACAATTGAGGAAAAAAAATTTGTATTGAAAAGTAGACATTTTTGCCCAGATCCGGGCACCCACTTACACATTTGGTGGTCCTGCCCGTTGGTGCAATTATTTTGGGAACAGATATTTGAAACTGCCTCCAAGATATTTGGTTTCACTGTGCAACCAGACCCAGCCACAGCCTTGCTCAATCTAAAACCTGATCTCATTACACATAAACAATTCAAACTCCTCATTCAATTTCTTACAGCAGCAAAGCAAACAATAGCAAAGGCATGGAAGACCCCTAAATTTGAGATATCCGAGACCATAAATAGAGTAAATGACTTCATGTCTCACGCCAAAATGTTAGCTATAGAAAGAAATCAAATTCCAATCTTTGAAAAGATCTGGGATCCTTGGATTAAATTTCACCTACCTTCTATTAGTGACAACTCGATTCTCATGCCATGGTAGCCGGAGGACTCAATCGGTTAAACTAGCTACTAAACCAAATTTTTGAAGCTTGGGAGCTACCCTGCTCAATATAGTGAACACTGTGTTTTACTTAAACCCTCAAGCCGCGGACCGATTCATTAAGGCCATTCAGGTGGACTCCTACACTCCGCCCCCCCCCCCCCCCTCTGGTTTCCTACTATTCTATTCCATCTATTTTATTTTATATTATCTATCTAATTTTATTTTACCCTATTTTATTTTGATATCTTTACTTCTTTTTCTCTTTTCTTTTCTCTATTATTCTTACTTCATAACGCACCTTATTGAAGCTACAGTATTACTCTACATTACTTTTTTCAAAGATACAGATCAATTTATAATTAATATGTTAAATATTTCTTTCAACTACAGTCTTGAATATATTAGTACAAGGATTTATTTACTTTCTATCTCATTTAAGTCCTTATAATTTTCATTAGGATATATTCTGTAGACCCTATTATTTGTTATTTTTCTATATTTGTAATAATTGGACAAATATCAACAACATGTATTACATATGATCTGTATGTGACTAATATATATGTCCAATAAAATAGGAAAAGTAGACATTTTTAACTTCATGTTTGTGTTTTCATTCCTAATTATCTTTCTTGGTTGGTTTTAAAAAGAAAGACTTAATAAAATGTGTGTTCAATTTTTATAGGAAAAAAAATGTACCGTATATACTCGAGTATAAGCCGAGTTTTTCAGCACATCTTTTTGTGCTGAAAATGCCCCCCTCGGCTTATACTCGAGTCACCTTTTTGCGCCTTCTCTCCCGGAATTTGGGGACCCAGTACCGGCTGATCGTAGGTCCCCTGGACCCCAAACTTAAGACACATGTAGCCTCACTCTTCCTCTACAAGTGTGCAAAGTTTGTTGTCTGGGGGACATACGGCTGGGGAGCACCGATTTTTCAAAGCCGGGCACCCCTTCCATAGACTCCCATGTTAAATGGTAATTTCTCAGGTGACTTTGGGGACCCCGTACCGGCCAATCGTAGGTCCCCTGGACCCGAAACTTGGCACACATGTAGCCCCATTTCTCCTCTAAGTGTGCAACATTTTTTTGTCTGGTGGACCTACGGCCGAGGAGAACCGATTTTTCAAAGCCTGGCACCCCTTCCATAGACTCCCATGTTAAAAGTCAGTCTAGTCATGGGCACCGTGAGGCATGGGCACCGTGAGGCATGGGCACAGTGAGGCATGGACACAGTGAGGCATGCACATGGACACATTGAGGCAAAGTGAGGCACGGTGAGGCATGCAGATGGACACCCTAGGCTTTTACTCGAGTCAATAAGTTTCCCCAGTTTTTTGTGGTAAAATTAGGTGCCTCGGCTTATATTTGGGTCGGCTTATACTCGAGTATATACGGTAATTAAGGTGTTGAAGGGCAGTTGTGCCCCACAAGGAGAGAGAGAATTTTAGAAATTTTGAAATCTGACTTCAAAAAGATGTGCACTGTATGTGTTTAGAGTTTTGAGCAAATTCAAGAATTTTATATTTCCATTTTAAGGCGTCATGCACATTGGGTGTTTGTCCAGCTCTTCTGAAAGCCTTTCACCTTGCAGGAAAAAAGTGATGCCAAAAACACGCCTAAAGCTCTTGGATGTTCATTTCATTGGTTATAAAAATCATTTATTCTTACCATTAAAATTCCTTAATGCTCAAACACTAAATGCTCCCATGATGTCACAGTTACATGCTCCGGGGCCACCCGGAGCATGTGACTGTGACGTCATGAGAGACCTATATAAATCGTTGCGGACCGCACACCCGGCATTACAGCGGGAGGAAGCGACGAGTGAACATCGAGGAGGAGAAGAGGGAAGAAGGCGACGAAGAAGACCGGGCCCCCGCTAGCAAAAGAGCTGGAAGAAGATAGCGAAGGCGCCCGGCAGAAGGCAGAAAGAACCGGAGAGCAGAAGAAGAGACCCCCGGAGTCGGGAGAAGACCCCGGAGTCGGGAGAGGGAGCCGGGAGAAGACCCCCGGAGTCGGAAGAAGACCCCCGGAGCTGTTATAAATTACTTTAAAAACCTGTGTAGTGTTTTTTTATTGACAATTTTTTCCACCAGGTGAATGGGTAGGGGTACGATGTACCCCATACTCATTCACTTAGGGTGGGAGGTGGGGATCTGGGGGCCCCATTATTAAAGGGGGCTCCTGGATTCCGATAAGCCCCCCGCCCGCAGGACCCAACAATCAAATGGCCAGGGTTGTCGGGAAGAGGCCTTTGTCCCCATCAACATGGGGGCAGGGTGCTTTGGGGTGGGGGGCGCCGCAGGTCGCCCCCCTGCCCAAAAGCACCAAACCAAACCAAAAGCCGCATGCGGCCTGGTACGGTTCAGGAGGGGGGCGCTCTCTCACCCCCCCCCCTCTTTTCCTGCGGCCTGCCAGGTTGCGTGCTCGGATAAGGGTCTGGTTTGGATTTTGAGGCGGACCCCCACGCCGTTTTTTCAGCTTAGGGGGTTTCCCTTAAAATCCATACCAGACTGAAGGGCCTGGTATGCTCCTGGAGGGGAACCCATGCCAGTTTGGGGTGGAGTTCCCTCTCAGGATTCATGCCAAACACAGTGCCTGGTATTGGCGGGAATCCACGTCGGATCTCCGTCCACCGACCTCAATGTCAGCAATGCGTGTCGCAAAATTTTTCCTTCCCCGATGACGAGCCAGCTTGGCGCTGGCTCTCGCGACGGGGCTTGTAGGGTGTCAATCTTGCCGCTATTTTGGCGAGATTGACACAATGTCGCGGACACCTACTGTATGTGTGCATGGACAAATAGCCTGACAATGAGGGGCATTTAGTTGCAGAAAATTACAAATGCTCCTAAAGTGGTGTTTTTAATGCCCAGTGTACATTAGGCCTTAGGGATAATATTCATGCTTGGATGCTAAAGTACATTTTACAAGATGCTTTGGCTTTCTACATCCTTTATCCTATAAGAATATATTTTAACCACATGTGGGCCTGCTGCATTTTATGAATGTCCCACACATACCTTAAATTAACTTTTATTTTTTAGTTTCAGATAAGTAGGGAAGGGTTATAAACTCTATCCAGTTATTCTTGCATCTGTGCCTCAATTTTACAGTACTTCCCATGCCGCTGACATAGTAGAGAGTAAAAAAAAAATCAACAGCAAAATACAGTAACAAAAAGCTGTTTCTAACCTCTGTCTGCTCTGCTAATAAAAATCCTTCTATTACGGTCTATGCCCTTATTAAAGAGGTCCTATTAATTTCTTGTCCTAATGTTACAACAGGGAGTGAAGAAATACCCCTCAGTGGGACACAAACAACAGTGAAACCCTTACACATTCATATATTTTCTTAAATAAAGAAAAACATTTTTTTTACTAGTTTTATTTTAAAGTGGTTATGAAGCCAAAAATGTTTTCTCCTTAATGCATTCACTGCATTAAGGTAAAAAATGTCCCAGTATTTGTATCACCCCCTCACCTCCATATAAACTTACTTGAGTCCTATCTCGATCCAGCGCTGTGCCTGTCTGCAGCAGCAATGGTCTCTGTTCCTCTCCTCACAGGATACAGAGGCAGCATCGGGAGCTATTGGCTCCTGCTGCTATCATTCACATCCTGTGAGGAGGGAGCCAAGCCGCTCTGGGTGTGTCTATAAACACACAGAGCCTGGCTCAAGAGCGAGCCTGCATGCCTGTTTCCAAAGAAGGGGTTTGCTATAGGGCAGAAGCAGAAGAGGTGGAGCAGGCAGCAGCAGTGGGGGACCCCAGAAAAGGAGGTTTAGAGCCGCTCTATGCAATACCATTGCACAGAGTAGGTAAGTATACCGTGTCTGTTTTTTTTAATAAAACAAATTAACCTTTACAACTGCTTTAAGCCTTTATTGTCTACTGGTGCTGTGCTTATATCTGCCTGGACTTTTTTTCTGCTACAGCACTGGTCTGCAAGCAGGAGGAAAACAAGACAATTCTTGTTTGAATATTACTTCAATGGGTATTGTTTTGCAGATTGTGAGTTAATTTTTAAGGAAGCAGGGTGAACAGCAGCATGTTTTAGGCTTCATGTACACTACATTTTCCACAGCCGTAGCCGCGGGAAAATGCAAAACAAGGCAAAATTGCATGAGTAGGAGAGGGAGGTTAAAGCTCCCCTAAACTCTGCTAAAAGCCTATGTGTACATTGACACATAGGCATTTATGGAGTTGAGTTTAGGCGCTTTGGCAAAAAAATGCCAAAAACTCCTAAACTCAAGTTTAGGAGCTGCTAGCGAACATGAAGCCCAACAATGACTGTGTGAAGATTATGCTTTTTGATTGACCTTGAGTTCTGATGTTTAAATTGCATATATGGCTATTTAGGTGCATGGGATTGTGTTTAAATCTTCTTGTGGACTATTTCTGCTATCCTAATTTGCAGTATTTTTCCTGTACATCTTTCCTTCAGATTCCTCTCTGTATTCCATTAATAATGCTCTTGCTATGCCTACTCACCTAGCCATCAGTGCTAACTCATCTACCAGTCCCTGCTAATTTTACCACAAGATTTCTATACCACTAAAGCCAGCCATACATGGTTTGAAATGTGGCCGATTCAGCAGGAATCGGACAAATTTAGATCCATGTATGAGCAGGCTGATACTACCCAAGTCGATCCATCGATCGTCTTGGGTACAACCAGTTTGTCAGATTTTTCACATGCGATTAATGCCGGCTACTATAGCCGCTAGCAGTGATTATTGTGTTTTCCCAGCCAGGGAGGCTCCCCCCAACCGGCAGAATACAATAGCGCTGTGTGATTGTGTTGATGGTGGTGGAATCAAGCTATTTTCTTTCCTTCCACCCTGTGTCTAAGGGTACAGTAAAGAAACATAATTACGGTATTTTTAAAGTATTCCCATTCATACATATACCTCTAAGTTGGCTTCCCTTATCTGGGGAAAATAAGGAGGCAAATATGGGGATTGAAATGAAGTATTAAGTAAAGCAGCAGCCAAAGCACTTGCACACTATGATCAATTTTATATGTAGTATCTTATAGGCATTATTGCTGCCCTTATCTCAGATATTAAAGTGGTTGTAAACCCTAATAAAAAAAAAAACCTGCAAGACAAAGGCATAATGAGCTAGTATGCATAGCATACTAGCTCATTATGAATTACTTACCTAAGATCAAAGCCCCCGTAGCCGTCCTCGTACCCCCCTCCGGTCGCCGACATCTCATGCGGGAGCCGCCGGTAACGGCACGATGTGCCATTGCTTCAGTGTGCATGTGCCGATGACTTTGGCACATGCAGACACAGGGGGATATCTCCTAAACCATGCAGGCTTAGGCGATATCCAGGGTAGCTAAAGGGTTAGCCTTAATATAGGCTTACCTGTAGCATAAAGTGTGTTGTAAGGGTTTACAACCACTTTAATGTTATTCTTGTCAATAGACTCACACAGGAAAGTTATGATAGCTTGCCTAGGGCAGACATTTTAAAACCAAACCTTGTTTGTAAGAATTAGGCCTCGTACACACGGCCGAGATTCTCGTCAGGAAAAAACTCGTCGTTTTGTCCTGACGAGATTCTTGGACAAGAAACTTGTCCCGGCCGAGTGTACACACGTACCTTTCAAAAGAACCGCCGTTCTTTTGAATGGCAGGAACGCGGTGACGTCATCGACTACGACGAGTGTGTGCTCGTCACATTCGATGCCGTCATCGCCATCTTGCTACACCCTACCTATGCCTAGGAAGCTAGCGCGCTTGCGTCAAAGTCATTTCGAGCATGCGTGGGTTTCCACGGTGACAGGTAAGTGTACACACACTCGGGTTTCTCGTCGAGAAACAGGCCGACGAGAAACCCGTCGCACAATCAAATAAATTAAAAAAGACTGAAAGTTTTGAAAAACTCAATTTTTTTCTTTCTGTTATAAAACATATCCAATAAAATCAAATTTCTTCATAAATGTAGGTCAAAATGTATTCTGCTAAATACATGTATAATATATGTCTTTGGTAAAATAAAAAAAAAGAAATCCCAATAAGTGTATCTTAATTGGTTTGTGTAAAAGTTATAGCATCTAGAAACAATGGGGTAGATTCACTAAAATTATTGCACTCACAATCTGGTGCAACTGTGCATGGTAGCCAATCGGCTTCTAACCTCAGCTTGTTCAATTAATCTTTGGAAATAAAGCATGGAAGCTGATTAAAATATAGAAACGGGCAGACTCAATCAAATCAAGAACACCCCATCCCGTTTAGTGAAAACAAAAGAAAAAGGACAGGGGGTACAGAAGTACCCTGGGACTTTTAAGGCGGTGTTCAATAGAGATACACAAAGTGTTAGAATTTTAATACATATTTATTGGAAAAAGTAAAAAACACACAAGCATAAGAATAAAATGACCATACATACTATATATATGACTGGAATGCCATATGTATGAAAAACTGCCGTAAAGTCACTCGACTAGTTTCGCTTGGATGAGCTTCTTCAGGAGTTTAATTGACGTTAAAGCAGATCACACTGAAAAAATACAAGAATACAGAAGGCAAACAAAATGGATGGATAGCAAGTTAGTTTGGTTTAGATAAAAAACAGAATCTAAACAGAGATAACACAGTAGAAGGTATTCATGAAATAAAATACCTGAGAGAAATACAAAGTAACATAACAATCATTATTAGATAATAGTCACGATTAGGATTGGAAAAGAAACTCACCCTAGCAGTTAGTTTCAGCCCATGAGTGACAGGAGGTCAGAAAAGATTGAATACAGGCGGTCCCAAAGTATGTCATGCACCCAGTCCTCCAAGATAGTGGTCAGCCCACAATTTGAACCACAGAAGGCAAAAGGCAGTGTAGATTTTGACCTACAGATTAATATAGGAAAAAATACAATAATGAAAAAGATGGGTTTTTTTAGCCCAAAGAGGCCAGTTGTCACAGATATAAGGCATCAATGAAGATAACCAAATTTAAAACATACCTGACTAGCAGGCCACAAAAAACATGAAGAGTATGCCAATGGATAAATAGCCACTGGATTAGGAACGCTGAGAACCAAAATCAATGGCAGAGAGGGTAAGGTATCCTAAAGTATGTTGCATTAGCAACAAGACCAGTGCCGGCGGTTCTCATGGGAACACTGACATGCTGGAAAAAATACAAAGCAATGGGGGTAAAAAATAGGGAATTAGTCTGAATTGGGGTCAAAGAAAAAAAAACAAATAGTCAAGAACCTCATTAAAAGGCTTACCTGACTAGTGCATAAAGTGGACACATTCCGTGGGAAGAGCAATAACCTCTCCCTATAGAAGGGAGTGTCCTGACAGAGATTGAAGCATTCACCGCACACTTTTGAACCTACCATTGCGGCGGCGTCTGACGTCACCACCGAGATGCGGACGATTAGATTCCACCTGTGCGCATGCGTGATCCTCTGTAATGGAAGCTGATTGAATCCATGGAAGCTGATTGATTTAAATGCAGAAGTGAGCCTGATTTTGATCTCTCCAGATTTAGTAAATATACCCCAATGTGTGTGTATATATTGTATATAGAAAAAAGAAAAAATGCATTTAGTTTTCCTTCTTCATCATTTTCCTAAAACGTGTGGCAACAAATGAGATAGAAAATAATGGTCATACCTTTTAGAAAATATATTTGAGTGTCTACTTTCCAAAAATGGGTCATTTGTGGGGGTGTTTGTGCTATCCTGCCAGACCCTCCAAAATTGTGATAGGTAGTCGGGAAATCAAATGCACAGGTTACACCCTTTAGAAAGCCTAAAGGTGCTCATTGGATTTTGGGCCACCGTATGTGGCTAGGCTCCCAAAAAATCTCACACATGTGGTATCCTCATATTCATGAGAAGTAGCAGGATGTGTTTTGGGGTGTAATGCCATGTATACCCATGCTTTTTGAGAAATATCTCAGTAAAGTGACAACTTTGTGTCAAAAAAAGTTTTTTCTGTTGGCAGTTTCCAAAAACTTGTGGCAAAAAGAAAAGCTTTCATGAAAAAGTGTATGCCCAACATTAGAAGCTTCCACCACACATCCACCCCATGCTCCCAATGTTGGGCTGAACAAAAAAAAAGAATAACCTAACAGATTCCTTTATTTACATTGATGAAGAAATCTTACACACAAAAGTGAAAAAAGTATATCCTGAGCATTAGAGCTACCACCACCTGACCACCCCGCACTCCTAATGCTGGGCACACACGTTTTTTTTTTTTTTGTTTTTTTTTTACTGCAGATGGAGAAATATCCCCCTGCAGCACTGCAGACACTCATGTATGTATTCTGAAAGCAGCACCCTGCTACTATTAGAATACACTAATCAGTGCTGAAGCTAATTGGCGTTCCTGCAAAGCAAGCAAAAACAGTTAAAAATAACACTTGGAACAATAACCTTTCCAGCCTTTGATTTTAGGGTCTCTCAAAATGTGATAGACAGTTTCCTGACTAACTTCCATCTTTAGAGACACTTCTTGTGCAGAATTGTGTTGACCTCTGTACTGTGCTATGTTGTACCCTAGACTCACTACAGTGTGGTAGTGATAAAAGCAGTCCTTGATGCAGAGGCTAAGTTGGTCAGGACAGGAGGGACAAAAAAACTGGTGTCACAACTTATTCTGCATTTACAGACACAACATATTTTTGAGAGTGACCTTTGTGTTGGGGAGGATTAGTGGACATCTGGAAGATGCCACCCATGCAGTTAGCTATTTCCATGTGGATGTGGGCTTTGGGCCACAGTGCCTTCTGGATACAAAAGGTCTGAGAGGATCTCTTCCTGAAATTTTAGGGGGGATCCAGTTCTTCTAGTAGCTTTGTAAATAACAAACAAATTGTATAGAGCCAATTAAAATAAATATATAGACACTTTTTTGCACCAGTGTTTAGCTCTGCAATAGGCTAAATACTGCTTCATCATTTGGTCATTGAATTCTACACCTCCCATATTTAGTATATAGTCATGGATACAGAGAGGCTTTTCAACAACACCAGATGCCATGTGAATGTGGACCGTTGTATCGGGGTGAATGAAAGACAGGATGAATACATCACGTTTGTTGTTCCATTTTACTGCTAGCTTACTGCTTGTGTGATTAGGTCACATGGTGCCACAGCAGCCAATTTTTTTGAAGGAAAAAAAATTCTAAAAAGTGTCACACTTGCAAAAAGTTGTCCACATACGAATATGGCACCCCGTATGAAACAAGGGTGACAGGTCCCACACTATCGTACCACTGTTCCCATGTAGTCTGGGCATTTTGTGGGCTCCACTTGACTGTCTTTTCCCTCATACATTTTAAAGCAATATGTATAGCCTATGGCCCTCTCACAGAGCTTATACATTTGGACCCGATATCTGGCACACTTACTAAGGATATCTTGCTTGATTGCAAGCCTGCCAGTAAAATGCACAAGGAACTCATCAATGCACATGTTTTGTTGAGGCGTATACACATTTGCAAATTTCTGGACAAGGTAATTTATGAGTGGCCAAATTTTGTGGAGCCGATCATAGTCAGGGTCACCCCGGGGACAACAGATGTTATTGTCACTGAAATGCTTACAATGCTTTAATAGCTCATAGCTTTTTGTGGCTTTTTGTGGCCATTGCAGAAGAGACCACAGGAATATGATGAATCGGGTATGTGGACTAATATGACTGCAATTCATTCTTTTTTGTAATGCCCATGTTAAGGGTAATGCCGCGTACACACGATCGTTTTTTCTGATGAAAAAAAAAAAGGATAGCACATTACGATCGTCTGTGTGGAACTCCATCGGACATAAAACCCACACATGCTCAGAATCAAGTCGACGCATGCTCATAAGCATCGAACTTAATTTTTCTCGGCTTGTCGGAGTGTTTTACGTCACAGCGTTTTGGACGGTCGGAATTTTGACTGATGGGTGTGTAGGCAAGACTGATGAAAGTCAGCTTCATCGGATTTCCGATGGAAAAATCCATCCGATTTTATTCCATCGGAAATCTGATCGTGTGTACAGGGCATTAGGCCCAAAAAAGTTTTTTTAAATTCGGAAACCATGATAGGTTTCCACTCAAATGGCCTCGCAAGCTATGAATTTGGGTTGGTGGTGATGTACTGTAGGCCATAAGCATGAATTCACAATTAAAATATAGAGGTTTTCGGTGAAAAACAGCTCAAAAATTTCAAGGGGTGTTGTTAGGTATGCTATTTCCACCTGAACCCCAGGATGGGCTGGTAATGGGGGGGATAACAAGTCCTGCTCAATCTGGGGGCAGACAATTAGGGTTTTTCAGCACCTCTGGAAGGCTACTATAGTCTCTACGGGCCTGTGCTTGAATTCACAGTGGCTGCAGTTGCATTATGGTACTAGTTCTAGCCACCTCACCAGCTTGTACTGCTGGTGCTCACCACTTCACCATGAAATACTGCAGTACTGGTGTGTAAGAGGCCAGGATGTACTATGCTGTTGGTGCTTGCCAAGAAGTAGCGCAGCTTTAGTACTTGTGCCTTGCTGCATCTGAGTATTATTAAAGTATGTCTTTCTTGCACTGCAGCAACATGGGGTCAAGTAAGCCTGATTTTAGCATACACCTCTTAAAGATTGTCCAAGCTAGCTGTTTGGGTGCCGCTGCTTGCTACAGGATCATACTCTTAGCCTGATTCTCATAGTGAGGCCTCCCATTTGCTCTTATCTGTCATGCTCAGAATCCTGTACACCTCCTCACTAGTGGACCTTTTTTTTGGGATATTTTGGGCACTAACTTTACAGGTACCTAATAAAATGGAGCTCCTGCCTAGCAATCAGGGACCTCTTTGCATACTAGAAATAAAATTACTGCTTGTGCTAGCATAGATCAGGCCTGATCTTGCTAACACTGCAGTTTTGCCGACAATGTATCAGAGGCGCAGGGATCTGAAAAATGTACACTGCACTTATTTGGGGGGGGGGGTTATTAAACTCAAATGCTGGCAGTGAGCGGGGCTTATCCTGCTAACACTGCATTTTTGGGGACACTAGTATAGTTCTGACCATGGCTAGGGTACAGACACATATCATTAGCAAACACACAGGATTATATAAGATTTTAACTGTAATTTCAGCAGACATGGAGCTGACAGGTAGGGGGGACAGAGAAGGACAGAGCAGGACTGCGGATGATGAAGGCACGTAAACTATACCGTGGTCAGTTTACAGGGGGGGGGCAGAACCGGGCAGGATCATCCAGGTATTTCAGGTGTAACGGGGGGGGGGGGGGGAAATTACACAGCACAAGCTCTGTGCTGTATAACATGCTTTAAAGGAACACAATCTTTTTTTTGTTTTTGTTTTTGTTTTGTTTTTTTAGGGTAACAAACGCCTCAATTTGTTTTATTACTTTTTCACAGCTATACGAAGCCATTCACCTGCGAAACCTGTGCTTATCTTTGTGTCATCCAGACGTCAGACTCGGCTGACAGCTATTGATTTAATTGCTTTCTTAGCAACAGAAAATGATCCCAAACAATGGCTCAATATGGATGAAAGAGAGGTAATTGTTTACTTTACATACAGTATGTGTGTGTTTCCCTAAGGTAAATTACTATACAGATAATAGTTGTATTTCTTAAAATTATGAATTCATCATTGGCTTTGTATTGTAACATAGTATTTAGTAAATCTGTCATTTGTACAGCGTTCCTTAACAAGGAGGAATATATACAGAGAAATACTTATACAGCCTTTGCAACAATTGTTAGTTTTTATAGAAAGGCCAACTAGTTCAAACAATGTTAAGCTAGGTTCATCAGTGGCCTGTTTACTGATTACGTGCAAACAAAAATAGCAAGCTTTCTACTGAAAAAAACTGCTATCTAGTGTGGAGATATGAGGGTGGGAGCCCAGGGGGTATATATATATATATATATATATATATATATAAACATTTTTAGTGATAACAGGTAAGATTTTAAGGAGAGTTTAAATGGGTTCTAAAGGTTCCTTTTTTTTTTTTTTTAAATAACAAACATGTCATACTTGCCTCCACTGTGCAGTTCGTTTTGCACAGATTGGCCCCGATCCTTGTCTTCTGGGGTCCCTCTGCTGCTGTCTCGGCTTCTCCCTGCAAGAGCTAACCCCCGTTCTGGGAAGCTCTCTCCCAAGGGGGTTAGCTTGTGGGTGCGTTCCCGTGTGTACATTGGCGGCGCGCCGTGTCATTGATTTGATTGACAGCGCTGCTATCAATCTCCAATGAAGAGCCGAGACCACGGGGCCGAGAAGCCAGCGCGTTCACGATGCGGGACTTTCGAGGGCTCAGGTAAGTAAACAGGGGGGCTGAGGGGCTTGTAAGAATCGGATATTTTTTCAGCTTAATGCCTAGGATGCGTTAAGGTGAAAAAACAGGAAGCTTTACAACCCCTTTAAGAAAAACCTTGGAGATGTTCGTATCTTCCAGGATGGCTCCCGATACTCCCAGCTAAAACCCAGAGAGCAAATAGTGACCAAAGCTAACCTGATTGTACTGCCTTCCTACCTTCTCTTGCACTTTTACTTCTTGTTGGCTAGTGAGGTGACCTGTTGAATTTTTGGTCAATAAGAAGGTGAGTCCATAAATTATTGTTGAGGCTTTAGCTCCTATATGCTCTCTGGGTTTTGGGGATCCTAAGACTGAGTAAAGTATAAACACAAAACTAAAATAAAAATGTAAGTTACCCTGAAAACATTTGAATCATATAGACTTGGGTGGCAGGATGTGCCTTCAATAACTCCTAATATTTTCCCTGGCTACACAAGACTGATCTACCGCAGCACTTAGCCAGCAAGTGTGTCTAACATCACATACGTTGTACATATCTGAACCTAAACCATTTAGTAGATTTTATATGAGCACCTATCTTTTCTTGGTTTTGGTGACTGAAGTAATGCATGTTTTAGATATTACTATGAGGTCTCTGTTTAGCAGAAAGCAATTGGCTAAACTTATCACATTATTATTATGTAAAATAATGAATGTTCTGATTGAAGTTTTCAACAGATATGGTGTGTAGATTGATCATTTGCAAAGAAAAATATTGATTGCAGATTATAGCAAATTCTAAATGTGGACTGTTGCTGTAGAATTGGTACTGAACAATAAGTGTGTTTTGCACTGTTTAGAGCTGTGCTTGTGCAATCATTAATAGCCATGTTTTGGTATATTAATGCTTCTCTGCTCATACATTATACACTTTGTATTCCGTGGAGTGTTTGATTAACTTAGCTGAGTGGGTGTTTTTGTTTTTTCCTCGTGACTGTTTTGAGACTTCTGGTCTAAAGGGTTTTGTACATCACAGTTTACTGTGTGGTTTGGTAGTACAGTGCCTATTGAAGCAGGAACTTGGATTCATGTGTTTATTTAAATTTATATATGAATAATTATGCTGTCTGTGAGATAATGTTGAGGTGATGTAGATATTAAAGGAAACTAAACACCTGCATACCACTTCACTCTGTTCAATATATATTCTCTGATCAGCTATAACTTTGATTCCTGACAGGTTAATTGAATAGCATTGGTTATATAATTAAAATGGCATCTGAAAGTCATTGGGCTATATTAGACAGTAAGTAAACATGTTGTTCCTGATGTTGATATGTTGGAAGAAGGGTTAAGGGTGTTCCTCTTAAATTTCAAGCTGTGAACCAATTACAAAGTTTGTGATTTGTCCATCCTACTTTTCCCTGAAGTTAAAGGTGTACCACTTTAAAGAGTATGCAAACCCTCATCTTATAAAACAACCCATTCAGTTAAAAATAGAAGTATGCAAAATTAGAAGTGTCACACAACAATTAAATACAATGCAAAAAACATATTGTAAACTCAACAACGCATGTCACAACTAATATGCTCATAATCACTGAATACACTGTGACTTGGCAAATAACTGAAAAAAAAAACTTATTTTCCTAATATATACTGTAACATCAGAACATCATCATATGGAAAAATGCAGAAAAATAAAAGACAGGATGAAACATGAACTTATGGTGACCAGTAAAAAGTCCAACAGTAAAGTCCCGTTAAGCACACTCCAACTGTGCTTGTGCTAATAAATAATCTTCATCCATATATCCTTAGTGTGCATAGAAAAAATGAGAGGGTCCCACCACCATTCACACTCTGCTCTTACTGTAATGAATGCACCTATTTACCTAAAATTAGGTCTGATGTGCATTCCCCTTTAGGGGTTCACTCCAGGGCACTTTGTTAGTCTCCTCTCTAAGAACTAATGACCTTATGCATGCATGAAGGTAAAATACCTTCAGCCTTTAGAACCACTTTAATGTGTTTTTGGTTGCTACTGCCCGAACCTGTGGATGGCAGTATAAATCAGATGTCTATAAATTACAACCTTCTTGTGTTCCTCAAAAAAGATGTTATGGTAATAAAGAAAATTATATATTCTATGGAATGACCTCCAGAAGTTCAGTGACATATGGAAACCTGGGAAAGACAAACCATCTTCCTATGATTGATAATTCAGTTAGAACAAACCTAGTCTGTGCATGCTTGCAGGCACCTCAAGAATATTATTTATTACGTTCAGTGTTGTTTATCATTTCTCTATAATTTCATTCTTTGTTTTTGTTCACTTTTCAGATTGGTGTATACATGTATTAAAGCGAAACTAAACTCTGAATCAACATTATCTATTTATAATGCTTACTTTGTTAGTATTAGCAAATAGATAGGAAGGTATATTATATTTACTTATATTCATTTTTTTTTTTTTGCTTCCTGGTTTCTGCCAGGCCAACATTATGTCATACATTCCAGGAATATTTGCTGATATTTTTATTTTCTTGCTTTTGGAGGGGGGGCTTTTTTCAGTGAAGCACCTCTTCCTGCCTGCACGCTTGAGCTAAGGGTAGATGCATTCAAGGAAGTAAACTACATGAATCATCTGCTCTTACTCAAAATGTCTACAGCTATAAATCCTAGGGGGTGTTTTTCAAAGTGAATTCTCAACAAAGTAAAGCATGGAGACATGGATGGATGGGTGAGTTTGCTTTGAATAGTAAAAATGAATTAAATAGTGTTTTCACTTTGTGGTGCTTTTATACGGTTTACTTCTCCTTTAAAAAGCATAAACAGATTATGGGGAAAATCATTTTACATAGTATTAAAATTGTACAGCTGAAATACTAGAAAAACATCAACAAATAAAACATTTGAAAAGACTTATAAATACAGTTATTTTTTAAATATTAAGTTTTTTGTTTCCAAAAAACCTCCTTGGACCCTGACCCATTTATACACTGTTCAATTTAATTTAACTTAACTACAATTTATTTTGAAATTTTGAATGTAGTTAGCACTGAAAATTACTGGCAGACTCTATCCCTTCCACTTTACATAAGCGATAAGCCCCTTATGCCAATTTTAGAAGACTAACTGGACAGCTGGCGGAGTGTCCTGACGTAACTTGATGATGGTGTGTTCCTAGTACTCGAGAATGTGTCTACTTTTATTTTGTTTGAAGCTATTTTAAAACTAATTGAGATAAAATGATATCCAGACATAATTATTATATTTTTATTAATTATATATTCCGGTGGTAATTTTCAGAGTGTATAGTCCACCATTTTAAAACTTTACTGTTATTAATTTATTTTGACATTTATTGCTCAGTACACATTCCAGCAGTGTAGGGGGTGATGTGGACTGAAAGTTCACTGGGTGAAAGAAGATCTACATTTTTTTTTTTTGCAGGGTGGCAGATTATGACAGCAAGAGCACTTTCAGATAAATTGAGTCAAAGTTGTGACTTTGTTTCCTCACAGTCCTTCCAGTTCTCCTTCAATTGCGGTATCATTTAATGCCACTTCGAATTGTAGGATTTTGATTCATTCTGGTGAAAAGTAATGCTGTATAGCACGAAGTGATCAGATCAGTAAATAACAGGAGTTTCTCTAGAAGGTATTTGTGTGAGCATCACATCAGTGGCTTTGAACTGGGCAGTGGCTGAGTGTCAAAGCCTATGATAATATGGAAATTTATTTGCAGGAATCTAAATATTCTAGCCTGCATGACCTGTGAATTTTTTAGTGTTCTCTCTATGAAAAGTTGATGGATGACTTTTAACACTGAAAGAGGTCAAGCACTTTGCACTAGAAACCGACAGAAACTCTTATAGATATGGGTTGCTCATATTGAGTTATAAAAAGATAAGTATGGGTTTGGGGGTTATTGTAGAATCGTACTTACCTAGGTGGATGCAGCATCGGTCCGATGCTGCATCTATCTCCCGGCGCCTCTTCACTGAGATCCGAGCTATCGAACATCGCCAATGGCTCGGTTCTCACAGATCAATGAGCGGAGAGCTGCTGACTGTCAATCAGCAGCTCTCCTCTCTGCTCCTCCCTGCTCACTGGATTGCTGAGCTTATGGAGGGGCAGAGAGTGGCTGTCTCAGCCTCTCAGCGGCTTGCTGAGAGGCTGCGACGGCCATCAGTTCAGGCACCTGGTGGATCCAGACTCCCAGAGTCGGGATGACACGGTGCCTGGACTGATCTGTGTGACGTCAGCAGAGGGCGGACTTCAGACCGCTCTCTGCTGAAAATGGAAGAGGAACCAAGCCAAACGAGCTCAGGCTGGACTTCTCCTTTAAGGGAGGCTGACCAGTCATTCTGACAGATATTTTTGTTAACATATCAAAGAAACATATATCATCACAAGGCCGTGCTTCATAGGCTACCAATTGTTTGTCAATATACAGAATTATGTAGGGACTCAAAGTCATAATCTCTGCTTCAGTAGCTGTACAAGTGTTGCCTTTTATTAGCCAGAGCCAATCATAAATTTCAATCCATCGATGGTCAATCCTGCTCGTCAGATCAGGAATGTTGGAACTTTTTCTTGATCAGCCTGCTTTTTAGCTGCTTATGAGAGTATTCTGACAGTTGAGGAGACCCACTATCAGAATACAATGGCACAGCGGAGAGGACTCCTCCATCCACCCCACTTTTCTGGGTAATGGAATTGTTTTTTTGGGGGTTTTTTTTCAGTCCGCCCGCTAGCTGATAAAAACAAAACAAAAAAAAAACCACAATATTCTAGTGTCAGTCTTAAGATTGCCATACAAGAGTCAGTTTTTTTTTTTTTTTAGTTTAGCCAGCGGAAACAAAAAAAACTGACCCAATTCCCCCATTCACACATTTATTGTGTCATTGTATTCTAACAGCGGGACTTCCTAGTCGTCAGAATACACTGATCAATACTGCAGCTGTTTGGCTGCAAGAACTGATCAAATGGAAATTTTCCAGCAGGACCCTTCATGAGAAGTCAATCTATAGATCGACTTATCTTGAACAGAAACGGCCATAGATGGATAGAAATTTGCCTGGCTCCTGCTAAACCAGCTGAATTTCAATCCATGTATGGCCAGCTATAGTTATTTATACTAATGCTGCTGGGCACAGTGATGCTGACTTCTGCTGATTCTTCAGGAAAAGTGAGTGAAGACTAATAACATCAGCAACCACAGTGCATAGATGCTTCTAGTTACATAACCTAACTTGGCACCTCATCATGTTAAGTGAGAACTTAGTGAGTGTTGCAGGACCTGCTTTTTAAAACTCATACCAATTTCCCTCTGTAATGCCTCTTTAGTTACCCACTAAAGGACCGGAAGGATTTGCCCCCTTAATGACCAGAGCACTTTTTTCTATTTGGCACTGCGCTGTTTTAACTGGTAATTGCGCGGTCATGCAATGCTGTACGCAAACAAAATTTGCATCCTTTTTTCCCCACAAATAGAGCTTTCTTTTGGTGGTTTTTGATCACCTCTGGGATTTTTATTTTTTTGTGCTATAAACAAAAAAAGACCGAAAATTTAAAAAACAAAAATATAGTTTTTTACTTTTTGTTATTAAAAAGATCCAATTAAACAAAATTTTAGTCATACATTTAGGCCAAAATGTATTCAGCCACTTGTCTTGGGTAAAAAAAAAAAATTAAATAAGCGTATATTAATTGGTTTGCGCAAAAATTTAAGCGTCTACAAACTATGGTACATTTTCTGGAATTTACGCTGCTTTTAGTTAGTGAATCTAATTTCTTGAGGTGCTAAAACGCCAGGGCAGTACAACCTCCCCCCCCCCCCCCCCCCGAATGACACAATTTTGGAAAGTAGAGAGAGACCCAAAGGAAATTGCTGAGAGGCATGTTGAGCCTATTGAATATTTTATTTTTTGTCACAAGTAATTGAAAAATTACAAAAAAATAAAAATAATTTTTACACAAACTTGTTACTAAATTATATATTGCTCACACATGCCATTGGTATATGTGGAATTACACCCCAAATTACATCCTGCTGCCTCTTCCTGAGTAAGGGGATACCATATGTGGGAGCCTAGCCACGTACAGGACCCCGAAAACCAATCACCGCATTCAGGCTTTCTAAGGGCGTACAATGGTGATTTCACTCCTCACTACCTATTACAGTTCCGGAGGCCCTGAAATGTCAAGATAGCACAAATGACCCCATTTTGGAAAGTAGACACTTCAAGCTGTTTGCTGAGAGGCATGTTGAGTATGGAATATTTTATATTTTGCCACAAGTTTCGGGAAATTTACAAAAAATTCCATGGACTCAACATGCCTATCAGCAAATAGCTTGAAGTGTCTACTTTCCAAAATTAGGTCATTTGGGGGGGTTGTGCTATTTTGACATTTCAGGGCCTCCGAAACTGTGATAGGTAGTGAGGTAGTGAAATCACAATTTTACCTTAGAAATCCACCGGCTGCATTCTCAGGTTCCCCAGTGGGAAAGGAGAGCCGGAGAAAACCATAGAAGACTGCGGGAGTGGGAGACGTTCCCTCACACTGCTTAAAAAGCAGTCTAGTTGCTAATTAGCCGCTAGGATTGCTTTTACATGAAAGCTGACCACTGGCTGATAAGAGCGATACCAAGATAGCAGCTAAACCTGCAGGCATCATACTGGTATAACCACTCAAAGTCCAGCAACATACCAGTTCTTTTCTGGTCCTTTTTGGACATAACGTATATACTCGAGTATAAGCCGAGGCACCTCATTTTACCACAAAAAACTGGGAAAACGTATTGACTCGAGTATAAGCCTAGGGTGTCCATCTGCATGCCTCACTGTGCCCATGCCTCACTGTGCCCATGCCTCACTGTGCCCATGCCTCACTGTGTCCATGACTAGACTGACGTTTAACATGGGAGTCTATGGAAGGGGTACCCAGCTTTGAAAAATCGGTGCTCCCTGGCTGTAGGTCCTTCAGACAAAAAACTTTGCACACTTATAGAGGAGACATGAGGCTACATGTGGGCCAAGTTTCGGGTCCAGGAGACCTACGACCGGCCAGTACCGGGTCCCCAAATTCACCAGAGAAATTACCATTTAACATGGGAGTCTATAGAAGGGGTGCCTGGCTTTGAAAAATGCTACATGTGTGTTAAGTTTGGGGTCCAGGGGATCTACAGATGTCCGGTACCGGGTCCCCAAAGTCCGGGAGATCAGGCGCAAAAAGGTGACTCGAGTATAAGCCGAGGGGGGCATTTTCTGCACAAAAAAATGTGCTGAAAAACTCAGCTTATACTTGAGTATATATGATATATTATAATTTTCATTTCTTTCATGCAGCCTGTGGGCTGAACGTAAAAACAGATTAATTGGTGGGTATGCCCACCATTAGAATACTGCCCTGCATCCACCCACTTCTAATGATGGACATACATGCAACTGTGGGGGTGAAATCACCTCCTACAGCGCTGAAGTTGCTGATTTACGTATCGTGAGAGCAAACCCTATTGCTTTCAAAATAAATAAATCCGTGCTGCAGCTGAATGGCATACCTGAAAAGCAAACCATGGTAACAATAAAACACTAACTCAATAAAACAACAACAATCTGTGCCAAAAAAAGAGTAACAAATATGGGCCGACGCATGGGGCCAATCCGCCCCCAATGTTAGGGGCAAATTGCCCCTTTACCCCTGCCACCATGCTTCGGCATATATGCTCTTTTTTTAACTGTGGTGGTGAAATCACCTCCTAAATCGCTGGAGTCATGGCTTTACGTATCATGATAGCAAACCCTGTTGCTGTCAGAATAAATAAACCTGTGCTGCAGTTGAAAGGCGTACCTGCAAACCAAATAATGGTTTGCAATAAAACAAAGTAACGTTACAGTATAACGGTAAGACATACTATACCTGCAAAGCAAATACAATAAAACAAAGTAAAAATAAAACATTACAGTTAAGCATAAAATACAGTAACACTAGAGAGAGAACAATAGAGAGAGAAGAAAAATTAAACAACAGCTATTTTTGGCTTTTAAATTTTTTTTTGTGTTTTTTTGTTTTTATTTTCTTTGCACTTTTATTTTCACTATAAACGTTGCAGATTAGGGTCTCTCAAAATGTGATGGCAATCTCATCTTTCGAGACCCTGTGTAAGTGTGTCCTAGGACTGTGCAGTGCTGTACCCTACACTAATACGCCACTAGTGTGTGGTAGCAATGGAAACATTCACAGAGGCAGAGACCAGAATGGCCAGGACAGGAGGGACAATAATAGCGGGTGTCACGTCTATGTCTGTGTTTTCTGCAGACACAACATCTTCTTTGGTGTGATCTTTGGCCTGAGGTACCACGAATGACTTCTGGAAAGTGCCTCTCATGCAGCCGGCTCACTGCATTAGCATCAGGAAGTTGGGCCACAGCATCATTTGGAAACAGAAGGGCTGTGATGATCTATTGGTGGAATTTTAGGAAGGATCCAGTTTGTCCTGTTTGTTCGCTTTGTATAGCACATAAGCGTTCAGCAGAGCCAATTGGAATAAATATACAGACACTTTTTTATACCAGCATCTGGCCTTACAGGCAATTAAGTATGGTGCCATCATCTGGTCTTTTATGTCCACCCCTCCCATGTTAAGGTTGTATTCATGGACACAGGTAGGGCTTTACAACAACACCAGTCGCCGTTGGAATTTTGACTGCCGTATCTGCGTGAAGGGAGGACGATTAGATTGCACTGTGCCACATGCACCAATTCCACAATTTAAAATGTGACTAAAAAGTGTCACGCTTGTGTAATAATTGTCCATGTACAAGTGGTACCCCCTTTCGAATAAGGGCGACACCAAGGCCCAAACAATCTTGCCAGCACTCCCTACAGTGCCTTGCAAAAGTATTCACCCCCATTGGCTTTTTACCAATTTTGTTACATTACAGCCTTTAGTTCAATGTTTTTTTTGAATTATATGTGATGAATCAGAACACAATATTCTAAGTTGGTGAAGTAAAATTAGAAAAATATATACATAAAACTATTTTTTCAGAAATAAAAAAATGATAATTGGCATGTACGTATGTAATTACCCCCTTTGTTGTGAAGCCCATAAAAAGCTCTGGTGCAACCAATTACCTTCGCTGACCCTAACTGACACTAAAACCTGTACTGGGTAGGGTGACCACGTGTCCCGGATTGCCCGGGACAGTCCCGCATTTTGCAGGTCTGTCCCGGGCACATTCATTCCAGGACAATACAGTGTCCCGGAATGAAACTGACACAGCCACCCCCCCCCCCCCGGGCCAATCTGATGCCCCCAAAAAAGGCCGCCATATCACCGCTTTACTCACTGACAGTACTTGTCCTGGCCGGGAATGCCTGGAGGAGCACAATCCCGCCTCCTGCTTGTGATTGGAGAAATCATAAATCCCGCCTCTTGTGTCCAATCACTGTGCTGTGATTCATTACAGCACAAGCTGATTTTTGGGAAGGGAGGGGTGTCCCTGAATGGTAGTTTGGAAATGTGGTCACCCTAGTACTGGGGGACGTTCAGGGGGTTAAACCTTTATTCCATAATATATGGTGGGTACCCTGGCGTTAAGGAGGGGGGGGGGTGATCAGAGGTTTAAACCTTTATTAGGGGGTTAATGAGGGGTACCCTAAAGCTACCTGAGCCTACTACTAGCTGCCCTAATGCTGATTATTGTCACCATTGTGACACCAGTACAGTAAAAGATCTGAAAACTGCACTTGGTGACACAGTGACAGGGAGTGAAGGGGTTAACTGGGGGGGGGCAATCGGGAGGTGATCAGGGGGGGGACAAGTGTACCTATGTGTGTGTACTGTGTCAGTGTAGTGTTGGTGCAACTCACATTTAGACGTCCTCTCTCTGGTACCGAAAAGGGATCAACAAGGGGAGGTGACATCACTTCCTCTGCCTGTGTTTACAATTCACAGGCAGAGGAAGCATTTCATTCGCCAGAACTGATCACCAGATCCAGGCCAGAATCCAATCTCTGCAGGTGCGAGTGCGCGTGCCCCCGACGTACCATGACGACGATTCGCCCTGGAGAGCCAACCTGCCACAGTAGAACTGTGGCGGCTGGTCTTTAACTGTTTAATTGAATTACCCATTTTTTTCAGACTACTGTGTTATATGTATGGCTTGCCTAAGGCTCACGTCACACTAATGATCCTGCCACCAAAATGTGCAGTGAAAATACTCACCGTCCATGTGTTACTCCCTTGCCACAGGATGAGTGAGGTGTCTCTCTCTTCCTGAAAACATACCGCAAAATGTAAGTTGGCAGTAGGAGATCATTTGGTAAGGAAGAAACATAAACAAGCAGGTGAGTGTTTCCTCTGTCCTGTAGTGTCCTGCAAAGCGATTCTGCTGCTAGCAACAAGATTGTTAGTGTGACATGGCCAAAGTGAGGAGACACAGGTTGAGATATTTGATCACAAGTGAGGAAAAGTACATCAGAGACTATAAGGCTTCCTATCTCCTTAGGTATTACCATTAAGAAAAAAAAAGTGTCTCATAGCATGAAAAGAGGCTCATAGCGCAACAATGTATCTTTATTAAAACATCAGGGTTAAAACAAACCATACTTACAAGGCAAGTGTTCTTACCAGCACTCAGAAATGATAGCATACAAATTTGTATCAAGCTCCACAAAACTGCAAACTTTGGTCTTTGGCCACGTCACTAGGTGAAGACTGCTCCCTTGTGTGGAGCAGTGGCACAATACCTTGCCTGTGCAAAATGTCACACCGGAAATTACCAGAACTTGGTGAGATCTCATTACTTTAGAAAAATATATTAACCACTTCAGCCCCGGAAGAATTTACCCCCTTCCTTACCAGAGCACTTTCTCTTTCGTTCATAGTTACATAGTTAGTCAGGTTGAAAAAAGACAAATTCCATCCAGTTCAACCATAAAAAAAATAAAAAATATCGTACAATCCCATATACCCAATTCTATACCCACAGTTGATCCAGAGGAAGGCAAAAAAAACCAGCAGAGCATGATCCAATTTGCTACAGCAGGAGAAAATATTCCTTCCTGATCCCCCGAGAGGCAGTCGGATTTACCCTGGATCAACTTTACCTATAAATGTTAGTACTCAGTTATATTATGTACATTTAGGAAAGTATCCAGGCCTTTCTTAAAGCAATCTACTGAGCTGGCCAGAACCATTTCTGGAGGGAGTCTGTTCCACATTTTCACAGCTCTTACTGTGAAGAAACCTTTCCGTATTTGGATATGAAATCTTTTTTCCTCTAGACGTAAAGAGTGCCCCCTTGTCTTTTGTGTTGACCGTAAAGTGAATAACTCAACACCAAGTTCCCTCAATGGACCTCTTATATATTTGTACATGTTATTCATATCCCCCCTTATTCTCCTCATGGACGGACACAGCCTTAAGCTTGACAAAGTGGGTATTAGCCTTCCTTTAGGAGTGACTGGGCAGAAAGTGTTAACTTCAAAGCAGAACAGCCCCGCCCAGGGGGCGGTCCTACTGACTATATCCCCTCAGCCTGCACAAAGCAGATCAGTTTCTTTCTGTCTAGCTAAGGAGAAGACATGACTTCCTTCGGGCCCATAGGCCTGGGTGTTTTATTTTTATTTCAAACTTATTTTGTTTTTTAAAATTTTTGTTTGTTCCGGTGATCTTTGATCAACTGCCGACTGGGCAACAGGCTCGATCCGTGATCCTTGTAGTCCCCCCAGTTTTGGCCATCGAGCGTGTGCCAACCGTAGTCACGCACTGGGTCGTCCATGACATACCTGTCGCTCTATTGGGTTGCTTACACTCCAGGGCTTGCATCGGACCGCTCAAACGGCCGAGTCGCAGTAGCCTGGCTGGTGAGCTTACGCTCCAGGGCTTGCGTTGGACCGCTCAGCTACAGCTGACTTTTATGGCCGAGTCACAGTAGCCTGGCCGACAGTCATCTCCGTCACCATGCGGAAGATCGTCTGTCTGGGATGTTTCCACCTTAATCCCACAGGAAGGGTAATTATAATCCCCTGCTTCGGCAGGAGAACAGAGATGGACATCCCTGGAGAGGTGAGTTAAGGGCTCTATCCTTCCCTCCCCTCCCTTCCCCCCTCCTTAGGCTCTCTAAAGCTATCTGCTGGGGTTCACCTGGGAAGGGCTCCACTTGTGGGGAACTGTGCTGTACGTCTGCTAAAATGTATTATAAGCTACCTTAATTTGTTTACCTATGTGTCTGCTCCATGCTGTCGGCGACCTTTTTTGCTGTGATCCATGCTGTATTGCTATCTGCATTGGCGGCCATGTTCTTGTGGCCGTGCTGTATTTGACCTCTATAGTCCGCTCGGTGGCCATGTTTTTGGTGATTCGCTGCTGTATTTACTTTCTACTGCATTGGCGGCCATGTTCTTGTGTCC
This sequence comes from Rana muscosa, assembly GCA_029206835.1. NCBI lineage: Eukaryota > Metazoa > Chordata > Amphibia > Anura > Ranidae > Rana > Rana muscosa. Next base: position 527,663,881 of record CM055122.1, read on the forward strand.
GCGCTGTGTTGGCCTCTAGCGGTCGCTCGGCGGCCATATTTCATATGATCCAGGCGGTGTTGTGACATCCAGGCTTAGCTGCCAGGGTTAGGTGGTCCCGCTATGTTCCGGCCGCTCGGCGATCTGTTTTTTTCTTCATGCTGCAAGTTAAAGCGCTGTGTGGGCTTCTAGCTGTCGCAGCGGCCATTTTCTTGCTGTCCCACACTCTATACGCTCGGCGGCCATGTTCTTGTGGCCCACGGCATTGTTGGCCTCTAGTGGCCACTCGGCGGCCATTTTGCCGTCTATCAATCAGCATTCAAACGGCGCAGACTGACAGACACGTTGCTGAAGGGTCAGACTGTATAGCTGACAAGGAAGCAGCTCCATTAAGTGGCGGACGTCAGCGTACTACTGTTCCAGGGTGGTGAGTCCTCTGGGTGGGATCCCCTTGTCTCTGACTGCAGCTAGGAGGGTGGGTTACTGTGCCTTGCCCTCAGGTCCCTGTGTCAGGCGTGTGGGTCAGCATGGCGTCAGAAGCAGACACCTTTTTTCCCCTGTAACACCTGAGCCTGCAAGGATGCCCTGCACTTGATGTATCGGTGGATGCTAGGTCGGCAATCCCAGATGCCTTATTGCCAAGGTGGAAGCAGCACGTGGGAAAAAGGGGGCTAGAAAGGTACAGGGCCAAAAAGTTTGTTCCGAATCAGCCTTGGACACGATTCCTCTGCTGGCCAGAGCTCCAAGCTTATGCGGTGATGTTACGCCGCCTACTTGGGTTAAGATTGATCTGTGGACCAATCTTCCAAGGGAGCCCTGATGGATTTCCCTTTGAGGGTGACAGACTTTTGGAGCACCCTTGGATGACATTATTAAAGATGCCACAGGAGGTAGGAGCATGCTGCTCCCACTATCCAAGGAAGGGTAGGAGCCATGCCGTTGGCTAAAGCCCTCCTTCACCGCGTACAAGCGGTTTTGTTTTTGTTTTTTCATCTGCCCAGGCAAATAGATGATCCCAGGTCAATAAAACGCCTGTTGAGGGACAGCAGCGCCCCTGGTTTCACAAACCCAACAAACCTGCGGACAAACCTACGTCCGCATAAAGGTCTGTCCCCACCCATCTCTCGCGTAGGGGGACGTGTTCGCGAAATTGCGACCTGGGGGACATTTCAGATCCCCGACCGGTGGGTTTGTGAAGTAGTTTCCTCAGGGTACAAGATAGAGTTCTCTCTTGCCCTCCGAACAGGTTATATTTTCCCTCTAACCGCCAGCTTCTGCCGACGCGTCGGGAAGCCCTATAGGGGGCGGTTCGAAGCCTGCGGAGATGCAGGCCGATATTCCTGTTTCAGTACAGGGGACGGTTTCAGGGGTTTTTATTCAGATCTGTTCATAGTACCAAGGAGGGCGTTCGCCCAATCTTGGATCTCAGTGTCCTCAATTGCTTTGTGAAGGTACAAAGATTCCGGAGGGAGTTGGTTCGCTCTGTTGTCGCTGCCCTCCATTCGGGGGATTCTGGCATTCTTGGCAAGGACGATGCTTGCAGGTCCCCATATGCATCAGGCATCAGAGATATCTGCACTTGAGGCTGGGAAAGACCACTACCAAATGGTGGCGCCCCCCTTGGCCTGGCATCAGCACTGAGGGTGTTCACCAGGGTGCTCGCTCTGATTCGGACCAAGACAGCGTGGCATCACTATCGTTGGCTACTTGGACGATATTCTTCTGAGGGTCACTTCACCTCAGAATTAGAGGTGAGCGTGTCTATAACCTGTCAGACCCTCCGATACCTTGCTTGGGTGCTGAACACTCAGAATTCAGTATTGGTACCGACTCAACTCCTAGTAGAGCTGGGGTTGATTTTGGACTCCTCAGAGGCAGGAGTTTTTTCCCTAGGGGGAAGGTTGCAGACCCTTCGGATGGCCTGCACGCCGCTTTTACAGGCGAGGCCTAGACCTCATGGCAGCCTCCTTCGAGGCGGTACCATATGCGCAATTCACACGCAGAAGGAAAGTCTGTCCAGATGGGACAAGTGCCCATCATCCCTGGATTGTCAAATCCGGGTGAGCCACCTAGTCAGGACCTCCCTAGTTTGGTGGTTGACATCACCGGCACTTCTGTCCGGGAAGCCGGTCTTCCCTTTCACTGGATAGTGATCACGACGGACGCCAGCCTTACCGGTTAGGGGGGGGGAGTCTGGGGGGTTCAGTCGACCAGGGTCGCTGGACTCCAGAGGAATCCCACTTGCCGATCAATGTCCCGGAACTCTGGGCGATCAGGCTGTGCCTCTCCACATGGTCCCAGAGGCTACAGGGGCATCCAGTCAGGATCCAGTCAGACAACGCCACAGTAGTGGCATATGTCAACCATCAAGGAGGAACAAGAACCTCGGCTGCAGCGTCAGAGGTCGCTTGCATCCTTAAGTGGGCAAAAAGGAGCATACCGGCCCTGTCAGCCATTTACATCCTGGGCGTGGAAAACTGGCAGGCGAAGTCGCCAGAGGCTGGACCAAGGAGAATGGTCTCTACACCCGGAGGAGTTTCATCTCCTTTGCCCAAGATAGGGCACGCCAGACGTAGATCTCCTGGCTTCTCGACTCAATCAGAAGGTATGAAGTTTGTGGCCAGGTCAAGAAACCCAGGGGCAGATGCGACAGATGCGCTAGTGGCACCATGGAGTCAATACTGGCTAATCTATGCCTTCCCTCCTCTGACCTTCCTCATCTGCTTCGCAGACTGGAGGCAGAGAGGATTCCAAGAATCCCAATTGCTCTGGATTGGCCTTGGCGTCCCAGTACCCCGATCTAGTGCGTCTATAGTAGGTGCCTCTTGGCGTCTACCGCTAAGAAAGGACCCGCTGTCGCAAGGTCCCATATGCCATCCTGTTTTACACTCACTGGCTAATGGCATGGCTATTAAGAGCCAGGTGCTAAGAGACCCGGGCTTGTCAGACTTGGTGTTCTCTACCATGAGGAGTGCTCGGAAATCGTCTGCTAGGAAGATTTACCATCGCACTTGGAAGACCTACATATCCATTGTGAGGAAATGAGGTGGCAGCCACGTTACTTACTTGGTTCCAGAGTCCTGCTGTTCTTACAGCGTGGGGCGGACCAAAAATTTTGCTAAGGGGCAAATATCTGCCCTGGCTGTCTTTTTCAACGACCCCTGGTGGCTCACTCTCTAGTGAGAACATTTGTACAGGGGGTTCGGCATACGGCCCTTCCGGTCTGCCCTCCACTACCTCAGAAACCACCGTTTTGAGAACATCAGGGAGATTCCCTTGTTGACACCTTCCCAGAAGGTGGTACTTTTGGAGGCTGTTACGTCAGTTAAGACGGGTTTCTGAGCTGGCAGCCTTGTTAGGCAAGGCTCCCTATCTAATCCTCTACTAGGATAGGGTGGTGCTGCATCCTCAGCCTTTTTTCTTCCTAAGGTCATTCGACCTGCCATCTCAAGGAAGACATTGTACTGCCATCCTTGTATCCTCATCCGTCGAATCCTAAGGAGACGACGTTGTTTTCTTGGACGTTGTCCAAGCTCTTTGAATATACTTGTCTGTTATTGCTCCGTTCCGGAGTTCAGACTCACTGTTTGTTTTCAGTGGCTGGTCCCAAGAAGGGCCCAGCAGTCGCATCGGCCACCATCTCGAGGTGGATCTGACAGATCGCGATTCAGGCTTACGCCATAAGGGGTCGGGCACCTCCTGTCACGGCACATTCGACCAGGGCAATGGGTGCCTCTTGGGCTTTCTGACATCAAGCATCTGTTTTCCCAGGTGTGTAAGGCGGTGACCTGGTCGTCCGTTCACACTTTTACTGAACTTTACAAGTTGATGTGAGTGCATCTTCGGATGCTTCCTTCGGCCGCAAGGTTTTGCAGGCGGCTGTTTAGAGTTGCAACTCCTCAGTTGAGGAGCTCTGTTTTGCTTGGGGTGAAGTTGTTTTACTGCTGTTCCCACCCCTCATTTTTACACTGCTTTGGGACGTCCCACTTTGTCAAGATTAAGGCTGTGTCCGTCTATGAACGAAAGAGAAAATAGGATTTTATACTCACCGTAAAATCCTTTTCTCTGAGTTCATGGACGGACACAGCACCCACCCCTCTCTTTTTTTTAAGTTTGTACTGCTTTTGACGAACTGATCTGCTTTGTGCAGGCTGAGGGGATATAGTCAGTAGGACTGCCCCCTGGGCGGGGCTGTTCTGCTTTGAAGTTAACACTTTCTGCCTAGTCACTCCTAAAAGAAGGCTAATACCCACTTTGTCAAGATTAAGGCTGTGTCCGTCCATGAACTCAGAGAAACGGATTTTACGGTGAGTATAAAATCCTATTTTTTGCGATTCGGCACTGCGTCGCTTTAACTGACATTTGCGCGGTCGTGCAACGTGGCTCCCAAACAAAATTTACGTCCTTTTTTTCCACAAATAGAGCTTTCTTTTGGTGGTATTTGATCACCTCTGCGTTTTTAATTTTTTTGTGCTATAAACAAAAATAGAGCGACAATTTTGCTATAACAAATATCCCCTAAAAATCTATAAAAAAAATAAATGTTTCCACAGTTTAGGCCGATACGTATTCTTCTACATATTTTTGTTAAAAATAATCTCGTATATTGGTTGGTTTGTGCAAAAGTTATAGCGTCTACAAAATAGGGGATAGATTTATTGCATTTTTTTTTTTTACTAGTAATGGCGGCGATCTGTGATTTTTATTGTGACGGACATATCGGACACTTTTGACACATTTTTGGGACCGTTCACATTTATACAGTGATTAGTGCTATAAAACTGCACTGATTACTGTGTAAATGTGACTGGCAGGGAAGGGGTTAACACTAGGGGGCGCTGAAGGGGTTAAATATGTTCCCTAGTGAGTGATTCTAACTGTAGGGGGAGGGGACTCACAAGGGGAGGAGACCGATCTGTGTTCCTCTGTAATGGGAACACACAGCAGTCTCCTCACCTCTGACAGGACATGGATCTGTGGGTTTACACCCACAGATCCATGGTCCTGCCGTGATTGCGGGCAATCGTGGGTGCCCGGCATGCATCGCGGCCGCCGGGCTCGCGCACCGGGTACCGAGCAATGCCGCGGGCGCCCCCTAGATGGCCAGGAAGCCCAGGACGTCATATGATGTCCATCCAGGATGGGAGATCCCATCTGTGGACGTCATTTGACGATGGGCGGGTAGGGAAGTGGTTAAAGCAGGATTTACACCTTGGAGATTGTGGGATTTGGCTTAAGGATCAGGAATGCAGTAAGAAGTGTTTTTTTCCTCATTTTAAGTGGGTCCCTTTACGGTAGGTCTAGTAATTCAAAGAGGGTAACATAACATAGAGAAATTACAAGATAATGTTGACAGTGTCGTTTCCACAAGCTACAAAGTAGAATTTCTATCCCTGCTCCTCCTCAGTTCCTACCGTACAATCTGCCAGATTCACGTCAAGGACATTCAGACTTGTGGGCTGTCCTGAACCAACTTCAGGCACAAGGAGCTGTAATCCCAGTTCCTGCAAAAGAAATTCAAAGGGTTTTACTCAAACCTATTTATGGTCACCCCATTTTGGACTAAAAATCCCTGAACACAGATACCTGCATGTCTCTAAAGTTCCCATGGAGTTATCGCTTCTCTCATATCAAGGTAATTTCCAGCATCAGTTGACATTCAAACTAACATTTTCAATTTTTCCCACTCCCTTCTGTTCTCTCTTCTGCACCCAAGAAAACTCACAAAGGCACTTGATCTCTCCTGGCCCTGCTAAGATCTCACTGCATCCATGTCACGGGATACCTAGATGACCTGCTGCTGAAAGATTTCTCAGTAATGGCCCTGTCTTTAAAACATATAAAGGACGATCCAGCCCCTTCAAATTTTTGGATGGGTGTTCAACCTTCCTATCACCTAGTGCTGCTTCTCTGCACAGTATGACTGTTGAAATCCATGTCCTGAAGAATAGGGGCATATCTGATTTGGTCATTCCCACCTTGTTCAAAGTGAGAAAATCTCCTTCTCATAAGATCAACCATCGCACTTGGAAGGCCTTTTTTGGCCTGTCCAAAAGCACTTCAATACACTGCAATATTCTGTTCATGCATCTTTGCCCTCCTCCAGTCTGGTCTAGACAAGTATCTGGCTCTTAGTACTCCAGAGGGACATATTTTTGCCCTATCCATTCTTTTCCAAAGACCTATAATTTAACTTCACACACTCTCTTTATATAAGGTGTGGCTCATTTTAATCCCTATATAAATGTGAATATTTTTTTTCGCTATCCCTTTGTATAAACCACCTATTACTCCACGCTATATACTATAGGAGGCAGCTTACATTACTATGCATCCAACCACCTGTACAAAATGCAATGAGTGTATATAGTCACAAAAAAAGTGCAGCACTCTCCTTTAATATAGTGCATTCAAATTATAGTGCATAAATAAAAATCTGAAAACAGTGTAAAAATCATCCATATATAATAACTTTATGTGAGTCCATCTTTTCTTTTAAACATATATGCAGTCCATAAATAAATTATTCAATATCCGTAAAAAAAAGTTTTGAAGTCCCATACACCAAAAACTCTTCAGTAATTGCCTCTGATCACCAAAGTGTTCTTCGCTCCACCTATGGGTGTCTTCTCACCTGTACCTGTTTGCCTGTCCTGTGGTGTTATTCATGTAACGGATTTTACAATAAAGAGATTCATCACTACCTTAGTGTGCAGTTATCTATTCCTTTTATCCTAATTGCACGGCCGGCGAGCTGAGGCTAGCACCATTATGAGGAGTCCATTCCCCAGCCTACCTGGTTCCATCACTCGCCTGGAGCGCCATTTTCTTTTCCTATTGTCTTCTCACCTGCTTGAATGGACTGCACTAATTAAAGGAGGTCTATATGTGCTTTGCAATGGCACCGCTCCCACTGGCTGTACACTCCAAGTCCGTAGCTCCCAGCAGCTCTCAGCATGGTGTCAATCATATAGGAGGCAATAGGAAAAACCATAGTGCAAATCGCTAATAAAAAGTATTTTTTTCCATAGTCCAAGTATTTATTAAGATCTACTCACATTTCAGAAGTAAAAAACAGGCATTTCACAATACACCCCTCAGCATATACAGCTCCACCTAGTCCCAGCGTGATTTTGTCACTGTCCACCTCTTTGTTGCTCACCCCTCAGTTTATTGCTATGGGACGTCTCAATATCTAAAGATCCTGTGTCCCGTCCTGTTTGATTAAGATGATGAGAATTTTGACATGCCTGTAAATTTCTTATTTTGGGAGAAGAGATAAATTGGTGTATTAGTTCCTTTTAACCCTTTTGCCATAACTTCCTGGGTTATACAGTGTATATATTTAATTTAATTTTAGTTGTATCTGCAGGCTTACAATTAGTATCTGCAGGTTTACATTTTATTTTTCTATTTTTTTCTGAATGAAGCCTCCAGCAGTGTTAATTTTGGCAGCAAATTTCGATTTAGTTTTAGTCTTAGTCTTAGTCTTAGGACTAAAATGGCATTTTAGTTTTAGTCCCATTTTAGTCTTCTGAAAGTGTTTTAGTTTTAGTCTTAGTCTTTGACTAAAATGCCATTTTAGTTTTAGTCCCATTTTAGTCAACTAAAATCCCCAGTACATTTTAGTCTAATATAATAATTTTAGTTAACTAAAATTGAATGTGCACAGTACACAGCCCCCTACCCTCTGCACAATACACAGCCCCCCACAATACAAAGCCCCCCACAGTACACAAAGCACAGCCCCCACCCTCTGCTCAATACAATGTCTCCCACAGTAAACAGTACAGCCCCCACCCTCTGCACAATACAAAGCCGCCCACAGTACACAGCACAGCACCTGCCCTCTGCACAATACAAAGCCCCCCACAGTACACAGCACAGCCCCCACCCTCTGCACAATACAAAGCCCCCCACAGTAAACAGCACAGCCCCCACCCTCTGCACAATACAAAGCCCCCCACAGTACACAACACAGCCCCCACCCTCTGCACAATACAAAGCCCCCCACAGTACACAGCACAGCCCCCACCCTCTGCACAATTCAAAGCCCCCCACAATACACAGCCCCCCCTGCTTTCGCCGGAGACCCCCAGTCTCCTGGGACAGCACTGCCAGCATACTCTAAAGTTAAGAATAAATCACTGCCGGCCCTTTCTCATACACAGCTGCTCCTGTGTCACTCACTGTAAATCAAAGTCTCTAAATTTACCTCATAGCTTCGTTCTTGCATGGACCCGGTCACATTGCTGCTCTCCTCTGAAGATTCATGGATGGTCATGTGACCGCTCTACTCCAATCTAAAGCAACACTCGGAAGAGGAGCAGGAGGAGGAGAGCATCCAACAAGAATGAAGCCATTAAGGTTATAAGCTTCAGCTTACAATGAGGGACACAGGAGGAGGAGCAGTATAGGAGAAGGGGCTGGCAATGATTTTTTTTTAATGATAGACTTTTCTGGCAGCGCTGTCCAAGGGCCAGGAGAGGCGGGACGGCTGGCTTGACCACCCCCAATGTGTGGCACCTGGGGGCGGACCGCCCTATCCCTGCCCCCTATTGGTAAAAAACAAATATCGGCGTATAACACGCACACACTGTGTTATACGTCGATAAATACAGAAAAATTCATGAGGGTAAACGTCCCTCCTTGCCATTAACGTCCCGTTTTTGTTCCTTAACGAAAACTGATTCTATTTTCGTCATAGTTTTCGTCAATTGACAAAAATGTGCTGTACTTTTAGTTTAGTTTTCGTCACTGTAAAAAAGCCTCTGACGAAAATTATGACGAAAACGTTTTCGTTGACGAAATTAACACTGGCCCTCCAGCCTTAATATAACCACATGATCAGGAACCACTCTGATTCGATTCTCATCATTATCGGGAACCAGAGCGGTCATTGACAGATGGGTTTGGCAGCTAGCAGCCATGCACAGTTTCTACTACTAGCTGTCAAAGTAATGTAGATTAACATTCCCTCATCACAGAACAAATTGCATAGGAAAACTTGTCTACATTTGACTTTCAGGCACTGGTCTCTTCATTTTGATACTTTCCAAACTTTTATGTATTTTTAGATCGGTGCAGAGGGCTCTCCAGTTTGGAGATGCAGCACAGCCTCTGTTGTGACCCAGTAGCTGAGGACTTGGGTAGTAAGGCTGGTTAGAATAAAGCACCACAAACTACCCCACAGTCTGTATTTTTGAGCACCAAAACCTTTCATTGATTCCACCTTATTGTGGTAATGGTTAAGGCTGAGGGAAATGAGCACTGGCACCATCTTCCTGGTGAAGTGTTGTACGCTCTTTCTCCCACCATTCAGCCTAGAGGAAGCACCATTCTTGCCACTACTAATTTTATATTTTTATAAAGGTCTCTAAATTATTTTTCTAAAATGAAAAGGAAAGCAAAAATTTGAGCAAATGGTCACCTGTGCCAAGGATTTTTATACTTAACAATAATCCCTCACTAAAATGCTAACCTTCTATATATAAAGGTACATACTATGTTATCTTTAAAAAAAAAAGATTAGGTTTATGGAGTTTATAGATGTATTCTCTTTTTATATACTGAGCTATTAACCTTACCAGTCACTTGATGCGGATAATGTCTCGTATTCCAAGTACTGGTCTGTTACAACAGCTTGCCTAATATATTAATTCTGTTTTATTGCCAGTGTTTGCATTTAGCAGCTAACATAGTATGCCAACATGTCTGCTCTTTGCAAAGAGCTTGCTTTTTATGACACCAAAGTGCCTCATAAAAAGTGAACACTCAATTATGACAGAGAAGTTTTTACTTCATTTAACATCTGCAGCAGATGTGATGTTAGTAAATCTCTGCATAAAAGACTTACTTAACTTTTGTAAATGTGTCTCATGGCACATGTCCCTTTCACCAGGCGTCATAGACAACCTAGGGGCATTGCTCTGAAGCATATGGTATGAATCTGATATTCACTGAAATCATAACACTAATAATTAGTGCTCTAAAAACTGAAAAAAAAAATCTATAATAACTTGCAAATATGCTACAAATAGTATGTGCACTTAGCATCTTGAAACAATACATCACACTCAAAGGGATAGAACTGGGCTGCACAATCTGTTAGCTCATTCTTATCCAATCTGGTCTTGCCTTTCCTTTTGGAGCCAGGATTGTCATCATCTTGCTGAATTATACCCTGGCTCAAATGCTTTTCAGACACAGGGCAATGTATCTGCTCAAATGGAATCCCATCTTTCTTCAAAAGCCTTTTTTCACACCAATAAATTTAAACACTTCAAATCGCAGGTATCAGAACCATGAGGAAATGGTTCATCATTTTACACATGCTCAAAGGAGGAGGAATTACTACTATTCAGCTTTGAAGAAGATTGGATTTGTCATGAAGGAAGTTTTATTTTTCAGTATGTAGTAAGAAAGCTTGCACTTTTGACTCAGCTTACAATAAAGTGTGCATTTAACATGTCTGTATGTTTTTATCAAAGATTCTAAAATATAGAGTGCAGAACAGGACAGAGTGTGTACATAGTGATACATTTTTTTCTTTTTTTCTAAAACTATGTTGGCTTAATAAACAGCCGAAACCACTCTACAATATGAAGAAAGTCAACACTAGTCTCACTGATGGTTAAAATTCACAAAATATATGCCTCGCAGCCTGATACATTATTACTCTTGTTATTGACCATTAATATTTGTCCATTGAGTTAACAGTGAAAGATTTGATTAATAAAAACTGGAGCAATGTAAAAGTGGTGGTGCCATTAGGTATCTGAAAGACTTTTTGTAACGTTAAAGTGTATGTAAATCATAATACTAAACATCTCTATACATTCCTTTTCCTCATACTAACATTTGTGTATTCTCCTTTTGTTTATGTAAGCCTCATAATTGACAGGAGAATACCTAATTATTTTGCCACTCCCCTTCTTTTCTAAAGCTTTCTGACCATGCTAAGCATGGAAGCAGATTCAGTTTCCATTCCTCATCTCCTACTTTGATGCATGATATGCCTGTACTTCCATAGGCAGCGTAACTGACATGCCCCTTCTCCAGTCCTGCTCTGTTTCATTCACAGTATCTCAAAGCATCTTGCTCTTAACCTCACAGCTGCACATTGCCAATGAGCTACTCTCAATGTAGCCACATTATGATAAATAAATTATTTTTATACAAATAAAGTAGTGTTTTAGACATAGAAATTATTTTTACATATTATAGCATGTATTCAATTGGGTGACTTTGCATAAGCTTTTATTGAGACTGTTTACAAATAAGCTTTTATTGAGTTTTTAGCAAAAGAACAAAGCCACATTAAACATAGATTTATATGCATTGCAGACTGAATATATTGTACTATTGGAGAATATAGATATGGGAAATAATAGCTCAATGTTTGCATTTGAGATATCAAGAATCAAACCATTAATAATAATTAAAGTGATACTAAATTTTCAATAAAAAATAAATAAAATAACAAACATGTCATACTTACCTCCACTGTGCAGCTTGTTTTGCACAGAGTGGCCCCGAGATTCGTCTTCTGGGGTCCTTTGGCCCCACTTCTGATAACCCCCTCTGGGAAGTGCTCTGCCAAGGGGGTTACCTTGCGGGCACGCTCCCGGGTCCTGTATTCGGCGTCCATAGCCGCCGACTACAGGTCTCGGCCCCGCCCCTCGCTTCTTTGGAGTTGATTGACAGCAGCGCGAGCCAATGGCTGCTCTGCTATCAATCTATCCAATGAATAGCCGAGAAGCCCAGGCCCAGAAGCCAGCACGTTCACAACACGGGACTTTCGAGGGCTTAGATAAGTAAACGGGGGGGGGGGGGGGTTGGGGGGCCTGTAAGCATCGGATGCTTTTTCACCTTAATGCACAGGATGCATTAAGGTGAAAAAATGGGAAGCTTTACAATCCTTTTAAGCTTAATCAGAAATGTATATACCTCAGTGACCCCAACGGTGCAATGGTGCTATTTTTTTTTTATATTTGTCACAGTATTGTACATATCGCATCTATTCCATTCATGGGTGCCCTAAGGTAGCATTTTCCTAGGTACGCTAGGTACGCTGTTTAAAGGGGATATTCGGGCTTTGCAAAAACTGAGAGAGCGATCACATAAATGCTGATCGTTTAGTTCTAAGCCTGCTCTGAGTGGAGGGCAATAACTGTCAGCCACTGCTCTCCACTTTGCTGTTTCAGCACTCACTGAAGCTCCAGACAGGGTGTGGGCGTGGATTGCAGCAACTCTCAGCCATGTGCTAAAAAGAAGGAGCCAGCTGTCAATCAGGCAGCCGGGAGGATCTTGACGGAACGTTTTTATTGGAATTTGTCAGGGAAGATATAAAAAACAGCTTCCTTTGGCAGCACAGTTAATGCAGTATTACCTCAATAATATAAGATTCGTTTGAATAGTAGAGGAACCAAATGGAACACCTATAGCTAGAGCAATTACATAATGAATTCATTCAGAAATTTATTTTTAAATGTAGGGTAGGTGTCTTTCTCTAAAGCCAGCATCTTTTCATGCAAGTATTGTGTTTTAATCATGGTGATAATTTTGGACGGTTTGGGTGCTAGTTGCTGTTTCCACCGTCTGGTTGTAGTAATTCTAGCTACTAATAAAATATGAGCAAGCTTCAGCTGTCAGACAGCCAACCTGACAAGCAAGCCCAAATCATGATGTTCCCCCCACCATACTTTACCGTTGGAATGATGTTTTGATGTTGGTAAGGTGAAACCTTTTTGCCTCATACTGCTGAGTATTCTTCCTGAACAATTCAACTTTTGTTTCATCAGTCCACAAAGCATTTGCCCAGTAGCGTTCCAGTTTGCTATGGTGCTCTTTGGAAAACTTCAGGCGCACAGCAATGTTGTTTTTTTTTTTTTGGGAGAGCAGCAGCTTCCTCCATGGAGTTCTTCCATGGACACCCTACCAGTGATGTCCTAAAGTCTTTAGCTGTTATTCGTGTGTTCTTCTTTATCTCATTGAGGATTCTGAATTGTGCCTTGGGAGTCATCTTGGCTTGATGCCCACTTGTAGGCCATAGAAATATACTGTCACCATACACAGACACTAATTGCAATTTAAAAAGCCACAGATCCGGCGGTCATGGATACTCCCGCGTGCGCGCCCCAAGAGACGTCAATGTCCGCCCTCCCAGAATTATCGAGCCGCACTGTAGCCGTCATTCGGCTATAGTGCAGTCGGCAAGTGGTTAAGGTGAGGTGTCAGAAGGTTTTTAAATAGCTTGTAGTACTCATTTGAGAAGCCATCTGGGCCAGGTGACTTGTCATTTGGCATGGAGTCTATAGTTATAGCAATTTCAGATGTAAAGGGAGTATTCAGTTGGGATAATTGAGTCCCAGAGAACATGGGAAGTTTCAGTTTGGCTAAAAAGTTAGCAATAGCATTTTCAGATGGTTGAGAAGTATGGGTATCATCCTTTAAATTATACAGCGTAACCAGGTAGATAATGCAGATTCCAAATTGTAAAAAGACTTTGACTGTCCCTGTTGAGGACATCCTTCTGGTTAAAGATCCAGTGGATAAAGGGATGGAAGCCCTTTCTAAGACCTTATACTCCCTCACAGGTCCTACCCTGCAGCTTGCATTTGCAACAATGTCCTTTGGCCAGACCTTAGCTGTTGGGTGTATGTTTATGTCCTGGGATACTGGACCAATCATAATGGATCCTACTGCTCTCCAGCAACAGAAGCTCATGCATGTGGCTCTATTGTGTTGACGGGCTAGTGGATGTGTCAAACATTCAAAATTGGCATCTTTTTGCTACAGATACAAAGGACCCTTTGGATTAAATGCTGGTCTGCAGTGCATTAATGCAGGGAACGCTTCTTGTGTATGCCCTTTGATGGGGAATGCCTCATTGACAAATCTCTGGACAACTTCATTAGAGTACCCCTTTTGCCTTTAGAAAAAGAAAACGAAATTTCCATCCCTCTGCTCATATAGTGTTCTTCTTTATTATCTCAGGCCTCCAGGTGAAAGACAAAGTCTAGAACTCAGTTCCACCATAAGTCCTGGTCCCCCAAGTCCATGAGTAATTTCTCCTCACAGTGAAGAGGCTCCCCCACTTGTAAGAATTGAAGGACATCTGTTAGCCTTCATGGCCATCTGGTCCCCGGACATTTATAGATGCATTGTTTCAAGAGCTATAAACTAATTTCTGTCTCTACTTCCACCCTGCTTCATGTTGTCAAACTTACCATCATCCCTGCAAAGGCTGGCAGATCTTCACATTGCTCTATCTCATCCCCTTCCTTTAAGAGGTTATAGCAATTGTTCTGAAAAAGAAGAGGTTTGTTTCAAGCTTTCTATGCAATCCTTTTCACTGTCCCAAGGTTCTCAACACCTTCCTCTGGGTTCAAATATTCCATATGGTATTCACCTAGCCTATCATTTGTTTCCCTCCATCTAGGAGAACTTCTCACCCCTGTGCACATTAACCAGTTGCCTACCTTCGGCGTCTTACACACGTCCATAAAACCCCCTCCTCTGTACACAGGGCGTCTCCTGTACATCCTGCAGTTTCTTATTTCCCCTTGCTCCCTTCTGTGCACAGCTCCTTGAGACCTGGTATCTGTAGCCAGCCAGAAGCCTTCCTCATTGAATGATCATTCTGACAGCCAATCACAGTGAGCATGTAAGCCAAAACAAAAGTAGTACAGTAGTAGTGTCTTATCTCCTGAGCTCCCTGTCAGACAGATCTGTGAGTTAGAGCAGTGTTTCCCAACTCCAGTCCTCAAGGCGCACCAACAGATCATGTTTTCAGGATTTCTATTATTTTGCACAGGTGATTTAATCAGTTTCACTGCCTTAGTAATTACCACAGCTGTTTTATCTGAGGGAAATCCTGAAAACATGACCTGTTGGTGCGCCTTGAGGACTGGAGTTGAGAAACACTGAGTTAGAGAGCTGCAGCTGACAGAGGAATGTTTATTGTGTGCACAAGCAGTTAGTTAACTCTTAATTAATCAAGACATGCTCCTATTTTACTACTTTAACCCATTCATTTCAACATGTATAGACCTTATTTAACAGTTTAATCTCCTGTTCCATGTTTCTATTTTAAATTATATGTTGTAAGAAAAAATTGTATTATCTTTAAGGATTTACTGTTAAAAAAATATGTGGTTTAGGGTATATCTATTTTATTTTAAATCAGCGCTTTACTATTGTTTCTTGGGGTTTTCAGCACCTGGCATCTGTTTCTCTGATTTGCAGGGCTGCAACATTGCCGTCTGTTCAAATGTTGGTTGTGTTTTACCAGATGGATATTTAGCCCTCGGCTGATGCTAGCTTCAGTGGTAAAGTGATTCAGGTGGCCTCAGGCCCGGACTGGCCATAGGGCATACCCTGCAAATGCCCGGTGGGCCGCCAGTGTCCCATGACGGCCCGTGGGCCGCCAGTGTCCCGTGACGGCCCGTGGGCCACCAGTGTCCCGCGACGGCCCGTGGGCCACCGGACAGCATGTCACGTCTTCCCCATCATCTCCAATGTCTCCGGAGGCAGCCGGAGTTGGTGGGCGGAGCTGGGGGTGTGGCTGCCCCCTCCACTCCTCCCACAGACTCGTTCACTGGCTGACCCCACAGCTGAAGGAGAAAGAAACAAGGACACAGCAGCCAGTGCCTTCATCTCCAGGCATGCTGTAAGTTACTGCACTGCTGCACATGTCACTACATAGTCCTAACCTGGCACCATACCACCCCAGCCTGCCCTATTCCACCACACCCTGCTCTATGCGTGCCACCCCAACCTGCCTTATGCCACCACACCCTGCCCTATGCCCCCGCACCCTGCCCTATGCCCCTGCCCTATGCCCCCGAACCCTGCCCTATGCCACCGCAACCTGCCCTATGCCACCGCAACCTGCCTTATGCCACCCCAACCTGCCCTATACCACCCCAACCTGCCCTATGCCACCGCAACCTACCCTATGCCACCGCAACCTGCCCTATGCCACCGCAAACTGCTCTATACCACCCCAACCTGCCCTATGCCACCGCAAACTGCTCTATACCACCCCAACCTGCCCTATGCCACCGCAACCTGCTCTATGCCACCACACCCTGCCCTATATCACCCCAACCTGCCCTATGCCACCCAGCCTGCCATATGCCACCGCAAACTGCCCTATACCACCCAAACCTGCTCTATACCACCCCAGCCTGCCCTATACAACCCAGCCCAATACCACCCTATACTTTAATTTACAGGGGTCATTTGGCGGTGCGCCTCGTGACCTTGCACTGCCTGCAGGGCCCTGGGCAGGATAGACAGGAGGGGGGTGACACCATGTTTTGCCGCACCAGGTGACACCAACCCTAGTGACGCCACTGCCCCAGTGCACTCTCAGCTGTGAGTCGGAGCCGCATTCGAGTGACAGTGACACCCGTCGGCACATTAGGGGGCCGAGACCCGCAACGATCCCCTTCTCTCTGGCAAGGTGGTCGCGGCACTGATGATCTGATCAGTCTCGGCTCGGCTGTCTCACACAGCCAAGCAGAGTGAAGCCGCCTCCCCCTCCTCCTTTATGTCCACACGGGGAGGGGACCCAACATGCAGTCCTGCGCTAAACTGAGGTACATTATGGGTCTAAAGGGGGGGGTCTGTATTGTAGGGGTGGTCTGAAATGTAGGGGGGTTCTGTATTGTAGGGGGGTCTGTAATGTAGGGGGGGTTCTGTATTGTAGGGGGGTTCTGTATTGTAGGGGGGTCTGAAATGTAGGGGGGTTCTGTATTGTAGGGGGGTTCTGTATTGTAGGTGGGGTCTGAAATGTAGGGGGGTCTGAAATGTAGGTGGGTTCTGTATTGTAGCGGGTCTGTAATGTAGGGGGGTTCTGTATTGAAGGGGGTCTGAAATTTAGGGGGGTTCTGTATTGTAAGGGGGTCTGAAATGTAGGGGGTTCTGTATTTTAAGGGGGTCTGAAATGTAGGGGGTCTGTATTGTAGGGGGGGTCTGTATTGTAGTGGGGTCTGTATTGTAGAGGGGGGTCTGTATTGTAGGGGGGGTCTGTACTATAGGGAGGGGGTCTGCACTGTAGGGAGGGTCTGCACTGTAGGGAGGGGGTCTGCACTGTAGGGAGGGGGTCTGCACTGTAGGGAGGTCTGTGTAACATGCAGGGGGTCCAGAACTGTTAGGGGGTGTCTGTGTAACAAACTGTTGGGGGCTGTGTAATGTAAAGGGGTCCAGAGGTGCGGTGCTATGTAATGTAAAGGGGTCCAGAGGTACAGGGTGCTGTGTAATGTAAAAGGGTGCAGGGTGCTGTGTAATGTAAAGGGGTGCAGGGTGCTGTGTAATGTAAAGGGGTCCAGAGGTGCAGGGTGCTGTGTAATGTAAAGGGGCCCAGAGCTGCAGGGTGCTGTGTAATGTAAAGGGTCAGAAGTGCGATGCTATGTAATGTAAAGGGGCCCAGGGTGCTGTGTAATGTAAAGGGATCCAGAGGTGCAAAGTGCTGTGTAATGTAAAGGGGTCCAGAGGTGCAGGGTGCTGTGTAATATAAAGGGGTCCAGAGGTACAAGGTGCTGGAACCCCACATCCCATCATTAACCACCGCCGCGAAGCGCCACCCCCCCCCCCCCCCCCCCCCCGGGCTGCTCAGTCTAAAATGCCCGGGCCTATTTTTTGTCCCAGTCCGGGTCTGGGTGGCACTGTACTCTTTGTTGAGCCATCTCTCTTAACATGTTTTTTTGTGAGCCTGTTAGCCTCTGTTTTCTGTGTTGCCTATTCCTCATTTGGATTGCTTTTGGATGACCCTTTGTACCTCAATACTCATCCTGTGTACTGTACAATTAAAAAAATAGGACTTGGCACAAAATCCATTTTGTTGGAGTAAATTACATTGTTAGCAATGAGGAATGCTGAGAGTAGGAGGGGTTATACTGGGCTGTCCTTTCAGCTTTTTTTTGCCACTGTCCTATCTCCTGAAGGCAGCAGCATAACCTATGTACTGGAATACTCATCCTGTGTCCCATAATGTACTTCAAGAAAAGGATTTTTACAGTAAATCTAAAATCCCCTTTGAATGTTAAATACACTAGGTATGACAGATTCATATGATGCAATATTCTGTAAGTCGAGTAACCTTTTTTTTGGATTTGGATGTGGTTCACTAAGCATATATTGTTTGGTTTTACATGCAGGCTAGGAAGCAGATATTTTGTAATTTCTGTCATGTGTATGCAAATAATGCACAGATGATAATGAGGTAGCTTTTTATTTTTTAATAGAAAAGTGAAATACTGGAAATACAAACAAAAGACACCATTTTCTTTTCACCATGTGACAGTCAGCTACTCTTGGTTGCTCATTTTGTTCACTTATTTTATTTTTATACCTCAGACGAAGTTCTGTGTGAAGTGTGAAACATGTTAGGTTTGGGTGATTTGATTTTGGGAGCACCTTCTGACTTTATTTTCATTTAGGTTCACATGATTTAATTTTTGTCCTGACACATTCTTTCCCCCTCCCCTCCATTTTTCTTTTTTGTGGGGTGAGATATGCCTTGTGTCAATGTAGTCTTGATTAAGAGAGAAGATTTTTTGTGGATATGGTGATATATGGGGCTTATCCATTAGTGGTTATTTGTGTCCACATGGATGAGTGTACCCGTATCGCATATCTGAGAGATGGGTAATTTCATAGGGAAGAAGATAGATAGCCCATATCTTCAGTAAGACAGTATTTATTAGCATACCTTCTCCTTTTTCTGGTCATCTCATTTTGATATGTGGCCAATAGATGGGAGGAGAGACAGATATATCTCCATCTCTTAATACCAGGTGGTGTTGGTAAGTAGACCTTTAACTGCTTGCCGCCCACGTAACGTCAAATGACATTGCGGATTTTGAGCAGTGATATCTGAATGATGCCTGCAGCTACAGGCATCATTCAGCTATCGTCTTTTAGAGCTGGCGATTCCCTTCACCATAAGAATGGCCATAGCGGCTGTTCAGTCGCTTGATCATTCTTACAGGCAGCGGGAGGGGATATCCCCCCTCCCTCCACCCTCCGATGCTTCTCCTGGCCCGCCCCTGCCATCGGCGAACCGGAGAAGGAACCAACCGACCCCGGATGCTGACCATAGAGATTTCCCGTGGGCCAGTTGGGCCCCAAAGTCTCTATGATCATTCGGAGGCCGGGGTGATGTTATAATGTCACGTCCGGCCTCTGCATTTGAAAAAATGCCACCGCCTCGGCTAAGAAGCTGAGATATTTTTTTTTTTTTTTTTATTTCAGGCTCCCCAGTCTAGAGGTGAGATCTGGGGACTTATTGATCCCAGATCTCACTGTAAAGAGGACCTGTCAAGCGCTATTCCTATTACAAGGGATGTTTATATTCCTTGTAATAGGAATAAAAGTGATCAAAATGTTATTTTTTAAAAAGAAAGTGTCAAAATAAAAAAATAAAAATTAAATTAACAATAAAAAAAAAAAATTGAAAGCGCCCCTGTCCCCACGTTGTACATGGCATTCAAACCACAAATGTGAGGTATCACCGCGAACGTTAGAGCAAGAGCAATAATTCTAGCACTAAACCTCCTCTGTAACTCAAAACATGCAACCTGTAAAAAAAAATTAAAGCATCACCTTTCGGGATTTTTAAGTACCAAAGTTTGACGCCATTCCACGAGCCTATTTTGAAGCGTGACATTAGGATAACTTTACTGTTTTGTGATAAATTTTTTTTAATGCATTTTCAAAAAAAACACGTTTGAATAATTGCTGCGCAAATACCGTGCAAGATTAAAAGTTGCAACGACCGCCATCTTATTCTCTATGGTCTCTGCTAAAAAAAACGTTCTGTGTAATATTCCAGCAAAAAAAATATGATTCTTACATGTAGGAGAAAAATGTCAGAATTGGCCTGGGTGGCATATGGTTAATTTACATATCCTCTAATACAGGCTGGAGCCTTTATATTTAATATAGGAGGAAATTATAACCAACTCATATTGTCTATACCTATATATTCAAGAGAAGTTTTCACTATTTAAACTTGGTAGATGTTAATATTACTACATAGAGATAGAACATTGATTTTTGTATATAATGGCATTGACCTCATCCTATAGGTATACCTGTTATGGTCATTTACATACTTTTTATGATTTACAATAAAGGTTATGTTTTAGTTAAGTGGCCTTTTGGTGCATAGGGAAGTGCACACTCATCTAGTTCTAGTCCAATTTTGCCACAATTAAGTGTTATCAATATCACAGGCTTTTGTATATATGTTAATACTGGAAATAGACATCAGTTATATGAAAAGAAAAGTGTGATGCTAACAGAGATTCATCATGAGATCCATAAGCCATGAGATTTGTACCAATAAGTAAAATAGCTTTGTTTGCTGAAGTGATTTATGTGAAAGTTAGAGGGAGGTCAGCGAGAAGTGACCAGAGCTTCCTGCTGCTAGTTTGACAGTATATTAGTACATTCTCCTGCAAAGGGCTCTATCCTCTTTCCTGGCTAAATTACTTTGCTTAGCGGGACATGACTAACTGCACCACAGGGCATCGCTCTCATGCAAGGCACAAAGACAAGAAAAAAAAGATTTGTTGCTAATATGGTATAGCAACAATATCTCAGAACATATTCCTGAAATGGAATAAGGTAGTGCTATTGGTGTATCGAGTAGGTAGTGAAAAGTATGTCTAGCACAGATGGTCTTTGTTGCATGACACAAACACGCAAATTTTATTGTAATTGTCTCTTTATGTTTTTCCAATTGTATCTCTGTATGCATTATGAAGCATTACATTTATTAAAAGAAAATTTTCATGTATTTTAAGTGAAGCCTTATTATGTCATTTTTGTTGAGTTTACATTTTGGTTAGTTTGCTGTCTTGTATTTCCATGATATTATGTTAGCAATGTTCTCTCATTAGTTGATGTGTATGTCAGGTGGTACAGTGATCCACTTTTTGTTTTTTTATTTATTTCTAGTTTAACCACTTGCTTACTGGGCACTTAAACCCCCTACGTACCCAGAACAATTTTCAGCTTTCAGCGCTGACGCACTTTGAATGATAATTGCGCGGTCATACAACGCTGTACCCAAATTATATTTTTATCATTTTTTTCCCACAAATAGAGCTTTATTTTGGTGGTATTTGATCACCTCTGCGGTTTTTATTTTTTGCGCTATAAACAAAAAAAGACAGAAAATTTAGAAAAAAAACACAATTTTTTTACTTTATGCTATAATAATATCCAAATTTTTTCTTTTAAAACTATTTTTTTTCTCAGTTTAGGCCGATACATATTCTTCTACATATTTTTGGTAAAAAAAATTTGCAATAAGCGTATAGTGATTGGTTTGCGCAAAAGTTATAGCGCCTACAAAATAGGGGATAGATTTATGACATTTTTATTATATTTTTTTTTTTTTACTAGTAATGGCGGTTATCTGCAATTTTTGTCAGGCCTGCGATATTGCGGCGGACATATCGGACACCTTTGACACTATTTTGGGACCATTTACAGTTATACAGCAAACAGTGCTATAAATATGCATTGATTACTGTATAAATGTGACTGGCAGGGAAGGGGTTAACACTGGGGGCGATCAAGGGGTTAAATATGTTCCCTGGAAGTGATTCTAACTGTGTGGGGGAAGGGACTGACTGGGGGAGGTGACCGATCTGTGTCCCTATGTACAAGAGACACAGCATCGGTCTCCTCTCTCCCTGACAGGACGTGGATCTCTGTGTTTACACACAGAGATCCACGTCCTGCCTCTGTAACAGCCAAACGCGTGTACCTGGCGGACATCGCGGCCACCAGGCATGCGCATCGGCAACACGTGACACGGCGGGCACAGCTGGGCGGCGCGCATGGGGGAATGAAAACAGCAGGACGTCCACCCGGCACTTGAGAGCCGCGTTGCAGACGTCTTTCGTCTATAGCGCGGGTCTCAAGTGGTTAAAAAAAAGCATTACAAGCATGTAAATTTGCAATTATATCCAATAAATGTTCAAAGGAAGCAGTAGAGTACAAATAGAGTTGTAAACAAGTCAAGTGTGAAACATTAGATATATATCCATATACAGTGGGGGGAAATAATTATTTGATCCCCTGCAGATTTTGTAAGTTTGCCCACTTACAAAGAAATGAAGGATCTATAATTTTTTTATCATAGGTGTATTTTAAATGATAGAGACAGAATGTCAACCAAAAATCCAGAAAAGACACATGATACAAATGTTATAAATTGAGTTGCAGTTCAGTGAGTAAAATAAGTATTCGATTCCTAAGAAAACATAACTTTGTACTTGGTGAAAAAACCCTTGTTGGCAAGCACAGAGGTAAGACGTTTCTTGTAGTTGGTTACTAGGTTTGCACACATCTCAGGAGGGATTTTGGTCCACTCTTCTTTACAGATCTTCTTTAAATGCGTAAAGTGATTGTAAAGGCTCGTTTTTGTTTTTTTAAATAACAAACATGTTATACTTACCACCTCTGTGCTGTTGGATTTGCACAGAGCAGCTCGGATCCTCCTCTTCTCGGGTCCCTCTTCTGCTCTCCTGGTCCCTCCTTCTGGTGGGTGCTCCCTCAGCCAGCAGCTTGCTACAGGGGCAGCCAAGTCAGAGCTCCGTGTATCCATTCAGATACGGAGCCCCAGCCCCGCCCCCTCTCTTCCCTGATTGGCTGACTGATTTTGATTGACAGCCATGGGAGCCAATGGCACAGCTGTTGTGTCTCAGCCAATCAGGAGGAGTGTCTGGGACAGCTAAGACACTCGTGGACAATGCTGCAGAGAGGTGGGGGTGCCAGGGAAGCTTCCACACACAGAAGGTTTTTTTATCTTAATGTATAGAATGTCATAAGATAAAAAACCTTCTGCCTTTACAACTCCTTTAAGATTTCTTGACTGTCGCTTGGCAACTCAAAGTTTTAGCCTTCTCCATAAATTTTCTATAGGATTAAGCTCTGGGGACTGGCTAGACTACTTCATGACCTTAAAGTGCTTCTTCTTGAACCACTCATTTGTTGCCTTGGTGGTATGATTTGGGTCATTGTCATGCTGAAAGACCCATCCACGACCCATCTTTAGTGTTCTGGCTGAGGGAAGAAGGTTCTCATCCAAAATTTTACAATACATGGCCTCGTCCATTGATCCCTTAATGCGACAAATTCGGCCTGTACCTTTAGCAGTGAAACACGCCTAAAGCATAATGTTTCCACCTCGGTGCTGGATTATAGGAATGATGTTCTTAGAGTCATAGTCAGTATTTTTCTTCCTCCAAACATGGTGAGTCGAGTTAATGCCAAAGAGCTAAATTTTGGTCTCATCTGACTACAGCACTTTCTCCCAATCCTTCTCTGAATCATGTAGATGTTCATTTAAGATGAGGCACCATTGTGACCTGCACATGTGCCTTCTTGAGAAGGGGGACTTTGTGGGCGCTGCAGGATTTCAATTAGTATTGTGTTACCAATGGTTTGTTTATTGACTGTGGTCCCAACTGCTTTGAGATCATTCACAAGCTCCTCCTGTGTAGTTCTGGGCTGATCCCTCACTTTTCTCATGATCATTTTTACCCCATGAGGCGAAATCTTGCATGGAGGTCCAGACCGAGGGAGATTGATAGTTATTTTGTATTTCTTCCATTTGCAAATAATAGCTCCAACAGATGTCTCCTTCTCACCAAGCTTCTTGCTGATGGTCTTGTAGCCCGGTCTAGCCTTGTGCAGGTCTACAATCTTGTCCCTTATGTCCTTTGACAGCTCTTTGGTCTTGCCTATGATGGTGGGTTTGAATAGAAGAAAAAGCTTCTGTGGACAGGTGTCTTTTATATACATAACAAGTTGTCATTAGAAGCACCTTCTTAAATTGACTGGGGTAATCTGCGTACCACATAAGCACATACTGTAGCCAGTCTGTGGGAGGCAGAATTATTGGTGGTTGGTAGGGGATCAAATACTTATTTTACTCACTGAACTGCACCATAAATTTATAACATTTGTATCGTGTTTTTTTCTGGATTTTTGGTTAATATTGTGTCTCTATCATTTGAAATACACCTATGATAAAAATTATAGACCCTTCATTTCTTTGTAAGTGGGCAACCTTACCAAATCTGCAGGGGATCAAATAATTATTTTCCCCACTGTACAAATACCATTGTCCCAAACTCAGAAGCTTTTTATGCCACTCTTAATTACAGTGTTTTCAAATTAAGCTGCTGGCCATCAGATGACATACAGTATGTTTGTAAGTTGTGTCATATTACTACTCATCTATTTTTTTTTTCTTTCCAGCTCAGAAGTACCATTAACCAATCCTCTTAGGGTTTTAAGAATGCTAATGATAGAAAAAGAGACCCTGTGTTTTAATAGGGAGCTTTAACCACACTCTTAATTAAAACAAATCTTATTCACAAGCAGGGGAAAAGTGTGTATAATAAATTACGTGTCAGTGCCCCACATTTTAGATGGATTTTTCTAAATAACAATGACATTTAAAAAAAAAGAAACAATTACGGTAGCTAAAATAAGCTATATATTAATTCCTACACGTTAGCATGTCATGTGGTTAGGCTACTTACTTTTTGGAAACTGTCAAGTAGCATTTCTTTATTGTTCATTGAGGGACACAGGGAGGTAATTCATAGACATTTGAGCTATACTAATGCCTTCAGGAGGTTTTGACACTGTCAAGCAAAAACCAATACGCCAGGCCTTGTATAACCCCACCTCCAACTGTCATGCCTGAGTTTTTTGCAGATCTCCTAGAAAGAAGGCTGCCTTTTCCTCATATCTGCTGAGAAAACTTCTAACTATACTTTTACCCTTTTGTTGTATTCTTTTCTATCTTTGTTTTTTTTTTTTTGTTGCTGTGGATATTTTTAATTTGGTGTCTTCAATCAACACTTCAAGAAACACTGCTTGAGCTAGTCACTACACAGCAGCTATCCAGACTTTTTTATTCCCAGCAACACCTTTGGAGACTAGACCCCTCTTGACTGGATTGAGGGGTTACCCTGAAATGTGACCTTTGGGTATTGGACTCCATAATGTGGCACTTTTCCTACCTGTGTGTACTGTGTTAGCCACATAGTGTTCACTACGTCTAAAGCCATGGCACACTCTCTGGATCTTGCAACTCCAGTTGAACACGTCACCATATTTTCTTAGCAACATAGACAAGTGGAACACAGGAATGTTATGTTATGGTGAATGCAGCAGAGTCTACACTTCATAGACTTGTCAATGTTTTCTTGTCAGTAAGTGTACAGGGCCATTGGTGGTGGGAAATGTAATCTCAGTATTGGGAAGCAAGCATATTCATTGTGCATTTTGGCAAGCAAAATGACATAAGACGACAATTATAATGAAGATGTAAAATATTTGTACTAGCACAATATCCCTTTTTACTATATATTTGTCGTACTTGTTTTACATGATGTATAGTTAAAGTAAGGAATCACTTTGATCTTGATTTTATATTCAGATGGATGACATCATTGCAACTGTAAGGGATTCTAACCTGAAGCTCACACTTGCCTTTGGAATTGGAATGCACCATGCAGGGCTGCATGAAAGAGATCGCAAGACAGTGGAAGAGCTTTTTGTGAACGTCAAGATACAGGTAAAGCATCTTTCAAAAACAAAAGATAGTCTGATTAACCTGTAGTTGTCATTGGTTTTAATCTATTTTTTTTACTTAAATAAATTAGGTTCTTATTGCAACCAGCACACTGGCTTGGGGTGTGAATTTCCCAGCTCACCTGGTAATTGTCAAAGGTACTGAATTTTATGATGGAAAAACAAGGAGATATGTCGATTACCCAATCACAGGTAATTTGAGGAAACCACTTTATATCCTATGCAAATCAGTGTTCAGCTTTTAGTTTTTACTTCACCAATTACAATGTTTCCCCATGTATTATACATACAGTATATGCAATGCAATTGTAAAATTATCTTCAGCATGGAGCAGTAACCAGACCTTGATCCTGAAAAATATGCATTTTGTTTCACTAGACTGTGCCCTGTTTTTCTGATAAATTATGTCTGTTTTAGGAAGAAATGGAAGTGAAATGCAAATGAAGATATAAATAAATGCTAAAAATGCACAAATTGGTAGAAGAAAAAAAAAAAATCCTGGCAAAGTCCATTTTTAATTAAGCGGAGCTATTTTCAACATTTTTTGCACACGTTAAATCTTTCTGAATTTTTGGCTAAAAAATTGCTGTAAACTCACAAAAATTCTGTATTTTACAAAAGCAAATGCCCTATAGAATAAGAAAATAGTAGTTGCAATTTTCTATGTTGCACCATATTTGCCCAAATATTTATCAAAATACATTTTTTTGGAAAAGGAAAAAAACAATGGTACCCAAATTTGTTTATAGTCGATGCATTATAATAGCCTTTACAGCACAATTTTATGTTAATCACGGACCTAGAATTATTTCTCTCACTCCGTTTGCTGTGATATGTCCCATGCTACAGTATCTCACAAAGCTGAGTACACCCCTCACATTTTTGTAAATATTTTATTCTATCTTTTCATATGACAACACTGAAGAAAGGACACTTTGCTACAATGTAAAGTAGTGAGTGTACAGCTTGTATAAGGGTGTCAATTTGCTGTCCCCTCAAAATAACTAGACACACAGCCATTAATGTCTAAACCGCTGGCAGCAAAAGTAAGTACACTCCTAAGTGAAAATGAAAATTAGGCCCAAAGTGTCAATATTTTTTGTGGCCACCCTTATTTTTTTCAGCACTGTCTTAACCCTCTTGGGCATGGAGTTCACCAGAGCTTCACAGGTTGCCACTGGAGTCCTCTTCGTCTCCTCCATGATGACATCACGGAGCTGGTGGATGTTAGAGACCTTGCGCTTCTCCACCTTCCGTTTGAGGATGCCCCACAGATGCTCAATATGATTTAGATCTGGAGATATGCTTGGCCAGTCCTTTACCTTTACCCTCAGCTTCTTTAGCAAGGCAGTGGTCGCCTTGAAGGTGTGTTTGGGGTCATTATCATGTTGGAATACTGCCCTGCGGCCAAGTTTTCGAAGGGAGGGGATTATTCTCTGCTTTAGTATGTCACAGTACATGTTGGCATTCATGGTTTCCTCAATGAACTGTAGCTCCCCAGTGCCGGCAGCACTCATGCAGCCCCAGACCATGAGACTCCCACCACCATGCTTGACTGTAGGCAAGACACACTTGTCTTTGTACTCCTCACTTGGATGCTGCCACACACGCTTTACACCATCTGAACCAAACAAGTTTATCTTGGTCTCATCAGACCACAGGACATGGTTCCAGTAATCAATGTCCTTAGTCTGCTTGTCTTTAGCAAACTGTTTTGCGGGCTTTCTTGTGCATCATCTTTAGAAGAGGCTTCCTTCTGGGATGGCAGCCATGCAGACCAATTTGATGCAGTGTGCAGCGTATGGTCTGAGCACTGACAGGCTGACCCCCCCAACCCTTCAACCTCTACTGCAATGCTGACAGCATTGTGTCTATTTCCCAAAGACAACCTATGGGTATGACGCTGAACACGTGCACTCAACTTCTTTGGTTGATCATGGCGAGGCCTGTTCTGTGTGGAACCTGCCCTGTTAAACCGCTGTATGGTCTTGGCCACCATGCTGCAGCTCAGTTTCAGGGTCTTGGCAATCTTCTTATAGCCTATGCCATCTTTATGTAGAGCAACAATTCTATTTTTCAGAACCTAAGAGAGTTCTTTGCCATGAGGTGCCATGCTGAACTTCCAGTGACTAGTATGAGAGAGTGAGAGCTATAGCACCAAATTTAACACACCTGCTCCCCATTTACACCTGAGACCTTTTAACACCAACAAGTCACATGACACTGGGGAGGGAAAATGGCTAATTGTGCCCAATTTGGACATTTTCACTTAGGGGTGTACTCACTTTTGTTGCTAGCGGTTGAGACATTAATGGCTGTGTGTTGAGTTATTTTGAGGGGACAGAAAATTTACACTATTATACAAGATGTACAATCACTACTTTACATTGTAGCAACGTGTAATTTCTTCAGTGTTGTCACATGAAAAGATATAATAAAATATTTACAAAAATGTGAGGGGTGTACTCCCTTTTGTGAGATACTGTAGGTGCAGTTGTCATTTCCACGCTTAGGCACACCTGTGTATGTGCGTGCATATGGAGGCAAGGGACTTTAAAATAGTTTTTTTATTTATAATATATCATTTTAATTACCGTACTTTCATTTTGAAACTTTTGTAAAAGTTAAAAAAAGGTATCACATATGGGAAAAACAAGCCCACTTAGTGATAGCATAATGAAAGTGATGGGTCCTCTTTTATGGATAGACCACTGTTTGACCCCTAATGTCATCTTTGGACCCCCCACTCAAGCAGATGAAGCACAGCTCATGTGTCAACAGTTTTTTTTTATTTATTAAATCACAGTGGCTTATCTTTCTCTGATCTCGCCACGACACCTGCTATTCCCATCCTAGACCTGCAGGAGGGACAACAGAGCAGGATACAAAGTGGCAGGTAGGAAGGAGGGGAGTAATGGGTGTACAGCATCCTTGCAGCCCTCCCTTGCTAAATCATACCAGGCCACATGTCTTTAACATAGGCAAGGGTACATTGCCAGGGTGATCACCCTGGTAAAGCACCTTGTTCTCATGTTGATGAAACTAAGGGTCTCTTCCCACATCTGTCGCCTGTTGATGGTTGAGGTCTGAAGGGGAAAAATATCAAAATCTGAAAGCCCGCTTTAGAGTAGGGGGGTCCCCAAATATTGAGACTTCAACATGACTAAGAGCTACATAATACTCCTGGTTAATCATTCACAAAAAAATGTTTATGTAGTAAATAAATATACCCACAATGTAAAAAACTGTCCATGATGTCCAAAAAAAAAAAAAAAACGGGTGGGGTCCTGGCAGATGTCATTGACCAAATATGGTCATGACCCAATATTTGTTCAATTACATCACCCTGGATTATTATTATAATACAGGATTTATATAGCGCCAACAGTTTGTGCAGCACTTTACAACATGAGGGCAGACAGTACAGTTACAATACAATACACTAGGAATCAGAGGGCCCTGCTCGTTAGAGCTTACAATCTAAGAGGGAAGGTCAAGTGATACAATAGGTAATAGCTGTGGCAGGTGAGCTGATGGCGAAAATAAAGGTACAGTTGCTAGGAAGGGGCAGAATAGACTTCTCTGAAAGGCGGGTTTTCAGGGATCGTCTAAAAGCAAATACAGTAGGAGATAGTCAGACAGATTTGGGTAGGGAGTTCCATAGGATAGGTGAGGCTCGGCTCAGGAGAAGTCCTGGAGGCAAGCATGGGAGGAGGTTACAAAGGAGCTAGAGAGCAGGGGGTCTCATTCTTATAATGACATATCCCAAGTATGACAAGTATTGGGTCTGATGGATATTCACATATATTATGCATAAATAGTTTTTTTTGTTTGTTTCAGTCTTCAACATGAATGAAGTATAGTTTATGTAAACCAATAATAACCTTGCCTTGCAATGACATGAAACAAAGAAATTAACTTTTTTGAAGATTAGGCAAAGTTTTTTTTGTGGTCCTATTTTCCAGGACTATGATTAAATTTTTCAGTTTCCAAGAGCTACGTGTTAAATTTTGAACTCAATGTAAATATAAAATAAGACTGTTTAATCTAAGAATGTATTCAATAAAGCCATTGAAAGCATTGTATATAGAACTGGCATCATAGGCGTGCGCACAGGGTGTGCCAGGTGTGCCCAGGCACACCCTAATCACCCTTTACAGCACAGATTCCCCCTATTGCCCTGGCTCCCTCCTTCCCCCTGCAGTGCTACCAGCTTCCCTCCTCTCCCGCCAGCTGTTGCTGCAAGGATGTTTTAGGATGAGTGGAGGAAGGGGCCAGTCAGTATGTAATTGACCATCCCCTTCCCTTTCTGAATGAACATCGTTAGTGATCAGTAGTGTGTGCTTGAGCTTTGGGGTGCACACCCTAATGCAATACGCTGCGCACACCTATGACTG
Source organism: Rana muscosa (assembly GCA_029206835.1). NCBI lineage: Eukaryota > Metazoa > Chordata > Amphibia > Anura > Ranidae > Rana > Rana muscosa. The sequence goes on from CM055122.1 coordinate 527,693,895, forward strand.
GCATAAATACCTGATACTCATCCTCTTGAAATCCCACTCACAGCACTATTCACACTGACAGGGAAGGTCAAAGCTCTACTGCTTTTCACAGTACTGTCAGTCAACAATTTAATATAGTGCAGGTACAGAGTGGCAATACTGAAAAATACATTTATTGAGAGTCGTTTTCAGAGTTACCTAAGCATTTTTGTGATAAGCAAACTTCCCTTTTTCATGGCTACAAATTATACAAAAGTTATAGATAATATATTTGCCTATATGATTTTATACATCAGGATTTAAGGCATGCTTACAGAAGAAAAGAGCACAGTCTGTGGCAGACTTGTTAATTGTTTAATTGCAGTTTAGAAAAGTGATGTCCTGACTTTGCTTTCTTGAGGGATGCTTGAAACATAAGATTGTCTGCAAAGAATTACAGATCTTTTTGCAGCTAAAGCAGTTTGTGTATAGAGATGTGCTTGGTTGTCCTCCTAACTGATCTCTACTCGAACTCTGAACCCTTTTTTTTAATCCAGTGAGCTGAAGGCCATGTTATTTCAAACCAACATCTAATGTTAAAAAAAGAGGTGGGCTGCGGGGCGGGAATGACTTGACCCAAAGCTCATTGGTGTAAAAAAAAAAAAGAAGCACACTGGTTTATAGTTCTGGTTAAGATAAGTTTGGAAGACTTTATGTATAGTAAGTTCAAATGTATATTTAACAGTTGCCCAGAGTTTGAAATGTAATGTGATTTTAGCTTTTCAGCTATACTATGTGGTCTCATCTTGTATATTGCATACTTTCAGCACTACAAAAATGATTGGCACAAAATAAAAGTGAATTGTTCCTCTTTTGTTAGATGTTCTTCAAATGATGGGTCGTGCTGGAAGGCCTCAGTTTGATGACCAGGGAAAAGCTGTGATCCTAGTGCATGATCTAAAGAAAGATTTCTACAAGAAATTTCTCTATGAACCATTCCCTGTTGAATCTAGGTAAGTGCATAAATGAATAGAACAGGACAAAGTGTCTAGGTAATAAATTAGATATGATGCCATTTGCTTTCTCACAACCCGCTCGTTGTAACAGCTAGACTTATCGCATTACGTCTGCTGTAATAAACTTCCAGAAAAGCACACTGGAAGATATTACAATAATGGTGTCAGCTTGATATAGTTAATATGACTTTGATTGTCTAACATGGTTCTAAGACATTTAATGCAATTCGGACTTCTATATTTTCTTAACTCTTTAAAGCTTGCTGGATGTACTATCTGACCACTTAAATGCTGAAATTGCTGCTGGAACAATTTCATCAAAGCAAGATGCTATGGACTACATCACCTGGACTTACTTCTTCCGTCGACTCTTGATGAACCCTAGGTGAGTGAGACATTCTGGATAGACAGCTATAGTGTATGTAAAGGCAATTTTTTTTTGCTTTGGAGAGGGTAGGGACAGGATAGACTTTTTGAAGTTTTTTTTACTGTCTTTGTTTCCACTGGCGAGATTCTCCACTCTACAGTATATGTCCTGGTGACCTCTGTCATCCAGAAAGAAAGTAAGGGGAAATCCAAAAAGTTTGAGTTGTCAGAGAAAGTGGTGAGTGGAAATCATCTACTGGGGACCCCTGTTCATGTGATCACTCTCTTTTCAATTTGGAGGGATTTCCTTTCAGTTGTTGGGTTTTCAGGAAAGGAAATCAAAAGAACCCCCCCCCCCCCCCCCAGGTAGCAAAAAATAACTTGATAGTTTGTTTAGCGTTACATACACATTCAGTAACTACTTGCTGACCAGCCACCGCAGTTGTACTATGGCAGGTTGGCATGGCTGCGCGAATCGCTGCCATTGTACGTCGGCCGCTTTAAGAAGCTATAGGGGGCATCCGCACCCCGCAATGCCGGAGCCGATGCGCATGGTCAGCAGCCACGATGTCCGCTGGCCACCCACGATCGCTCCTTAGAGAGCCAGAACGGGGATCTGTGAATTTATACAGACAGATCCCCGTTCTGACAGGGGAGTAGAGAGAGATCTGCTGTTCCTAGTGATCAGAAACAGCGATCTCTCTCCTCCTCTAGTCAGTACACTGCCCCACAGTTAAACACCTCCCTAGGGAACACTTAACCCTTGAACGCCCCCTAGTGTTAACCCCTTCTTTGCCGGTGACATTTATACAGTAATCAGTGGCTATTTTTAGTTCTGATCGCTGTATAAATGTCACTGGTCCCAAAAAAGTGTCAAGTCTCCGATCTATTCTCCGCAATGTTGCAGTACCGCTAAAAATCACAAATCGCCATCATTACTAGTAAAAAATAATTAAATAATAAAAATGCCATAAATCTATCCCCTATTTTGTAGACGCTATGACTTTTGCGCAAACCAATCAATATACGCTTATTGCGATTTTTTTTATTTTAATTTTTTTATCAAAAATAAGTAGAAGAATACATATTGGCCTAAACTGATAAAGAATGTGTTGTTTTTTTTGGGGGGTGGGGGATATTTCTTATAGCAAAAATGTAAAAATATATATTTTTTTTGCAAAATTGTCGCTTTTTTTTTTGTTTATAGCGCAAAAAATAAACAACACAGAGGTGATCAAATACACCAAAATAAAGCTCTATTTGTGGGGAAAAAAAGACATACCTTTTGTTTGGGTACAGTGTCTCGCGACCGCGCAATTGTCAGTTAAAGCGACACAGTGCCATATCGAAAAAAATGGACTAGTCATAGAGGGGGCAAATCCTTTCAGTCCTTAAGTGGTTAAAGAGAGGTTTGAAAGGCAATTTTCAGCAGTTTGTGTTTCTTTTTTACTGTGAACTTAAAAATGACTGTGGATTGCAAATTACCTGCAGAAGTATCTCCATCCGCCTGCTTTCCATTCTTTTGGTCTTGTCTATATAGGAGTGCTTTATTGTAAAGCCCTGTACACACGATCGGATTTCCTATGAATTCAAATCCAATGGATTTTTCCATCGGAATTCTGATGAAGCTGACTTCCATCAGTCTTGCCTACACACCATCAGTCAAAAATCCAACCGTCCCAAACGCCGTGATGTAAAACACTCCAAAGAGCCGAGAAAAATTAAGTTCAATGCTTCTGAGCATGCGTCAAATTGATTTTGAGCATGCGTTGGTTTTTTCTCCGATGGAGTTCCACATAGACGATCGGAATTTGCTATTGTTTTTTTTTTGGATAAAAGACCGATGGGGCCCATACACGATCGGTTTGTCCGATGAAAAAAGTCCATCGGACTGTTTTAATCTGTAAAACCGATCGTGTGTACAGGGCATTAGTCACAAGTTGATTTTCTGATCATCCAGTACAGGCGACGAAATTTGCGTCCTTTTTTTTCCCACAAATAGAGCTTTCCTTTGGTGGTACTTGATCACCTCTGCGGTTTTTATTTTTTGCGCTATAAACAAAAGAAGAGCGACAAGTTTGAAAAAAAACACAATATTTTTTGCTATAATAAATATCCATTTTATTTTTTATTTTTTATTTTTTCGTCAGTTTAGGCCTATACGTATTCTTCTACATATTTTTGGTAAAAAAAATCGCAATAAGCGTATATTGATTGGTTTGCGCAAAAGTTATAGCGTCTACAAAATAGGGGATAGATTTATAGCAATTTTTTTTACTAGTAATGACGGCGATCAGCAATTTTTATCATGACTGCGATATTGCGGCGGACACATCGGACACTTTTGACACATTTTTGGGACCATTCACATTTATACAGCGATCTGTGCTAAAAAAATGCTTTGATTACTGTATAAACATGACTGGCAGGGAAGGGGTTAACACTAGGGGTGAGGAAGGGGTTAAATGTGATTCTTAATGTGGGGGGAGGGGACTGACTGGGGGAGGAGACCGATGGTTGTCCCTATGTACAAGGCAATCGCGGGTGCCCGGAGTCCATCGTGGCCGCCGTGCACGCGCATCGAGTCCCCAGTGACACGGCGGTGTGCCCCCCCTAGTGAATTTTAAAGGCGCAACATCATATGACGTCCGCCCAGAATAACAGTGTCTTCCTGCCGCCGTCATTTGATGGCGGCCGGTTGACAACTGGTTAAGGCTTTCTTTCTTCTGTTTTCACATGGTTATCCAGCCTGCAAGTCTGTGTTTTTAGGCCCTCCAGCTTTTATTCATTTAAAACCTTTATCCCAAAAGGGAAAAAAATTATTATAAAGTATGAGCTGGAGTTTGGCTTCAGTTTGTTAGGGTATTTAAGTCTGCTAATACATTTAACCCCCCCTCCGAATGACAATGTTGCTGTCCGCAGTGCCTCCCATTCTCATTCCTCCAGAGTGTCTCATTAATCCGGGAGGTGTGTTTAACCACTTAAGCCCCGGACCATTTGGTAGCTAAAGGACCAGAGGTGAATTCAGAATTTTGCACTGCGCTGCTTTAACTGTAAATTGTGCGGACATGCAATGTTGTACCCAAACGAAATTTGCGTCCTTTTCTTCCCACAAATAGAGCTTTATTTTAATGGTATTTGATTGCCTCTGCGATTTTTATTTTTTGCGATATAAACGGAAAAAGACCGAAAATTTTGAAAAAAAATGATATTTTCTACTTTTTGTTATAAGAAAAATCGAATAAACTCAATTTTAGTCATACATTTAGGCCAAAATGTATTCAGCCACATGTTTTTAGTAAAAAAAATGTCAATAAGCGTATATTTATTAGTTTGCGCAAAAGTTATAGAGTTTACAAACTAGGGTACATTTTCTGAAATTTAAATTTGATTTCACTCCTCACTACCTATCACAGTTTCGAAGGCCATAAAATGCCAAAATCGCACAAAACCCCCCCAAATGACCCCATTTTGGAATATAGACACCCCAAGCTATTTGCTGAGAGGCATGGCGAGTATTTTACAGCTCTAATTTGTTTTTGAAAATGAAGAAAGAAAATATATATATATATATTTTTTTTTTTCAATTTTCAAAACTTTGTGACAAAAAGCGAGATCTGCAAAATACTCACAATACCTCTCAGCAAATAGCTTGGGGTGTCTACTTTCCAAAATGGGGTCATTTGGGGGGGTTTTGTGCTATCTGGGCATTCCATGGCCTCCGAAACTGTGATAGGCAGTGAGAAGTGAAATCAAAAATTTACACCCTTAGAAAGCCTGAAGGTGGTGCTTGGTTTTTGGGGTCCCGTACGTGGCTAGGCTCCCAAAAAGTCTCACACATGTGGTATCCCCGTACTCAGGAGAAGCAACAGAATGTATTTTGGGGTGTAATTCCACATATGCCCATGACATGTTTGAGCAATATATCATTTAGTGACAACTTTGTGCAAAAAAAATAAAAAAAAATCTTTTTTCCGCAACTTGTGTCAACATATAAAATATTCCATGGACTCGACATGCCTCTCAGTATATAGCTTGGGGTGTCTACTTTCCAAAATGGGGTCATTTGGGGGGGGGGTTTTAACTGTTCTGGCATTTTATACACAACATTAGGAAGCTTACATCCACTCTTCTAACCACTTGAAGACAAAGCCCTTTTTGACACTTTTTGTTTACATGAAAACATTTTTTTTTTTTGCAAGAAAATTATGTTGAACCCCCAAACAAAGCAAAGGCCCTACAGATTAAAATGGTGGGTGTTGCATTTTTTTTTTCCTACACAGTATTTGCGCAGCGATTTTTCAAACGCATTTTTTGGGTTAAAAAATACACTTTTTTTAATTTTAATGCACTAAAACACACTATATTGCCCAAATGTTTGATGAAATAAAAAAGATGATCTTAGGCCGAGTACATAGATACCAAACACGACATGCTTTAAAATTTCACACAAACGCGCATTGGCGACAAACTACATACATTTTTAAAAGCCTTTACAGGTTACCCCAGTAGATTTACAGAGGAGGTCTACTGCTAAAATGATTGCCCTCGATCTGACCTTCGCGGTGATACCTCACATGCATGGTGCAATTGCTGTTTACATATGACGCCAGACCGACGCTTGCGTTCGCCATTGGGCAAGAGCAGGGCAGGACAGGGATGCTTTTTTTTTTTCTTTTTTTTATTATTAATTTTGCTTTTTTATTTTATTTTTAAATTGTTCCTTCCAAGTATTTTTTTTTTTTTATCATTTTTATTGTTATCTCAGGGAATGTAAATATCCCCTATGATAGCAATAGGTAGTGACAGGTACTCTTTTTTTGAAAAGACTGGGGTCTTCTAGACCCTAGATTTTTCCTCTGCCCTCAAAGCATCTGACCACACCAAGATTGGTGTGATAAAATGCTTTCCCAATTTCCCAATGGCGCTTTTTAGATCCGGGGGGGGGGCATTCCCTCCCACTACTTGTAAAAGCAGTCCAGAGGCTAATTAGCTGCTAGGATTGCTTTTACATGAAAGCCGGCCGCAGGCTGAAAAGAATGATACCAAGATGATACCTAAACCCGCAGGCATCATTCTGGTATAAACATTCAAAGTCCAGCAACATACCAGTACGTTGCTGGTCCTTGTTGGACATGTATTGTAATCTTTTTTTTTCATGCAGCCAGTTGGCTGAACGAAAAAAGAGATTGATCGGTGGGTATGCCCACCATTAGAATACCGCCCTTCATCCACCCACTTCCAATGATGGGCATACACGCACCATTTATATATGCCGAAGCATGGGGGCATCCTCCCGCAAAAAAGTTATGCCGCACACACATGGTCGGACTTTTCCACGGGCAAGCCTCCGTCGGAATTTCGACCGTATGTACGCGGCATTAGGAGCAAAATCGCTCCTCCGCCCCTGCTGCCCCAATGCTTCGGCATATTTGCTTTTTTTTTTTAACTGTGGTGGTGAAATCACCTCCTACAGCACTGGAGTCGCAGGGATCAGGCCTGTCTCTGCGAACGCTGCAGTTATGTGTGTTTTTGTTTTGTAAGTGACAGTGATCGATTGATACTGCACTTGGGTGGCCTGGGCTGGACGGAGGGGCAAAACGCAGGTGCCAGCAGGTATCTGGGCTGATCCCGCTAACACTGCGTTTTTGGGAACCCTAAACTGCTGGGGACGCTAGTATAGATCTGATCTGATCAGATATTGATCTGTTCAGATGCTATACCACTAAGGGGGGTGTATGCTTCACGCGTGGGTGTTAGCGTTACTGGCACTAACCTGACGCTGCCTGGGGTGTGACGCAGACCCTCTCTGACGCTAAAACCTAATTGATATCACCCGCCGGGCGATCAGGGGGTTAAACCTTTATTGGGTTATATACACTGCGGGTGCCCTGACACTATAAAAAGCAAACTAACTAACCAGCGTCACCCGTAACACTTATATGGTGATCACTGGTGAAAGGGTTAACTAGGGGCAATCAGGGGGTTAAAACCTTTATTAGATAATATATGGGGGTACCTGACGCTATAAAAACCTGCGGCGAACCTAAAAAAAATTACCAGCTACCGATCTGCATCACCGACACTAAGACAGCGTTTAGAAAAACGATCGCTTAGTGACAGTGGTGATGGGGGTGAAAGGGTTACCTGGGGGGCGATCAAGGGGGTTAAACCTTTATTAGATAATATATTGGGGTACCTGACGCTATAAAAACATGCGGCGAACCTAAAAAAAATTACTGGCTACCGATCTGCATCACCGACACTAAGACAGCGTTTAGAAAAACGATTGCTTAGCGACAGTGGTGATAGGGGGTGAAAGGGTTACCTGGGGGGCGATCAAGGGGGTTAAACCTTTATTAGATAATATATTGGGGTACCTGACGCTATAAAAACCTGCGGCGAACCTAAAAAAAATTACCAGCTACCGATCTGCATCACCGACACTAAGACAGCGTTTAGAAAAACGATCGCTTAGTGACAGTGGTGATGGGGGTGAAAGGGTTACCTGGGGGGCGATCAAGGGGGTTAAACCTTTATTAGATAATATATTGGGGTACCTGACGCTATAAAAACATGCGGCGAACCTAAAAAAAATTACTGGCTACCGATCTGCATCACCGACACTAAGACAGCGTTTAGAAAAACGATTGCTTAGCGACAGTGGTGATAGGGGGTGAAAGGGTTACCTGGGGGGCGATCAAGGGGGTTAAGCCTTTATTAGATAATATAATGGGGTACCTGACGCTATAAAAACCTGCGGTGAACCTAAAAAAAATTACCAGCTACCGATCTGCATCACCGACACTAAGACAGCGTTTAGAAAAACGATCGCTTAGTGACAGTGGTGATGGGGGTGAAAGGGTTACCTGGGGGGCAATCAAGGAGGTTAAACCTTTATTAGATAATATATTGGGGTACCTGACGCTATAAAAACATGCGGTGAACTTAAAAAAAATTACTGGCTACCGATCTGCATCACTGACACTAAGACAGCGTTTAGAAAAACGATTGCTTAGCGACAGTGGTGATAGGGGGTGAAAGGGTTACCTGGGGGGCGATCAAGGGGGTTAAACCTTTATTAGATAATATATTGGGGTACCTGACGCTATAAAAACCTGCGGCGAACCTAAAAAAAATTACCAGCTACCGATCTGCATCACCGACACTAAGACAGCGTTTAGAAAAACGATCGCTTAGTGACAGTGGTGATGGGGGTGAAAGGGTTACCTGGGGGGCGATCAAGGGGGTTAAACCTTTATTAGATAATATATTGGGGTACCTGACGCTATAAAAACATGCGGCGAACCTAAAAAAAATTACTGGCTACCGATCTGCATCACCGACACTAAGACAGCGTTTAGAAAAACGATTGCTTAGCGACAGTGGTGATAGGGGGTGAAAGGGTTACCTGGGGGGCGATCAAGGGGGTTAAGCCTTTATTAGATAATATATTGGGGTACCTGACGCTATAAAAACCTGCGGTGAACCTAAAAAAAATTACCAGCTACCGATCTGCATCACCGACACTAAGACAGCGTTTAGAAAAACGATCGCTTAGTGACAGTGGTGATGGGGGTGAAAGGGTTACCTGGGGGGCAATCAAGGAGGTTAAACCTTTATTAGATAATATATTGGGGTACCTGACGCTATAAAAACATGCGGCGAACTTAAAAAAAATTACTGGCTACCGATCTGCATCACCGACACTAAGACAGCGTTTAGAAAAACAATTGCTTAGCGACAGTGGTGATAGGGGGTGAAAGCGTTACCTGGGGGGCGATCAAGGGGGTTAAACCTTTATTAGATAATATATTGGGGTACCTGACGCGATAAAAACATGCGGCGAACCTAAAAAAAATTACTGGCTGCCGATCGGCATCACTGACGCTAAGACAGCGATCAGAAAAATGATCGCTTGGCGACAGTGGTGATAGGGGGTGAAAGGGTTATCTGGGGGGTGATCAGGGGGTTAAACCTTTATTAGGGGGGGTTAGGGGGCTACACTGGACCTAAGACTAAACTTTGGTGACACTTTTACAGTCACAAATGTCACTGATTGCAGTGATCACTAAATAAATGGTCACTGCAATCAGTGACACTGTGACTGGGGGCTGGGGGGGTGATCTGGGGGGTGTCTGGGGGGGCCTGGGGGGGGGCGATTTATGTCCCTATGTGTCCTGGTGTCAGTGTAGTTTTGTGTGCACTGACCTGATGTCTTCTCTTGTACGGCGCTCGGTATATGTGAGCGCCGCACCAGAGATGACATCACTTCCTCCTGCTCCCTCTGTCTGACACAGACAAAGGGGGCATTTCCATTCGCCGGGAGCGATCGCGAGGGGGTGGCCAGAAACGAATGGCTGCCCCCTCATCCCGGAATGGTCCCGGACACTTAGCCACCGCTCACTGTATAGGAGGGGGGTCCGATTGGACCCCCCAACTGTACAAAGGCAATCACGTACACTCTACGTGATTGTGCCTGTCGGTGCCATTCTGCCGACGTATATATACAGTGAGCGGTCGTTAAGTGGTTAACTGACTAGATCATCATGTGAAAACAAAGGAAAAAAAGCTAAAGAAAACTGATGCAGCCACCACATTTAATGATTGTTAAGCTGCAATATAACACAGTTTTTGGTTTTGAGTTTAACATTGCTTTAATACAAAATTTTTTGCAACCCCACTTCCCCAAAAATTGGGATGTGTGTAAAGTCTACAAAAACCCCTGTCTAAACATTTGGGAACTGAGGAGACCAGTTGCTGGAGTTTTCGGAGAGGAATGTTGTCCCATTCTTGCCTTATATAGGTTTCTAACTGCTCAACAGTACTAGGTCATAGTTTTGTTTCAAGATGAGCCACATATTTTCAGTTTGTGAAAGGACTGGACTGCAGGCAAGCCATTTAAGCACCTAGACTCTTCTACTTCGAGGCCATAATGTTGTCATAGGTGCGGTTTAACGCTAGCCTGCTGAAATATGCAAGGCCTTCCTTGAAAAAGATGGGATTGAAGCATATGCTGCTCTAAACCCTGAATAAACCTTTCAGCATTAATGATGCCTTTCCAGATGTGCAAGCTGCCCATTCCATACACACTAATGCACCCCCATACTATCAGAGAGGCAGGCCTTTGAACTGATCGCTGACAACAAGCTGGAGGGACCCTCTTCTCATATAGTCTGTTAGAGTCAGCGCCCATGGTTGCCCGAATAAGAAACAGCTGCACCTCACATTTATTCCAAATGCCATTTATTGAAACATCCAAAGTGACACCATAAGACACAGCAGTCCAGGTAGACGTGTTTCACACAACAGAACTGTACTTATTCATTGCCAAAAATAATGTCAACCACAGAACAGTTTTCAGAGAGTTCAGAGTCTGATTACACCTAACACCCTGGCTTGTGGGGATGAACTGATAGTTACCATCAATCTCAACAGAGAAGTCAAGGGAAGGGGCACGTGGGGAGGAAATATTGAGCTTAGTTTTAGATAGTTTTTGGTCCTAGCAGGTTTTAGTCTTGGTTTGCTAAGATATTACTTTGTATGCATGTTTATATTATTATTATTATTTTTCGCTTGTATATCATGACACGATATGCTGTGGTTGTGTTCCCGTTTTGCATCGCTTTTAAGGCGCTTTGGAAGCCCTGCCCATTCATTGCAATGGGCAGGGCATTTTGGGAGTGCTAAATACAGCGCTCCCAACCCACCCCAAAGATGCTGTTTGCAGGTTGTTTGGTTACGTCCCGCAAGCGCACCGCCCGAGTGTGAAAAGCCACACTGCAGTGAATGGGAGGCGGTTTTCAGGCGCTTAGCATAGGCTATTTCTAGCGCTAAAGCGCCTGAAAACCATTCCAATGTGAAAGGGGTCTAAAACAGCATAAAACACATTGACTTTTTCTCATTCCTCACAGTGTTCATTTGCTGTATCATGTTGTTTTTTATACAACAATAAAGTTGTATTTCACTCCCCTGATCCCCGCTGAGCAGGCGTATGACAGGTTCGTCTCCTCTCACTGTGCTGAGATGGACAAGTTAGAGCCCCGCTCTCCTCTATGGGGAGATCGGATGAAAACGGACTGCCTGTCCATTTTTATCCAATCCAATCTGCCAGGCGGATGGAAAATAGGGTCTCCATTCGTCTGGATTTCTGGACAGGATCAGATTGGTTAGCAGCTGGTGTTAGCAGACATGTCACTGCCGACATCCGCCACTCCATAGGGCTGAATGGAGTGTCCAATCAGGTCCGCCTGAAAAACTGACTGGCGGACCTGATCGGAAAGCCTGTGTGAAAGGGGCCTAAGATATACAGTACTTTACGACTCATCTGGGTTGATTAAATAAAAAAAATAAGAGAGTGCAAAATCTAGTGCAGCTGTGCAGGGTAGTCGATCAGCTTTTAACTTCAGCTTATTCAATTAAACTTTAACAAAAAAAATGGAAGCTGATTGGTTTCTGTGCAGAGCTGCACCAGATTTTGCACCCTCCAGTTTTAGTAAATTAACCCCACTAACACCACTTCTGTATAGATCAACGCAGACTCAACACTAGGTCCCATAGATGACAATGGTGTTAAATGCCGTTTTCACACCACAATGCTGCCTTGAGGTGGATTGCAGCATGTTGCGTAAAATACAGACATTCTATATTTTATCTCAATGCACTGCAGCTCAGCAGCAGTTCATAGAAATTAATAAAATGTAACATTGTGAAAGGTTTTAAAAATGCAAAAAAAAGTTGTATTGAAAAACCCAGTGTGTTGCATATTAGGCATTTACTTCTATGTATCCAAAATGCATGTGTGTATGTGGGGGCTTGTTATACATTTTTACTTTTTTAATACACTTAACTACATTATTGCTGACAAACCTTCTATGTAATGGTAGACCATAAGGGATCTGTTAAAAAAAACGTGATACCTCCTCTGCCTTTAAGAGTACTTTTCATATTCCTGATTAAGGATGAGCTCCGGCGTGTTCGCACACCCCACGTGCAGAGCCCGCCAGGAAGTCGGCACCACGCTGCGCTAATCACACAGGCAGTGAGACATTTCCCGATCTCTGCAGCCACGCTTCGGGACAATGTCTCACTGCCTGCGATTAGCGCAGCACAGTGCCGACTTCCCGGCGGGCTCTGCACGTGATGTGTGCGAACACACCGGAGCTCATCCTTATTACTGATATGTGCTTGCTGTCCATGTACTTGTATGAAAAAGTATTCTGATCTTTTTGTATTGCTTCCTTTCTGTGAAATCCCTGGTATTCCTGCTAGTCCATCTGCTTTCCTATTAAAACCTGACCACTAGGGATGAGCTCCGGCATGTTCGCACACTCCACGTGCAGAGCCCGCCAGGAAGTCGGCACGGCGCTGCGCTAATCACAGGCAGGGAGACATGTCCCGATCTCTGCAGGCGCGCATCGGGACATGTCTCCCTGCCTGTGATTAGCACACCTGGCGGGCTCTGCACATGCAGTGTGCGAACACGCCGGAGCTACTCCCTACTGACCACACTAAGCAGGAGAACACACCATGGTCAGTTCTCTAGCTGTGCTGGGAGCTCAGTGTACTCTCCTCCAATGATCAGACTTTTCCTGACCCCACCCCACACAGCCATTCACTGGAAACTTCAGTGTAATTTTGTTTCTCCTCCCCCAGCTCTTATGCAGCTGAGAACAAAGGGAATGTGATCACTTAAAAATGGGAACAAGTTTTTATAAAGTTTTTTTTTTATATATCAATGCACAAATGTTTTGCCTTTCATTTCTATTTTAAACTAATTGTGTTTTACAAGGTGAGGGTTTACCTATACTTTTAGCCCTTACAGATCAGGTTCAGGTTACATGACCACTGCCATCTACAGTATATGCTAAAGCTTATTTAAAGCAGAGAAGATTGGTGTATGAAAGTTCTTCTCTTGCCTAACTAAGGTGGCCATTTAAGAGAGTGGTCAGGGGTAAAGTGGTCTGGAAGTCTTTTAGTTACGGTACTCAACTCACTGATGCATGAATGACAGAAGATGGCATTTGCAAATGAAAACACATTCACAGTACCTTGGCTTGTTTCCAGCCTTTGACTGCACTGTCATAAAAGTTATAGTAGTAACAGTGATATACATCAATGAAAGAGTTTTTCATATCCGGAGTGGTAACCAATAGTCTTCTGGTTCTTCGACAGCACTGTGATTAGAATGACCTCCGGAGAGTGGAGCTGCATGGAATTAAATACTTTAGTATATGGCAGCCTGACATGGGTAGTTGCCTGGGAGGATGTTAATGCTTGCTAGGTTTAACCGTTAACCTGCTTATCTCTTTAGCCAAGAGACAAAATCCACTTTCTTTTAGAAAATGTCCATGTTATGCATATTATAAATGAGAGTTAAAAAAAAGTAACAGCATGCATCTGCAAAGGTTGTTATAGGGCCCTGACATGTTACAAATCTGGTGTAGGTGTATTTATAATAAAAGGATATATGCAATATTCAGTGAAACCTGTATGTCCCGTATACCTATTTGTTTTAACTGTGTTATTAAGTCACAGTGTGCCGTTGCCTGTGAAATGCATTCTAATGGCTCTAGTTCAAGTGCGTAATTGAGCTTCTGATTTGGAGGGTGTGGCTGCTGGCAGGTGGCATTATCCTCTGGAATGTTAAAGAGCTGCTTGCTGAATAAGCTGCTAATGAGGCACACTGAAGGCTTTGCTACAGTGATTAAATTATGTCTCCACATGATTGTCTTGCCTGGAAAAGTTTGCTTGTTTCCCTGCGTATTTGCACACATGCCTTTCACTATAGGAAAACTATAGTGTGTTTCAGTAAATTATCAAAGCAGTGTTAAACGTGAAGTTTGTGTAAACTCAATTACTAAAATTTCATATAAGCTTTAACATTTTAATGTAATTTCAATATTTTTAAACCTGCAGCTTTCATTAACCGCTTGCCGACCAGCCGCTGTCATTATACTGTGGCAGGTCGGCTTATTCCCGCGGACCGTCGTAGCTGTACGTCGGTCCCTTTAAGCGGGATAGCGGGCGCACAGCGGGGGTGCCGATGCTTGTGACCGGCGGCCACAAGCGATCGCGGGCAGAAGAGGAAGAACAGGTAAGTGTGTGTGTAAACACACACATCCCTGTTCTGAGATGAGATGACAGATTGTGAGTTCCTACAAGCTGGGAACCATGATCTGTCATCTCCTATATTGAGTCCCATCCCCCTACAGTTAGAACACACTATAGGGAACACAGTTAACCCCTTGATCACCCCCTAGTGTTAACCCCTTCCCTGCCAGTGACATTTACACAGTAATCAGTGCATTTTTATAGCACTAATCGCTGTATGAATGCCAATGATCCCAAAAATGTGTCAAAAGTGTCCGATATGTCCGCCATAATGCCGCAGTCCCAATAAAAATTGCAAATCGCCGCCATTACTAGTAAAAAAATAATAATAATAATAATAATAATGACATAAATCTGTTCCCTATTTTGTAGATGCTATAACTTTTGCGCAAACCAATCAATATACGCTTTTTGTACTTTTTTTATTACCAAAAATATGTAGAAGAATACATATCAGACTAAACTGAGGAAAAAATTTGCTTTTAAAAAAAAAATGGGCTATTTATTACAGCAAAAAGTACAGAATATTGTGTTTTTATCAAAATTGTTGCTCTTTTGACACATTTTTGGGCCCATTGACATTTATACAGCGATCAGTGCTATAAAAATGCAATGATTACTGTGTAAATGTCACAAGAGGGCGATCAAAGAGTTAAATGTGTTCCCTAGTTAGTGTTTCTTACTGTATGGGGATGGCACTGCACTGGGGGAGGAGACCTATTGCTGTTCCTACTTACTAGGAACAAATGATCTGTCTCCTCTCCCCTGACAGAACAGGGATTTGTGTGTTTACACACACAAATACCGGTTCTTGCTCTCGTGCCCGAAATGGCAGCTGGCCAGCGGCAATCGTACTCGCTGACCGCGCGCATCGGGTCCCCCGCCGTGCAGCAGGGTCGCGCCTCCAGCGGCTCTTAAAGGGAACGACGTACCCATACGTTGTTTTGCGCACCCTTGCCATTTTGCCGATGTATATCGACGTAAGCCAGTCGGCAAGTGGTTAAGGTACTGAAGTCTCTACTGATATGTTTTATCCCTCAAACCTTTCACCATTTTTGTTACCCGTCTCTGGACTCGTTCTATCTTATCAATATCTTTCTGTAAGTGAGGTCACCAGAACTGGACACAGTATTCTAAATTATGAAAAAAAGGGTGCCTGTGCGCCTACCACTAGGTATTACTACACTAAAATAATCTTAAGTGCAAAGTGCTAAAATATATATGAGACATACAGCAGCTGACTTCTAAAATGCAACCAACATACACAAATAAATTCAAAATATTGAAGCAGCGTAACTATTATATATTAATAATACAGTGCAAAAATGAAAATCTGGATGAGTCCCAAAACTTATTGCGCAAAAAAGTCCAAACAATCACTGAAAGTGCTAATTTTCCAAAAATATCAGCAGCCAAAAGCAGGGAGGGAGAAGAAGGACAGGTGTGGGAATCCAACTCGTCACATCAGAAACAAGGGGGGTCAGCAGGGAATCGATAAGCATACACAATCCTCCCCCATAGATGCTAGCCTCTCACCTTACTGCTGGACCCCAAGGGGTCAGATACAGCCTCAAAGGATCTCCACTGCTCTGAATAATAACTTCCAATCCTTATGTGTGGACAGGGATCACTGCAGAACTCTCCACCACTTCCAATCATTGTTTCCTTGAGATAAATATTGCTCTTACTGCTGGACACCAAGGGGTCAGATACAGCCTCAAAGGATCTCCACTGCTCCGGATAATAACTTCCAATCCTTATGTGTGGACAGGGATCACTGCAGAACTCTCCACCACTTCCAATCGTTGTTTCCTTGAGATAAATATTGCTCCACAGATTTTAAAAACAAAACAAGAGGGACTCCATGGTGAAGTATGTATATAAAGCCCAAAAAACGGCGTTTATTAAAAGTAAAACAGCTTAAAAACACATATAAAAACCATGAGGTGTAAAAAACGCCAAATAACGTCCAAAGAGTACCAACTTCCGGTTCACGGCCGCAAACTGGAAGTACAACGTCACTAGGCTCCTCCCGACGCGTTGCATCACTACTCACGTGACTTTATCAAGGGCATAGGAGCCAAGTGACAAAAGGGAGCTTAAATACATTCCTAGTGGTCATGGAGACCATATGCAAATTCCTAGAAGGCAAAGGGTTCTGGGAGGTGTGCCTGATCAGTCCTGAAGTCTCCCTAACCTAGACCACCTCCAACAAAACCATAGTATAAAAGGAAGCTAAAGATTCTTATCAAAAGATATAAATGCAGGTATATATCAAAACATCAGGTAAGAAAAACAAATAAAAACCTATAAATATATAAAAAATAATATTTTATTAGAAAAAAAAAAGGGGGAAGAGAAGCAGAGAAGGAAAGAAGAAAAGAAGAGAAAAAAAGAGAAAAAGAGAAGAAGAGAAAAAGAAAAGGAAAAGGAAAGAAGAGACAGAAGAAGAGAAACAGAAAAGGAGACAAGATGAAAAGAAGAAAAGAAGAGAAAAAGAAAAGAAGAGAAGAAAGAAAAGACAGAAGAAGAGAGGCAGAGAAGAAGAAAAGAAGAAGAGAAGAAGAAAAGAAGAGAACAAGAAAAGAATAGAAGAAGGAAAGAAGAGACAGAAGAAGAGAGAAGAAGACAAGATAAAAAGAAGAGAAGGAAAGAGGCAAAGAAGAAGAGAAAAAGAAAAGAGAAAAAGAAGAGAAGAAGAAAAAAAAAACAACGAAATAACATATCGATAATAATACATATCTAATAATTTGAAATGAAACAGTTTAAGTCAAACTCAATATTGAGACCTAGAGGGGCAAGCGACTGTAACTCAAAAATCCAACGAGACTCAGCTTGGCTGAGAGTAATAACTTTATTGCTTCCTCTCCAATGGGGTATGTATTTTTCAATGCCTCAAAAGGAGAGGGAGCTCTGATCTTTCCCATGGAATTCGGCAAAATGCCTGGATACACTATGCTTTGGGAATATATGTCTCATATATATTTTAGCACTTTGCACTTAAGATTATTTTAGTGTAGTAATACCTAGTGGTGGGCGCACAGGCACCCTTTTTTTCATATTTTGTCACTATACCACTTTACACTTGTGCAGCCGCCATGCAGGTATTTGATTATATAGAAAGTAGAGCTATTAATTTAGATGAGGTGTTCTCCAAACAAGAAGATAAACTTAATGGAGAGATAGAAGGGATATTTAGAAAGATGGGGCATCTCATGGTGAAAAAAATGAATTCTTGGTGGGACATTGTCTCACATGAGAAATATATTAAAGACAAAATAGTCCCAAGAAGACTCCGTTGGCATGTACCCATAAATGATGGGCTATTGGATGATGATTCAATAGAAGAATGGTTCACCTTTTTAATGCAAGAGGGTTGGATTTGCTACATTTCCTGATTAAAAGGAAACAGCATTCTAAATTAGGTTTGACTAAAGATCTATATAGGGGAATCAGAGCCTCTTTTCTCCTGCAGGTGATCCCTCTAGTGACACATCCCAGAATTCTATTTGCTTTTCCTACTGCCTGGCCACACTGTTTGTTCATTTTGCAGTCATCTGAAATAAGTACCCCCAAATCTTTTTCTTCTGTAGTACTGGCCAACACTGTAACCCCCAATGTTGTACTCTCTCAAGGGATTAATTTTCCCTAGGTGCATTATTTTAAATTTGGAAACATTGAACTGCAGTCTCCACTGCTTTAACCAATCTTCCAGCAATGCCAAATCATGTTCCTATTAGACTTCTCCAGGGATATCAACCCTATTGCACACCATTGTATCATCAGCAAAAATACATATCTTGCTCAACAAACCTTTAGTTATTTCACTTACATATAGATTACATAGAACAGGACCCAGTACAGAGCCTCTTGGTACACCACCAGTGACTGCTCTCTGTTCGGAGTGAACCCCATTTACAACCACACTCTGGTATCTATCCATTAGCCAACTGCATATTCACTGACCCACCCAAGGGTTAAGTTCTAGCTTGTACATTTGTTGTAGTAGATCATTATGTGGAACTGTATCAAATGCCTTGCTAAAATTCAAGATATGTCTCCCCTGCTCTCCACTGCAGCTAACCAAGCATAGATTGTGTATGATTAGCTGCTTCTCCTGGCAACAGTAACTGGAGTATGACAGCGCTGAACTTGGAAATGATGTAATGCACATTGCTTTCAGGTTTATTAGTCGCAGAGACGATCAGAGAACAAATGCTTCCCGAGCTTCTCTCAATGTTGGAGCAGTTTACAGTGGTCCTGGAGTTCCTGGAAGAACAGGAGTACCTTTAGAGCCTCTAAAAGTGATCAGGTGGCTCCAGAACTACCTGGGTTACTTTTACCTGAAAGTCAGCTGTAAAAATCAATATCCCTTGAACACCAGGATGTTTATAAATAGAGTTAGGCGAATGATTTGGCCCAAGCATCAACATTGGCTGTTTGCCCTGTTTGGGGAACACCTGAATTTTGCAGGGTGTTCAGCGGGTGATTGTACTGCCAAATACACTGCGCGCTGCACAGTGCATTTTGCACCCCGATTGGGCAAAGCTTTCAATGGGCTTCCCTGTTGACAGCTGAGTAAATAAAAAAAGAATTGACAGTAAAAAAATGGGTCCCCCCTAGTCCATACCATGGATTTAAAGGGGAACCCCGTGCCAAATTTAAAAATAGAACGGTGTGGTAACCCCCGCCCAAAAAAAAAAAAAAACATAGACCTTTATCCAAGCATGCAGCCTGGCAGGTCAGGAAAAGGGGGTGCCCCCCACCACAACCGTGGTCAGGGTTATGGGGGTCTGCAGGCAGGGGGCTTATCAGAATCTACAATCCCCTTTAACAAGGGATCCCAAAGATCCTGCCCTTCCCCATGTGAATGAGTATGGGGTACATAGTACCCCTACCCATTCACCAAAAAAGGGTCAAAAAGTAATAAAAACTAGGGCTGCAACTAACGATTTTTTTCATAATTGATTAGTTGGCCGATTATTGTTTCAATTAATCGATTAATCAGATGATAACCTTAAAAAAAATTGTAGTGTATAATATACTAAATATGTGAAGTTTAAAAAAAAAAGCCAAATTATTCTTCAATATCTATACAGGCATATCCCATGTTCAAGTACACAATGGGACCAAAGCATGTATGTAAAACAAAAATTTATGTAAAGTGAAGCAATACCTTTTTTCACTTCTGGGTTGTCAGGGGCTGTAGAGGAGGGTCAGGGATTGTAGTGGGGGGGGGGGGGGTCAGGGATGTGTTTCCAAGTAGCGGGGAGTCTGAACTATCCGTGCACGGATTACTCAGCTGCAGCTTTATCTTGAGAGACACTTTACATACACTTGTGGGTATGTCCGTACTTAACCACTTCAGCCCCGGAAGATTTGGCTGCTCAATGACCAGGCCATTTTTTGCGATTCAGCACTGCGTCGCTTTAACTGACAATTGCGCGGTCGTGCAACGCTGTACCCAAACAAATTATTATAATTTTTTGCGCTTATTTATTATTATTATTTTTTGCGCTATAAACAAAAGAAGAGCGACAATTTTGAAAAAAAAGCAATATGTTTTACATTTTGCTATTAAAATAAACACTATCTTTTACTTTTTTCTATAATAAATATCCCAATTTTGAAAAAGTTTAGGCCGATATGTATTCTTATACATATTTTTGGTAAAAAAAATCACAATAAGCGTATATTGATTGGTTTGCACAAAAGTTATAGCGTCTACAAAATAGGGAATAGATTTATGGCATTTTTATTATTATTATTTTTTTTTACTTGTAATGGCGGTGATCTGTTATTTTTATCGGGACTGTGATATTGACGCGGACAGATCGGACACTTTTGACACTTTTTGGGACCAGTGACAATTTTACAGCGATCAATGCTGTAAAAAAGCACTGATTACTGTATAAATGTCACTGGCAGGGAAGGGGTTAACACTAGGGGGCGATCAAGGGGTTAACTGTGTTCCTTAGGTGTGTTCTAACTCTGGGGGGGGATGGGACTGACTAGGAGGCAAGAGATCGGTGTTCATACTTTGTATGAACACACAATCTCTCTCCTCTCCCCTGAGCGAACCATGATCTGTGTGTTTACACACACAGATCCCGGTTCTCGCTCTGTCACGAGCAATCGTGGGTGCCCAGCGGTCATCGCGTGCGCGCTCCCCATAGTGGTCAAAGGGCGAACCAACATAAGGCCTGTATGCAGTGGTAAATATAAATAACGAACTATATGGTTAGGGAGCAAAATCTCTAATCCACTCTGAGACTAACAGACAGAAGAGATATACTGTATATACTATTAGAGGTTGAATCTGGTAAATATCATCAGACTCAGAGATCATATTTTTTATTAATAGAAAAAAAAATTAAAGACTGTTTTTCTTGATTTCAGACAGAACTGTAATATATTATATGCTGGCCATACAAAAACAATGTCTTCCTTCAAAACAAAAAAATTAAATTTTAAGAAAGTTTGTTTGATTTTCTAATCGTTAGTGGGGTCAAATCAACGTTCGTTTTCGACCACAGTGACGGGAAAATTCAAAGGAGCAGAATAGAAAACTTCTTGGTCAAAGGAATTTTCAGGCAGTTTATGTGGTTTTCGTTCATAAATTACATTAGTTTTAAAACTGAATGTTAGAAGCAAGTGAAATTTTCAAACGACACACTTTCATTCAGCGAATGTACAAAGATTTTCCATATGAATATTTTAGTCTGAAAATCGATGTGTATGGCCAGCATAAGGCTTGGTTCACACTTATGCAGTTTGCTTTTGATCTGTTTCTACAGTTCTTTTTGCCGCGAGCCTTGCTTTTTTGTACGCGCGTTTAGTATTTTTTTTATGCTTGTTTTTTGGCCAATTTGTTGCTGTATAATGCAAATTTCGGCAAAAACGCACTACATGCTTTTCAACAGCTTCTTAATTGAAGTCTATTGAACCAAAAAAGCAATAAAAGATCAGTTTTGCATTGAATAAAGTCCTTGACCCTTTCCAAATATGCAGCGGCTGAAAAAAGCATAGATGTGAACGTGTCTAATGTAGTGTGTTTCTGCAGAAAGCACCAAGCATAGGTGTGAACCAGGCCTAAGATGTTTAGTAGCAGCAGCATGTTTGTTTTTGTTTTTTTGTATCACCTGTCATCATGGGGTTAAAAAAAAACTAAAATGTGCCCTTTATAGTACAAAAAGAGCAGATAATTGCTACTATAAGGGGTTCATTCATACTGTAATATAATAATAATAATATATACACCCAGAAGTAGAATATATGGCGCATTTTACTAGAAGTCAGACATGAAGCTATATGAAGGGTGGAGGGAAGATATAAATATTTTATATTAAAGTAGTACTAAAAGCTGAGATTTTTATTTTTTTTATGGATTTGATCTTTTTAAATATAATGCACAATACTGGTAAACTTTTACTTTAAATGTAATTGTAATACCTTATATCACCTCCAGTCTATCATCCTCCACCTTCTCTAGGTTCAGATGCTGATCTTTCCTGCACAGAGTCTTTAACCACTTCCATACAGGGCATTTTCACCCCCTTCCTGCCCTGGCCAATTTTCAGCTTTCAGCGCTGTCTCACTTTGAATGACAATTGCACGGTCATGCGACGTTGTATCCAAATTACATTTTGATCGTTTTTTCCCCCACAAATAGAGCTTTCTTTTGGTGGTATTTGATCACCTCTGCGTTTTTTATTTTTTGCGCTATAAACAAAAAAAGACCGACAATTTTGAAAAAAACACAATATTTATTACTTTTTGCTATAATAAATACCCCAATTAAAAAAAAAAAAAATCTCTTTTCGTCCATGGACGGACACAGCTCCTTAAATCTTGACATGTGGGTTATGTTCCTGTTCATAGGAGAGGATTAGGCAGAACATGTTAGCCATCTTAAAACATGTAACTTTAACAGATTTGAACAGCCCCGCCCAGGGAGCGGTCCCTCCGTACATAAACCTCCACCCTGCAGTCAGCAGCCTCAGTTTTTTTTCTGCCTAGCAGAGGAGAAGGACGTGGCTCCCTTTGGGCCCAGAGTCCTGAAGAATGTTTTATTTATTTTTTTGTGATATCTTCTATGAACTGCCGGCTGGGCGACAGGCTGGATATTATAGATCCTTGTAGTCTTCCCAGTTCCGGCCATCGAGCGTGCCAGTCCTTAGCTACGCGCTGGTTCTGCCACGACGTACCCCATGGCTCCAGGGGTGGCCGGTGAGCACATGCTCTGGGGTCCACATATGACTAGGCTTCTTGCTGCCTCACCCACAGTGGACCGAGCCGACAACTACTCCGTACCATCGGTTGTGGGTCTGTCAGGGACGCGCCAGCATGTCCTTGCAAGGACGGGTAAGTACGGTTCCTCCTGTCTCGGCAGGATGGAACAGCTGGGCATTCCCGGGATTAAGGGGTTCTCCTGACCTCCCTTTCCCTGCTCTCTGTTGCCCTTTCCCCTCCTGCCATAGGGCCCGCTGCGACCGGGGTGTACCTGTGGGGGGGCTCTGGGTCCCTGTGGGGCGCCGGGGTCCGCTTTCTGTGAGGGGGGGTCTGTCTCCTGGGAAGTCTCTGCATGACCTTCTCGTCGACATCTCGGGGCTCGGGCGCCATTTTTTACTGCACCGACGCCATTTTTAGTGTGCCTGTTTTCTCTGTTCAATTTTCCATTGGCGGCCATTTTGTCCTGGCCGCACTGTGGCGCAGGTCGGTATTGCGGGCAGCCATTTTCTTGTGGTCCGCGTCCTTTTTATCTGAGGCGTCTGGCGGCCATTTTGGAGTTGGTTTTGGTCTCTAGCACTGGCTTTCTGAACGGCGCACAGCTCATTCTCCTCACAGTTTTTTTCCTCACACACGCTGTGTATACAAGGAAAGAGGGCAGCAGTGCTGAGCGGTCTCCCTCTGGGGGATGAGTCCCTTGGGTTACCCCCCCACCGGTCGGTGCAGCAAGGGGGGTGGACTTCTTAAGTGTTTTTCACTTAGTCCCTGAGGGCTGTCAGTGGGTGTTAATGGAGTCAGTATGTGACCTTTCTTCCCCTAAATTGCCAGAGGCAGCTAACGGTGCCCCTGCACTTTTGGTTTCCATGGATACGCTGTCGACAGTCCTGGAATCATTTGTTGCCAGGGTAGAAACGGCGTGCGGGCGTAAGGGGGGAAAAAAAGCGTCCCTCCCCCGCCATCTTCTGGGGAGTGCAAGACAGGGCACTTGTGGGTGCACTTCTTGATGCTGTGAGGGACACTCTCCAGCTGTTAGATGCAGCTGGGACTTCCGCAGAGGAGTCTGTCGCCTTTGGGTCACACAAATCTGACCGCTTTGTGAAAGTTTTTTCCTTATGTTACTTTCTTTAATAAGTTCATAGATAAGGAATGGGAACGGCCGCAGAGGTCCTTTGTGGTCCCTCAGCGCATAGCGGTCCGTTACCCCTTTGAAGAGAGCCTTTTGAAAAAATGGGCTTCTCCCCCTGTTGTTGACCCCCCGGTATCGAGGTTGAACAAAGTAACCACTATCCCGGTAGAGGGGACCCCTGCTTTTAAGGACCCTACTGATAGGAGATCCGAATCGGTGACGCGGACCGTGTTCGCCATGCTGGGGTCAGCATTGCGGCCGTTAGTGGCTGCAACTTTGGTGTCTCAGACACTCACTGAATGGGCTAAACTTTTGCATCAGGCAGTAGAGGAGCATCAGCTCCCACAAGAAATTGTTACACTGGCCGACCAGCAGGTGCAGGGTCTGGTGTATGTATGTGATGCAATCCTGGATGTGACTCCCTTAATCTCCAGGGCCTCTGTATCCGTGGTGGTCTTGTGCCGACTGATATGGCTGAAATGCTGGTCCGCGGACCAAGCTTCTAAGAAAGCTCTAACGGATTTGCCTTTCAAAGGTGGGAGGCTTTTTGGCGCCTCACTGGAAGACATTATTAAAGATGTCACTGGAGTTAAGAGCACACTTCTACCTCAGTCCACTAAAGGTAAGGAGCCGCGCCGTAAACCGAGGCCCTCCTTTCCCGCACAAAAGCAGTATTTTCATCAGTCAGGGCCTGCTAGCAGACCCTCCCAAGCCGATAAAGGTTCAGCTGGGGGACAGAAGCGTGCCTGGGTGCGCAAGCAATCCGAGACCGCAAACAAATCCGCTTCTGTATTAAGTCTTGCCCCCACCCGATATTGGGTGGGGGGATGTCTTCGCAAGTTCACAGCTCACTGGACCTCCCTGCTTTCCGACCAGTGGGTTTGCGAAGTGATCTCTTCAGGGTACAAGATCGAGTTTCTTTCTTGTCCACCAAACAGATTCTTTCCCTCAACTCTTCCTCTCCTACCATCTTGTCGGGCTGCCCTGACTGGTGCAGTTCAAGACTTGTTAAGGCGCGTGGTAATCATACCCGTACCGCGGCAGGACAGGTTTCAGGGATTCTACATGGATCTTTTTGTGGTCCCAAAGAAGGACGGAGTTTGTCCAATCCTAGACCTCAAGGCCCTCAATGCCTTTGTGAAGGTTCGGAAATTCAGGATGGAATCAATTCGCTCCGTGGTAGCTGCACTCCATCCTGGGGACTTTCTGGCGTCCCTGGACATCAAAGACGCATACTTGCATGTCCCCATATGCGACAGACACCTTAAGTTTCTGCGTTTCGCGGTCGGGGAGGACCACTATCTGTTTGTGACTCTCCCCTTTGGCCTGGCGTCAACACCAAGAGTTTTCACCAAGGTGCTCACCCCGATTCTAGCTTTGATCAGACAGCGAGGCATTGCCGTTGTAGGTTACTTAGACGATCTTCTTCTGAGAGCTGCTTCCAGCTCAGAATTAGAGGAGGACGTGTCTATAGCCACTCAGGCTCTCCAAGACTTTGGATGGATACTGAACCTCCAAAAGTCGGTGTTAGCTCCGACTCAGCACCTAAAACACCTGGGGCTGATTCTGAACTCATCGGAGGCGAGAGTTTTTCTCCCTCCAGAGAAGTTGCAGATGTTCCAGACTGCAGTAAGGTTGTTAACATCCCGCAAATGGTCGTCCCTCCGTTTCTGCATGAGAGTCCTGGGCCTCATGGTAGCCTCCTTCGAGGCAGTACCGTATGCCCAATCCCATACTCAGGTGCTGCAGAAGGAGATTCTGTCCAAATGGAACAAATCCCCATTGTCCCTGGATCATCAGATTCAGGTGAGTCACCTAGTCAGGGCCTCTCTGACTTGGTGGCTGACATCCCCGGCACTTCAGTCCGGGGAAGTCTTTCCTTTCCTTCCCTTCCACTGGACAGTGATCACGACGGACGCCAGCCTGACTGGTTGGGGGGGAGTCTGGGAGGTTCAGTCGGCCCAGGGCCGCTGGACTCCAGAAGAATCTCTCCTACCGATCACTGTCCTCGAACTTCGAGCGATCAGACTGTGCCTCTCCAAGTGGTCGCAGAGACTTCAAGGGCGTCCGGTCAGGATCCAGTCAGACAACGCCACGGCGGTGGCTTATGTCAACCATCAGGGAGGAACAAGGAGCTCGGCCGCAGCGTCAGAGGTTGCTCACATTCTAAGATGGGCCGAAAGGAGTGTGCCGGCTCTATCAGCAGTTTACATTCCGGGAGTGGAAAACTGGCAGGCGGACTATCTGAGTCGCCAGATGCTGGACCAAGGGGAATGGTCGCTACACTCTGAGGTGTTTCAAATCCTTTGTCAGAAATGGGGCACACCAGATGTGGATCTCCTGGCCTCTCGACTCAATCGCACAGACGCGTCAGACGCATTGGTGGCTCCATGGGGTCAGTATGCCTTTCCCCCAATGAAATTGCTTCCTCGTCTTCTCCGCAGAGTGGAGGCCGAGGGGATTCCGATGATTCTAATCGCCCCAGTCTGGCCCCGGCGTCCCTAGTACGCCGACCTCGTGAGACTGTTAGCTGACGCTCCCTGGCGGCTGCCAATGCGGGAGGCCCTTCTGTCTCAAGGTCCCATACTTCATCCTGTTTTACAGTCGCTGGCTTTAACGGCATGGCTATTGAAAGTCAGGTACTAAGGGACCGTGGTCTGTCAGATTCGGTAATCTCCTCCATGTTGAGGGCCCAGAAATCTTCTTCCTGGACGATCTACCATCGCGCTTGGAAGGCCTACATCTCTATGTGTGAAGAGATGGCCTGGCACCCGCTGGCATATTCGGTTTCTTAGATCCTGCTGTTCTTACAGTGCGGAGTGGATCTGAAACTTGCCTTAAGCACTATTTAGGGGCAGATTTCAGCCCTGGCGGCTCAATCACTGGTAAGTATGTTTGTGCAGAGGGTCCGACACGTGGTTCCCCCGATTAGACCATGCTTCCTCCGTGGGACTTGAATCTAGTGCTCTTGGTACTTCAGGAACCTCCCTTTGAGAACATCAGGGAGATTCTTCTCTTAACGCTTTCTTAGAAAGTTGCCTTTTTAGTTGCCATTACATCAGTCGTAAGGTTTTCTGAATTGGCGACCTTGTCTTGCAAGTCACCTTACTTGGTCCTAGATAAGGATAAAGCGGTGTTACGCCCGCAACCTTCATTCCTTCCTACGGTAGTTTCAGCTTTTCACCTAAACGAGGACATTGTACTTCCATCCTTGTGTCCTCGGCCGTCGCATCCCAAGGAGGTTGCGCTACATTCTTTAGACGTGGTACGTGCCCTATGGGTGTACCTGTCTGCTACGGCTCCGTTCCGGAAGTCTGACTCACTGTTCGTGTCAGTGTCTGGTCCACAGAAGGGCCTGGCGGTCTCGTCAGCCATCATTTCTAGGTGGATCAGGCAGACCGTCATCCAGGCCTATGCCCTTAAGGGGCGGGCGCCTCCCTTTCCTGTCACGGCGCATTCAACCAGAGCAATTGGTGCCTCCTGGGCTTTCCGCCATCTAGCATCTGTTTCACAGGTGTGTAAGACGGCGACCTGGTCGTCTGTTCACACTTTCTCAAGGTTTTACAAGGTTGATGTGAGTGCATCTTTGGATGCTTCCTTTGGCTGCAAGGTTTTGCAGACGGCTGTTTGAGGTTGCAACTCCTCCGTTGAGGAGCTCTGTTTGTTGGGGTGAAGTTAGGTCTTCTTTTGATTGCTGTTCCCACCCCTCGTTTTTTCTGACACTGCTTGGGGACGTCCCACATGTCAAGATTTAAGGAGCTGTGTCCGTCCATGGACGAAAAGAGAAAATAGGATTTTTTGTACTCACCGTAAAATCCTTTTCTCTGTCGTCACAGCACCCACCCCTTCTTTTTTAGTTTGTTCGTTTTTTTTAGTTTGTACTGCTTTTCTACGAACTGAGGCTGCTGACTGCAGGGTGGAGGGTTATGTACGCAGGGACCGCCCCCCCTGAGCGGAGCTGTTCAACTCTGTTAAAGTTACATGTTTTAAGATAACTAACATGTACTGCCTAGTCCTCTCCTATGAATAGGAACATAACCCACATGTCAAGATTTGAGGAGCTGTGTCCGTCTCTGGATGACAGAGAAAAGGATTTTACGTTGAGTACAAAAAATCCTATTTTTTTTTCCTCAGTTTAGGCCGATATTCTTCTACATATTTTTGGTAAAAAAAAAAATCGCAATAAGCGTACAGTAGGTGCCGCCGATATTGTGTCAATCTCGCCGCTTCTAGCGGCGAGATTGACACCCTATGAGCTCCGTCGCGAGAGCCAGCGCCGAGCTGTGTCGTCATTGGGAAAGGAAAAATGTTCCTTTCACGATGAGCGACACGCATTGCCGGTAGACGGAGATCCGACGTGGATTCCCGCCAATACCAGGCACTGTGTTTGGTATGAATCCTGAGTGGGAACTCCACGCCAAATTTTAAATAAAAAAACAGCATGGGTTCCCCCTCCAGGAGCATACCAGGCCCTTGGGTCTGGTCTGGATTTGAAGGGGAAACCTACGCCGAAAAAACGGTGTGGTGTCCCCCCAACATCCAAACCAGACCCTTATCCGAGCACGCAACCTGGCAGGCCGCAGGGGAAGAGGGGGGACGAGAGAACGGCCCCCCTCCCTCCTGAACCGTACCAGGCCCCATGCCCTCAACATGGGGGGTATGGTGCTCTGGGGCAGGGGGGCGACCTGCGGCCCCCCCCACCCCAGAGCACCCTGCCCCCATGTTGATGAGGACAGGGCCTCTTCCCGACAACCCTGGCCGTTGGTTGTCGGGGTCTGCGGGCGGGGGGCTTATCGGAATCCGGGAGCCCCCTTTAATAAGGGGGTCCCCAGATACCGGCCCTCCCACCCTATGTGAATGAGTATGGGGTACATCGTACCCCTACCCATTCACCTGGTGGAAAAAAAATGGCAATAAAAACACAACACAGCTTTTTAAAGTATTTTATTGCACAGCTCCGGGGGTCTCTTCCGTCTTCGGGGGTCTCAGGTGTTGTCGCCGCGCTCTCCGGTTCTTTCTTCTGCCGGGCCACCGCTATCTTCTTCCAGCTCTTTTGCTAGCGGGGCCCGGTCTTCTCCGTCGCCTTCTTCCCTCTTCTTCTCTCCGGTTCTTTCTTTCTTCCGCCGGGCCTCCGCTATCTTCTTCCAGCTCTTTTGCTAGCGGAGGCCTGGTCTTGCCCGTCTTCCCCGTCGTCTCGTCCGGCTCTCCGTTGTCCTTCTGCCGGCCCCTCCACTATCTTCTTCCAGCTCTTTTGCTAGTGGAGGGGCCGGTCTTCCCGTCGTCGGCGTCTTCTTCTCCTCCTCGATGTTGACTCGTCGCTTCCTCTCGCAGTAATGCTAAATCTTCGGTCCACAGATATTTATATAGGCTTCTCACGACGTCACAGTCACATGCTCCGGGTGGCCCCGGAGCATGTGACTGTGACGTCATGGGAACATGTGACTGTGACGTCATGAGAAGCCTATATAAATCTCTGCGGACCGAATATTTAGCATTACTGCGAGAGGAAGCGACGAGTCAACATCGAGGAGGAGAAGAGGGAAGAAGACGCCGACGGCGACGACGGGAAGACCGGCCCCTCCATTAGCAAAAGAGCTGGAAGAAGATAGTGGAGGGGCCGGCAGAAGGACAACGGAGAGCCGGACGAGACGACGGGGAAGACCAGGCCTCCGCTAGCAAAAGAGCTGGAAGAAGATAGCGGAGGCCCGGCGGAAGAAAGAAAGAACCGGAGAGAAGAAGAGGGAAGAAGGCGACGGAGAAGACCGGGCCCCGCTAGCAAAAGAGCTGGAAGAAGATAGCGGTGGCCCGGCAGAAGAAAGAACCGGAGAGCGCGGCGACAACACCGGAGACCCCCGAAGACGGAAGAGACCCCCGGAGCTGTGCAATAAAATACTTTAAAAAGCTGTGTTGTGTATTTATTGCCATTTTTTTTCCATCAGGTGAATGGGTAGGGGTACGATGTACCCCATACTCATTCACATAGGGTGGGGGGGCCGAGATCTGGGGGCCCCCTTATTAAAGGAGGCTCCCGGATTCCAATAAGACCCCCGCCCGCAGACCCCAACAACCAACGGCCAGGGTTGTCAGGAAGAGGCCCTGTCCTCATCAACATGGGGGCAGGGTGCTCTGGGGTGGGGGGGCCGCAGGTCGCCCCCCTGCCCCAGAGCACCAAACCCCCCATGTTGACGGCATGCAGCCTGGTACGGTTCAGGAGGGAGGGGGGGCCCGCTCTCTCGTCCCCCCCTCTTCCCCTGCGGCCTGCCGGGCTACGTGCTCGGATAAGGGTCTGGTTTGGATTTTGAGGGGGACCCCCACGCCGTTTTTTCGGCATAGGGTTCCCCTTCAAATCCAGACCAGACCCAAGGGCCTGGTATGCTCCTGGAGGGGGAACCCATGCCGGTTTTTTCTTTAAAAATTGGCGTGGAGTTCCCGCTCAGGATTCATACCAAACACAGTGCCTGGTATTGGCGGGAATCCACGTCGGATCCCCGTTCAATACAGTGCCGCATCTCCTCGCCATTGCAGCGAGCGCGAGATGTGTCGCCACCCTGTCGCCAAGATGTCGGCACCCCTGACGCCGAGAATCTCCGCGATAGGATCGCGATGAATATACAATGTTGGCGGCAGCTACTGTATATTGATTGGTTTGTGCAAAAATTATAGCGTCTACAAAATAGGGGATAGATTTGTAATTTTCATTATAATTTTGTATTTCGTTTTTTACTACTAATGGCGGTGATCTGTGATTTTTATCGTGTCTGTGACATTGCGGCGGACAGATTGGACACTTTTGACACTATTTTGGGACCATTCACATTTATAAAGCGATCAGTGCTATAAAAAAGCACTGATTACTGTATAAATGTGACTGGCAGGGAAGGGGTTAACACTAGGGGGCGCTGAAGGGGTAAAATGTGTGTCCTAGGGAGTCATTCTAACTGTGGGTGAAGGGGACTGATGAGAGGAGCAGACCGATCATTGTTCCTATATACAAGGAACATACGATCAGTTCTCCTCTCCCCTGACTGGACATGGATCTGTGTGTTTACACACACAGATCCACGTCCCTGCTCTGTGAAGAGCAATCACGGGCGCCCGGTGGCCATCGCGGCCGCCGGGCACGAGCATTGGGACCATAGTGATGCAGCGGGCGCTCGCGCGCTCTCCACGATGCCGGGAAGCCAAGGACGTCATATGACGTCCACCCGGAGGGAGGAAGGGTTCCTGCCGCCGTCATTTTACTATACGGCGGTAGGGAACTGGTTAAAGTGATTTTTTTTTAAACAACAAACATGTTATACTTACCTGCTCTATGTAATGGTTTTGCACAGAGCAGCCCTGATTCTCCTATTCTGAGGTCCCCCACCGATGCTTCTGGCTCCTCCTGCCTTCAGAGTGCCCCAATAGCAAGCTAAAAAGTATAGTATGGAGTGCCCCTATAGCAAGGGGGGAAAAAAACTGCCTTTAGAACCACTAACTTCTTGCTCCTGACAAATTCACATTCACAAGTTTTCAGGCACTTACTGACATGTATGGAGGGTGTACTGAGCTGTATGTGTGCTGCACTGTATTTACTGATATGTAAACAAATAATGCATTCTGTATGTAGGCCAGCAAATCGGCTGGCCGATTAATCGCGTATGAAAATAGTTGACAACTATTTTCATACTTGATTAGTTGACGATTAATCGATTTAGTTGTTTTGGCCTTAATAAAAACACAGACCGCCCCATTCTGACGTCACGGACTGGAGCATGCTTGGGTCAGTGATGTCAGAAGGGGGCGGTGCCACCAGAAGACATAGCCAGGTGACCCGCCCCTTACCTATATAAGAACTGTCAAACGGCTTAGCCTGCAGTAGGTGGCCAGCCTTCATGGTGGCGGGAGTATTTTTTTTGTGGGTGTGGTGGGCGGCGTGCTTGACAATGGATTTACATCGGGGGACACATTTTGAATTTTTTAATAAATTGTGTTTTTATTGCTTTGACACTTTTTTGGTGAATGGTTAGGGGTACTATGTACCCCATACTCTTTCACATGGGGGAGGGCAGAGGATCTGGGGGCTTTCTTGTTTCCAGATTCCGATAAGTCCCCTGTCCGTAGACCCCGACAACCACCGGCCACGGTTGTGGGGAGGAGGCTCTTGTCCCCATCAACATGGGGACAAGGTGCTTTGGGTTGGGGGGGGGCAGAGTGCAAGAATGATCTACTCTTTCACCTCAATACACCGCCAATAGAAACAAACTCACTGATCCAAAATGATTCCAAATAATAAGCATTATTCATTACCCAGGATTATCAGGACAGACTGCGGTAGACCATTGGAGTAGAGTAGTGGAATAAAACCATCACAGCGCAAACCATCTTTTAAAACTTAAAAGAAATAAAATAGTAAGCAATTTATAGAACACTAGTACTAGCACTAAGGTATATTCTTTTAAAGCAGAATTCCAGGTTTACCATCAATAGTATAAGACAATTCTTCTTGGCTGCTGGGTATAGATCTTTTTGACCTTAGTGTATCTCTTCATTAAGTAGAAGCCTTGTATTTTATTCCAATGAATGCAAGGTGGAGATCATGCTATCATCTGATTTTCTCTGCCTCGGCCAACCATATGAAGCCTTGTATTAATTTATAAAAATGAAAGACTTCTCCTAAATGGCAGAGATGCGTTAAGATTGACTTGATCTATACCTGGCAGAGAGGAAGTGTCTCCTACTGCTGTGAAACACAGCACTTCTTACTGTATATACAGTATCTCACAAAAGTGAGTACACCCCTCACATTTTTGAAAATATTTTATTCGATTTTTTCATGTGACAACACTGAAGAAATTACACTTTGC
Organism: Rana muscosa; assembly: GCA_029206835.1. NCBI lineage: Eukaryota > Metazoa > Chordata > Amphibia > Anura > Ranidae > Rana > Rana muscosa. The sequence continues at coordinate 527,726,549 of CM055122.1, forward strand.
TACATCAGTGCCGGATCGGATTAATGCGCTTCTGCAAGAATGGTCAAACATTCCCATAGACGCACTCCTAAACCTTATGGACAGCCTTCCCAGAAGAACTGAAACTGTTATAGCTGCAAATGGTGGGTCAACACAATATTAAACCCTACGGACTAAGACTGGGATGCCATTAAACGTCATGTACTGTACGTGTAACGGCAGGCGTCTCAATAGTTTTGACAATATAGTGCATGTCTCATGTCCAAGTGAAGTCATGCATGATATGATTAACAAATTCTCCATGCACTTTTTCTCTCTTTTTCTCTTTTTGCCTTTAAGAGGGATATATATTAACTATACTAATATGGGGCTACCTTTGCTCCGCCAGAACAATTTATGTGATTACTTTATCTGAGCGAAATGGAGGTGGTTTTAGAATTGTATTTTAATGTTTGTAAGTTTTGTGTACAATAAAGTGGATTGATATAATGCTTTGGCTATACATTTTTTGTGTGCGTGTGTGTGTGTGTGTGTATATATACTGTAAACTTTTGGGGATTATAGCTCCACGGGATCAAGTGTATAAACCGTTGAACTTGAACAAAAAGGCTTTTATTTGTAAATAAACCAAAAATAAAGCTTCATTCAGCACACAGGAAAAATATAAAAACAAAGTCCGCTTATCTCCAGCATAAAGTAAAGTCCCGCTTGTCTTCAGCACAAAACAAATTAAAGAAAAGGCACCTATAGTTTTTGTAGAGGGGTCTTCGTCCCAGAACTTCCAGAGCCCTTGCTGAATCCTTAAAAGCTCCCAGCAGACACACAGCTCATCTTCACAGGTGCAATCCAAATACTCCTTCCACAACACCTCTTGCACCACTTCCTGTTTTATGAGCTGTTTCCTGGAAGCCTTTAACCCCCTGTGTGCTGACTCCCAGTGGTCAGGAGTGGAGGCTCTATCCCAGCCGAATATCACTTTAGAGCCTCCGAAATTCCAGGCCCCAAATAACTCTATCAAGACAAAGAGGACTGTGAGCCAGTCCTCTCTGGACTACTTATTTTGCCGGGAATTCCTCACCCATTCTGGGTGACCTCCTGAACACCATCACCACTCCTTAAAGGGACCACAACCCAAATATTGGTGCTATATAGCACCCGTCCAGGACCCAACCTTTGGCGTCCTGTACATATCCCCCCCTCTGCCTCAACGCGGAGATGTTGGAGGCACCACTCAACATTATACAATGGACTCGGGAGAGGGCATCGCCATTCTGATGTTGTCTCCCGGGTCTGTGCTCTACCACGAAATTGAACTCCTGGAGAGAAAGGAACCACCTTGTTACCCTGGCATTGTTTTGCCTCATCCAGGTAAGGGGAGCGTGGTCTGACATCAAGCAAAACCTCCTACCTAGGAGGAAATATCATAGGGAGTCCAAAGCCCACTTGATGGCAAGACACTCCCGCTCTACCACAGCATAGTTTTTCTCCGCTGCCGTCAGCTTCCTACTAAGAAAAACTACAGGGTGCTCTTCCCCATTGATTTCCTGCAACAGGACTGCTCCCAACCCCTCACTTGAAGCGTCTGTCTGCACTACAAAATCCTTTGCGAAAACCGGAGCTACAAGCACCGCATCCTGGCATAATGTCGTCTTAAGCTTTTGAAAAGCTTTCTCGGCCTCGGCATTCCACTTTATCATCACTGACTTTCTGCCCTTGGTCAAGTCAGTCAGCGGTGCAGCAATGGTGGCGAAGTTGGGAACAAACCTCCTATAATAGCCAACTATGCCCAAAAACGCTCTGACCTGCTTCTTGGTTAGGGGACGGGGCCAGTCCTGTATGGCTTCCACCTTACTCATTTGGGGCTTCACCAACCCCCTACGGCACACTTTTCCGGATTGATGGTGAACCCTGCTCTTCTCAAGGAGTCTACAACTGCCTGAACCCGGGGGAAGATGGGACTCCCAATCAGTGCTGAAGATGACTATGTCATCTAAGTAGACGGAAGCGTACCGTTGATGTGGACGCAAAGTTTTGTCCATGGCCCTTTGGAAAGTGGCAGGGGCAGAGTGTAGACCAAATGGCATCCTTTTGTATTGGAAGTGGCCTTCCGGGGTAGAGAAGGCTGTTTTCTCCCTGGCTTCCTTGGTCAGGGGAATCTGCCAGTACCCTTTTGTGAGGTCCAGCGTGGTCATATACCTGGCAGGACCTAACCTCTCAATTAGCTCATCTACCCGTGGCGTGGGATATGCATCAAACTTGGAGACTTCATTAAGTTTTCTGAAGTAGATACAGAAGCGGAGGGTGCCGTTGGGTTTGGGTACCAACACGATTGGACTCGACCACTCGCTCTGTGACTCTTAAATGATTTCAAGTTTGAGCATTCTTTTAACCTCTTCAGATACTGCCACCCTATGAGCTTCTGGTATACGGTAAGGCTTTAACCGGATTTTTACATTGGGCTCGGTTACAATGTCATGCTTGATGACGTTGGTGAGACCGGGCAATCATGAAAACATGACCCTATTTCTTTGCAGAAACTCTTTTGCTTGCTGGGTTTGGGGTCTAGTTAGGGTGGCAGCAACCTGCCCCAGGTCGATCCCTGCATGGTCCCCTGACTGTACCCCTACCACCGCGGATACCTGTTCTCTGTCTTTCCAGGGTTTCAACAAATTTACGTGATAGATTTGGTAGGGTTTTCTTTTCCCTGGCTGGTGTACCTTGTAGTTCACCTCAGCTACTTTCTCTACTACCTCAAACGGGCCTTGCCACTTGGCCAAGAATTTTCTCTCCACGTGGGTATAAGAACAGCCACCCGGTCTCCTACTTGAAACTGTCTAATTTTAGCCGACCGGTTATACACTCTTCTTTGGGCATCCTGAGCCTTCTGCATGTGTTCCCTCACCAGCGGCATCACCTTAGCCACCCTCTCTCGCATTTGAAATATATGCTCTACCACGGTTTTATGCGGTGAGGACTCACTTTCCCACGTTTCCTTTACTAGATCGAGCAAACCCCGGGGCCTTCGTCCATACACTAGCTCAAACGGTGAGAAGCCCGTGGATGCTTGTGGAACCTCCCGGATGGCAAACAACAAGGCAGGGAGTAACATATTCCAATCCTTCCCGTCTTTCTGGACCACTCTTTTCAACATGGACTTTAGATTTTTATTAAACCTCTCGACTAGGCCATCGGTCTGCGGGTGATAAACGGACGCCCGCAACTGCTTAATCTAAAACAGTTTGCACAAGTCCGCCATCATCTTTGACATAAAAGGGGTGCCCTGGTCCGTCAGCATCACTTTGGGGAACCCAGTTCGTGAGAACATTTGAAATAACTCCCGGGCAATGGCCTTAGAGGAAGCTTTCCTCAAAGGGATTGCTTCTGGATACCTAGTTGCGTAATCTAGGATGACTAATATGTATTGGTGCCCCCTTGCCGACTTTACCTGGGGTCCCACCAGATCCATAGCGATCTGCTCGAATGGGACCTCAATAATTGGCAATGGTACTAGAGGGTTTCTATAGTGGGGCACTGGGGCAGTTAACTGGCAAATGGGACAAGATGCACAATATCTTTTAACCTCGACCTTCACTCCTGGCCAGTAAAACCGGTCGGTTATCCTGGCCTCTGTTTTCTCCTCCCCCAGGTGTCCTCCCAGTGCGTTGTTGTGGGCTAGATCAAGGAGCATCCGCCTATATAGTTGGGGAACCAGCAACTGCTCTACAGTTTCCCCTCGGCTCTCAGCTACTCGATATACCAAGTCCCCCTTCAACGCAAAATGAGGAAACCTCTGATCTGCCTCTGGCATTTGTAAGACCCCATCAATAACAGAAACCTGCTCTCGAGCATTGATCAAGGTAGGATCCTGTAATTGGGTGGTGCCAAATGCACCCCTGGATACATCCAGCTCTGGATGCACTGGCCTCGAGGATGTTTCCCCCTCATCCTCCTCAACCGGAGAGAGCTCCTCATCATCCTCCCCCAGCATAACTTGTAATGGAAAAACTTCCCTCCCCCCCCCCCTCAGAGATCAACTCGGTTTTGAGACCTGGAACAGGAACATTATCATCCAAATTAGCATTCTCTGTAATTTCATTGTCAGTGACGGGTAATCTCCATATTAGAGGGGTGTGTTGTAGGGGTTTCAGGCCCGGACCCCTCAGACTCTGTCCCTTCCAGGCCCAGTGTCCCCAGTTCTCCCGGCAGCCCCATCTGTACCTGGTTCCACAGTTTGAGAAATAGTTGACAGTCCCGCCCCACTATGATGTCATGTATTAAACTTTTTACCACCCCAACCTCTTGTGTAACTGAGGTATGGCCATAGGAAACCATCACCGGGACCAGGGGGTACTCCCTGGTGTCCCCGTGGATACACACTACCCGTAGAGTCTTATTTACTGGGCCGAGTCTCCCAACCACCCTGGCATGTACAAGTGTTATTATGCTCCCGGAGTCCAGTAGAGCCCTGGCAGGAAGGTGGTTTACCCACACTTCACACTCGAACCGTCCTGCAGCCAGATCAAGATGAGTGGCACACGCTCTTTGCACATAGAAGGAGCTTCTCCGACCAGTCCCACAGTCCATAGGCTCCTCCTGCAGCGGGCACTGTGCCCGGGTATGCCCCCAGGACCGACATCGCCAACACTGTAGGTCCCCCATTTTAGGGACAGGAACCAACCTTTGCGGTAATGCGGAAGATGATGCAGGTTTGCGGGTTTCAATGTAAGGCAGGGCTTCTCTCCTAGGTGCTGTGGCTGGTCTGGTTGCCCTTGGTGTGGGTTCCCGACGCTTGGCAGGCCCAAGCAGGTCCTCCACCACGGTATATCTTTCGACCAATTCAACCAGCTGGTCAACAGTTGCAGGGTCTCCATGGCTTACCCAGCGCTGTAGGTCATCTGGCAGGGACCGCAGGTACCAGTCCATCACCACCCGTTCCACCATTTGTGGGCCCGACAATTTTTCGGGCTGCAGCCATTTTTTCACCAGCTGCACTAGTTTGTGCATTTGGGACCTAGGTGGTCGGTCAGGTTTGTACCGCCAGCGATGCACCCTCTGAGCCCGGACGGCTGTGGTCACTCCCAGACGGGCCAGGATCTCTGCCTTCAGCCGCTCATAGTCGCTGATGTGCTCAGATGGGAGGTCAAAATAAGCCTTTTGCGGGTCACCGGTGAGGAAAGGGGAGATAATGCCAGCCCATTGGTCACGGGGCCACCCCTCTCTCTCTGCTATCCTTTCAAAGGTAGTGAGAAAGGCCTCTACGTCATCACTGGGTGTTAGCTTTTGTAAAAAATGGGTGGCTCTCACGGACACTTAGTTGCCAGCGGCAACGACCGCTTGCTCTCGTCCCTGAGCCAGCCGCTGTACTGCCTCCTGCAAGGCAGCCACCTGTGCTTGAGTGGACTCCTGCAGGGCCGTAAACTGGGCGGTTAGCAGCCGTGTGCTTTCCTCATGGCGACGGTTTGCCTCTGATAAAGCTTGTTGTTGGGTCGCAGTGGCTTGTTGCTGGGTCGCAGTGGCTTGTGCCAAAGCCTTGATGACCTCCTCCATGCCTTTGTCTGCTGTTTTAAATGTCTGAGCTGACTTCACCCAAGACATGCCATAAGCACACTGTCTCTTTAAGTGTCAGTTTGTTTTAAACGGTTTTTGCAGCTACAAATGCACTTTGCCCGCATTCTCCACCAGTTGTAAACTTTTGGGGATTATAGCTCCACGGGACCAAGTGCATAAACCGTTGAACTTGAACAAAAAGGCTTTTATTTGCAAATAAACCAAAAATAAAGCTTCATTCAGCACACAGGAAAAATATAAAAACAAAGTCTGCTTATCTCCAGCATAAAGTAAAGTCCTGCTTGTCTTCAGCACAAAACAAATTAAAGAAAAGGCACCTACAGTTTTTGTAGAGGGGTCTTCGCCCCAGAACTTCCAGAGCCCTTGCTGAATCCTTAAAAGCTCCCAGCAGACACACAGCTCATCTTCACAGGTGCAATCCCCATACTCCTTCCACAACACCTCTTGCACCACTTCCTGTTTTATGAGCTGTTTCCTGGAAGCCTTTAACCCCCTGCATGCTGACTCCCAGTGGTCAGGAGTGGAGGCTCTATCCCACCCGAATATCACTTTAGAGCCTCCGAAATTCCAGGCCCCAAATAACTCTCTATCAAGACAAAGAAGACTGCGAGCCAGTCCTCTCTGGACTACTTCTTTTGCCGGGAATTCCTCACCCATTCTGGGTGACCTCCTGAACACCATCACCACTCCTTAAAGGGACCACAACCCAAATATTGGTGCTATATAGCACCCGTCCAGGACCCAACCTTGGTGTCCTGTACAATACACATATACAGTATATTCAAGACCCTTTCCAGACCTGGTTGAGTCCATAAACTAACATTACAAGGTTTGGTGTTTTATGTAAATATGACTAAGGACTCCCAGATTACATTTGTGAGGGGCCTTAAGGTTATCTAATATTGTTTGCTATTACAGTCTCAAATGGCCTGACTGTTCTGGCATGGAAATTATTTGTTTTTGCCAGCGAGGATTAGGAATCTGTTGAGGCAGAGGTACATGGATACTGGCAACTGACGATTGAAAAACTGTTGGTGGGATAAACACTCTTATGCCCTGTACACATGATCGGAATTTCCGATGGGATAAAATCCGATGGAATTTTCCGTCGGAATTCCGTTCAAGCTGTCTTGCATACACACTGTCAGACCAAATTCCGATCTTCAAGAACGCGGTGACGAACAACACTGCGACGAGCCGAGAAAAATTAAGTTCAATGCTTCCGAGCATGCGTCGACTTGATTCTGAGCACGCATGGTTTTTTCTCTGTCGGAGTTCCACACAGACGATCGGAATTTCCATCGGAAAAAAATAAAACATGTTCTATTTCTAAACTCCGACGGAAAAAAGTCTGATGGGGCCCACACACGTTCGGAATAGCCGATGAAAAAATTCCAGCAGACTTTTTTCATCTGAAATTCCGATCATGTGTACAAGGAATTATATTTACCATAAGATACTAGCCAGGGGCAGCAAGGTAAGAGGGGGAAGCCTCAAAATGCACTTCTCTAAGGCCAGGTTCACACTAGCTGCAGCCGCGGCTCGCAGCAGGGGGTCCGGTGCGTCCCAGTTAGCCGTTTCAGGTGCAAATCAGGTCTGAATCTTTGCCTGATTTCTGACATGAAACTGAGTCAAAGACGCACAGGACCCTTTTCCAGTGCGGATCGCGGCCACTCCGGAGCTGTGTGAACTGGCTCCATTGAGAGGCGGTCGCACTCTCCTGTCATGCGAACTGGAATGCGGGAAAACCTGCATCCAATTTGCATAAGTGTAAACTTAGCCTTAAGTTCTGTTAACATCCTCTGAATATTTGTGGCTAATTCAGCAAGATAACGCTAGGGATAAGGGGCTGATGAGAGCAGTCAGAATGTTCTTTATAGTTCTGGAGACATGAAGCCCATCTTTCCTTTCTCTAGTTTGATGGCTTGTACATATTAAAGGTAATTCAGAATATGAAGCAGGCCTCATGCTACCTCCAACAGCTCATTGTAGAATTTTTTCTTTACTAAGTAATTACATAACACAAGGGGTGGACTTTTTACGGAAAACCATCATCATTCAGGGCTGCTCACGGTAGCAATGTTCTAAATACAGACCCAGGGATAAGAAATACAAGTGCTGTCCTTGCTCTGATCCATAGCAGTGACGTATCTCACCCTTTGGTATTGGAATGTGGCAAGGGCAAGTTATGACATACTAACACGGAATACATTTAAACGATAGGTGAAGGTGCAATAATTTGGGTCTGTCAGTAGAGATAAAAATATACTTTGGTAAATAGCTAATATTGTAGAGTTGTATGGCCGCACACATTTTTTCTGGATATTGGCCGATGTGCAATCCATGAAAAAGTATGTAAAATATTAAGCAGATAACAGGTGCACTCAGCGGGACTTACAGCAGGAGGAATTTTCCAACATAGGCTAATAAATGCCAACGTATTGATGGGGTGCAGTCCACCTTTTTCAAGTAAATAACTAATATGCGCTGCTGTTATCACACAACTGCAGTTAAAACATTGTCTTTTTGCCTTAGGACATACTAATGATTACCTCTGTTAATGACTGATTCAGTTTGCAGTTTCTAATGGTTATAACCATACTGTAGTTTTGCTTTCTCCAGAGAGAAGCAATGGCATGTGTGACACGAGAAATTAAGGGCAGATAAAATCTCATAAATAAGGTTTATAGAAAGCGTTATATTGACTGTACATTTCACACTGAGCTGAAAGTAAACAGTCACATAATAGGAAAACAATATATTTATGAAAATAATAAAATCACATATTTTTATATAAAGTAATTTCTTGTATATATTTTCCTTTTTTGAAACACTGTTCTGTCATTTTAATACAGACATTGAAAAAACAAAACAAATGTTTCACTTTTAAAAACCCCTGTAAGTAATTTAAGTGGTCAAAGGCTAAAAAAACTGCATTTTTTGTTGTGTGTTATCTTGGGTTTTACGTGCATACGTGCGTCACTTAAATAGAACATATTAGAGAGTTCTCATACTCGCATAAATGTGTCAAATAGTCTTATTTACATGTATGTTACCATGAGATGCAGTCTGTTTCAATTTCCACTCTCCTGAAATCTGTATACAACATTTAGGATATTTCCAGCTCTTAATGCTGTAATAAGAAAAAAGTTTTTATTTTTTCTTTAATCACTTAATAAGTTCAACTCATTTTACTTCTTTCTTGATAGTTTACACCTCTGTCTTTTAAATTACTTTTTTAAACCATGCCACAACTTTTAAGATTATGATTTAACTGTAAACCTGATATCTAATCTCCAATACGTGCTTAAGATTTCAATCTAGCTTTACTAAGATAGGATCATTAGGGAGAACTTTTTACTTCCTAATTGTTTTATAAAACAACACCTTGTAAAACCTAAATAAAACATAATTTTAACAAAGAATTGCAACTTAATCAAACTCAAAGTAAACTTGTCACAAACCATGGCAATTCAAATTGAGCATATGATTTAGGCTTCATGCACACTGGGCATGAAGCCTAGACAGCTGACTTTTTTTTTAACTGTCTCTAAACTCCCCTGCATGTTATCCTATGTGTTTCATGCACACATAGGCTTTTGCGAGCACATTTTGGAGCAGCAGCGTTTTGGCAGAAAAAACTCTGACAGCGCCTAAACTAGAATCACGCAAACTCTGCTAAACGCTGGTTAGCAGAGTTTATTTTTTTTCTAAAGCAGAGGTTGCCAGCGTCCTTAACCAGTGATTAGTTGGTTGTTAACCACTTAAGCCCCGAACCATTTTGTAGCTAAAGGATCAGAGCTGTTTTCAGAATTTTGCACTGCGCTGCTTTAACTGTAAATTGTGCAGACATGCAATGTTGTACCGAAACTAAATTTGCGTCCTTTTCTTCCCATAAATAGAGCTTTCTTTTAATGGTATTTGATTGCCTCTGCGATTTTTATTTTTTGCGATATAAACGGAAAAAGACCAAAAATTTTGAAAAAAAATGATATTTTCTACTTTTTGTTATAAGAAAAATTGAATAAACTCAATTTTAGTCATACATTTAGGCCAAAATGTATTCAGCCACATGTCTTTAGTAAAAAAAATGTCAATAAGCGTATATTTATTGGTTTGCGCAAAAGTTATAGCGTCTACAAACTAGGTTACATTTTCTGGAATTTACACAGCTTTTAATTTATGACTGCCTATCTCATTTCTTGAGGTGCTAAAATGGCAGGGCAGTACAAAACCCCCCCAAATGACCCCATTTTGGAAAGAAGACACCCCAAGGAAATTGCTGAGAGGCATGTTGAGCCCATTGAATATTTTTTTTTTTTTGTCTCAAGTTATTGAATAATGACTAAAAAAAAAAAAATGACAAAAAGTTGTCACTAAATGATATATTGCTCACACATGCCATGGTTATATGTGGAATTGCACCCCGAAATACATTTTTCTGCTTCTCCTGAGTACGGGGATACCACATGTGTGGGACTTTTTGGGAGCCTAGCCGCGTACGGGCCCCCGAAAACCAAGCACCGCCTTCAGGATTTCTAAGGGCGCAAATTTTTGATTTCACTCCTCACTACCTATCACAGTTTCGAAGGCCATAAAATGCCAAAATAGCACAAACCCCCCCAAATGACCCCATTTTAGAAAGTAGACACCCCAATGAAATTGCTTAGAGGCCTGTTGAGCCCATTGAATATTTTTTTTTTTTGTCCCAAGTGATTGAATAATGACAAAAAAAAAAGAAAATTACAAAAAGTTGTCACTAAATGATATATTGCTCACACATGCCGTGCTTATATATGGAATTACACCCCAAAATACATTTTGCTGCTTCTCCTGAGTACAGGGATACCACATGTGTGGGACTTTTTGGGAGCCTAGCCGCGTACGGGACCCCGAAAACCAAGCACCGCCTTCAGGATTTCTAGGTACAAATTTTTGATTTCACTCCTCACTACCTATCACAGTTTTGAAGGCCATAAAATGCCAAAATAGCACAAAACCCCCCCAAATGACCCCATTTTGGAAAGTAGACACCCCAAGCTATTTGCTGAGAGGCATGGTGAGTATTTTACAGCTCTCATTTGCGTATTGTTACAGTGGGCGGTCGTTAAGTGGTTAAGGAGCAGTCCGGGAAGTCGACCGCCACATCCTTAATACCAGATAAGTAGTTCCATTGTCAATCAGGACACTTGCCACCGGAGACCATTAAAAAAACTCTGGTCCAGACGAAGGCTCCCTCCGTCTGCCGGCTCCATCGTTCGAGGGCCATAAGGTAACGTCACCTGGTGGCATCGCCCCTTATGATGTCACCAACATAAGGCATGCTGGGTCGTTGATGTCACGTGCATACGTGCGTTACTTAAATAGAACATATTAGAGAGTTCTCATACTCGCATAAATGTGTCAAATAGTCTTATTTACATGTATGTTACCATGAGATGCAGTCTGTTTCAGCCTAAACAGCTGACTTTTTTTTAACTGTCTCTAAACTCCCCTGCATGTTTTCCTATGTGTTTCATGCACACATAGGCTTTTGCCAGCACGTTTTGGAGCAGCAGTGTTTTGGCAGAAAAAACTGACAGCGCCTAAACTAGAATCACGCAAACTCTGCTAAACGCTGGTTAGCAGAGTTTATTTTTTTTCTAAAGCAGAGGTTGCCAGCGTCCTTAACCAGTGATTAGTTGGTTGTTAAGGAGCAGTCCGCCACATCCTTAATACCAGATAAGTGGTTCCATTGTCAATCAGGACGCTTGCCACCTGAGACCATTAAAAAAAACTCTGGTCCAGACGAAGGCTCCCTCCGTCTGCCAGCTCCATCGTTCGACGGCGCTTAATTAAGGGCCATAAGGTAACGTCACCGGGTGGCATCGCCCCTTATGATGTCACCAACATAAGGCATGCTGGGTCGTTGATGTCACAAAGGGGTGGTGCCACCCGGTGTCATAACCGGGTGGCCCCACCCCTTAATTATTTAAGAGCTGTCAACGGCAAAGCTGTCTGGAACCCTATGCCAATTTTTTTCTAAAAAACAGCCTGGAGTCCCCACCCCAAATCCAGTTTCTGACAAGTCCTTTATAAAAAATTTAAAAAAGTCTCCTGATGTGGATCCATCGTCAATCGCAACACCTGCCGACGTGGAAAAAGAAAAAAACCTCCGCTCATGATGAAGGCTTCCGCCATCTGCCAGCGCCACCATTTGACAGCTCTTTATTAAGGTGCAAGGCCTTTCGGTTACTTCACCGGGTGGCACCGCCCCCTTGTGACATCACTGACCAAGGACATGCTGGCTCGGTGATGTCACAAGGGGACGGTGCCACCCGGTAACGTAACTAGATGCCCCTAATTATTTAAGAGCTGTCAAACTGCAGGAGCCTTAGTCGGGACCAGAGGTTTTTTTTTGGCGGCAGGCATCGTGATCGACATTGGATCTACAGCGGGGGACATTTTTTGATTTTCTCGGGTAACTCGCCAACTCTCTTGGCTCCTCCCTTCCCTCGCATGTCCCCACAGCAAGCAGCTTGCTATGGGGCACCTGAGTCAAGCAGCAGCTATGTGTATCTATTCAGACACTGTCTTTGTAGACGCTATAACTTTTGCACAAACCAATCAATATATGCTTATTTACCAAAAATATGTAGAAGAATACATATCGGCCTAAACTGAGGAAATATTTTTTTTCATTATTGTTTTTTAAATTGGGATATTTACTATAGCAAAAAGTAAAAGATATTGTGTTTTTTGTTTTGTTTTTTGCCGCTATTTTGTTTATAGCGCAAAAAATAAAAACTGCAGGGGTGATCAAATACCACCAAAACCAAGCTCTATATGTGGGAAAAAAGGGACGTCAATTTTGTTTGGGTACAACATCGCATGACCGTGCAATTGTCAGTTAAAGCGACGCAGTGCCGAATCGCTAAAAATGGCCTGGTCATTGGGCAGTCAAATCTTTTGGGACTGAATCGGTTACACACTAGGCTAAATGCTGAGAAAAACTGCTTAGTGTTTTTTGTCCAGCATTTCTATAGCAGTTTTTAACTGTCTTTAACTGTCTTTAGTTTTCTAGTGTGCATGAAGCCTAATCTGCATGCAGACCTTTTGACCCCACATATCAAAATTATTTCTTAACAGCTGAACTCAAATTATAATTTTTCCTGTAATTCATTTATCAAATCCCATACCTATTTACCTTTAATTTAACACTTCATTACCCAGTAGGTAGGGGCAGACCTAACATTGACTTTTACAGAAAAACTCTAGATTTGCTTATAATCTATATCTATATCTCTAGATTTTGTGGTATGTGAAGACAACTTCTTAAGTTGAAATTCATAATTCGCTTAGATTTGAATTAGCCAGGGTTTATTTCAACCTAATTCTGGATTTAGGTGGAGGACAGATATGCAGGCACAATCCAATCTCCAATCTGAATTATTTTTTCATTGATTCCATTACGTATCACGCGCCAGTTTGGCTAAGCTGCACTATAATGTTAGCCCGTTTATCGGTGTTATGAGCTTGGTACACAAAGATGTTTACTTTGCTCCAAAATGTTGACTCCTAACATTAAATGAGAAAGCTGTTCAAAGAAACTAATTGCATGTTGAGCTAAGAAAAAAAATACTGAAACAATTAACTTTAATTTCTTCAGAGTTTATTGCAACAATTGTATCAGGTCATGCCACTGTCACAATTATAAACTTTTTTATGCATTTAAATTACTTCTAATTGTGCTCTTAGCAAATATGACAATATCGCCCATGCCTTTTTCAAGGATATAGAATTGCCCTAGAGTCCTTTATAATTATGTTGTCAATACATAAGCTCATCAGTCCTGTAAGGCCTATTTTTAAACTTTGTTGGTTGTACTGAGGGATTTTCTTTGAAGAACATAAATATTAACCAATCATTACTTTTAATGTTCTCTTAGAAGTTTGTAGCGTTCAGTCCTTATGCTATGGACAACAATATGAAATTAATTCTCTGCTGTGTTTTTTAAGCTGTTTACATTTATATACTTCTGTAATTTTTTATGGTACAGAGGGGCTTGTTATTTCCCCCCCTTAGAATACTAATAGAAGTTTAACTGTCTAGCCCATGTGCTAGATGCTGTTAGTATAAAACTGCCTTTGACTTTCACACCTCTCAGGGGACAAGTAATTGTTGTGTTCAAACAGCCTGTAATTGTGATCCCGCTGGCTTTCTCAGTACGCTTCTGGCTATTAGAGTCATTAAACAACTCGGCACCTGTTAACAGCATTGTAAATATTCAACCCTGCTTGTATGCTGCTTGAGACCAATATCGAGAAGGCTGGCCGAGCTCAGCTTCATAAATTAAAGCTTCTGACAAGTCAATTATTGTAAAGCTGGGTTTCAATGTGAATTAAATGAAATAACGTGGTGATAAAATGGTAGGCTGTCTGTTTACAGCAAGGACAACATAATGACTGGGATGATTCAATGCATCTAGGCATAGTGGTCATACTTTAGCTAAAATGATACACTTATTATTTTACCAGAAACAGTTTTTTTTTTTTTTTCAGTATAACAGTGGAAACTTAACAATGAATCAGACCCATACTAAAATACCATTCTAATATGAAGTAGAAGGTTTGTTTTTCTTTGTGCTCCTTCAGAAGAAACTTCTGGTATCAGAGGGAGGAGAGGGGTTTACACAGTGCTCTGTAACTGTGTAGAGCCTTCACTGTTACCACAGTGATGGCATTTATTATCACTGTGTGAAGAGCGAGCTACATGGAATGCACAACAGGTAGGAGGTGTGTCTTTCTTTTTCTTTTTTTTTTTTTTTTTTGTTTTACTGAACACTAGGACACAAGGAAATATTAGGGAAGCTTTCCACAATAGACCGCAAGGAATATATTTTTTTTGGAGGGGGGGTACAGGAACCCTGACAGAGAAAGCCTTTAAGGCGCCCCATAATATCTGATTGCTGGTTACAGGCCGCTACTGATCACCAATGCTTGGGTGAGGGTGGGGATTGTTGCTCCAGCCAGCCACTGACTACCAATTGATGGGGGGTTATTGTTCCAGCCAGCCACTGACCACCAATACTTCTGACCACAGTGTCTCTTGTCTCCAAAGTTGCTGGCTATTTTTATGACGTTCTTATTTTAAGGTAGACAAACGCATATATAATGGTTGGGTTTCATTTAAAAAAAATATTGTGCTGAGTGTTGTACATGTTTGTTAGACTCACACTTGTGGTACAGTAATTAAAGCATAGTGTGTGGGAACAGGAGATATAGCATATAAGGGTTCTGCATACAAGTAGTAGACTCGGTTTTCATATTTGTGTTTTCTTTCTGGAGTGAACGTCATCTTTATGTAACTTTCTTACATTAAGCTCTTCCGGATACTATATTGCTATACATCACAATATTATGAGAGTAAAGTTATCTAAGTTAGCTTTTGAGTTTAGGAACAGGATTAGGTGTAGGGTATAAACTTGGGCTACACTTTCAGGTGTAGGTCCGGTGACTTAATTTCTGTCCCCATAGTATAAGAGATGTAGTATCCCCAGGTAGGACATAGACTGTAAATAAAAACGCTTCTCCCACTCGATCTAAACCTAAAAAAAATTAAAATGAATGCGGCCACCCCAGCAAAATTGGTAGGCTTCACTATATTGCATTTTTGTTTTTGCGTTTAATGCAACTTTAAATACAAGCCCCCCCATATTCCAAGTGAAAAAATATTGAAGGTTTAATTTTGAATTTTCAAACAAGTCACAGCCTTCATCTCAAAAGGGGCATTATGTTCCACTCCTGGTGTTCTGTTTTGTGGTTTGTTGTCTAGTTCAGCCAGTTCTAGCTGTTTGCCACAGCTGTGTTTAGGTAGTCCAAAGCTGTTGTTTTCTAGAGGATTCTCCTTCTTCCAATTCCGCATTCACAGTGGGCTTACTAGACTATTTTTCAGCCTGCTAGCCAGAGAAGGACCCTTCATAACAGTGCTCAGCCTGTTTGTTAAAATTTGATCCAGCCCCCTGATGCCAACCAACAAACACAGTTATCCATGTCACACTCCTGACACAGCACTCTGAAGCTTACTCAGCAGAATCTTGCAGAAAGTGTAACACAGAGAACTCCTAACCATGGCAGTCTAAAGATGGCTATACACTAGTAGATTTTTTATTGTACATTCGTACAAAAATTCTCAGTACATTTGATGACTTGACAAATGTGCAAAAGTGCTTCAAAATTTTGTTTGCTTTTAACGAATTTGGAATGAGTGGACGTTACTAATGAAAACCACATACGCTGTTAACCGCTTTAGGACCGGCTTCCATCGTTTGACAGTGTCACAATGGCTCTCCTGCGTTAATCGCCATAGGTGTAAGGCGGCTCACGCAGGCTCAGTTGCGGGAGAGCGCCCGCGGGTCAGGAGGACTTGATGTCCTCCGGCAGCCCGCGATTGCCTTCTACACAGGCAGAACGGGGAGATGCCTATGTAAACAAAGCATTTCCTCATTCTGACAGGTGACATGACAGTGAGCCACTGTTCCCAGTGGTCGGGAACAGTGTTCTCTGTCATGTCCCAGTAACCCCTTCCACCCACAGTTAGAAACATTCATAGGGAACATAGTTAACCACCTGCTCGCCCCCTAGATTTATGCCCTTTCCTGCCAATGACATTTATACAGTAATCAGTGGCTATTTTTAGCTCTGATCGCTGTATAAATGTCACTGGTCCCAAAAAAGTGTCAAAAGTGTCTGATCTGTCCGCCGCAATGTCGCAGTCTATATATACTGCGGCAGAATGGCTCTCCTTTTTTTTTTCCTCCCTCTCTCTCTCATTGACCTCCCTAATAAATTCTGGCTGCGTTGATAGTGTGGAGTGAGATGTCTGCCCCTAACTAGGAGAGAGAGAGGGAGTTAAGTCATGCTGAAATAGAGAGGGAAGGGATGGGAAGGGGGTGGAGGATAAGGAGTAGGGCACACACAGGAGAAGAGGGACTGAAAGTATTATTAGGATAGAGATTGTAAATGATCACCGTGAGGATATCACAATTTTTTTTTTTTTTACTTCTTTGGGGAATATGGGTCTGTCACGTAAAATTTGGGGAAGAGTAGGTTGGGAGGATCGCCTGAATGTAAACACGGGCGAAGATATCACAAGGTATAATTATTTATTTAAACACTATGGCCATTAGTGGCCTCCTAAGAGGTCCTGGTAGAGGGGAACCAATAAATAATCACGTTTTCCTTTTTTTTTTTTTCTCAAAGTTTATTTGTTCTTTTTTAAATTGGGGAATTAGGCCATGGGGGCCGCTATACACAATTATGGGTAATCAATCCCTAATCACAAGGCACAAATGAATATATATATGTATATATATATGTGTGTGTATATATATATATATATATATATATATATATATTTTTTTTTTTTTCTTTCTTTTCCTCACATTAAAAGAATAGTCACCATGGCCATTAGTGGCCTCTTTGGAAGTAGGAGGGGGCACTGTTCAAGGGACAAATAAGGACACAGTAGGATAACACATGACATAAGTAGAAGGAAGAGAGTGAGTGGGGACAGAGCAGACTTACTCCACCGCAGCCTGGGATGGCGTTGAGGGAGGGGGGGAGAGAGAATTATATATATTTTATTTTATATAATTTTTATTTATTTTTTCTGCTGGGGGGGGAGGGGGGATATTATTTTGATAAGATAATGTTGTACCTAGTTTTTTCTCGCAATGCTCATTTGTTCTTATGTAAATGTACGATGTTAAATGGAAATATTGAAGCCTGTAATAAAAGAAAAAATTTTGATTATAAAAAAAAAAAGAATGGCTCTCCTGGGAGAAATCCTGTATATATACGGTTTTGCCCAGGAGAGCCACAAGAGGGTGCGCGAGCGCTGCACAGCGGGGGACCCGATGCGCGTGGCCGGCGGGCGTGATCGCCACTGGCCATGCGCGATCGCGTGCACGAGAGCCAGCACAGGCTGTCAGAGGAGAGGAGACAGATTGTGTGTTCCTACAAAGTAAGAATAGCGATCTGTCATCTCTCCTAGTTATTCCCATCCCCACACAGTTAGAACACAGGGAGGGAACACTGTTAACCCCTTGATCGCCCCCTAGTGTTAACCCCATTCCCTGCCAGTGACATTTATACAGTAGTCAGTGCATATTTATAGCACTAATCGCTCTATAAATGTCAATGGTCCCAAAAATGTGTCAAAAATGTCCGATCTGTCCACCGCAATGTTGCAATACCGCTGAAAATCGCATATCACCGCCATTACTAGTAAAAAATAAATAATAAAAATTACATAAAAATAACTTTCGCGTAAACCAATCAATATACGCTTATTGTGTTTTTTTTTTTTACCAAAATCATGTAGAAGAATACATATTGGCCTGAACGGATGAGGAAATTCGTTTTTTTAAATTGGGGAATATTTATTATAGCAAAAAGTAAAAAATATAGGTTTTTTTTCCAAAATCGGCGCTCTTTTTTTGTTTATAGCGCAAAAATTCAAAACCGCAGAGGCGATCAAATACCACCAAAAGAAAGCTCTATTTGTTGGAAAAAAAGGACGTACATTTTCGTTTGGGTACAGCATTGTATGACTGCGCAATTGTCAGTTAAAGCGACGCAGTGCCAAATTGTAAAAAGCGTTCTGGTCATGAAGGGGGGAAAATCTTCCGGGGCTGAAGTGGTTAATATCACGTTAATTACTGTTGTATAGGATGCTGCCCAACCACACTGATAAAATGGAGCATTTTGTCAATCTAACCTACGAATTTGGCATGAAAAATGTTAGTTCATAATGGTCAATATTGTTTAATTAACCACTTACGGACCACCTGCCGTCGTCATACGTCTAAACGTCACTTCCGCCCATAGCTCTTAAAGAGATTTTTTTTTTTTTTTTTCAAGCAACTTTTTTTTTTTTTTTTTTTTGCATTCTAGTGTAAATATAAGATCGGAGGTCTTTTTGACCCCAGATCTCATATTTAAGAGGTCCTGTCATGCTTTTTTTTCTATTACAAGGGATGTTTACCTTCCTTGTAATAGCAATAAAAGTGACTTTTTTTTTATTTATTTTTTAAAGAACAGTGTAAAAATAAAAGGTTAAATAAATTAGAGAAAAAAGAATGTAAACGATCCCCGTCCCGCCGAGCTCGCGTGCATAAGCGAATGCATACGTGAGTAGCGGCCGCATATGAAAACAGTGTTCAAAGCACACGTGAGCTATCACCACAACTGGTAGAGCAAAAGCAATAATTCTAGCCCTGGACCCCCTCTGTAACTCAAAACATGCAACCTGTAGAATTTTTTAAACGTCGCATATGGAGATTTTTAAGGTTAAAAGTTTGTCACCATTCCACGAGTGGGCACAACTTTGAAGCGTGACATGTTGGGTATCAATTTACTTGGCGTAACATCATCTTTTACAATATAAAAAAAATTGGGCTAACTTTACTGTATATTTTTTCCAAAAAAGTGTGTTTTATTTTATTTTAATACAACTCTATGGGGATGTAACACCTGCTTGAAGCAGGTAAAATGCAGGTCAGAAAGAGGTCAGCTGTTGGTCAACTGTATCTGTCTATGAATGAATTCTGAATAATCTCAGAAGCGTCTGAAACTGATATCAAACTTATGCTATATAAGCCCATTCTACTCTCCTAGTAAAGCATAAGTTTGCATTCCATAAGGGTGCTTTCACACCGAGGTGGCGAAGGCATTTTTAGCGGCACTTTACCATCGTTTTTGCGGAGGTTTTCGGCCACTAGCGGGGCACTTTTAACCCCCGCTAG
Organism: Rana muscosa; assembly: GCA_029206835.1. Taxonomy (NCBI): domain Eukaryota; kingdom Metazoa; phylum Chordata; class Amphibia; order Anura; family Ranidae; genus Rana; species Rana muscosa. Next base: position 527,745,882 of record CM055122.1, read on the forward strand.
CGGCCGAAAAAGGGTTAAAATTGCCCGCAAAGCGCCGCTGCAGCGGCACTTTGCTGGCAGTTTGGCGGCGCTGCCCATTCACTTCAATGGGAATGAGCGGTGGAGGAGCGGTGTATACTCCGTCCTTCACTGCTCCAAAGATGCTGCTTGCGGGAGTTTTTTTAACGTCCTGCCAGCGCATCACCTCAGTGTAAAAGTACTCGGGCTTTCACACTGAGACTGCAGAGGAGCCGTTTTTCAGGTGCTTTACAGGCGCTTTTTTTTAGCCCAAAAGCACTGGAAAAATGCCTCAGTGTGAAATGGGTCTAACATACTACATGTTACACCCATATCCAGGGTTACAATATGAGCAGCCCCGAGTCCCTATTGTGACAGCAAGCCGGGGATCTTCTCCCCGCATCCTCTGTCAACTTGGCGGCATCATTCATTCACAATGTTCTGTGAATAGGAGAACTACAAATACCGTCATCCGTTGGGACTGACGTCTGGTAGTTCTCAATTTTCATTGATTCTTTCTGTCATTCAGTAACTGCCTGCCTGTATGAGATACGGGCAGACAGCTACACTAACAGTCTACAGGAGCCTGAGATTGTGCGGGTGCAATGCTTTATTATTTATTTTTAAAGGTGAACTTATCCTTTAAAGGAGACTTATCCTTTGGCTAGCCGCTGAGAGCCTGGGCCAGCCACTCCCGCCACCTCCACAGCCCAGTGCTCCAGTGAGCATAGGGTGGGGCAGAGCAGACAGCAGTGACTGACGGTCACCAGCTCTCTGCTCATAGAGCACTGAGAACTGAACAATCAGTGGTGTTTATATGTCTCAGTTCTTAGTCTTAGAGCCAGCGGCGGACAAATGCAGCATCGGACCGATGTTGCATTTTACTAGGTAAGTATGCACTAATCTGCAGCACTGGTAGGTGGCACTGATATGCAGCACTGATGGGCATTTATAGGCGACACTCATAGGTGACACAGATAGGCGACACTAATGGGCACTGCAAGGGGGCACTGATGGGCACTGATAGGCGGCACTGATTGACACTGGTAGATGGCACTGATAGGCATCACTGATGAGGAGGCACTGGCAGGCATTACTGATGGGCACTGATTTGCATAATTTATGGCCACTGATTGGCATACCTGGTGGTCATCATTAGTGGGCATCCCTGGTTGTCCTGGTGGCATCCCTGGTGGTCCTGTGTGGGCATCCTCGGGGGGGCTGCGCTGATTGATTATCCCTGATTGATTATCTCCATGTCGGGAGAGCAGCCGATCAGCTCTCCTCTACTCGTGTCTGTCAGACGCGATAGAGGAAAAGCCGATGCGTGGCTTTTCCTGTTTGCACTGTGATCAGCTGTGATTGGACACAGCTGATCAATTGGTAAAGAGCCTCCTTCAGAGGCTTTATGCCGGGATCGGAGATGTGTTGTGTCAGACTGACACACCAAACCACAGATGGCCACGCTCTGCAGCCTCGCGGGCACGTGATCGTGGCTTATCCTGCTGGAGGTCATATGACGTCCAGTCAGGATAACTCAACCACCGCCCGGCTGTCATTCTGCGGGTGGGAAGTGGTTAAGTACCCTTTATGTATTTAGTGAAACATATCCACAATGTATACATTCATCTGGTTTGCCAGATTAGTACATTTTTGACAGTCATGTGACCCATAGTCAATAAGCAGAGATCAAACCAAGTTGGTGAGTAATCTGCGCAAGTCCACAATAATTTATTAACTTAACTAAAATTAGGAGCAATGTGCAGAACCAGTTTTTAATATCGTGTCATTTTAAAACATTTTTGTTTTAATGTTTTTCATGTTTGTTTCATTTAGCTACTACAATTTGGAAGATGTTGGACATGATACTATGAATAAATTCCTTTCGAACCTTGTGGAGAAATCACTTATTGACCTTGAGTGCTCATACTGTATAGAAATTGCGGAGGTAAGATAGATCAACATTTATTATTTTTTATTGAATTGTTTTTTGGGTTAAAAATACTTTCGGATTATCATTAGGCAGTGGGGTTGATTTACAGTACTAAAACTGGAGAGTGCAAAATCTGGTGCAACTGTGTATAGAAACCACTCAGTTTCCATTTGTTTTGTTGTTTTTTTGTCAAAGCTTAATTGAACAAACTGAAGTTAGCAGCTGATTGGCTACCATGAACAGCTGCACCAGATTTTGCACTCTCCTGTTTTAGTAAATCAACCCCAGCGTATAAACCAACTGATGAGCAAGTAGTAGAAGTAATAAAATTTGGTTTTATCTTTCTGAAATTTTTAAGTCCGATCAAAGAATATTTGAATCAAGAGTACCATTGGCAGAATTATTTGTGATGATTGTAAGTCTGTCAAACTCTTTGAGGGTAACTTACTGGATCAACATAAACCCTTATTATCACACATAGAGATTTTTCTTTATCGTACATCACGGGACACAGAGCGACATAGTAATTACTATGTGGGTTATAGAGCTGACCTTCAGGTGATGGAGACTGGCACACCCAAGACAGGAAGTCCCCTCCCTATATAACCCCTCCCTTATCGGGAGCACCTCAGTTTTGTTGCCAGTGTCTAAGGTGTTGGTAACGGTTAAGCATGTATTCAAGTTAGCTCTGCATATGGTCTTTGAGGCCTAAGGCAAGCTATTCTGGATCTGTCCAAAGTGCTTCAATGCCAAAATGGACGGTACCCGGGCCTCGGGGAAGAAGAACGAGGTTTGGCCTGTAATGCCTCTCTTAGGAGTGCTGGACACTGGGATCCAGTCCAGTACTCTGGTCAGACCCAATACCAAGAGGTTTCTGGCAGGGTGCTGTACAGGTCCAGGGGAGTGGTGTTCCTTTTAGTAGGACCCCGGTACCTGAAGGTCAAATGACGTTTCCCGCCAAGAGGGGCGAAGTTTGGGCTTTCTGTTCCGAACAGAGTTCTGCGGCGGGGACAGGTAAGTGAAGGTCCCTGATGAACTTGGTTCAGCAGGGAGCCTTCAAACTCATGTGTTTGCCTGTAATTTACCTACATGGTATATTTCCCACTGTACCTGATGCCTAGAATATTTTTTATTAAAACCTGAAATGTATTTCATATGGTTCTATTGGACATTATGGTAGTACCCCTGTTTGGCCACAAGAGGGAGATACTTTTTGGGAATGTCTAAGTAACTGGGCTATACCTTGTCACAAGTGTAATGCCTAGACAGATGGAGGAGCATTCTTTCTAAGTACAGCTCTAAAAGGACCCATCTGGTGAAATGTTACCATATCATACCTGCTAGGGAGACCTGGGAACAAGCGATCTGTGCAAAGACACTGCGCTGCGGTCTCCCTCTATAGTGCGTTCAGCCTAAGCTCCACATCCCCCGCCTCCTCCTCTCCCCATATTTTCTCTCCATGTGAGATGTTACTGGCGCGCGCACGAAGCCTTAGAAGCTATGAAGGAGAGTGAATCACGGAGGGGGCGGGGCTTGACGTAATGGCGCGCGGTGTTCCCCGGCGCGCTTCTGCGCATGTGCGGGCGTCCTCTGCTGTTAAAAAACAGTCTCTGAGAGACACGCTGTAAAGAGGACGGACACACCAGCAGAGAAATTTTTGGTGACATTTATTATTGTTATATTGGGCATACAACAGGTGGTGATACAGGCATCCCCAAGGCACATTTGTTTAGACACCTGACTAGCTCACATAGCAGGCTTGTACGCTAGACTATAGCTAGTGGTGGGTGCATTTTTAGCTGCAAGTCCTTGGCTTTGAGCTAGGACTATGCCTTCCAAGGGCTCTGGGAATAAAAAATCCTAAGAAGCTAAAGGGTTCACCATCGGGCTCTGAGGATCTGGGGCTTGCTCCTGCTGGTATATCCTCCCCTGATAAATCAGAGGTAGTTACCCGAGGGGAGCCATCAGGAATGCTAGGTGCTGCGGCTGCCCTCAGTTCACCTGCTCCCGTGTATGTGACAGAGGAGGCTTTTACCTTTGCTCTGGGAGGACTAGAACAAAGATTGGCGGCATTAATCGCTTCCTCCCTGTCGGGAAAAAAGCGCGCCAGATCTCCATCTCCACCATTAGAGTATCTAACAGCAGAGCAATTGTCTCAGGATGAAATAGATTTTCCTGCAGGGGATCAGGCTGAGGATGATGCTGCCTCGGAAGAAACTACTTTAGAGGAACCGTTTTCAGCCTCTCAGGCTGAAAAATTGTTAGTTCAGTCTTTAAAAAAAAATGGTTCCGTCAGCTTTCAAGCTGCCCCTTTCAGAACCAGCAACTACATCGGTTTCTTCATTGGGGTCTTTGAAAGCCCCGCAGGCTAATAGATCCTTTCCAGTGCATCCATTGCTAGAAGGTCTCATTTATAAGGATTGGGAACATCCTGATAAATTGTTCCTTCCTCCAAAAAAGTTTGCTGTGGTATATCCTATGGAGGAAAAGTTCACCAAAAAGTGGAGCCTCCCTACTGTGGATGCTGCCATCTCTTCTGTGAACAAATCCCTGACATGTCCAGTGGACAATGTACAGATGTTTAAGGATCCAACAGATAAAAAAATTGGAAACCTTATTAAAGACTGCTTTTTCTACAGCTGGTGCTGTAACTCAGCCTGCAGTGGCAGCCATTGGCATCTGTCAGGCTTTGAAAGACCAGATGAAGCTGGTTTTAAAGGACATGCCAGCCCAGCAGGCTCATGATTTAACAGATCTACCTAGGGATTTATGTTTTGCAGTTGACGCCATTAAAGATTCAATTCATCAGGCCTCCCACCTTACACTGGTGTTGGTACACATGCGTAGACTTCTATGGCTAAAAAACTGGTCAGCCGAGACGCCCCGTAAAAAGCTCCTGGCTGGATTTCCATTCCATGGGAAGCGGTTATTTGGCGAGGACTTGGATAAGTACATCCAGAAAATCTCCAGCGGGAAGAGTACTCTTTTACCTGTTAAAAGAAAATTCAGGGGTCCTTCCTTCAGGCGGCCCACCTCTCCAGTCCCAGGAACTTCAGCCTCTAAGCAGTTCCGACGGCCTCCCCGATCAAATCCTGGAGGGAGAGCTCAGGGACAGGCACAGGGTAATTAAAAACCCTGGAACCGAAGGAATACTAAACCAGCCCCCAAGTCGGCCTTATGAAGGGTCGCCCCCACTCAGGCGAGTGGGGGGAAGACTTCTGTTGTTTTCAGGGGCTTGGCGAGAGACTATCCGGGACAGATGGACTCTCTCCACGGTATCCTTGGGATACAAGTTGGAGTTACAGGAATTTCCTCCTCCTCGGTTTATCGCATCAAACGTCTCAAAAGATCCAATAAGGAGAAGATCTCTCCTTTCGGCGTTAGACCGACTGTTATCCCAAGGGGTAATTGTGGAGGTTCCGGTAAAAGAACAGAGGTTGGGATTTTACTCAAACCTCTTTACCGTTCCAAAGCCCAACGGAGATGTAAGACCCATACTAGATCTCAAGGGTCTAAACAAGTTCCTAGTCGTCAAGTCATTCCGTATGGAATCAATTCGGTCAGTAGCCGCCACCCTACAAGGGGGAGAATGGTTGGCGTCCATCAATATCAGGGACGCTTATTTACATGTTCCTATATTCCCCAGTCATGAAAAGCTTCTACGCTTTGCGGTGGAACAGCGCCATTATCAATTTGTGGCGCTACCGTTCGGGTTAGCCACAGCTCCGCCAGTGTTCACAAAGATCTTGGCCCCTCTGTTGGCCGACTTAAGAATTCAAGGAATATCTATAATGGCCTACCTGGACGATCTTTTGCTAATGGATCATTCGGCTTCCAGCCTAAGGGTTGCTGTACGCAACACGGTAGATTACCTGGAATCCCGAGGCTGGGTCCTAAATCTGGACAAATCAGCCTTGCAGCCAGTAAGAAGACTGGAATATTTAGGCTTACTCATAGACACAGACCAAAGAAAGATTCTTCTGCCTCAGGCAAAAATCTCTTCTTTAAGGGAACTAATTCAAGCGATCTGTGTAAAGAGACAGCCATCCATTCGTCTTTGCATGCGGTTGCTGGGAAAGATGGTGGCCTCATTTGAAGCAGTTCCGTATGCTCAATTCCATTCAAGGAAATTACAGAACGCCATCCTATCCGCCTGGAACAAAAAGGTTCAAGCCCTAGACTTCCCAATGTCCCTGACATTCGTTAGTACGCAGGAGTCTATGTTGGTGGTTGGTACCCCAAAATTTACAAAAGGGAAAGTCGTTCATTCCAATCTCTTGGAGGGTAGTAACTACAGATGCCAGCCTTCTAGGCTGGGGGGCAGTACTGGAGCAATGGTCACTCCAAGGAAAGTGGTCGAATATCAAGAAGACCTTGCCCATCAACCTGCTGGAAATTCGGGCGGCACGTTTGGCCCTGGAAGCATGGACTTCCAAGCTACATGGTTCCCCTGTCAGGATCCAATCAGACAATGCCACAGCTGTGGCATACATCAATCACCAGGGGGGCACCAAGAGCAGTGCAGCCCAGAAGGAGGTGAATCATATCCTGATATGGGCAGAAAAACATGTCCCATGCATATCCGCTATCTTTATTCCAGGAATAGAGAATTGGAAGGCAGACTTCCTGAGTCAGCAGCAGTTATCCCCAGGGGAATGGTCTCTTCACCCCGACATCTTTCGGGCAATATGTCAGAGATGGGGGACACCAGTCGTAGATCTATTGGCATCCAGGTTCAACACGAAATTGAGCAGCTTTGTGTCCAGGGCAAGGGACCCGCTCGCTTGCGGATCGGATGCGCTTGTGTTTCCGTGGGATCAGTTCGCACTAATGTATGCGTTTCCTCCGCTGCAGTTACTACCTCGACTCCTCCACAGAGTCAGGATGGAAAAGAAACCAGTGATTCTGGTAGCCCCAGCATGGCCTCGAAGATCCTGGTTTGCGGAAATTGTAAGAATGTCTGTGGGGAAGCCTTGGTCCCTTCCGCTTGGTCCAGACCTGCTCACGCAAGGTCCGATATACCACCCTTCCTTACAAACTCTAAATTTAACGGTCTGGCTATTGAATCCCACATTCTAAAAAAGAGAGGTCTCTCTAACGCAGTGGTGTCTACAATAATCAATGCTAGAAAGCCAGTATCTAGACATATATATTATAGAGTTTGGAAGGCGTATGTGGCATGGTGTGAGGCCAAGAAATGGCATCCTCGCAAGTACGTCATAGGCAGAATTCTTGACTTCCTACAGTGGGCTGTAGACAACGATCTAGCCTTAAGTACTATTAAGGTTCAGGTTTCGGCCTTATCGATATTTTTTCAAAGGCCACTAGCTAGACATTCGCTAGTTAAATCCTTTTTGCAGGGTGTGACTCAGATCAACCCACCAGTTAGGTCTCCCATATGTCCATGGGACTTAAACTTGGTTCTATCAGTTCTTCAAAGACAGCCTTTTGAACCATTGCTCCACATTCCTTTAGTGCTTCTCACCAGGAAATTAATTTTCTTGGTAGCTATATCCTCAGCCAGGAGGGTATCGGAATTAGCAGCTTTGTCTTGTAAGGAGCCATATTTGATTATCCATAAGGATAGAGTGGTTCTACGTACACATCCAGCCTTTCTTCCCAAGGTTGTGTCAAATTTTCATTTGAGCCAAGATGTGGTTCTCCCTTCCTTTTATCCCAAACCTAGTTCAGGGGAGGAGAAGTTATTACATTCTTTGGATGTAGTGAGAGCAGTTAAAGCCTATCTTAAAGCCACTGCTATGATTCGGAAAACGGATGTTTTGTTTATTCTGCCGGAGGGCCCCAGAAGGGGTCAGGCAGCGTCGAAATTTACTATTTCTAAGTGGATTCGGCAGGTTATTATTCAAGCCTATGGTCTGAAAAGGAAGATGCCTCCATTTAAAAGTTAAAGTGCATTCTACTAGAGCAGTGGGTGCTTCTTGAGCAGTGCATCACCAGGCCTCCTTGGCTCAAATCTGTAAGGCCGCAACTTGGTCTTCAGTCCACATATTCACAAAATTGTATCAGTTGGATGTAAGAGGTCATGAGGATATCGCCTTTGGGCGCAGTGTGCTGCAGGCTGCAGTATAGATCCTCATGCCTGATGGCGCCCAGCTTATGTATGGTGTCTCCCTCCCCTCATTTTGGCATTGCTTTGAGACATCCCACATAGTAATTACTATGTTGCTCTGTGTCCTGTGATGTACGATAAAGAAAATAGGATTTTTATAACAGCTTACCTGTAAAATCCTTTTCTTGGAGTACATCACGGGACACAGAGCTCCCACCCCTCTTTTTGGGGACACTTATTGCTTTGCTACAAAACTGAGGTGCTCCCGATATGGGAGGGGTTATATAGGGAGGGGACTTCCTGTCTTGAGTGTGCCAGTGTCCATCACCTGAAGGTAAGCTCTATAACCCACATAGTAATTACTATGTCGCTCTGTGTCCCGTGATGTACTTCAAGAAAAGGATTTTACAGGTAAGCTGTTATAAAAATCCTATTTTATGCTTTAAAATCCCTGTAATCACTTGCAGACTGTTCACTGCTGTATGTGCAAAAGGCAGTATAGCTTTCATTTTGTGTTTGCTGCATCCCCATTTTGATTAAGTTGGTATGGTGATTGACAGTGTGAACAAGGAAAGGTTAAACTAGATGAAATTTGTCTTTTTTATTTTTAACCTGACTATGTAACGCTATAAAAAGCTGTCTTAGCATCTGCTCCCAATCAGAAATCTACCTGACCATTGACCATGTATATATATCTTTATATATTGCCAAAACCTTTATTTTGTATTTTTGGATAAGGTAGGCAAGGGTTACAACCTCTGTCAAGTATTTTTTTGTCTGTGGTCTGTGTACGAGGAAAATTTCCCTTCTATGCCTTCCCCATACACACAGCAAGTGACACACAAAGTGAGTGGAATTTCTTTCTGCATGTATCCAGTCGGACAGGCCCAGGCACTACATACTTGTTGGTAGATGTAAAGGAGAACATATAATCAGATTGTAAAATGTGGTGAGCTGTAAACATTACAATCTGATTAAACAATCTCCTTTAGATGTAAAAAGAAGTATGTAGTGCAAGGGCCTGCCTGACTGGACACAAATTGATTGTTTGATAATTTAGGTAGGCTGTCGTATTATTACACAGTTTTGGCAGATCTGAAGTTGACTGTGTATAGATTGGTGTGGTCAGATTGCAATGTGTATGATGAGCCTTAGACAGCTGTTCCAGAAAAAGATTTCCCCATTGGAAGACTTCCACTTACCTCTTCTTCTGGGGACAAGTCTAAAATTGGAATTCCCCTCACATTCCTCCTTCTTGGTGACTATTGCCACCAGTAAAAGTAGATGGGTTTTTTACAGTTTCCTCCCCAGCAAGGACACAGACAACAATAAAAACTTGACAAAAAAATGATTTAGCAAGGCATACACTTAATCTTCATTTTAAGGCTAACATTTTATTTTCATAATGCTACCTTTCACATCATATTCATGTTTCAACTCTTCATAGGCAGTAATACAAACCTGCCTTATCACTATTGTAACACCTTTCAACTCAGCTAGCAATGACATACAGCCTATGTGTTATTAAAGATGAAATCTCACTTCATTTTCTGTTCCTCAGGGGACAAAGTACATGTACTTCTTTGTCCCATGTTCTTAGGTGCATAGCTACGAGGTCAGACAGGGCTCCAGCCTTCTTTCCCCACAGCCATCTGACAATGTAGCAGGTAAGGGGACGGCTGCTTGATAACCAGTGCTTGTTCAGGGCTCAAAGCCCTTGCCCCAGACAAGTGCTGGCATAAGCAAAGCTGAGGGGTGTCAGCCTCCTCTTCTGTTTCTTCTGTTTAGCTGTTTACCTGGACTTCAGCTTTAGGACCTCACTTAGCATGAAAAGATTTCCTAAACCCTAAAGGGGAAGTAAAGGTTAAAAAAAAAAAAAGTTTAAAGCCTTGCCTTCCCACTGCTCATAAAATGTTGCATACTGTTTGCAAGAAATCACAGTGTAAACACCTTGTTTCAACTTCTTTGGGGTGGTCACTTGATTTGTCTGATATGTGTCAATGATGTTTATCAGCAGTAGGGAGTCAAAATTGTAATCTTTATTTCTTTTTCGTACATCACGGGACACAGAGCGGCATAGTCATTACTAATGGGTTATATAGTTTACCTTCAGGTGCTGGCACTGGCAACTTCCAAACCGGAAGTACCCTCCCCTATATAAGCCCCTCCCATCCGGGAGCACCTCAGTTTTTTGCCAGTGTCTAAGGTGTTGGCCAAAGAGTAACATGTGTTTTCCTGGGCTTGCGTACAGGTTCTTTTACGGGCCTTAGTAAGCTGTTCCGGATCCCACCAAAAAAGCTTCATAGCTAAACGGTCGGTACCCGGGCCTTGCAACAGAAGAGCAAGGTTTTGCCTGTAATGCCTCTCTTAGGAGGGCTGGACCCTGGGATCCAGAGCTCTGGTCATACCCACGACCAAGATGTTTTCTGTGCAGGGTGCTATACAGGTCCAGGGGAGTGGAATCCTTGGGAACCCGGTCCCTGAAGGTTTAATTACAATGCCTGCCGTGATAGGTGAAGTTTGGGCTTCTGTGGACCAAACAGAGTCCTGCGGCGGGAAACAGGTAAGTGGGGGCCCCCAGGAACTTGGTTCTATTGGGGGACCCCCAAGCCCAATTTGTCTTTCTGTCTGTTACCTAACGGTATTCCCGCTAATATCTGTGTATGCCTATAACTACTGGAAAATGTAAAATTTTAATAGTAGTCAAGAAAAAAAAAAAAAGAGGACCGCGGTACCTGTGTTAAACCACTAGAGGCCGCTGTGGTCCATTTTTCTTGTCATGTGGATCTTTGGTTTTCTCAAGTCAAAAGATCCAGGCAGTTGGTAAGTTTCTCTGTGGGAATCCAGTTCCTCTGCCCTGTTGCTGCGCTCATCCACCGCACAGGCCCTCCGGCAAAAAGGGCCCTGGCTCCTAGTGCCTGCTTGGTTTCAAAAAAGGGTGCCAATGGTGCACGGGCGCACGGGCCTCCTATGGAAAAAAAGGGGCGGGGTGGGTGGATGACGCTCGATGCGCGCCGCGGCGCTTCTGCGCATGTGCAGGCGTCCCAGCATGTATAAAATACACAGTACAAGTGTCAGCTGGATGCAAACAGAGCTAGCAACAAAACGGTGGCACACAGAGGCGGTTGATGCAGGCATCCCCATAGAAAGGCACTTTAGTGGACACCAGCTGGTATATAGCAGCAACTGTGTTAGACTATTACCAGCAAAATTGGTGTATGACGACGGGAATACCTCAGCTTTGTGCTTAAAGGATATGTCGTCCAGACGCTCCGGAAATAAGTCTTCCAGGAAGCCAAAGGGGTCTCCATCGGGCTCTGAGGATATTGGGCATGCTTGTACTGCACCAATCTCCCCTGAAAATTCAGAGGTCAGTAGCCGTAGGAACCCCGCAGGAGTGCCTGGTGCTGCGGCTGTCCCCAGTCCACCTGCTCCTGTGTATATATATAACAGAGGAGGTTTTATCCTCAACTCTGGGAGGATTGGAAGAGAGATTAACAGCATTGATCGCTGCTTCCCTGTCACAGGGAAAGCACGTCCGATCTCCGTCTCCTCCTTCAGAGTGCCTGTTAGTGGAGGAACAGCCCCACACAGAGATCGACCTACCTGAAGGGGATCAGGATGAGGTTGATTCAGTTATAGAGGAATCAACAGTGGAAGAACCTTTCTCAGCATCTCAGGCTGAAAGATTATGGGTTCAGTCTCTGACTAACATGGTCCGATCAGCATTTAAAATGCCTCTGGCGGAACCATCAACCACTACGGTTTCCTCGCTGGGGTCGCTGAAAGCTCCCCAGGCTGTCTGTTCCTTCCCAATCCACCCTTTATTGGAAGGGCTTATTTACCAGGATTGGGAGCATCCTGATAAAATATTTACTCCCCCCAAGAGATTTCCAGTGATCTATCCCATGGAGGATAAGTTCATAAAAAATGGAGGGTCCCTACAGTGGACACAGCCATCTCTTGTGTAAATAAATCACTGACATGTCCAGTAGATAATGTTCCAATTGTTCAAAGACCCAATAGATAAAAAATTGGAGTCTTTACTAAAATCTGCTTTCTCTACAGCAAGCATGGTGACACAACCTGCAGTAGCAGCGATTGGAGTCTGCCAAGCAATGAAAGATCAGTTGAAACAAGTCTTAAGGGACTTACCAGATCAGCAGGCTCTTGCCCTAGCTGACCTACCTAGAGCCTTGTGTTGCGGTGGAAGCCATAAAGGATACAATCCAACAGGCATCCCGCTTTACGCTGTCTGTAGACATATGCGTAGGCTTCTATGGCTCAAAAACTGGTCTGCTGAAGCTCCCTGTAAGAAATTGCTGATAAGCGTTCTCCATGAAATGGGAAGCTAATCTGGAGAAGATCTGGACAAATATATCCAGAAAACTTCTGCCGGTAAAAGTACACTCTTGCCGGTTAAGAATAAGGGTAGAAGTCCTTCTTTTAAGAGGCCTACTTCTCCAGTCCCTGGCACATCGGCTGTGAAACAGTTCCGACGGCCTCCGCGGTCAAATCCAGGGGGCAGAAATCAGGGACAATCACAGGGTAACAAGAAACCCTGGGTCAAGAGAGGTACAAAACCTCCCCCCAAGTCATGAAGGGTTGCCCCCACTCAATCGGGTGAGGGGAAGACTTCAGTTGTTCACAGAGACCTGGCGGGACACCATCAGAGACAGATGGGTGATCTCCGCAGTAAGTCTGGGATACAGGCTGGAGTTAAAAGACATTCCTCCTGCCCATTTTATAAGGTCAAACGTGCCAAGCGATCCCCAGAAGAGTGGATCCCTCCTTCTGGCACTAGAACAACTATTGCTCCAAGGGTAATCATGAAGGTTCCCTTGGAAGAAAGCGGGTTCGGGTTTTACTCGAACCTTGTCACAGTCCCCAAACCAAATGGGGACGTGAGGCCCATATTAAATATAAAAGGGCTAAACAAGTTCCTACATATCAGGACTTTTTCGGATGGAGTTGATCCGATCGGTGGCCACCGCCCTACAAGGGCAGGAATGGTTAGCATCGATCGACATAAGGGATGCTTATTTGCATATTCCCATCTGTCCGGCCCACCAGAAATTTCTACGCTTTGCAGTAGAAGGGCACCATTTTCAGTTCAGAGCCTTACCTTTCGGTCTGGCCACAGCACCACGAGTGTTCACAAAAATTCTGGCCCTACGATTGGCCAAACTAGGAACACAAGGTGTAACGATAATGGCATATCTAGACGACTTGTTGCTGATAGACCACTCAGTGAAAAAAACTAGAAGTGGTCGTTCACAAGATAATCAAGTATCTGGAATCTCACGGTTGGCATTATCAACCGAGACAAGTCAGCCCTAAAACCAGTCAAAAGTCTGGAATACTTGGGGGCTAAGACTGGATTCAAATCAGAGAAAGATTTTCTTACCTCCAGAGAAGGTGTCGTCTTTGAAAGATTTGACCCACTTAGTGGGTACAAAAAAGGAAAACCATCCATACGCCTGTGTATGAGGCTGCTGGGAAAAATGGTGGCTTCATTCGAAGCAGTACCCTACGGTCAATTCCAATCAAGGAACTTGCAGAGGGCCATACTGTCAGCCTGGAACAAAAAAGTTCAGGCTTTAGACTTACCAATGTCCCTGTCCCCTTCCGTTCGCAAGAGCCTCCATTGGTGGTTGGTGCCCCAGAATCTGGAAAAAGGGAAACCCTTCAGTCCGGTTTCTTGGAAGGTGGTCACTACAGATGACAGCCTCATAGGCTGGGGGGCAGTACTGGAGCAATGGTCTCTCCAGGGCAAGTGGTCAGAAGCAGAGAAGGCCCTGCCCACCAATCTCTTAGAGATACGAGCAGCCCGGTATGCCCTAGTAGCATGGACATCCAAACTCCAAGGGTCACCTGTCAGAATTCAATCAGACAATGCCACAGCAGTGGCATATATCAATCACCAGGGTGGCACCAGGAGTCGTGCAGCCCAGAGGGAAGCGAATTGCATCCTGGAATGGGCAGAAAGATATGTCACAGCCATATCCGCGGTTTTCACCCCAGGAGTGGAAAATTGGAGAGCGGACTTTTTAAGTCGCCAGCAATTATGCCCGGGGAATGGTCTCTTCACCCCGAGGTTTTCCAGGCAATATGCCAGCGGTGGGGAACACCGGATGTAGATCTGCTAGCATCCAGATTCAACGCAAAGGTGGACAGATTTGTGTCTCGCACAAAGGATCCCCTAGCTTGCGGTTTGGATGCCCTCGTGTTCCCTTGGGATCAGTTCAAGCTGATATATGCATTCCCACCGCGATTAATCCGCAGAATCAGGGTAGAAAAGAAACCAGTGATTCTGGTGGCTCCAGCGTGGCCCCGAAGAGCATGGTACGCGGAGATTGTAAAAATGTCAGTGGGAAGTCCTTGGACCCTCCCACATCGTCCGGACCTGCTTTCGCAAGGACCGATATACTACCCTTCCTTACCAGCCCTAGGTTTGACGGCCTGGCTATTGAAGCCCACATTCTAAAAAAGAGAGGGCTCTCTAATCCTGTGGTATCTACCATGATCAATGCCAGGAAGCCGGTATCCAGGCAGATCTATTAGAGGATCTAGAAGGCGTACATCACGTGGTGTGAGGCCAAGAAATGGCATCCTTGTAAGTACGTAATAGGTAGGATTCTGGACTTCCTACAGTGGGCTGTACATAGGAAGCTTGCCTTGAGTACTATCAAGGGTCAGACGGCCTTGTCAATATTTTTTCAAAGGCCCTTGGCTTTGCATTCATTAGTCAAAGCTTTCATACAAGGAGTGATGCGTATTAGCCATCCGGTTAGTATTCCCATATGTCCATGGGACTTAAACCTGGTTCTGTCGGTTCTACAGAAACAACCATTTGAACCATTGCGGCACATTTCCTTGGTTCTTTTCACCAGGAAATTGATTTTCTTAGTAGCCATTTGTTCGGCTAAAAGAGTATCGGAATTAGCCGCCTTGTCCTGTAAGGAGCCATATCTGGTTGTCCATAAGGACAGAGTAGTATTACGTCCTCATCCAGCCTTCTTCCTAAGGTGGTATCGAGGTTCCATTTGAACCAAGATGTGGTTCTTCCTTCCTTTTTCCCCAAACCTAGTTCGGTAGAGGAAAAGTTATTGCATTCTTTGGATGTAGTAAGAGCAGTTAAAGCTTATCTAAAAGCCACTGCTCAGATTCGCAGAACGGATACTTTGTTTGTTCTGCCGGAAGGCCCCAGAAAGGGTCAGGCAGCATCAAAAATCTACTTTAGCCAAGTGGATTCGACAGGTCATAATACAAGCCTATGGCTTGAGAAAGAGACCGCCTCCGTTCAAAGTTAGGGCACACTCCACAAGAGCAGTTGGAACTTCATGGGCAGTGCATCACCAGGCCTCCCTGGCTCAAGTCTGTAAGGCCACAACATGGTCCTTAGTACACACGTTTACTAGATTCTACCAGGTAGACGTCAGAAGTCAGGAGGATGTCGCCTTTGGGCGCAGTGTGTTGCAGGCCGCAAAAGAGCCTCATGCCTGATGGCGCCCAGCTTATGTATAGTGTATCTCTCCCCTCATTTGGCATTGCTTTGGGACGTCCCATTAGTAATGACTATGCCGCTCTGTGTCCCGTGATGTACGAAAAAGAAAAAGGGATTTTTATAACGGCTTACCTGTAAAATCCTTTTCTTGGAGTACATCACGGGACACAGAGCTCCCACCCCTCTTTTTGGGACACTTATTGCTTTGCTACAAAACTGAGGTGCTCCCGGATGGGAGGGGCTTATATAGGGGAGGGTACTTCCGGTTTGGAAGTTGCCAGTGCCAGCACCTGAAGGTAAACTATATAACCCATTAGTAATGACTATGCCGCTCTGTGTCCCGTGATGTACTCCAAGAAAAGGATTTTACAGGTAAGCTGTTATAAAAATCCCTTTTTTAGCGTTTCCTTCTTCTTTAACCCTAACACCAAAACGTAACCGTATGATTTTATTTATTTATTTACTTTTTATTTGGTGCTGTAGCAATTGACTCCAAAATGTCTTCTTCTGTTCTGAGATCACAGCACTAATAATCTTCTCTAAAATGGCCTGATGCTATCAGGTAATGCTCAATTTCGATCATATGTTACCACCTTGACTGAGGTTTCTCAGTGCTTGATCTTTTGCAGTTGTTTACACTCAAAACACTGTCACATGGTGTGCCAGGATTCCTTGTATCATTTATCAATTTAACTTACAAACATGGCTACCTTTAGGCCCCTTTCACACTGGGGCGGGCAGGAGCGGTGGCGGTATAGCAGCGCGATTTTCAGCGCTGCTATACCGTCGTTCTTACCGCGGTATGCGGTCGCTAGGGGGGTTAATTTAACCCCCGCTAGCGGCCGAAAAAGGGTTAATACCGCCCGCAAACCGTGGCTATTGCCGCGGTTTGCGGGCGGTATTACCGCGCTGTCCCATTGATTTCAATGGGAGACCGCGGTAAAGGAGCGGTGAACACACCGCTCCTTTACTGCTGTAAAGAAGCGGCTAGCAGGACTTTTGGAGCGGTCCTGCTAGCGCACCGCTTCAGTGTGAAAGCCTTCGGGCTTTCACATTGAAGGCACAGGGCAGGATTTTTTCATGCGGTATAACAGCGCTATTATTAGCGCTAAACCGCATGAAAAACGCCCCAGTGTGAAAGGGGCCTAAAGGTGCTACTTAAAATGGTTCTAAAGGCAGAAGTTTTTTTACCATAATGCATTCTATGCATTAAGATTAAAAAGCCTTTGGTGTGCAGCAGCCCCCCTCAGCACCCCCTAATATTTACCTGAGCCCCATCTCTGTCCAGAAATGTCCCCCCACCTGATTGGCAGAGACACAGCAGCGGCGCCATTGGCTCCCGTGACTGTCAATCAAAGTCAGTTAGCTAGGAGAGAGAGAGGGGGTGGGACTGAACAGCAGCTCCATGTCTGAATGGACACACGGAGCTGCAGCTTGGCTTGGGTGACCTCATAGCAAGCTGCTTGCTGTGAGGGCACTCAACAGGAGGGAGGGGCTAGGAGCAGCGAAGAGGGACCCGAGAAGAGGAGGATCCAGGCTGCTCTGTGCAAAACCACTGCACATAGGAGGTAAGTAGAACATGTTTGTTATTTATTTTTATTTTTTTAAACAAGACTTTACAATTACTTTAATTTCCGGTAAAATCAAGTATAGAAGATTGAACTTTAGCTTTATTGGTAGACACAGCCTAGACAAACAGAAGCAGTTTTAATGGACTTTTAGCAGAAAACCTAAATAGTCTGATTTTCTCACCCAAATATTGCATGGGGACTTTTGATTAGGCCAGGATCCGGGTGTTTATAGCCAGCCTTATGCCTCGTACACACGACCGGTTTTCCTGTCAGGAAAACTGCCATGAGAGCTTTTAGCCAGGAATCCCGGCCGTGTGTATGCTCCATCGCAGTTTTCCAGACAGGAAAACTGGCGGGAAAAAAAAGGGAACCAGCGCTCTTTTTTCCCGCCGGGATTCCCGACGGTCTTTTTCCTGGCAGTTTTCATATGTGAAAAACTGCAATGGAGCATACACACGGCCGGGATTCCCGACCAAAGCTCCATCGCAGTTTTCCTGTCTGGAAAACCTCTCGTGTGTAGGGGGAAAACTTACCGAGCAGGTTCTCGGTTTTCCCCTCGGGATTCCCGGCGGACTTTTTACCGCCGGGAATCCCGTACGTGTGTACTAGGCATTACATGCAGTATACAACAATCACAGTTTTGTAAAGGCAAACATAACTTAATGTACCCAATGTTATGAGTCTGGTGATAGCCTGATCCTGTAATTTAAAGTCAGATTTGGTGAAAGTGTTCTGGCTAAAGGTGTCAGACATTTGCCTGGAGAAATGGCGACCGGCCCTGTTAAAAAGATGGCAATTGTAGCTTCCCTTTTCATGCATTTTTATGGATAGCAAAAAAGTAAGCAGATGCATGTCTACCCACATGCCCGGTGTCTATGGCTGTCCTGAAGTTTGGTTTGATGAGACTGTTGGCATTTAAACCATGGTTATTTTTTGTTGTTGAATTGTGATGTCCAGGCTAACAATGATAAAAAGTTAGTATGAGGAATATACTGTACATATATATAGATATAAAAATATATATATATTTTTTGTTTAATAATTCCAAGCCATTAAAATTAAGTTCCACAATCTTAGAATGATATAAGAGTAAAAATCTAATACTCCGTGTTTAGCGGTTTGGATAGTTCATGGATCACTGCTCACGTATATAGCTAATGGTACACTATAAGATATGATTACAATGATATATCACATTTTCCTTTATGTACTTTACACTTGTTTATATATTTAGATCTATTAGTCTTCCAGTTTATTGAATTTACTAGCAACACTAGTCTTTTTTTCTTCTATCTCTATTTGTGTAGTGTATTTGATAATAATATCCTTTTCTCGATTTCGTCTCATAAATACTGTAAGACATGAAAACAAATGAATGGTATAAGTACAGAGGAGTCCGTGCCTAATTAGGAATATTTCACAACTTCACACTGTATGCTGAAGTATAAATGATAGTTGTTAAGAGAGGAATTTATTAACATTCAAATGTCTCTAAGGTATAAATTAAACATGGAAAATGTGTGCTGTTAAATACAAAGCAAGAAAAGTGTCAAACTGCTTTGTATAGCTATTTTGCTTTAGAAGAAAGTTTACATCAAAACTTTAACATAATGCAGGGTTACATATTATTCCTGTGTCTTAAGCAGGGCAATCTATTGGCCATTTACAATAGTGATCATTCATTCTGTTAATGTTTCTTGAACAGGTGCTCTAGGTAAGAAATTTTAGAACAAATTTACAAAAATGATTTGTTTACAAAAACTTTATATAGTGAGGCAAAATGCCAAACATACTGAAAACTAGATGTCGGGTTTAATACAATACACTCTAAGGAAAAGGGAATATCTTGAATAAATATCTAATGTATATGTAATGAAGAAATGGGGGGGGGGATACTTTTCTATTACTCAGCACATGGATGGTTTGTAAAAAGATCCAAAAAATAGACATAATATGTTGAGTTTTTAAGTTAATAAATTCCATCTACATTAGGTGCCTTATTTTCTTTCAAGAACAAAGGGTAAATTGATTATCTGAAAATATTGAATGCTATGATTACAGTTTTTTACCATTGTGCTTTAGAATAAAAACATAGCGATCCGATTTGTACTATTTGCTAGACAGAATTGAAGAAGGCTGAATGCAGGGTGGTGAATAGAGATGTAATTTGTTTTTTTGCTGTTTATTTTTAGGATAATCGTGGTATTGAGCCACAAACCTATGGGCGAATTGCCTCTTATTATTATCTGAAACACCCGACTGTTCGCATGTTCAGGGACCGACTGAAAGCAGATTGCACAGTTGAAGACCTGCTTTCTGTACTGACAGTAAGAAACATTTTTTATGTTTATATAGATTATTGCTCCTAATCATATGCTTGATTTACTAGTCTAATTGCTTCTTCTTTTTTTTTTTTACATTGTGTTCTCGCATTCATTTAATACACATTTAACATAATAAGACTTTAGATGGAACATTTATCATCTACTACTCGTGGTTCATCTTTTGTTCTTCACACATTATACACATTCTTTGTGTTTTACATGTAAAGGTGATTACACATACCTTAACTTTACACTTCTCACTCCTTAATGCTTTTCATTGGAACCCAATTTTTCACTAACATTTCCTGTATTTAATGATACTTAATACATACACAATGAGCTTTATTTTTCTAATAAGCATTAATAGAAATAGAGGCAATACTAGCAACATAATTCTGTAGAGAAAATTTGTGTTTTATCAAAGCACCAAGGGGACATAGACAGGGAAATGTAGACCAAAATAAGTTGCCATTACTAAAAGCTAGTGAAAAAAACAAGCTGCTAATAACTATTGAAAACAGTCATTTTAAATGAACTTGATATTGATAGGTTTCCCTCACAGCTGGTCGTGTGATGTCACCTCGCTTGATATGGGAGTATGGGGGTTATTTTACGAAAGGCAAATCCAGTTTGCACTACAAGTGCACTGAAAGTGCAGTCGCTGTAGATCTGAGGGGGACATGCAAGGAAAATAAAAAACAGCATTTTTGCTTGTACATGATTGGATAATAAAATCAGCAGAGCTTCCCCTCATTTCAGAGGTTCCCCTCAGATCTACAGTGACTGCACTCCCAAGTGCACTTTCAACTTGTAGTGCAGAGTGGATTTCCCTTTAGTAAATCAACCCCTATTTCTCCAAAATGGTGTATCTCCGCTTTAATTTTTAATTATATGCTGCCATTATCTCTACTTTTTATTGTGCTGGAGATTTTAAACATTCCTCTATTTTCTGCTTGAAATTTTTTAATAGTTTTCTTTTTTCATTGAGATAATAGATTGAATATACATTTTAGTTGCATAGTAGTGATTTAATTTTTAGTGATGCTTTTTTAGCAAGCTAATCCTCTGGTAGAGTTAAAGTGTATGTCTGGGGAAAGGACCTATCTGAAACATGAACATTTCTCCCAACATTTTGTCTATTTAGAATGGAACTTTATCTAAAAGAATGCTAACAGGAAGACTTTTTTATTGCACAAGAGACATACTATCGTAATTTCAATAAAGCATTTGTGACACGTTTCTCACACAGTGGTCATATTAGCAAGTCCTGTTACAAATTAATGCAAGCCATACATCAGTTTTCTTGCTATCTCCAGCTTATGTAACCGATTCAGGTAGTTCTTATGTGTGTCACTTTTACATTCTGGCACTTTGGCTATGGAAAATTTCTTTAGAAATACTGTCTAATCTGCAATAAGAAAAATGGAGGCAAATAAGACCTCAATCGGGTTGGAGTTAATTATATCACATGTGCAAGTTATGTATCACAAACAAATTTCTGCAATAGATGCATATACAACTTACCAACAGTGAATTTGTGGCAAGTTGTGCCATTTGTTGCACGGACAGGAGACAGATTTGTGAAGATTATCTGTTTATGAATTCCAGGGTGCTTGTAAATTTCTTTAGACTAGAGACAGAGCTGAGTATGCTAATCTCAGTGTAAATTCTCTGCATTTATGGTGCCTGGATGAATTATTTGTGTAAATGTAGGGAAGTCATGTCATTTTGTGTGTGCCATTCAAGATGGCTAAAGATGACAAACACGGAAGAAGACCCAGTGAAGAAGTCAGTGTTGAGGGGGAAATGTGCAGGGATAGTATTCCTGGAGGAATGGATGTACATGGACTTTAGTTCCACATTAAATGCATTTCAAGTACAGAAAATAGCTGTTGATCCAGTGATTTCCAAACCTCCAGCTTAATTCCACATCACTGCCTGTTTTAACTGACATCTCTGCTACTGCTGCAATGAAAAACCAAGAAGAGTTATCAACTTTGGCCAGTTCTCCTCGCTGGTTTACAAAACTCACTTATGGTATGGAAACAAGGATAGGGGGTGTTCTGTAGTTTAGCAGGGAAAAACTGGACAGGGCTGACAACACTACTTGGAATTTCAGTGCAGCATAAGTACTGTTGCCCACTCTGGCTGAAAGTTAGAAGCACACTGGATTTCAGATTAATAGTATATTTTCCTTACTTGTACATTAATATTTTTAAAGGGCTAAAACATGTGGAAATGTGCAGTTATTGCAGGGATTTATAGATACTTTATTTTGTCCAGACATTCAAACATGCCCAAGCTTAGTAGTACATTTCCAGAGAACCTCTAAACATACCCTGTTTTTTACATAGATTTAGTTTAACTCTAATTAGTAATTACGTTCACTTTCGAGGTGTCCCCATTAAAGGTGTAAATTGAAAGATTTTATCAGTCGGATTCTTGTAAAATAAATGATACAGCATTTTGGAGACTCTTTTTCCCAGGATTTTTTTTTTTTTTTTTTATGCAGTGTGATTTAATGAGCTTCCTAATTAAGGCAATTGCTTCACACATCCATTGTCAGCTAGTATCATTGCATCTGTCTGGTGCTAATGCCTTTTCTCTACTTATGGAAGCATTTAACAGTTTTGGCAACAGGGAATAACATGCCATGGGGTAAATAGGCTAATTAGCTTTAAGTGAAATTGTCAGGGGAGAATGACACAAAAAGTAAAGCAGGATGCTGTGAATATAGAGAAAAATAACAGCATATTGTTTAAAATTCCTGTATTTAAAATGATTTCTTTATTAAATGGTAAAGACTTGCATTTTGCATGTTCGGCTCTTTCTCTTTTTTAACTGGACAAGCCACCAGCAGGCTGATCTTTTAGCCTGACCTCCCTGCTCTTCCATCTGCTGTGAAGTCATTTCATTGCACTTATACTGTTAGAGCATTGGAGGATGGACACTACTACAAAACACACAAAGCAGTTTATACTAACTTTACATCCATACACTTAATCTAAACCGTAAATAATACTAATAATAGTTCTACAGATTGATATATTGTTATACCTGTATAGCAGTGATAATTTTAGAATGTTAATGTATTTTTCCCTCTGTTCACAATCTGTTGGCTATTCAAATTTACTGCATACAGTAATGTGGTAATAATTTACTACAGCAGTCCACACAGCCAACCAAATCAGTAAATTATCTATTACTACTAGCAAGAAAATGCAGTGCCTGATCATTCTTTTGCAGCTTCTAGTATAAACTTCAGGCTCTATAAAAAATTATTATGTATAAATATAAACTGCAAGGAGTTTGAAAAAGGAAGGACATTTTTTTTTGTTCAAAACCTAGGCCTGGACATATATGTATGAAGCCATTTAAATGTGCACTAGGTGCCAGGTTTTTTGTTGAATAGAAACATACACACAGTTATTTAAAGTGGCACTAAACAATATCTTTATTCTACAAAAATAATCCATCCACATCCACTGCTTAATGGTCTTGTAATCTATTTGTAGCGCCCCTTTACTTTTTAGGGGTGTTATGTGCCTAAATGTAGGGGTTGGTCTGAGCTGGTAGCCAGGCTCAGACCCAGAGGCGTAACTAGAACCTTCAGGGCCCGGGTGCGAGAGACCATAGAGGGCCCCCCTGACCACCAGCCGGGGCGCACCCATGGTGGCAGAAAGCCAGAGCTTGGTCGCAAGTGCGACCTTTGGGACCCTGGTAGTACCGACACTGGTGTCAGTATTTTTTTATTTTAGTTATTTTATTTGCTACCATTTTATTTATTTATTTTTTTCAGATTTTTTTTTTTTAGGAGCCTGTTGGGGGTGGGGGTGGGTGAGATATCATATATGGATATTCGCCAGCACACCAAGGATCGTCAATTTTGTCCAAATGTTTTTATTCAAGAAAGCTCACATCACAAAACAATGTAGTGCAACTTTTCGAAGCCACGCAGGACCCCTTTGTCAGGCATGTGATAAGACATGCCTGAAAAAGCAGTTCTGCATGGCTCTGGAACTCCAGCTGGCGGTCGCTACAGCAGCCAATACCTTAAGAGCTCATTGCAGGAATGTGTGTGATGAGAATATGGACTGTGGGTGAAATATCAGGGGTCTAAACAGACCTCTGATGTTTCATCTTTGAAACAGAGAAATGAGATTGAGGACACAGCCCACAATCTCCATCTCTGCAGCCCCAGCTGCACAGAATGAATGGACAGAAATAGCTCCATACAGAGCTTCCTGTTTATTCACAAGATAAAGCATAGTAAACACTGTTTACTATGCCTCAGTTATAAATGAACTGGGTCAGTGATCCCTGCGGATCACTGACTATTCATTAAGACAAGGGAGGAGCCGGTAAATTACACATTTACTGGTCCCTTCCCCACTCTCCATCCAGAAAGCATCCCCCGCAGCAGCCGGGAAGGGGAGGAGAGGGGGGTAACCCGACAGCACTGTGGGGGATGAGGGGGGGACAAAGAGTACACAGGAGCTTGGGGCAGCAGGTGGTGGATAGCGGGGGGGCATATAGAGGAACCGTTTCCCTTCATATGAAGGGGATTAGTTCCTCTATATGCCACCCCTCCTATCCAGGTGTACAGGGGGCTGCACAGGAACCCTGGAGCATGCAATTGTGACCCAAGCAACTCCTGTACATACACCCCTTCTGGGAGGATGGGATGAGTGACAGTGTTGGGGGGGATGGGATGAGTGACAGTGTTGGGGGGATGGGATGAGTGGGATTGCTAGGGGGGGGTGAGTGGGATTGCTGGGGGGGGGAAGAGTGTCAGTGCTGGTGGGGGGATGGAATGAGTGTCAGTGCTGGTGGGGGGATGGAATGAGTGTCAGTGCTGTTGGGGGGATGGAATGAGTGTCAGTGCTGGTGGGGGGATGGAATGAGTGTCAGTGCTGGTGGGGGGGTGGAATGAGTGTCAGTGCTGGTGGGGGGGTGGAATGAGTGTCAGTGCTGGTGGGGGGGGGATGGAATGAGTGTCAGTGCTGGGGGGGGGATGGAATGAGTGTCAGTGCTGGGTGGGGATGGAATGAGTGTCAGTGCTGGGGGGGGATGGAATGAGTGTCAGTGCTGGGGGGGATGGAATGAGTGTCAGTGCTGGGGGGGATGGAATGAGTGTCAGTGCTGGGGGGGATGGAATGAGTGTCAGTGCTGGGGGGGGATGGAATGAGTGTCAGTGCTGGGGGGGGAATGGAATGAGTGTCAGTGCTGGGGGGGGATGGAATGAGTGTCAGTGCTGGGGGGGGGATGGAATGAGTGTCAGTGCTGGGGGGGGATGGAATGAGTGTCAGTGCTGGGTGGAAGGGATGAGTGTCAGTGCTGGGGGAAGGGATGAGTGTCAGTGCTGGGGAGGGGTAGGGATGAGTGGCTGTGCTGGGGGGGGATGGAATGAGTGTCAGTGCTGGGGGGGGGGGGTAGGGATGAGTGGCTGTGCTGGGGGGGGATGGAATGAGTGTCAGTGCTGGGGGGGGGGATGGAATGAGTGTCAGTGCGGCGGGGGGGATGGAATGAGTGTCAGTGCTGGGGGGGGATGGAATGAGTGTCAGTGCTGGGGGGAAGGGATGAGTGTCAGTGCTGGGGAGGGGTAGGGATGAGTGGCTGTGTTGGGGGGGATGGAATGAGTGTCAGTGCTGGGGGGGATGAGTGTCAGTGTTGGGGGAAGGGATGAGTGTCAGTGCTGGGGGGGATGAGTGTCAGTGTTGGGGGGAAGGGATGAGTGTCAGTGCTGGGGGGTAGGGATGAGTGGCTGTGCTGGGGGGGGGATGGAATGATTGTCAGTGCTGGGGGGGATGAGTGTCAGTGTAGGGGGGAAGGGATGAGTGTCAGTGCTGGGGGGGGATGAGTGTCAGTGTTGGGGGGAAGGGATGAGTGTCAGTGCTGGGGGGGATGAGTGTCAGTGCTGGGGGGAAGGGATGAGTGTCAGTGCTGGGGAGGGGTAGGGATGAGTGGCTGTGCTGGGGGGAAGAGATGAGTGGCTGTGGTGGGATGGAATCAGCGGTGGTGGTGGGGATTGGGTTCATTGGGAGCGCTGGGTGCCGGGGTCAGAGACACTTACTTGCTGTCAGTTTCCACTCTGTTTCCCCTGCATTGCTCCGTGTGTCTCTCTCGGCTCCCTCCCCTCCACGTGTCACTGTATCTACTCATTACGGCCGCGACCTCCTGCAGCTCCTCCCCCATCTTCTCTTACTTGGTGCCAGCAGTGTCCGCCCCGCCTCCCTACATTCTCTCTGTCTCTGGATAGGCGGGGGCGGGGCGATCCGCAGTCTCAGCGCTGCCTCTGCCTTCTCTCTCTCTCCCCTCAGCGAGCGAAAGCCCCCTCCCCGCGGCGGAACAAACCGACACATGCCGCCCTCGGCGCCCTTACAACAGCAGCCAGCGTGGAGGGGCGGGCACCTCACAGTGGCGAACGGGCGGGCGGCGGGCCCCCCCTGAATTGGCGGAACTACAGGGCCCAGTCGCAAGTGCGACTGCAGCGACCCTGATAATTCCGCCACTGCTCAGACCGCTTTGATTGCTAGGTATTTGCTTCTGCCTATGTGATGCTGCCTGGTGTATGATTCCCTGTGGCCTGTAGGTGGCACTGCAATATCAGGTCAAGGTTGAGCCATGGGTGGCATTACTGCGCCTTAGGGTGTCCTCTCTCGGCAGCGGTACAGTGGGCGTGGTCGGCCTGCTGTGCATCCTGGGAGAGGGTACATAAGGGGCAGATGCCATCTTTAGAGGGGAGTCGAGGAGTGGAAGAGAGGAGAGTTGGAGTGGAGGAGCCGGAGGGGTGTGTCCCTCGGGGGTGCGATGACTGGCCGAGAGGTCTCGGGCACCTTTGGCCCGAGGCTGCAACGTTCCAGGTAGGCCCAGTACCTTTAACTGGGTCTACAGTTCGCCCATTGGAGTCCCAGGGTGAGGGTGACCGAGAGGAAGCCAGGGATGGATCGGTCCCACTGAGGAGATGAGTAATGGAAGATTGCTGTCTCGGGAGAGGCCTGGTAAACTGTTAGAGGGAATGCTTCTTTATTCTGGAAAGCTAACCTGTAGAGTACCCATTGGCATTATCCTGTTTTTAAAATTCTACAGAGGTTAGAGGATCTCCTGAACCCGTCCCTGGAGGGGATAGGGTGGCAGAACTGTTCAAGCTCCACACCGGCTGCTAGGACTGTGAGAGAGGACTATCCGGGTGAGCTAAACCCACTCGGGATCGAGTGGTGACAAGGTTACTAGTTGTGCCTGGATCTAATCTCACACTATTCCTTCTTTCATCTCTCTGTCTCTGTCTACTATGCAGCAAATAGAAAATAAACTCTCTGTTGGAGTTAAAGTGTTTCTGGACATTGGCTTCTTTGGGGGAAGAAATAGAGACTTGACCCCATACTCTGGGGAAGAGAACCAGTGGAAGAAGGAAACTTGCTGCAGGACCCAAAATGTGTGAACACCGCTTAACCTCTTCAAACAGGAGGGTACGGGCATATAGCACGGTGTGCCTTGACTTGCAAGTGAGCCAGGCAAGAAAAAGGTCTGTGTGCTACATATTGATCATGAAATTGTTTCTTACTGGGTTTTTTTTCTGCCTCATTTTAATGCTCTACATGAGCTCCTGAACTTCTACTTTTCCTTCTCACTTTCATTTGTTGGAAACGAGCAGTACACATAAGTGGAAAAGAGGGTCTACAAGGCTCATTTGCAGCCTCACTGTACCCATTTGCAGCCTCACTTTGCCCATTTGCAGCCTCACTTTGCTCATTTGCAGCCTCACTTTGCTCATTTGCAGCCTCACTATGCCCATTTGCAAGCCTCACTTTGCCCATTTGCAAGCCTCACTGTGCCCATTTGCAGCCTCACTGTGCCCATTTGCAGCCTCACTGTGCCCATTTGCAGCCTCACTGTGCCCATTTGCAAGCCTCAATGTTGCATGCCTCACTGTGTCCATTTGCATGCCTCACTGTGTCCATTTGCATGCCTCACTGTGTCCATTTGCATGCCTCGCTGTGTCCATTTGCATGCCTCGCTGTGTCCATTTGCATGCCTCGCTGTGTCCATTTGCATTCCTCGCTGTGTCCATTTGCATTCCTCGCTGTGTCCATTTGCATTCCTCACTGTGTCCATTTGCATGCCTCACTGTGTCCATTTGCATGCCTCACTGTGTCCATTTGCATGCTTCACTGTGTCCATTTGCATGCCTCACTGTGTCCATTTGCATGCCTCACTGTGTCCATTTGCATGCCTCACTGTGTCCATTTGCATGCCTCACTGTGTCCATTTGCATGCCTCACTGTGTCCATTTGCATGCCTCACTGTGTCCATTTGCATGCCTCACTGTGTCCATTTGCATGCCTCACTGTGTCCATTTGCATGCCTCACTGTGTCCATTTGCATGCCTCACTGTGTCCATTTGCATGCCTCACTGTGCCCATTTGCATGCCTCACTGTGCCCATTTGCATGCCTCACTGTAACCATTTGCATGCCTCACTGTGCCCATCTGCATGTCTAACTGTGCCGATCTGCATACCTGATCTCCTGCTGTGTCATGCAGTCAGTGTGCCGATCTGCATACCTGATCTCCCGCTGTGTCATGCAGTCAGTCGGCGGCCGTCCAGTGTAACAAAGCCCCGCCGCCCCCTCGCTCGTGATAGACTGAACGCTGATTCAGTTTCCCAGCAGTGAGTCAGTGTTCAGTGTTCCGCCTATCACGGACAAGGAGGAGGCGGGGCTTTGTTACACTGGACGGCCGCCCGACTGACTGCATGACACAGCAGAGACACTCGAGTATAAGCCAAGGGGGCTTTTTCGGCACAAAAATGTGCTGAAAAACTCGGCTTATACTCGAGTACATACGATAATTTTATATTTTATTGTTAGTTTAGTGTCATTTTGTGGTAAGTTTTTTTTTTCCTCTATCTGTTTGAAGAAATTGTGCCTGCTGCCCCATCTTGTCATTGGCTCCCCTTCTCTTTCTGCTCAGGGAAATGACATGGCAGCTAGAGACTAAAAAACATGAATGCTACAGTGGGGGAAATAATTATTTGATCCCCTGCAGATTTGGTAAGTTTGCCCACTTACAAAGACATAAAGGGTCTATAATTTTTATCATAAGTGTATTTTAAATGATAGAGCCAAAATATCAACCAAAAATCCAGAAAACACACACAATACAAATGTTATAAATTGAGTTGCAGTTCAGTGAGTAAAATAAGTATTTGATCCCCAAGCAAAACATGACTTCGTACTTGGTGGAGAAACCCTTTTTGGCAGGCACAGAGGTAGGATTTTTCTTGTAGTTGGTTACCAGATTTGCACACATCTCAGGAGGGATTTTGGTCCACTCTTCTTTATACCGTATATACTCAAGTATAAGCCGAGGTACCTACTTTTACCACAAAAAACTGGGAAAACTTATTGACTCGAGTATAAGCCGAGGGGAGGAAATGTGCCCATTGCCACCTCACTGTGCCCCCTTACTGTGCCCATTGCCATCTCACTGTGCCACCTCACTGCCCATTTTCACCTCACTGTGCCCATTGTCACCTCACTGTGCCCCCTTACTGTGCCCATTGCCATCTCACTGTGCCACCTCACTGCCCATTTTCACCTCACTGTGCCCATTGTCACCTCACTGTGCCCCCTTACTGTGTCCATTGCAGCCTCCCTGTGCCCGAGTCAGTGTACCTCAAAATCTTGTAATTCCGCGGCCAGCGTCCATTGTTCAAATCTCGCGCCGTTCTCCCTGTCCCTTCCGTGATAGGCGTTTCCAGCAAACACTGTGTTCAGTGCTCCGCCAATCACGGACGTCGGACAAGAGGACCTCCGTGATAGGCGCAACACTCAACACAAGTGTTTGCTGGAAAACGCCTATCGCGGAAGGGACCGGGAGAAAGGCGCTAGATTTAAACAATGGACGCCGGCCGCAGAATTTCACGATTTTCAGGTACTGACTCGAGTATAAGCCGAGGGGTATACTTTCAGCCCTAAAAAAAGGGCTGAAAAACTCGGCTTATACTCGAGTATATACGGTAGTTCCTCTCTAAATCCCTAACATTTCTTGGCTGTCGCTTGGCAGCTCGAAGCTTTATATACCTCTATAAATGTTCTATAGAATTAAGGTCTGGAGACTCCATGACCTTAATGGGCTTTCTCTTGAGCCACTCCTTTGTTGCCTTGGTAGTATGTTTTGGGTCATTGTCATGCTGGAAGGCCTATCCACAACCCATCTTCAGTGTTCTGGTTGATGGAAGAAGGTTCTCATCCAACATTTTACAATATGTGGCAATTGGCACCTGAATGCGGCAAGTCAGCCTGTACCTTTAGCAGAGAAACAGCCCCAAAGCATAATGTTTCCAGCTCTGTGCTTGACTGTAGGGAGGATGTTCAAAGGCTGCATTCACACCTGAGCGTAGCGCTTCAAGCGTTTTTACCGTCGTTTTTACACGCAAATTTGCGCCCGTCGAAACGCTTGTCGCGGTAGACGCTTGAATCGGGCGTTTCCATTACATTATATGAATCCTAAAACGCCCAATCTGCCCGATTTGCGCGACAAAAAAGGGTCCGGAACTTGTTTGAGCTTCAGGCGTTCGGCTTCAGACGTTTTTGAGTGGAGATGTGAACCATCTCCATAGGGAATAATGTATTTTTTCCCCTCTAGCGTTTTGTAGCTTCAGGCTTAGGGCTACAAAACGCTCAGGTGTGAATGCAGCCTTAGGGTTATCGTCAGCATTTTTCTTCCTCTAAACACGGCGAGTCGCATTAATGCCAAAGATCAAAATTTTGCTCTTATCTGACCAGAATGGAAGAAGAATATTCTGTGGACCGGTGTAATTTAAACACATAAAGAGTTGTTGTTCGAATCACCTTCTAAAATTGACACAACTAATCTGTGTACCACATGAGCACATACTGTAGCCGGTCCGTGAGAGGCAGAATCATTGTTGGTTGGTAGGGGGATCAAATACTTATGTTACTCACTGAACTGCAACTCAAATTATAACATTTGTATTGTGTTTTTTCTGGATTTTTGTTGATATTCTATCATTTAAAATACACCTATGATAACAATTATAGGCCTTTCATTTCTTTGTAAGTGGGCAAACTTTTAAAATCTGCAGGGGATCAAATAATTATTTTTCACCACTGTAAGTGCACTGAGCACTGCACTGGCCACTGTAGAGATTTATACGGTGGGAAAACCACATGCTGAAGATGAATGTCAGGATGAAAAGTCATGCAATCCAGCAGGTCATAGATTAAAATGATTTTGAATGATTAACATTTGTTTTGTATTGTTATGCAAAAAATTTAATTCACAGGGCCTAGGTTTGTGTAATGCCTTACTGCATTATTTTGCTTAAAAAATGTAGGTCTGTTAAACCTATTTTTTTCCTGTTCAATGTTTTTATTAGTTTGACAAAGGACATGGCTGTCAAAGAATGTTAAGAGTCATAGGTTATACAGTAAATATGTAGGAAGGCATTGAGAGTGTTAGAATAACAAAAGTTAAACTGTTAATCAAAGATATGAATAAATCTTCAGGTTATAGAGAAGAGAATATGGAGAAGTATTGCAACCATAGGTGAACCATTCATAGCGGGTAATTTGCCTAACAGGTTAATTGATGTCTGGAGGTAGGTAGTGAATTGTGCTATGTATGATATGGTAGGAGAAGAAGTGGGGGGTAGCAGGAGAAGGGGGTGTCCCTGGGGGTCAAAGTGAGGTCTGGCACTAAAGTAATTCATGGATTATAGTTGGTGAAGTGGAGACAAAGGTGTTGGAGAGCAGGAGAGAGAGTCATCAAAGGGGAGGGGGCGGGGATAAGAAGTGTCAGACCAATGGCTGCCATAGTTTGATGCCCTCCTGAAGGATTGCATCGATTTTAGCATAAATCATAGCTTTAGTAATCCTGTGTTTAGTCTCCGCTATATTAAAGTGGTTGTTAAGCCTAAAATTTTTTTACCTTAATGCATTCCTCATCCCATTCGAAATGGTGTGAACCCAGCCTAAGAAGGGAAATCTTCCAATGGGGACACTAGTTCTGGTGACCTGGGATTCCCCATGAAAATCTTCTAATTTGCAGGGATTTCCTCTCACTTCCTGTTTGGCTATGGGACTGGAAATAAAGGAAAATCTCCTCAATCGGACACAGATGGCAACAAAAAAAAAAAGAAATCTGACAAAATGAAAAAAAAGTTTTGCCTATAGTTCTACTTTTTAATAGTATTTGCAACTGTAGTCACAGGAACATTAAGGTGCTTGGAGATGGTCTTATAGCTTTTACCCTTGACATGCGGGTGTATTATTTTCTTTATGATTTCATTAGACTACTGCATTCATCAGATGCCTGCATACAGTTCCTGAAGGCACTGCCCCAGAGCTTCTGCACTTATGCAGCCCAAGTACTCATTGTTCCTTTGCCACCTCTGAGGACTTACAGCGTGCCTCTTCTTCTTTAATGAGATCTTTGAATCCGCAACATCTCCTGTTCTCCTCTTTCGGCACATAGGCAATTTCTATCATGATATTTGGTTTTGCTTTGGCCTAGATGCTGCCAATTTGTGAGTACCCCTATGAGGACAAAATTGGCAGGTCATAAACAGAAAGAAAAGGGTCAGGTGGTCTTGCTAGCTCAGGCTCAGCTTTTAGTCCCCTTGGGGTTTGTAGTTTTTCCATTCAGGGCCCTAATAGATTTTCTCTTGACTTTCTGCTTTTCTTTGGTCTATCAGCAGATTATCCAACCTCTCCTGTGTTTTCTTTCCTATTTAGAATTAATTTCTGCCACAGTGTCACATTTCATGAGCAGAATTATTAGGCCATAGACATTAGGGGTCACAAACATGCCCCTTCCAGGCTCTCTGTGCACCCCCCCCCCCCCCCACAGCCTTTGATTTTACCCTTTAGCCAGATATAGTTCCTGAGGAAGAGGTAGTTAGTGAAGAGAAGAATCCCTCTCCCTCTGTGGCATTGGATCAGCACAATACTCCTACTACTGAGATTTTACCCAAGCTAAAGGAAGCTATAAACTTATAGATGCAGTATATCCTTTCTTAGCATTGGAGCAGGCAGCCTGAATCTGCTCACTCCAGGATGTTTAATATGGGGTCACCTAAATTCCCTTAACTAGCCAAAATGTTCCCGGTTCATTTGCTGGTAGAGCCTGTCCTTTTATAGGGACTCGCCTCACCCAGGGAAGGTATTTTCTCCTCCAAAACATTACTCTAGATCAAATTTTAATGAGGAAAGTTCCCTTTGTAAGTGGGTACTTCCTGTAGTAGATTCTGCCAACTACTGGAAGACAATCCCATGTTCAAAGATCTGAAAGAGGCTCATTATAAAGCTCTTTTTTCTTTGGCAGATCCTGCCATGCATCTGTGGCAGTCTATCAGGCTATTGCTGTCTGGATGAAATGCATGACCTGTGACTCTAGCTCTGACTTTGTCCACAGCTAGTTTGAAATTTACTTATGGCCTTACACTACTGCATGAATGCCTTGGTAAATACAATTCACCAGCTTTCCAGGATGAGTATTTTCTCTATCCACATGCAGAATATTCTCTGGTTTATATTTTGGGTTATTAAGCTGGCAAGTAATAAATGCCTTCAGCAGTTACCCTTTGAAAGCAAACTCCTGTTTGGCCCTACGTTGGATAAGTATTTTATGGCAATCACCGGATAGTGTGCACCCTATTCTCATGGTGGGGCATGTCTTTTAGGCTTGTCGGCCTTCTGGTCCTAATACATTTTGGACTCGTAAGTCCAGAATGTCATTTTTATGGGCTACAAATTAGGGTTTCTCACTCTGCCTCCTCCATGCATCATGCCATCAAGCCTGTTCCATTCATGACAAGCATTTTGACTGTTGTCTATCAACTCTTAGGCCCCGTTCACACCTATGCGAATTGGTTGTGGCTTAAACCGCATCCAATTCGCATAACATTATAAAATACATTGATTTTAATGAGGCTGGTTCACATATGTGCGATGCATTCGCACTGCGCATTGCCCAAAAAACGTGTGCATTTTCTAGGCATTGCGGTGCAAATTCAGGACCATTATCTTCTATGGGCACGCATCTGATTCGCAGATGTCTTCAGTTCTCATCAGGATTTCTCTCCTTCACCTCACTACACTTCCCCCCTCCCCCTCCTCTCTCCCAGGTCACCAAATTCGCAGCTAAAACGGAGATGTTCTGCTTAACAGTTCTCTTATCTTTTTGCAGAGATAAGTGAGCTGGAATTCGCACCGCACAAGTGTGAACCCAGCCTAACACTCTTGTCCCAAGGGGTCATAACCCCCATACAGGCCTGAAACCGAATGGGGAAGTCTGGCCCATTTTCAATTTAAAGGTTCTCAAATGGATCCTGCGGGTTCAGAAGTTTTGCATAGAAAATGCTGGGATAGTCATTGCCTCCTTGCTTCCAGGGGATTTTTTGGCTTCCATAGACATCAGAACCAATATTTGCCTACTCCCATTTTTCCAGAACACCATCTGCAGTTTGTGGTGGTCATTCAGCATTACCAGTTTCTCACCCGTCTATTTGCCCTGTCTGTAGCCCTTTGGGTCTTTTCCTGTTCCTGATTGCCAGTGTCTGCCAGACAGTACAATCTCTGCAGTTTCAAGTAGATCCTTAAAGTGATATTAAAGGCCAAAAAAATTTAATAAAAAAAATGTCATACTTACCTGTTCTGTGCAGCGGTTTTGCACAGAGCAGCCCCGATCTTCCTCTTCTCGGGTCCCCTGCCAGCGCTCCTGGCCACTCCCTCCTGTTGAGTGCCCCCAGAGCGAGCAGCTTGCAATGGGGGCACCCAAGCAGGTGCGCACCCGAGCCGCTGCTCTGCTTGTCTATTCTGACATGGAGCCGTGGCTCAGGCCCGCCCCCTCTCTCTCCTCATTGGCTCACTGGCTGTGATTGACCACTGTTTCAGCCAATGAGGAGGGAGAGCGTTCCTGGAGAGCTGATGCTCTCATGCACATCGCTGAATCGAGAGGGAGCTCAGATAAGTATTAGGGGGGGCTGCTGCACACTGAAGGTTTTTTTTACCTTCATGTAAAGAGTGCATGAAGGCAAAAAACTGTCAGCCTTTAGGACCACTTTAATCTGAGGAGTACACAAACAACCCTAACACACTAAGTTAAGGACTTTAACGGTACCCAATAGATAAAATGTCAAAAAGATTTTATTATACAAAATTAAAAATGTATAAACATAACATAGGAGTATAAAAATATACCACAAACAGACAAGACAAAAATTTCTGATGCTCTCAGTTTTTTCCTCATCAACCCCACTGCAATCAGGGAACGAGTGGCTCGCTGTAGCTTTGACGCAGGTGTGTTTCACGGGTCGTATCCCACTTCTTTAGAAAGATATATTGCAGCCCATCTTTTAGAGTTCATAAACAAGAACACAAAGTCACACCAAATGGTCATCCTACAAACAGCTGATGCCAATCCTTTGGTCACATTGGTCCAAACGGCTTTCTTTGAGAACAACAAGGTCCCATTCACAGTTTTGAGTGGGTGTGAATCTAGTATCTATGACGTTATGCCCACCATCCATGTAGTCTCATGTGTCCAAAGCAAATAGGGGTCAATGAGGAATGGCAGGAGGACACAAACGTGTCATTGTCTTGAGCTCTGGGACAAACGTCTGTCGCATGAGGGTATTGGGTCTCATGGTAGCATCCCTTGAGTTTTTTTCTATGCGACTGTTGCAACTCAACATTTTGCCAGCGTGCGGAAAAAATACTCAATCTATGGTCCATCCCATGCATCTGACCCCCAATGCCAGACTTATTGGTGTGGTTGATCTTTAACCCAGCACGGGGGTGGGTAAGGTCATTCCTTATCAGTCATGAAAGGTTGTCATGATGGATGCTAGCCTAATTGACTGGGGTACAGTCCAAAACACCCTTGTGGTGCAAGGAAGGTGTTCATTGGAGCAAGCTCGCCTTCCCATCAGCATCCATTACCTCAGGGCAATTCAGTTGACCTTTCATCACTGGACACATCTTTTTCACGGACATCTAATGACTGTGGCCTACACCAGTCATCAAGAAGACACCAGACGTCCCACTGTTCTGAAAGAAGAAGACTTGATCCTCTATTGGGCAGAGCTTCATGTTGTACACCTGTCCGACATTGACATCCCAGGAGTGGAAAATTGGCAGGTGGACTTTCCCAGTCACCAGCATCTAGATCTAGGGAAATGTGCCCTCCATCTGGAAGTATTCCAATTCCTTTGCCACAGACCTACTGGTGTCCAGATTCTACAACGAACTGGGCGGTATTGTTGCTTGGTTCAGGAACCCTCAGGCCTTCACAGTGGTGACTCTGTGCGATCAGTTTATCCTGATTTGCACATTTATTCCCTTCCCAATTTTCCCTCACCTACTTCACAAGGTCTAGATGAAGGCTATTCTCATAATCTTCATGGGCCTGAATTGGACCAGTAGCCATGGTGCTCAGACCTGCTCAGTCTCTTGACATTTACTCCATCTGCACTCCCAAGGGCCAATGTTTCATCCTGCTTCTTAGTCACTGGCTTTAACGGCATGCCTGTTTAAGCTGTCTTACTGAGGGACATGGGTGCTTTGGGTTTTGTCATCCCTACCTTATTAAAGGCTAAAAAGTTGAATTTTTGAAAAGTCTACTAACAAACCTGGAAGCATTATTTTACTTGATGCAAGGCGACAAACGTTATTTCAATACATTACTGGCTTTCTTCTAGTCCGGTCGGTAACAATATCTGGCCTTGAGTATCATCAAGGGACAACTCTCAGCCTTGTCTATTAATTTAGAAGACCTCTAGTTTTTGTTCAGGGTGTAACTCACAACTCTCCCCCTGTGTCCCCTTGGGACCTCAGTCTGGTTCTTTTGGCTTTGTATAAGCTGTTCTTTGAACCTATTAGGGATATTACCTTGTCTGATATTACATCAGCAGCGAGTGTCTCTGAATGAACAGCCTTATCCTGTAGGGAGCTCTTCTTAGTGTTGCACAGGGATATGGTCTCTGCTTTCCATATTAACCAGAATATCTTCCTTCCTGTGTCCTACTCTGAAGCACCATAAGGAAATCCCATGGATACCTGTATATACAGTTATGCTCATAAGTTTACATACCCTGGCAGAATTTATGATTTCTTGGCTATTTTTCAGAGAATTTGAATGATAACACAAAAACATTTCTTTCACTCAGTTAGTGTTTGGCTGAAGCCATTTATTATCAATCAACTGTGTTTACTCTTTTTAATCATAATCATAATGACAACAGAAACTACCCAAATGACCCTAATCAAAAGTTTACATACCCTGGTGATTTTGGCCTGATAACATGCACACAAGTTGACACAAATGGGTTTGAATGGCTATTAAAGGTAACCATCCTCACCTGTGATTTGTTTGCTTGTAATTAGTGTGTGTGTATAAAAGGTCAATGAGTTTCTGGACTTCTGACAGACCCTTGCATCTTTCATCCAGTGCTGCACTGTTTCTGGATTCTGAGTCATGTGGAAAGCAAAAGAATTGTCAAAGGATCTGCAGGAAAAGGTAGTTGAACTGTATAAAACAGGAGAGGGATATAAAAAAGATATCCAAGGAATTGAGAATGCCAATCAGAAGTGTTCAAACTCTAATCAGTTGAAAATGAGGGGTTCTATTGAAACCAAACCATGGTCAGTTTGACCAACTAAAATTTCAGCCACAACTGCGAGGAAAATTGTTTGGGATGCAAAGAAAAACCCACAAATAACTTCAGGTGGAATACAGAACTCACTGAAAACATGTGGTGTGGCTGTTTCAAGATGCACAATAAGGAGGCACTTGAAGAAAGATGGGCTGCATGGTCAAGTCGCCAGAAGAAAGCCATTACTACGCAAATGTTACAAAGTATCCCACTTACAATATGCCAAACAGCACAGAGACCAGCCTCAAACCTTCTGGCACAAAGTCATTTGGAGTGATGAGACCAAAATTAAGCTTTTTGACCACAACCATAAACACTACATTTGGAGAGGAGTCAACAAGGCCAAAGGTACACCATTCCTAGTGAAACACAGAGGTGGATCACTGATGTTTTGGGGATGTGTGAGCTACAAAGGCACAGGAAATTTGTGCAAAATTGATGGCAAGATGAATGCAGTATGTTATCAAAAAATACTGGAGGAACATTTGCATTCATCAGCCAGGAAGCTGTGCATGGGACGTACTTGGACATTCCAACATGACAATGATCCAAAACACAAGGCCAAGTCAACCTGTCATTGGCTACAGCAGAATAAAGTGAAGGTTCTGGAGTGGCCATTTCAGTCTCCTGACCTCAATATCATTGAGCCACTCTGGGCAGATCTCAAACGTGCAGTTCATGCAAAACAGCCCAAGAATTTACAGGAACTGGAGGCTTTTTGCCAAGAGGAATAGGCAGTTTTACCATCGGAGAAGATAAAGAGCCTAATCCACAAATATCACAAAAGACTTCAAGCTGTCATTGATGTTAAAAGGGGAAATACACGATATTAAGAACTGGGGTATGTAAACTTTTGATCAGGGTCATTTGGGTAGTTTCGGTTGTCATTATGATTAAAAAACAGTAAACACAGTTGATTGATAATAAATGGCTTCAGCCAAACACTAACCATGAG
Organism: Rana muscosa; assembly: GCA_029206835.1. Classification (NCBI taxonomy): domain Eukaryota; kingdom Metazoa; phylum Chordata; class Amphibia; order Anura; family Ranidae; genus Rana; species Rana muscosa. Next base: position 527,783,918 of record CM055122.1, read on the forward strand.
TGAAAGAAAAGTTGTTGTGTTATCATTCATATTCTCTGAAAAAATGGCAAAGAAATCATAAATTCTGCCAGGCTATGTAAACTTATGAGCACAACTGTATAGTGCATGCTTTGTGAGTTTACCTCACTACTTGTGAGTAGTACCTGCTACTTTCTACATTTTCGGAAATCAGAAAGCAGTTTGTTTTTCCAGAGGGCTCCTGTAAGGGTCTCCCTCCCTCTCACTCTACAATCACTAGGTGGATTAGACAAGTTATTGTCAAAGTCTATAGTTTGAAGCATAGGGTTCCACCTTTTCCTGTCAAGGCATTCCCTACCATATCTGTTAGTGTTTGCCTATTCAGTCATCTGTATTATATATTGGCATGGCTGTCATCTGGATTTATGTTCACAAGTTTGTTAAATTCTACTAGGTAGATGTCCAGGCATCTTCTGATGCAGGTGCAATGTGCTACAAGCTGCTGCCGAGCCTTTTTCATCCCGTTTTTGTTTTGCAAGACTGTTAGTGTTTTTTGCAATGTTATCCACCTCTCTGTTGGATTGCTTTTGAACGCCCACCCACTCTCCTTATTGCTTGTTACAAATCTGAGACTATCTGAGAGTGGGAGTGGTTGTATCAGAGATGTCCAAACCACTTTTTATCAAGCACCATTGCTGTTACATTGGAGGAAGGAAAGTAAGGCACACTCTGAAAAACTGGGTATTTCTTCTAGCTCCTGGCAGAAAGTTGAGTGGATATGCACACTGGGTAAATCAATTCAACAAAGCTTGAAAGTGCAGTGTTTGTCTAAAAAGTAACTTTTGCATAAAAAGGGTGGCAGCAGGTAAAATGTTTATTGAGATATTGATTTTATGTCTCAATGCTTGGTCTAGTACCTATTGAGGAAAGAGGACTGACCCAACCTATTCAAGTGAATAGGGTTGCACTGCAACCATAGGCAATGATGATGCAGGTTCTTAAAGTTTAAAGCAAGGGGTGAGGAGGCGACACATAGCCTGTCAGATAGCCTCCGCAGATCGCTCTTCAGAGCACAACACAAGTGTAAATAAGCCCTAAAAGATGCTTTTTTCATCTCTGTATCTGTAAGCATTTTGGGGAAATTTTCAAAGTTTACAACACAGACTTTGAGAGCTTAGCTTTTCTGTATGAAGAGCAGAATCTTGACAAACTGCCAACACTTCAATATAAACAAGTAGTAGAATTTAAATCTGAGTATATTTGTTTCAAACTTTTATTTACTTTCAATGTTTTTCTCCCCATTGGCTTTAGTTAATGGTTGTTCATAAAAGAAATGATCTTAGTTGCAGGTAAAAATCCATATACTCTTCAATAAATAGTAAAATAAGGGGAAATATGTTTCCTAATCTTAATGTTAAAAAGGTGGTAATTACTCTTTTGATCAGAACAGGATAGAGCTGAAACAATCTGAATGTTTTACAGCAGGTAATGGATGTTTCTGGGTCTTGTTGGTCAATCACCTTGCTCCTTTCTGTGCCAGAACAGGCACATTTTGGCTAGTGTTGAAAAATTCATTCTAGTGTATTACCTGCAAGATGAAAGGCCCCAAGGATTAATAAATATGTCAAAGCATGCAAGATAGGTGTCAGATCGGATGTAAATGGAGCTGAAATTCCTGTTATCATAAATATGTCCCATAGTAACTGGTCAAATAAAAGTACACCATAGCAGCATGAGAATTGCACATTAGTGTCATTGTGTTGTGTTTTTTTTTTTTCATATTTTGTCAAAAGATAGTTCCTATTTCAAATTAATGAAACAGTATTCATTGCATAGTCTTTTCTTTTGGTTTTGACAACATAAGCCACATTTCCTCATTTCCAACATAAGCCACATTACTTCAACTAGAAAAACAATGAGCTTTCTCAGAACAAATCACAGATTATCTTTGACCGGGATCACAAATAATGATCAATTGCATAGTGTGAATGTGTTCTTTTTGCCATTTCCTCAGGTAATTTCTGGCAATTAGTAATATGGTTCTGTGTGTAAACAATTTGTGACTGTAAAATCCTCTGTATCTATTGCTGCCATTTTTATAGTCCATCCAGTATTTGTTAAATTGATGCCATCTATTTTTTGCTTGTGCTTGCACTAGTCCTAATACCTGAATTATCATTCAGAGGAAATACAGTCTTGGCTTGTAATGATGCTTAATCACCAGCAGAGGGCAATTCTTCCTTGAAGCTTGTCATATTTTGGTATAACAATCATAGATATTAGTATTATTTTATACACGTGAGAAATTTTGTCTGTTCACACCTCACTGAGTGAGTTGCTTAGCTGTAGTATTTAAGTTGTGTTTTCTTCGTGGATTTAAACATTATTTTTTAAAAATAGAGGCTTGGCCACAAGTACAGATTTTATTTTATTCTTACACACATGCAGTTTTATTATTTGCTGCAGACATTTTTGGTAAATATTTTATATTTGTTAACATGTGTTTTGGTGTTTTGGTTTTTATTATTATGGTTGTTACCTTTTTGGAAGCTAAGGAAATACATGTACATATCTACTAGACTGTGTATTCTCCTTGCAGTCACTACATAACAAGTACAAGAGCTATTGTTTGCCAAGTATTGAGATCCTTAACACGCTTGTTAACAAGGACTGCATAATGGGTACAAACTCATGTGCTTTGATTGTCAACTTCTACAAAATGAGTATACTGCACTGTTCCTGTTGTAATTACCCATTGTTAATAGTGTAGTTGGAAAAGCACATGATCACTTCCTTGTTTACTTATATATGTGTGAAGGTTCTCATTTATTCAGGTCATGGTACTGCTAGTTGTAGTAAGTCATGTTCAAATGGATTTATTCTGTAATGTTAAAGATTTTTCATTGCTTAACCAAACCACTTCTTTAGTTCTGATGCATGTGGGAAAAACACCTCAGCATTTATATCCACCAGGTAGCACAGACACCATAATTTAAGCAACATGGAAAGACAATCAACATCCTTTCTATTGTAATTGGATTATGCTATCTGGCTTCCTGTGTGGATATAAATGCTGGGGTATTATACTTACACCCATTAGAACTAAAGAAATTGCTTGAAAAAGCTACAAAACATCTTCAAAATGAATGTGGCAAACCACTACTAGACTTTACACAGCTATAATGAGGTTGTGAATGGGCATATAAAACTGTAGCACAGTATTTGCCACCTGATGTCTTTGTGATGAGAGATATTTAGCAGGGACGTGGCTTTTAGACATAATCACTTCCATGGCTATGGAATTACTCTCATTGGACAAGGGGAATGGCAATTGGGAAGGGCTTAACCCAAAAATATGGGTCCCAGTAGATCGGGAAAGCAAATCGGAGATTTTGCCAAAATACAGTTTCTGGCTATTAAAAGTGATAAGACATCTTGTGGTACTTGATCTTATACAATGTTTTTAGTTTTAGGTGTTTAAAATGTCTTACAGGTTCACTTTAATCCCTTAAGGACCAGGCCTATTTTTCAGACTCTCTAATTACAAGTTAAAATCATTATTTTTTTTTGCTAGTAAATTACTTAGAAGCACCAAACATTATATTTTTTTGTTTTCACACACCCTAGAGAATAAAATGGCTGCCGTTGCGCAGCGGTCTTACAAGCGCAATTTGTTGTGGGAAAAAATAAACTTTTTTGACTTAAAAAATAAGACAGCAGAAAAGTTAGCCCATTTTTTTTTTTACATTGTGAAAGATAATGTTATGCTGAGTAAATTGATACCCAACATGTCATGCTTCAAAATTGCACCCGCTCGTGGAATGGCGACAAACTTGTACACTTAAAAATTTCTACAGGTTACCAGTTTTGAGTTGCAGAGGTGATCTAGGGCTGGAATTATTGCTCTCACTCTAACGATCGCAGCAATACCTCACATGTGTGGTTTGAACACCGTTTTCATATGCGGGCGCGACTTGAGTATGCGTTCGCTTTTGCGCGCAAGCTCGGCGGGACGGGCGCTTTAATTTTATTTATTTTTTCTTATTTATTTTACTTATTATTTTTACACTGTCATTTAAAAAAAAAAAAAAATTGGGTCACTTTTATTCCTATTACAAGGAATGTAAAAATCCCTTGTAATGAAAAAAAAAAGCATGACAGGACCTCTTAAATATAAGATCTGGGGTCAAAAAAACCTGGAGCTGAGTGGGGGCCATCTTTCCCTCACTCGACATCCAGCCTCACAGGGGATTAGGCGTGTTTTCTCCGCCGCTACCAACAGCTCCAGTAAGAGGCAGAGATGACCGGAGCGCAGTGGAAGGGGGAGCCCTCTCCCGCCACCAATAAAAGTGATCTTGTAGCAAATCCATTTTTAAAAATACCGGGGATATGGCAGCTAGCTGCTGCCATAACAATGGTATTTATCGTCAAAGTACCGAACTAAAGTGACGGCGGCTGGTCCTTAAGTGGTTAAAGAGGAACTGCAGTCTGCTCACATAATTTACAATAAAAACATCTTTGCCATGCTGAAGCTTCCCTCCGACCACTTTGCATATTATTTTATATATACTGTGATTCTGTACTTGCCAAATATGCTGCAGAAATCTCCCTCCACGGAGTCTGGCTGCATCCTATTTAAGCGTGGGCAGCTGCAGCTGCTGCCTGTTCACTCCCTGGATTTACACACACATAGAGGCACACCTCCAGCTCTTCCGCTCTCATTGGCCCTCTTATGACACACCCCCCCCCTCTCCTACTGGCAAACTCTCATGAGAGTGAGAGAGAGCTGTGCATGATGTCATAAGCCTAGGCTTTTTACCATACAAGAAAGAGGAAGTGGGCTTTATAAGGTATTTACTGGCAGAAAAAAAAGTTAAAACAAGAAGGGCAGAAGATTTAATAGACGGAAAGATGAAAAAATGACTCAAGTTCCACTTTAAGTCCTTAGTTATGGGTTGAGTCAAAAATATTTAGAGCTGTTGTCAGGTTTTTACTGCTGTTAGTATTTCCATTGTGAAGATTTCCCCTCCACTTCCTGTTCTGATTTCACCCTGTCACTCCCCTATACTCTGGGGTCTATGTACAAAACATTTATTGTGTATATGTTCTAACAATTTGCACAGGCATCATAAATGTTTGCCAGATTGTGTGTGATCTCTGTGGTATTTATTTTTAATTGATTGAGGTATTTGGGGAAAATACCTTATTATGGCCACCAGGTGGACACAATGAACACAGGAGTCATATCACAAACAATATACGAAGAGATATGTATACAACTTGCGCTCAAATCAAATTGACAGCTAGACCAGGGGAGGCTGAGTACAAACCTAACAAATAGTTCAAAATGGAAAAAACAGGTGTGCTTATCCTTTTAAATTAAATAAAGTGTCTGTCCCTTTAAGAACTCATATAACCAACAAAGTATAACTCATATACATAATATCTCACCATATAAGTGTGCAAACAGTATATCAAAAGTGCTAAAATAAACATACAAAAAAGAAATATGTGCAAAATAGCAATCTATCAATTCATATAATTGTGCAAAAAATAGGCTCTGTGGATTGGATTTTTATCTCCAGCAATGAAGGTCAATATATTACTCTAATGGAAAGGGCTTTCTGTGCATAAAACAATATATCTATATATATATATATATATATATATATATATACACATCATAGTCCACTTGTGAAAAGCCTCAGCAATGAAGATCAATACATGAACGTGATAGAAAGTGCTCTCTATGCATGAAATTGATAACAGCAGTGCTCGTGTGCAACATATAGCAGCTTACTGACAGCAAAAATCAGGAGAGCGTATATGCATGAGAAACTCTCCCAGCCGGCTTAAAATGTAGCTATACCCACTCGGATCACCCACATGAAACTCAATCCCTCCTCACACTCCAGGGTAGCCAAAACGTACAACAGGATAGTACAGTAAAGTCTTATTTAAAAAAATATATATATTTAAAAATAGATGCACTTACATAGAGGCAATCAATCACAGCAGTAAGATCACAGATGAGAAGCCCACCACAAGATCAAGTGGCCAGAGATCACAATGACGTCACAAGATCAGCTCTACCCATTGCATAACCACCAATAGGGCATCTTCTGCGATGACGTCACAAGATAAGCTCTGCCCAATGCATTACACCCAATTTACCATCTCAGGGATAGAGACTCCATCTATCTCTGCATGCATATATGGAGGGAGTACAACTGGGGGAATCAATGGTGGAGAAGGATCTTGGTGTTCTGGTAGATCATAAGCTTAATAATAGTATGCAATGCCAAGCTGCACTTTCCAAAGTGAGCCATATTCTTTCTTGTATTTTTTTTTTAACAGAAAAGTTTTTTCTTTTGTAAAAGAAAAAGAAAAAAACAACAGGGAAAAAAAATGAGAACAGAGATAACAGTTGCAGCGATCATACACAGTCTTATAAATGTTATACAGTTGAGCGATTATTCATGCAGTTGTTCCCTTGAAGAGGGATAACGAGTGCAAAACATTCAGTAACCTTCAGTAGTGCTAGATAGTAATAACAGTTAAGAGTACCTCGGTCCCCCATCTGAGGGGAGGGTAGGGACAGAGAACCAACTCAGCAACAGGTGATGGGAGGAAAAACGATAAAGGGTTCTCACTCTGCGCTGAGGTGGGTTGGTCTTTACTAGAGTATCAAACATAGTAATGCAGATGGGGGGGGGGAGTTGTCTCACATAGGTTGCAGTGGTAGGTACCGCAAAATTTCACCTCAAAGGCGCCTACATGACCACAACAGACAAGCAGGTACAGCACCCTCAGAATGGCAAACAGGTAATTCCGCAGACCCATCCCATAGTCCAATGCCAGCTGTTCCTCACGTACCCAGGCCGCCCAGATCTTATCGAACTTTTTGGGGCAGTTACACCCCAGATAGGTAAGCTTATACAGGGGGGCCACGTTAATTAAGGCTTTCCATTGTTGTATGGACGGGGGGGAAGGATCGCCTTCCTGGCATAGAAGGCCGCATAAAAAACAAATCACTTCATAGATTGAGGGCCCTCCAGTGTATCAACTATACCAAGCAACAGTGGAATTGGGTCACAGGGTAATGTAAGTTTGCTCACAGAGCCGATAATTTGAACCACCCCCCTCCAGAAACGTTGTATCATTGGACAGGACCAGACGACATGAAAGAAGGAGCCCTCCTCCGTAACACACCTGTGACAAATGGGCCTCTGCTGTGGGTATATTCTAGCTAAACGTTTTGGCGAGAAGTATGCCCTATGGAGAAATTTAACCTGGGTGAACCTCTCTCTGGCAGAGACCACCAGGGAGAAGTACTGCTGGATGCCCTCTTCCCAGTCGTCGTCAGCCAAAGTGGGGATATCTGCCTGCCAGACCGAGAACAATTGTGAAACCTTGGAGGTATCTAAACCTGCCAAGAGGGAATACAGGGTGGACAGGGGTTTAGTCACATCCGCCGTAGCAAGCAGATGCTCAACACCCGTGGTTTCCAGTACCAGTGACACAGGGAACTGGGACCGGAAAGCGTGGCGAAGCTGAAGGTACCTAAAAAAACATGATTTTGGAGCCCCTTTTGCTGTTTCAACTCATCGAAGGTAAGCAGACCACCCAATGAAACTATATCCGCCAAAGTCTTAATGTCAACCCGGGCCCACAATACAGGATCAGGGATGGAATGGAAGTGCGATAGACGCAGGTTCCCCCACAGCGGAGTGTGAGGAGACCATCCATTGGGTTTCTGAACCTTGATCTGGGCAGTTTCCCAGACCCTCGGTGTAGTCCGCATCGAGGGGGTGACATTGGGATTGGACCTAGGACCCCGATGTATGAGATTGCGCAGTTCAGAGTAGGATCCAAGCAGCACGGCCTCCAAAGTGGACGCCGGGTTGGCCGGCTCCTCTGACAGCCACCATCTGAGTGTGACAAGGACTGCAGCCCAATAATATTTTTGGAAACAGGGCAGAGCAAGGCCCCCCAAGGTGATAGGCAATTGTAAAGTGGATCTGGCGATTCTAGGGGTGCCTCCATTCCAAATGAATGAGGTAATCAAGCTATCCAGTTTCCTAATAAAAAAAAAGCATTTGGGATAGGCACAGGAGTCTGTCGAAAGATATACAAAAATTTTGGCAAGACAGTAATTTTAACTAGGTTAACCTGTCCGACCGGGGTAAGGGGCAGCGTTTTCCAAGCAGCGCATTTCTGACAGCACCGGAGTCGGGTTGAGAGGGATGAACTGTGTCAGGTCTCTGTGAATTATCACTCCTAGGTACCTAAACTGTGAAACCCGTTGCAAAGGGGTGTCTGCAGTTATCGAGGCCTCTGAGGGGTGCAGCGCGAAGATAACCGACTTTCCCCAGTTAATACAAACCCCAGAGTATTTACCGAAAGTGTTAATAAGCGCTAGGGCCGCCCCAAGGGAGTCGGAGTTGTTCCGTAGATACAGCAGGGTATCGTCCGCATAAAGAGATATTTTCTCCTGGACCGGACCTATAGGGATACCACAATCCCCTGGAGAGGAACGTAGGAGAATCGCCATTGGCTCAATGACCAGCGCGAAAAGGGCTGGGGACAGCGGGCAGCCATATAGAGACGAAAGGGAGGGGACAGGAACGACCCTGTGCGGACTCTAGCTGTAGGGGACCTGCATATGGATTGTACCCAGGAAATAAATCTAGGCCCAAAGCCAAACCGATGCAGGACCTCCCATAAGTAATTACATTCCACCGAATCAAATGCTTTTTCTGCATCCAGGGAGTTCACTGCATCGAATTTGATGAGGGAACCCCGGGCACCCAAAACCGTATAGAGCCTATGGAGATTTATATCCGTGCCCTTACTGGGCATAAAACCGGTCTGGTCCTCATGAACCAGGGTGAGAATAACATCATTAAGTCTCCTGGCCAAAACCTTAGTAAGGACCTTAGCATCTGCATTAAGGAGGGAGATGGGGCGGTAGGAAGTGCAAAGTTCAGGATCCTTACCCGGCTTGGGAATGACAACAATGACCGCTTCAGCCATGGAGGGAGGAAGGGTATTATTTTTCAGGGTTGTAACAATCATTTCATGTAGTTTAGGTGACAGCTGTTCCCCATATTGCTTATAGAACTCCGGGGGATGACCATCCACTCCCGGAGTTTTCCCTGCCTGTAATTCCCCCAAAGCCTGCTGAACCTCCTCAAGAGTGATTCCGCTATCGAAGTGCGCACGGCAATGCTGTATCCTGGCCTAGGCCAACAAGGCCCAGGCTTAGGGCAGCACTTTGCAGAGGGGCAGCACGGAAAGAGTCCCCGCCGGCTTGCGCTACACTGTTATTGTAATGCAAGCTGCTTCTAATTTTGACTTTCCTATCATCCTGGACCACAAAACCTTCCTTACTGTGCTATATGTTTTCTGCTGCACCATTGGCATGGTTATATCTTCTTAGTCCTCTCCATAAAATTATCAAAAAATTGTGCTTAAAGTAGAACTATAGGCAACACTTTTTTTTTCATTTTGGATAGAGTAAGGGAAGGTTATAGCCCCTGTCAATTTATTTTTTACCATCCATGTCCCATTGCAGAGATTTCCCTTCACATCCTGACCCATAGCCAAACAGGAAGTGAGAGGAAATCTATGCAAATTAAGGGAATCCGTTGCCCCCCCCCCCCCCAGGCCCTAAGAACTAGTGTCCCAACTCGAAAATTTCAGTGCGGGTCTTAAACAGGAAGGGGTGTGGCCTTGACAGGAAGGGTTGTGTCCTATTTAAATTAGGGGTGCACGAGTTTAGTCAGGCCTAGGGCAGCACAAAACCTAAATACACTACTGGCGCACGGGCCTCGTATTCTTTCTTGTATTAAGAGGTATAGATTCCAGAGACATAATTTTACCCCTGTACAAATCATTAGTAAGACCTCATCTGGAATATCAAATGGGAAGAAAAAAACACGCTCCATGACAGTGAAACCAAATCATCATTTGTGAAAGGTGAAAAACAATAATCAAAGCTGTAACTCTACTGTGAGATATAAAACACAGTCATATCATATTTCAAACTTAAAGAGTCGCACAATATGTACCACCACATATAAATATGATGCACCAATAGGTGCCAAATTACATTAAAGTCCAATAAAAAATTATTGTGAGACAATAATCCAGGGAAAATACAACATAGAAAATGTGTAATGTGAATCAAAAATATAATTAAAAAAGCAAGGAAGATAAAAAAAAAAAAGTGAAGTCCTCTTCATATGTGACCAGGATATCAAAAAAATTGTGTGTAGTCACCACCCGTCACCAAAAGTGCAATTTTGACTGGAATACCACCACCTGTGTATGGTAAAAATGCCTGCTTACCAGCTGTATGGGACCTTCTATGACGGAAGATCAACAACGCTTGTGGCTATACACCCAGCCAGGGCCTTTCTCTGTCACTTAAATGGCAGAAAAACAACAAACAATCCTGCGCACGAGATGACCATCGCCCCTTTCAATAGTCTACAACGAAAACACTGGCCTTGCTGCCCTTCGTGGATAGGGGTGTCCTAGTAGCAAATGAAAAAAAGGAAAAAACAAGGTCGCACCAGCCTGGTGTGATATCGTTTAGGAAAATTTATTTAAAATGAAAGCAATGAAAAGGTACTCACAAAACTAGTACAAAAGTTCGCATTGTACAAACAGTGCCTTGGAAGCTGCAGCATGTGAACCCAAACCACATTTCGACTTTGATAAAGAAGTTTTACACTTCGAAACGCGTCAGCCGATAGTGCACCCCATCACGGTCTCCTTGATCGGTCGAAGTGTGGTTTGGGTTCACATGCTGCAGCTTCCAAGGCACTGTTTGTACAATGCGAACTTTTGTACTAGTTTTGTGAGTACCTTTTCATTGCTTTCATTTTAAAAAAAAATTCCTAAACGATATCACACCAGGCTGGTGCACCCTTGTTTTTTTCTTTTTTCCTTTCTCTGTCACTCTTATAGGTTCCCCCCAGGGCCACAGGTGCAGGTCATCCAGATATTGCTTACATAATTTCATCCCCAAATATATGTTAAATGCTCCACATAGTGTAAAATCATATGATGTATTTTATTAAAAGAATAAGGGATGCACTTACATCGATCCAGTATTAAGAAAAATGCCTAAATAGCAATCTAGCCGCCCGGCATAACACAAGAAGCCCGCACTTCCAGGAACCAAAGAACGCAATAATGTCAGCACCTCACTCCGCCCTATGCATTTCAACACAGAATGACATCGTTAGGGGCTCCGCATAGGAGCGACATCCTGACGTCATCGCGTTTTTCGCTTCCCTGAAGTGCGGACTGTTTGTGTTAAGCTGGCTGGGAGATTGCTGTAAGTGTAAGATTCTGTAAGTGTTAGGCCAGTGTCAAACTGCTGTACTGCAGTTTGGACAGCGCAGGTGTGCTAGAGATTTTCATGTAGTTAACCTGTGGCTTTCTATTAGATCACTTGTTTTTGGTACATTTTCTGAAAGCGCACCAAACGTGCAATCTATTGGAAAGTCTATGGGAAACCAGGGGTAACCACATGAAAACTGTGGGTACATCCATGTACACCCGCCCAACCACAGCACAGCAGTGGAAAACCAGCCTTATGGGTAAGATTTTTCTATTAAATGTAAAGGTAATGTAGAGTAAATTATTGGTTGCTCTCTGTGTTCCCTGTAGTATGTAAGCTGTATACGAATCTTTTAGAATCAGGATCGGGGAACATTATTGTGATGGGCAAAATGCTAATGCTTTGCGACCCTCTAATATATGCAAACATTTCCTGGAGGTGCATAATGTGGATCTTCCTTTTATGGACAAGGGGTCTTTTCCGTTCTGGGAGGCTGTCATATGATGTCCACCCGTGATCATGCATGACGCACTCTGTGATCAGTGTCCTCTGGACCAATCTGAGGCTCTTTACCATGTACAATGTAAACAGAAGACGGTTATCAGCATTCCTTTCCTGAGAAAGGGAGAAGAGAGACGATAACCGGCTTCTGTAAAAAGGACATGTACACTGATAATCAGGGCACTGATTATCAGTGTCCTGATTATCAGTTCAGTCCCAACAGTGCCCACCAGTGCTGCCAATATGTGCCTATCAGTGCTGCCAATCAGTGCCGCCTATCAGTGCAGCCTCCTCAGTACCCACCAGTGCCGCCTATCAGTGCAGCCTCATCAGCGCACATCAGTGAAGGAAAAAAATGACCTGTTTGCAAAATTTTATAATAAACTATGGAAAAAAAATAATGTTTTTAAACTCCCTCATCGGGACAATCAAATCTCTTGAAACCTCTCATAAACTAACTCGCGCACGAGCCACATTACAGGACCTGACGCGCACCCGAGCTCTTCTTTTGGAGGAACTAGGCAAACGTTCTAGGAGACGTTACATTCTTGGCCAGAGGATCTTCTATGAACAAGGCAACAAGTGTGGCCGTCTTTTGGCACGCACGGTCAAAAACTCAAAATCTATCTCTACAATTCACCATATTCGCAACCCTAGGGGTGATCTTCTGGTCAAGAATGCGGATATTGCTAAGGAATTCGAGAGTTTTTACTCCGTTATACAATTTGCAGCCCCATGCTCCCTCTTTACACAAAGCGGATACTCGAACCGCACAAATTAGCTAATTCCTTTCTCGCTACAGCCCCAAGCCACTCTCTTCTCAACAGTCACTTGCTCCCCATTTCGGCGTCGGAACTGAATTTGGCCATGAAACAAATGAAATCGGGAAAGGCCCCAGGCCCGGATGGATTCCCCCTCCAATACTACAGATCCTCTATAGACCCTTTAGCTAACAACCTTCTAGACATATTTAACGCCTTATCAGACCCCCAGATCAAACCAGATAGCATGCTTGCTGCGCATATCGCGGTAATCCCTAAGGAGGGTAAGGATTCTTCCTCGGCGAACTACAGGCCGATTTCCCTTCTTAACGTCGACATCAAAATATACGCAAAGATTCTGGCTAACAGACTGCTCCCCCTAGTTCCTGGACTTGTCTCCCTAGATCAGGTTGGTTTTGTCCCTGGACATGTTTTCATGTCCTCATGTTTTCCTGCTAAAAAATTGTATTGTGACCAGGATTTGGTCTTGTATGTTATGCTTTTTTCTTACTAAATAAAAAAAAAACTTCTTATGGAAAAAAATAATAATAATAATGTTTTGTTTTTTCCAAAATTTCTGTCTTTTTTCATTTATTTAGTAAATAAAAATAACCCAGAGGTGATCAAATAGCACCAAAAGAAAGCTCTATTTGTGTGAAAAAATATATAAATATTTTGTTTGGGTACAGTGTTGCATGACACTGTGCAATTGTCATTCAAAGTGCGACAGTGCTGAAGGCTGAAAATTGGCCTGGGCAAGAAGGGGGTAAAAGTGGCCAGTAGGCAAGTGGTAAATTCAACACATGTGATTGTGGATTACTCCTCCCACTCCGGTGTGGGAATGGGTATACTGTATCAATTAAGTGTGGACTTAAGAGTTATCTATGCTAAAAGGATAAAACGCCACTTTTTGCACCATGTTAAACCCGAAGTTAGGGTGTTACATGTGACATGGTGCAAATGGGACCCCCTCTTTCCTTGTAATAGCATGCAGGGCTGCCACTTTTGAAATCAGCACGAGAATGAATGAACTACAAGTCCTGTCTTTCATTATGGCAAACAAACTTAAAGTTCTTGATGGAACACAAGTGTTTTGATTACCGCTCTTATAGTCCATTGACACTTCCTCCAGCTCTCCAAATTAAACCTGTACCTCAGTATAGATATAGAGCTGGAGGAAGAGTCTGCAGGAGCCTGGCATTTCACCCACAGTCTACTGATCATGTGTTCATTGCTTTACAGGCTCTTATGCAAAAACAGAAATAAATGCATATTTTTTTTGTTAATTTTTCTTTTTGTAAAAATAGCATTTTTTTTATTTGGTCATTAAAAAGGATCGTGTGTAGGCTCCAGAGCATTTTTCGCGACGTGAAAAATGGGCATTAAAAATTTGGAACATGCTCTATTTTTTCTCGTCGTTTGAAAAAAATGCGCATGCTCAGAAGCAAGTTATGAGATGGGAGCGCTCGTTCTGGTAAAACTAGCGTTTATAATGGAGATAGCACATTCGTCTCGCTGTAACGGACTGAAGAGCACGAGGCTGAAAAGCGCGAATCGTCTCTCACCAAACTTTACTAACACGAGGATCAGCAAAAACAGCCCAAAGGGTGGCGCCATCGGAATGGAACTTCCCCTTTATAGTGCCGTCGTACGTTTCGTACGTCACCGCGCTTTGTTCAAGCATTTTTTTTCACGATCGTGTGTAGGCAAGGCAGGCTTGAGAAGAATTACGTCGAGAAAAACGTTGTTTTTTCAATGACATTAAAAACGGTCGTGTGTACGCGGCATTAGCCTTTTGGGGTATTGTTCACATTGTGGTTTTAGCTATCTATACATATTTTAGAACTAAGAACTATGTGCAGGACTCTTCTTACGATATTGTATTGGATGTCTGAAGACAGGAGCCTGACCCAAGCACCAGCATTTTCTTGCAGCGTGAGTGGAGGTTGGAGGTAGAGCAGGAATATTTTGTATCAGTCTTTCTCAATTTCTTCTACCATTGCTGTGAATCAATGGGAGGACATAAGCGTTAACATACTGTATAATGTATATGTGATAAGCACTATTCTTAAGAAAAAGATGCATTTATTAAAAAAACGCTGCTAAATTCCGTGTTACATAGTATCATTACCGTGTAAAAGTAAAAGATTACGTGTGTATGTTTAACAGTGTTTGCTGATTTGTGTTAGAAAATTACAAGAATAAAATGTGTAGTCTGAAATGAGTATTATCCTTGACAGCTCCACAGAGTAATTTGCAACATACTAAAGTAGGATTCCTGAGGTGGAAATAGAGGTTTTCTTGTCAAGATCTGTAGGATAACATGATTTAAGATGACCATAAAATGCAAATCCTAGTTAAGCCGAGGATGAGCGAACATTAATGTGAGAGAAAGAGGAGAGACGTATAAAACTACTCTTAGTGAAGAAAGTCACAGAAATGAATACCATAGACATTTCTTTAAAAAAAAAAAATATATGTTAAACCTAAAGTGGAACTCAAGGCAAAACACATGAACACACGGTTTACTATTTCACCTGGCAAAGTCTTGTTGGCAACCATTCCTGTGATATAATAATCTTTGCTAGTCGGGACAATCAGCCTGCTACTAACTGATTGGCCTTCACAGTTTCCTGGGTCAGTGTTACTGCTCTTTGGACAAGAGTGGTGATGCTGATTTGTTGTCCTTTGATTAGGCTAGAGATGGGGAAGTAATGTACAAAGTCACAAATTTTAAAGCGTAATTATAGCCAAAACTTCCTTTTTCATTTTGGATAGGATATGGGAAAGATACTGTAAAACCCCCTAACAGTTTTTTTTTTGCTTTTTTTTTGCTTTTTTTTTTTGTCTCTATCTTATTGGGGGATTCCCTTTTACTTTCTGTCTTGGAGACACAACAAGAAGTGAGATCAAATCTCTCTGAAGAATGAAATCTCTTAGGCTGTTGTCTCCATTGTAGGATTTATGCTCACCTCTTCTGGAAAGAAATTTACATTTTTGGATTTTCTGTCATTTTCTGTCCTACTGCTCATCAGGGTAAAGATCTTACCTTACTCTATCCAAAGCTTTTTAAAAAAGGTTTGGCTAAACATACACAAAGGCTTGGCCATACATTATACAATTTTCTTGTACAATATTCCTTTAGATTTACCAAAACCATATAATATGAGGTCAAACCTAAATACTTTCAATTTATATGCAATCAGGCAGGCCCTTGCACTACGTGGTTGAAGGTAAATCTAAAGGATTCCTTAAAGTAGGTGTGTTACATGTGCAGTGTCTAAAAGCCATGTACATTTCATCATTGGCCTTTTGTATTCAGTTGTGTGCTAAATGAGTGAGTTTTATATTCACAAAATACTCTCTCCTCACACATGTTAAAATATGAATTTTTGGCTATAAAATGACTTGGAACTCCCAGAAAATTAAGGATTTTCTTAAAGCAGGGGCCATGCTGAAAGAAATGGCAATTCCAAGTTTTTTTGCGTTGCACAATATTTCTACAACTGTTTATCAAATATATATTTTCAGGAAAAAATACACTAAAATAAGTTTTATTGTGCGAACAGAATTGAATCCCCTTTTTGCACATAATAAAAGATGAGGTATTGTAGAGTAAATAGATACCAAATGTATCAAGCCTCCAAATTGTGTGTGCCTACAAAATGGTAAACACTACGGTACCTAAAAAAAATCGGCAATGCTTAAAAAAATGCCTTTACAGCTCTTCAGTGTAGAGTAAACCTAAAATGAGTGACCTATAATTATTATTCTCACTGTGATGTTCACGCAATATAAAACGCACAGTTCAGTTACAGTTTACATACATGTGTGTGCAGGGTGACGGGGTTAATTTAAAAAAAAATCATTACATTTTATTAAAATGTTTGTTCTTTTAGCCTTTTTTTTCCATTTAACTTTATCGCTATCACAAGGGGGCTCACAAGCCCTCCATGTAATAGCATTGGGGAAGTGACAGGTCTTCTTTGTGGAGAAATTAGGGGTCTGTTAGACCTCCAATGGTTCCCCTGCCCTCCACTGCAACGAATCAAGCACAGAACATGCTTGATTAGCTGCTTCCCTGTCTGTAGCAGCCAGCATTTTTTAAGTGACCGGGTGGCTATATAGCCATCTGAATCACTTTGTTCAACCAGATCCTGGCTGTCATGTAAAACACAAACTCATGACTGCTACTACACAAGAGGCGCTTAAAATGCAGCTTACTGGCATAGTAGCTGCATTAGTTTTCCTTTTTAAGGCTTTTTTGTGTTTATTTTCATTTGGTGATCCCTCCTCTCACACACTTCCTGCTCTAGGATGACAATTCCCACTCACTGTAATGTATCTATGTAGGAGAAGTAGAAAAATGGTCACCAATCCCACACAGGATGCCGACTCACTCATTCATCGTCACTGAGGGACCTCTGCTGCGGGTGGCGAGCAGAGCTGAAGCCATCTTATGTTACTGGTTTAGTTTTGGTCACAGTGAGCCTGTGTGCGATCTGTTGCCATTTTTCTGTAGTATATTGTAGCGTGACAAGCTGTTTTATATACATCGTTTTGGCTGATATCAGTAATAAGAGCATTAGAGCAGTATTTATTTTACTTTGGCTCTATGTAGAAGTGTTGTCATCCAAAGTCATGATCTGTTTTGTTACTACAGAACACCTCCCCTTTATCCTCAATTCTGTTACGTGGCGAGGGGGTGTTCTGTATCCCACAGAGGAGAAAGTAGAAGCTCATTGGATTTTTTTCAGGATCAACTGGTATTTTTCTGTACTCAAAAAATGTGCAGCGCTATACAGGAACAAGTGAAAGTTCTATCATAAAAAAGTCTTTGAATAAGATCCTGGTGAGGAGTCTTGAAATACAGTGTGCAATTGATGGCAGACTTGTCTGCTTACCAGCAGTCCCGGTCTGCCTCTCGTCCCCACGATTGCTCATGGCCGGCGGCCATCGTGACCGCTGGTCACGAGCATCGGCACCCCCGTAGTGCAGCTATCCCGCTTAAAGGGACCGACGTACAGTTCGCGGGATCGTGCCGACCTGCCGCAGTATAATGACAAGTGGTTAAGTAGCCTAATGTGAGTAAATGGGCATGTATTAGATATATGTTTTTTTTATTTGTTGTTGTGCCCCTAGAAAACTATAAATCCTATTTTTTGGCAGTGTTTACAGTAGCATGATCTGCATTTTATGAACAGTATTCTGGTTTATGGACCCAGTGACCTAAACTGAATGACCCCTTGTCCTATTTCTTCAAGTACACAGATCTGTTCCTTGTAGATATGACTCTCAAAGATCTCATAATAGTCACACACTTGGCATGCTACAGTCTTTTTATTTTGTTGTGCAATCACTACCACATATATGTCTATAACAGGGCTCAAAATTTCAAGTCCAGGCCTTAAGGGTTACTCGCCACTGCCCCACCCAACCACTATCCTGCCCCGCCCCTAATTTCACCACTAAACACGCCCTCGCAAACTATCTCATGAAATTACACTTAACCATTTTATGCAAAATTTAAGTTACAAAAATAAATATGAACTACTTTATCAGTGCCCATCAGTGCAGCCTCACCAGTGCCCATCAATGCAGCCTCACCTGTGCCCATCAATGCAGCCTCACCTGTGCCCATCAATGCAGCCTCACCAGTGCCTATAAATTCAGCCTCACCAGTGCCCATCAATGCAGCCTCACCTGTGCCCATCAATGCAGCGTGACTAGGACATATAAATGCAGCCTCACCTGTGCCCATTAATGCAGCCTCACCTGTGCCCTCCAATGCAGCCTCACCTATGCCCATCATTGCAGCCTGACCAGTGCTCACCATTGCAGCCTGACCAGTGCTCACCATTGCAGCCTGACCAGTGCTCACCAATGCAGCCTGACCAGTGCTCACCAATGCAGCCTAACCAGTGCTCACCAATGCAGCCTCACCTGTGCTCATCATTGCAGCGTGACCAGTGCCCATCAATGCAGCCTCACCTGTGCCCATCATTGCAGCATGACCTGTGCCCATCATTGCGGTGTGACCTGTGCCCATCATTGCAGCCTCACCTGTGCCCACCAATGCAGCCTTACCTGTGCCCACCATTGCAGCGTGACTGATTTTTACATTTATAAGATTGTTTTATTTCTGAGAGTTTGGTAGAAGGTTGTTTTCTTGGGCTATGATGTAGACAAAGTATTCCTGAATATTTTTCTCCCAGGTAAAAAATGCTTCAGCTCTGATATCCTCTTCACAAGCATCCCCAAGAGTCATTATGTCATCAAATTTAACTGTTCAATAGTCCCAGTTTTGTTTGAAATGCCTTCTGTTTCCTTTGAAAGTCTGTGTCACATTGCAGAGGTCCCTGAATCATAAGCTGCTGCATCCAGCCATGTTCATCTGTCAATAACAGCAGGTAATTGCTGTCTTTGTGAACAGTCATGTATACCGTAGCTGCAGCGGCCGACACCTTGTCATTGTTTTGTATGGGCGGAGTAGCTGCAGCTCTGTGCATACACCTGTTTCAGCTGCAGGTATCCACAGTGTGTTCTAAACGTCCGTGTGAATGCTCCCTAAGATCTACAAAACAGATTATTGATCAAGAACACACTCTTGAAAAGCACTGTATAATGGACACCCTGTCAAAGCAAAATCTCCCAATCAGAATGTTTTGCACACTGATCTGTTATTACTTGTCTGTCTTTTTATGTTGTATTCGTGAGGGGTGGCATGAAAAATTTAATTTTTTGTGAGATGACCCAGTTATTGGTAAGACCAACTTTCTACTTGTTATATACTATAGGAAAATGTTAGACAGAAAGTGCAGTCATTAGCTTATTGATGGGTCATACTTCAGATAAATATTAAATATGAAACATAAGGTGTGCATGAAAGATTAGCATTGCGTTTCAGCAGTCCCTGTGGTAGCAAAGCTTTGTGCCCATTTTTTCAGCTGGATTGGCACGTACTCCAGTTGTTCTTGGATGCCACTGTGTATAATAATAAGCATGCTGCAGTTGTTTTTGTGTTAATACAGACCTACTATAGTGTCAGAGAGGCCGTCTTCTTGTAATGTTCCATTTTTATATTAACACCACCTGATGCTTTCTGGCCCTGGCTTTTTAGTAACAGGTTACAACAATAACTGCCAGATATTAAAGCTTTGCTGAGCATTTTATTTCCTTCGAAGCATATCCTTGATAGCAAAGTCATCCATGTTCATTTTAATATAGTGTGCTGTTTGCATTTATTTTAAATTCCTTTAAAAACCCAGAAGGGAGAAATTGATGCAATTATAGCAATAAAATTCTGGTGTTTAGGAAAGGAGTTGCTAAAAATCAACTTTTCTCAACCATTGCAATAAATAATTCATAAATACGGCTAATGGTATATGCTAATGTTTTGAAAATGTTGTTTCTGTGTAAAAGTCCAAAGATATATGTATTTTAGCCAGACATATTTGCTAATTAAATACACAAGCTTTTTTTCTGTTTTAGTGTTACACAGTGATTTTGCTTTACTGTTCTTCTCTCTCAGTGCAATACAGACTTAAAAAAAATAGGCTGTCTGTAATTGACTTGGTCCCAGAAATTTAGTGGGGAAACTGACTACTAGAGAAGCACTCTACCAATTTGTACATAATACAATAATTTAAATATAGAGAAAAGGACATTTTAGGAAAGTATCACCATGGATTCAAAAGTAGCAAGATGCCTCAGGAACTAATTTAATATTGGCAAATATTGTATTGTCTTTTCTAGTTGTTTTGATTTTGTTTTTGTTTTTTTTAATTGGATTGTAAATTGTATTTGAAGTCCACAAGCAGGGCTGGATTAACATAGGGGCTTTTGGAGATGAAGTTCCAGGCTTCTTCGGTAAAATAGGCCCAGCCCAGTGGTATGAGTGAGTCACTAATGCTGCCCAGCCGTGCTCTGCGTGCAGTGTTGCGTGCCATTGATATGTTAATCACAGGCGGCATTGATATGTAAATTGTTAGAGCATTTATAGGTATGTCAAACTCCCAGAGCCCAGATCCACCATCACCTTTGCTGAATGCTGCTGACATTGGGTATGTACAACAAGCCCTGCCTGCCACAGTTACTGAGCCTGCCATCAGTCAGTGGGTGCAGCGCCGCAAGTCCAAGAGGCCCCTTCACTCCTGCCGCAGGAAATCGAGGTAGATACAGCGGCTATAACGGGCCCCGATCCTCGAGGCCATTGCGGCGTCCTAGTCGGAGCTTATGATGCGCATTGACTGTCTGGTATCTGAATGCAATCTTATCCGGCATGATCTGGATAAGATCAGGGGTCGGCTGACTACGGCAGAGGATTGTATCTCTGGGGTGGAGGACACTTCACACGCCCAGGGCTCCCAACTTGCTGAGCTGAAAGATATGGTCCGGGCCCTGCAACACAGAGCAGATGACGCAGAGGACTGCCAGAGGAGGAACAATGTAAGAGTGGTGGGGTTACCTGAAGGGGCTGAGGGGGTTGCCACAACTACTTTTTCCGAGCAGTTCTTCAAGTCTTTACTGGCCTTGAGTGATCTCCCCCCCACATATGTAGCTGAAAGAGCACACAGGGTGCCCACTGGAGCCCGGCAATCGGGTACCCCACCACGTCCCTTTCTAGTCCGGTTCCTTAATTACAGGGACCATGACATGTTGCTGGCAGAAGCAAGGAAACATAAAGAATTGAAATATGAAAATGCCCGCATCATGTTGTTCCCGGATTTCTAGGCGGAGACTCAGAGGAGGCGTCGCTCCTTTACTGATGTGAAAAAGAGGCTCCATGAGAAAGAGCTGAAATACAGTATGTTGTACCCCAGCCGTCTCCGTGTGCAATACAAGGGCTCGGTTAAGTTCTTTGAGACACCGCAAGATGCCTGCGATTGGCTGGATCAAGATCCGTAATGCTGTTTCACATGCAAGCTCTCCTTGTCCCTTTCGTTCTATTGTTTTACCGGGGGGATTTATTTTTGTTGATTTCTTATATTTCCCCTCTTAGTCTGGAAGCGTCACACATTTCTATGTTATCCGGATCGTGACTGGGGGGCTTGACAGCTCGGTTCCCCCCCTTTTCTGTTTTCTTTTGCTGTGGCCCCTTTACTTTTGATGATACCCTGAGCCATTCAGTATTTTTGGGAGTACATTTCTTCAATGGTACACTAACCTGTGACTCATTGTGTGGTGCTCTATGGTGTATACTGCACTCCTTAATTCATGTTGTCCCCAAATGGGGTTATATGTGCACGGTCAGCTGCACACCTCCTGTCATAGATGGGCGAGGGAGTCTGGCGTGATGGACACAAACACTTTTTCCATCCTCCAATGCCGAACTGTTGACACTTCAGGTTGAACTCCTTCGGGTTTGTTTGTTTCAGGGATCAAGCTGCATACCAGACAATTTTTGTTTTTGTTTTTTTTTTGTTTTTATGTTCAATTTTTTTTGGTAGTCTAGTGGTTTCTGGTATAACAGCAGGGATGTTTTTTGACCAAAGTCATGGGGTTTATGTTAGTTCTGCACCGTTACCAACTGCAATGTATATGTCCTATGTGTTACCCTCACTTGTCCTTCCTCCATTAACTGTTTTTATGAGGTCTTCATATCTTTTTGATTTCCATAATGGATAACAGACTTGGGATACTTTCCTGAAATGTTAGGGGTTTAAACAACAAATTTAAGAGGGTGGCGGTGTTCCAATACCTCAAGCAGGTCAAACCACATATCGTCCTCCTACAGGAGACCCACTTGGAGGGCAGTAAAATATTGTCTTTACGCAAGCCCTGGATTCAAAAGTCAGTTCACTCTACTTATTCTACCTACGCTAGAGGGGTTTCCATATTAATAAGTAAGGCAATTCCGTGTACAATACATCAGGTGTTTACTGATCCGGGAGGTCGATATGTGGCAGTCCTCTTAGACGTATTCTTTCAAAAAACCTGCTGGTCAACATATATTTGCCCCCTCCATTTAAGGTAAATCTACTATGCGATTTGTTGGTAACACTGGCTCCTCATCTCCATCTCCCAATGATTCTCATGGGGGATTATAATGCTATTTTAGACCCGGTGCTGGACTCCTTCAATGCTGGTAGGTCAGCCTCGGTGGACCTCGGCTCCTGGGCGTCTGTGGCAGGTCTGACTGAATTGTGGAGGTGGAAGCATCCGAATGCTGTGTCATATTCCCATTTGTCTTCTACTCACAAATCCTCCGCTAGGATTGATTTGGAGTTTGGTAATGCTCCCATCCTGCAGTTTGTGTCTGAGTCAACCTACTTACCTGGGGGAGCGTCGGACCACAATCCACTTCTGGTCACCTTAGCCTTTCCTATGGGGGGTAGAAAGGGGGGTTGGAGACTATCACCAGGTTGGTTATTGGAAGATCAAGTGATTGCTCATGTTCAAACATCAGTGGCCGCCTACTGGGAGAATAATGAGGGCTCGGCTGAGCCCTCTGTGGTGTGGGATGCTTTCAAGGCTGTGACGAGGGGGAAGTGTATTTCTGCCATCAAGTCAGTCAGGAAGGATCATAATCAAGAGAGTGAGATTCTTATGGCCCACGAGCGAGAGAGTGCTAAAACACATGCAGACTCTCCCTCGGAGGCCAGCTATGTATCCTTACTGGAAGCTAGACGATTGGTTGCATTACACTTTACGAACCTAGCACACACCGAGGTGCAGCAGAGGGCGGAAACGGTGTTTGCTGAGGGGGGAAAAAATGGCAAGTTGTTAGCCAACCTCGCTGCTGACCATAAGACACCGGTCAGTATACCTGTGGTGCGGAATAAGGGGGGTCCTTGATTACAGACCCCACGGATATTCTAGAGGAATTTGTTCAATTTTATTCCACCCTGTACTCGCCTATCCCTTCTTATGATCCTTTAGAGTTAGATGAGTTATTGCTGAACCTTGCTATGCCAAGACTGTCAGATACTGATGTGACAATGCTAGATGAACCCATTTCTGTCTTAGAAATTGAAGCAGCCATTCTCGCTTTCCCTCCGCAGAAGGCGCCGGGGCCAGACGGGTTCCCGGCGGATTTCTACAGAGCGTTTAAGTCTCAATTGGCCCCTAGACTGAATGTGCTCTTTCGGCATTGCTGGGAACGGGGGGGCCTTGCCGGCGTCAATGATGGAGGCTTATATGGTGCTCCTCCTGAAGCCGGGGAAGGACCCTCTGGAGTGCTCATCGTATCGCCATATAGCGTTTTTGAATATGGATCTGAAGATCCTTGCCAAGGTGTTGGCGTCAAGGTTGGCCAGGGTAATTTCGACCCTGGTGGACATTGACCAGACGGGCTTCATTCCTGGCATGTCGACAGATACCAATCTGAGGAGATTATTTACACATCTCCAACTGGATACTGCAGATTTCCCGGCCAAGGTAATTGTTGCAATTGATATAGAAAAGGCTTTTGATTCTGTGGACTGGCGTTACATGCACAAAGTATTGGAGGTAATGGGGTTTGGGCCTGGTTTCCGTCAGTGGATCGCTTTGTTGTATAAGGATCCTCGGACGGCGATCCGGCTTGGTACGACAGTTTCAAAGTTTTTTCCCTTGGGCAGGGGTACCAGACAGGGGTGTCCACTGTCCCCGTTTCTCTTTGCGTTGATGATGGAACCCATTGCCAGAGCCCTTAGACAGTCCAGTGATGTGGGGGGTATTCAGATTGGCTCAATTAAAGAATGTGTGGCGCTATACGCTGATGACTTGCTCCTGTTCCTTAGTATCTGGGGCCTTCTCTCAGAGCTGCTTTGTAGATCTTGGACCAGTTTGCCTCCTTACCGGGCCTGCGTGTGAACTGGGGCAAGTCATCTATTTTGCCGCTGGGTCCTGAGGCACAGACACTAAGAGATAGCGAGTTGCCGTTACAGTGGGTTTCCTCTGTTACCTATCTAGGTGTCAGGGTAACTGCTGATATTAGGGATTTCATCCCTCTGAACCTTCTCCCGCTGGTGTCTAGTCTCAAACAGAGAACCCAGGTTTGGCGGAAACTGCCTCTCTCCTTACTGGGGAGAATCAGTCTCATTAAAATGAAATTCTTGCCTGTACTTATATATTTCTTGCGTCACTCTCCAATGTGGGTCCCTAAAGATTTCTGTGACATGGGGGTCACTTTGGACACAGGGTGAGCCAGGAATCAATGGACATTGAGAATATGGCTTGGATTGCTTAAAATGGGTCTGTAATATTTATCCACCATAATCCCCAGGATATCTGTAAAGAACTATCTACTGTTTTATTAACTCAACAGGTTAAATTAAGAGAGGCTGATATGTCTCCTCTCTCCTTGTGTAATGCTAATGAGCCTCACCTATGCTACAGGCCCTTTCATTGTGATGATGTGGATTGGAGCTTAGTAAACCGTCTGGCTCCATATTATGGGATGTGGAAGTGTCTTCTGTGAGGAGGGGGGGGGGAATCAACCTCCCTGCCTAAGACTGTTTATCAAAGGAGAAGTTTGAACGCACCTGACCTGTATCACCATTGTCATTGGACAGTTTAACCCGCCCTGTTCCCCAAGGTTGGGTGGGAAGGGTTTTGAAGAGAAATGTGTTACCATGTGTTTTGAAAATAAATTCATTCCCTGTTTTGGAACTTGAATACAGAGCGTTGTCTCGTATCTGGGGGGAGAATCATTCGTATGGGGTCTTATTTGGCTGGTTGGAGTGTCTGGTGGCTGTCGTGTGGTTGGAAAGGGAATATCCTAACGGTGTGAAAAGTGTAACACCTCATGCAACCCAACATGTAATTGCCATCATCCCGAATATATGTGGAAAATGAGAAAACCTCTAATGTTGGGATTTTGGAGGCAATGCAAAAAAAGGGGAGGAAAAACCTCAATTTAAAAGTATCTAAATATTTATTTGTAACAAAGCCGCATGAAGCGGACACATATATAAAAAATTACAAAATTGTACAAAAGGGCACATATAAACATGGATATTGTACAATAACTGCATAATCTAACATATTACAAATCTTTCAAGAAGCAATACAATAGCCTGATTGACCACTCCCGCCGGAAGCAGATCAAGAGAGGCTTAGCCAACGCGTTTCAAACTGTAATTGTCCTTCATCAGGGATTTCAAATGCATTTGCTTCTAAGAGATCAAATTTCTGTTAAATACAGAAACAATAAGATAAGTTTTCACTTTAATTTCAACTATTATATAAAATGCAATACAAAGGAAACAAACTTACACAAAAAATCATATATAAATTATTCCATCAATGTTCCCATACATGCATCCCAGGTTCCAGAAACTCCAGGGGTGGATTCCCCGATGCCCTCAAAATGCCAGGAAAACCCTCTGTCAGAACACATGTCCATATAAGAAGTACGGACATCTAAATAAATTGGTCCAAAATAGGTGCCTTAAACAAAAAATATATAACATACATAAGTATGGATGTAATTCTGTTGGGGAATAAAGTAATTGTCCCTAGAAAGAATGTGGTACCTGTAGATGGAAAAATGGAAATCTAGGATTCAGATTCATCAGGTAAATATAACTCATGTAGAGAGACAGGACCAAAGGATGCTTGAGTCCAAAGATATATGTCCTAAAAATAATTAAAGAAAACAATAAAAATTGTATCAATCAAAAGAGAGAAGAAAAATTCTTCCCTCTTCTAAATAAAACGTCTCCAAAAGTTTTTGAGTATTACCTGTCAAAAGGACCAAAAATCCCGATAATTATCCAAAAAAGTTTCCATGCAATAGAGGTCCATACAGAAACATCCTCTGCCTGCCAGCAGAGGGAAAGAATGACACCATATAACTCCTTTGGCGTCCTTTATATCCCTCTGCTATGTCTGATTGGTCCAGACCAGGTCACATGACGCACCTGCTCATAGAGCAGAGCCTCATGTAGCCATGGAGACGCCGCGCTTCCCACGTCAAGCCACGTCAAGCGCCGATCACATGACGCAACCAAACCAATCAGCGGTGCGTCTGCCATCATTGCATATCAGCAGCAAAACACCAAGGGAGCGCGGCATGAACTAGCCCACGGCCGCATCATTGAACCAATATAGCGTCACCCATCATACCCCACTGTTATAGCAAGGGTATGATAAACGACCCCTCTGCTGGATCAGTCCCCATTCCGATCCGTCCCGCACCGCAGGAAGTGCATAGACGGCCATCTTGAATGTGGGCAAAGTAAAGGGATGCCAGATGGAAAGGGTGGTTTAGATGGAAAGGATGGAACTAAATTGCCGTGGGGCAATCGGACATTAAATATTAGCACCAGTTTACCATTGTAAACTCGTGCCCAGGATATAGATCCTTATCCCAGAACAATTGTATATGGACGGGGAGCGGACCAGGGACTAACACCACCGGTGCCGTTTTAAACCTACGGGAGGAACAAAAAAGTTTCTCCTGCCCAGGAAAAAATGGTGGGGGATAAATTCCATTGGAAAACCCCCTCCCCGGCACCGGATATGCACATGTGAAATTGAAAAAGAAGGGATCCTAGATAGAGAGAAAAAACGGGCCACCCCAAAACGGAACTCTGGCTAGATCACAAACCAATATGGGACGCATGCATGGGAGCACGTCAAAAAATCAGCCGAAGCATCAAAAAAGATACCTCCGCAGAAAAAATATTATGGAACATTGAGCACACAGAATATATATGATATAAAAGTCTATATATCTCAAAATCCCACGTGTGTCAGTGTGCTTTTAGAAAAAATTAGAAAAGTTCTCCTCTATCCATAGACATGGAGAAAAGCTGGAATGTCAGGGCTCATAACTGGGAGTGGGTGGAACATCACGCCAGAATATATCAAGAAGGCTAATCAGTCTTCCCCGAACTAAAGACCTCCAGGAATGGACAAAAGCTTTCAACTTCATTCAAACCTGGGGGCGTAGTTGCCCTAAGGTACCTGATCCAGTGCATTTCCCGCTGGAGCAGGACCTTGTTCCAGTCACCCCCCCTACATGGAATATGAATCCTTTCAACAACTGAAAAAATTACTTTGGGCATTCTATACCTGTGTTTTTTGGCTACATGTCTCCCAAGAGGCAAATAGAGGTTCCCTATCCTCATGCTATGCATATGTTTTTCCACTCTCTTCCCAAATTCCTGTCTTGTTTTTCCGACGTAAAAACATCCACACTGACAGACCATTAAATAAACCACACCTTGTGTCTTACAATTGGCAAAATGCCTAAGTGTGAAGGTCTCCCCATTGGGTAAAGTGAGTGTGGATCCCCCACCAATGACAGTACATTGAGAGCATGCCCCACAAGGATAGGTCCCAAAGATTTTACATGGGTCCTTTCTTGCCTCTCCCTTGTATTCACTTTTGACTAGCATTCCACCGATGGATTCTGCCTTTTTGAAAGTAATTACTGGTTTTGATGGTACTAGTGTCTTCAGGATTGGGTCCTCGGTAAGGATCGGCCAATATTTGGTTAGAATCTGTCTGATTTTCTTGTGCTCATTAGAGAATTTCAAAATTATTCTTGAAATATTATCTTCTTGAGTTTTTTTCTTTTTCTTTGAAGTCTTAAAGACCAAAGTATGTCTTTCCATTCCCTTTACTCTATTGAAAGCTTTCTTTAGGGTGGGATCTACTGTAACCTCTCGCTAGTAAACGGTTACTTAATTCATTAGATTCAAATTGAAAGTCATCATCTGATGTACAATTCCTCCTAATCCGGAGGAACTGGCTGAAAGGTATGGATTCTTTGAGTGTTGTTGGATGGAAACTGGCTGCATGCAACATCGTGTTGCCAGCCGTTTCCTTCCTAAACAGTCTACTTTGGACTTTCCCCTGTATATCTTTCGATATAAGGATATCAAGAAAACTGACTTTCTCAGAGTCATAAGACATGGTAAAAAATAAATTTAGGTTGTTAGTATTCATAAGTTCCAAAACTCTCTTGAGCATGTCTTCAGGCCCATCCCAGATGATGAAGATGTCGTCTATGTAGCGCTGCCACATAAGAATGTGGCAGGCACACATAGACGCATCATCTCCCAGGAGGAAATCCTTCTCCCACTCCCCCAGGTACAGGTTGGCATATGAGGGTGCGCAGCACGTCCCCATAGCCACCCCCTGTACCTGGAGGTAGTGGGAGCCCTGAAACAGAAAAATTTTATGCTGTAAAATAAAATCAAGCATCTGAATGATGAATTGATTAAACTTCCAATCCGTGGTTGGGCGTTGTCGTAGCACTCTTTGGACAGCTAAAATGCCAAGATCGTGTGGTATGCTGTTGTAGAGTGACTCTACATCTACAGTAACCAAGAGCGCTGATGGTGGTATGACAAGACCTTCCAATATTTGCAGAAGATGGATTGTGTCTTTGGTGTACGAAGGGAGATCCATCACATGAGGTCTGAGGTGCTGGTCAATAACTCGGCTAGCACCTTCAGAGATGGAAACCATTACCTGATATGATGGGCCTGCCAGGTGGCCTCAACAGGTTTTTGTGCACTTTAGGAAGTGCATACATCGTAGGGGTACGTGGGTGTCTGGTTCAAATAAAGTCCCAGATATCTTGGTTTATGGCACCATCTCTAAAGGATTCATCAACCAATTGATAGAATTCGCTATTCATTCTATCCACCGTGGATGAAGAGATTTTGCGATAACACTTAGGATCCCTAAGTATTTTCATGCACATCTCCTCATAATCGGGGTTGTCCATAAGGACGATGTTACCCCCTTTATCCGAGCCTTTGATCGTAATGTTAACATTGTTCTTAAGAGTTTTTAGGGCATGTTTTTGTTCTGGGTTGAGATTGGAATGTGAAGTGTCTTTTTTTAGGACCTCAATCTCTTTAGATGTTTGTCTTACAAATAGAGCTAGAGCCGGGTTCTGGTTAATTGGTGGGAAATTATGAGATTTCCTTTTAAATTTTTCCGGGGTAAAAAGTGTCTGATTATTTTCCCCATCATCACCCTCCTCTTCCTCCAAATTCTCCCCCCATGTCTGACTCAAGGGGGCGTTTTCCTGAAGTAGGAGATTTAGGTCCCTCAAGGCCTTAAAGTCGGCAGCTTTAAGATTAGGTGCTACCTCACTTTCTTGATTCTCTTGTTTAGCATATAAGCTCTTATAAAAAAGCTTACGAGCAAACAGATGAATATCCTTAACTGTTTCAAAATTATCCGTATTGCTGGTTGGGCAAAAAGAAAGGCCCAATGACAATACTTCATGTTCTAAATCAGATAGCTTGTAAGAGGATAAATTTATGATGTTGAGTTTTCCCCCGGAGTTATCTTGGTCACAAAAGGTTCCATGACTAGTTGTGTCATGGGCGAGGGTGGGATTGGATGTATTTTGCCCTTCTCTAAAAAATCCTCCACTGAGAGTGATTGGACTCTAGAGATGGCCCCAGATTTGGGTATTGCCCCCAATTCCCTCTGAGAGGCCGTTTTGCTTCGAGTGGTAGATCCCTTGGGGTTGTTCTTGTATGAACCCCGACTATGTCCACTCCCTCTTCCATTTTGTGTGGAGAATACCTTAGAATCCGTTGTTGCCTTTTTGTTACATTGTAAGACCTCTCCATCAATTTCATTGGATCTGGGTGAGGGGCCTTTCCTTTTTGTCCCAAACATACGACCTGTATTTGAGGAGACTGAAGAGGAAGAGTTGGATGGGGTATCAGACAAATAATCATTTTGTACATTAGTATCTCCCCCTCGATTTTTATTTTTATTAAATTGATTGTTTCTATATTTTTTCTCTTGATTCCATCTATATGCTCGGCCCTCGCTATCTAGGATCCCTTCTTTTTCAATTTCACATGTGCATATCCGGTGCCGGGGAGGGGGTTTTCCAATGGAATTTATCCCCCACCATTTTTTCCTGGGCAGGAGAAACTTTTTTGTTCCTCCCGTAGGTTTAAAACGGCACCGGTGGTGTTAGTCCCTGGTCCGCTCCCCGTCCATATACAATTGTTCTGGGATAAGGATCTATATCCTGGGCACGAGTTTACAATGGTAAACTGGTGCTAATATTTAATGTCTGATTGCCCCACGGCAATTTAGTTCCATCCTTTCCATCTAAACCACCCTTTCCATCTGGCATCCCTTTACTTTGCCCACATTCAAGATGGCCGTCTATGCACTTCCTGCGGTGCGGGACGGATCGGAATGGGGACTGATCCAGCAGAGGGGTCGTTTATCATACCCTTGCTATAACAGCGGGGTATGATGGGTGACGCTATATTGGTTCAATGATGCGGCCGTGGGCTAGTTCATGCCGCGCTCCCTTGGTGTTTTGCTGCTGATATGCAATGATGGCAGACGCACCGCTGATTGGTTTGGTTGCGTCATGTGATCGGCGCTTGACGTGGGAAGCGCGACGTCTCCATGGCTACATGAGGCTCTGCTCTATGAGCAGGTGCGTCATGTGACCTGGTCTGGACCAATCAGACATAGCAGAGGGATATAAAGGACGCCAAAGGAGTTATATGGTGTCATTCTTTCCCTCTGCTGGCAGGCAGAGGATGTTTCTGTATGGACCTCTATTGCATGGAAACTTTTTTGGATAATTATCGGGATTTTTGATCCTTTTGACAGGTAATACTCAAAAACTTTTGGAGACGTTTTATTTAGAAGAGGGAAGAATTTTTCTTCTCTCTTTTGATTGATACAATTTTTATTGTTTTCTTTAATTATTTTTAGGACATATATCTTTGGACTCAAGCATCCTTTGGTCCTGTCTCTCTACATGAGTTATATTTACCTGATGAATCTGAATCCTAGATTTCCATTTTTCCATCTACAGGTACCACATTCTTTCTAGGGACAATTACTTTATTCCCCAACAGAATTACATCCATACTTATGTATGTTATATATTTTTTGTTTAAGGCACCTATTTTGGACCAATTTATTTAGATGTCCGTACTTCTTATATGGACATGTGTTCTGACAGAGGGTTTTCCTGGCATTTTGAGGGCATCGGGGAATCCACCCCTGGAGTTTCTGGAACCTGGGATGCATGTATGGGAACATTGATGGAATAATTTATATATGATTTTTTGTGTAAGTTTGTTTCCTTTGTATTGCATTTTATATAATAGTTGAAATTAAAGTGAAAACTTATCTTATTGTTTCTGTATTTAACAGAAATTTGATCTCTTAGAAGCGAATGCATTTGAAATCCCTGATGAAGGACAATTACAGTTTAAAACGCGTTGGATAAGCCTCTCTTGATCTGCTTCCGGCGGGAGTGGTCAATCAGGCTATTGTATTGCTTCTTGAAAGATTTGTAATATGTTAGATTATGCAGTTATTGTACAATATCCATGTTTATATGTGCCCTTTTGTACAATTTTGTAATTTTTTATATATGTGTCCGCTTCATGCGGCTTTGTTACAAATAAATATTTAGATACTTTTAAATTGAGGTTTTTCCTCCCCTTTTTTTTGCATTGCCTCCAAAATCCCAACATTAGAGGTTTTCTCATTTTCCACATATCCTAACGGTGTTAACCCCTTTCATACGTGGGGTGCTGTTACAATTTCTTTACCACACTGAATGGTATAGTGGGATCCTTTCTCTGGTCGCCACAATCACCTCGTATTAGTATTACAGTCCTGCAGGAACCTTGGGGGCAGGGGGGGTTGGCACTTCCGGACTGGCAAAAGTATTATCTGGCAGGCCAGATGGTGTTTGCCAGGCGCTGGCTGATGGCTGATGATGGAGATTCTGCCATAGTCCTGGAAGCGGCAAACTTAGGGTCGTACGAAAGCCTGAGACTGGCCCTCTACAGGGGCTCTAAATCCAGTCTGCCCCTAACTGTTTCAATGAAAGCCACCATTAAAGCGTGGGAGGTCACCACCACCCTGATGTCGCCATCTTATCTAGGTGTCTCGCCCTCGGCCCCTTTGGGGCTGAACCCAAGTTTACCAGACTTTTGCTCTCTCTCGGACCCCATGATATGGGCATGTAGGGGGGGTTAAAGTATTAGACAATGTCACTAGGGAAGGTGAGCTTATTTCTTTTGATCAATTGAAAGCTAGACATGACCTGCCGAATTCCTTCTTCTTTCGCTATTTGCAACTGCGCCACGCTTTCCAGGCGCAGTTCAGTGGCTGAAGAGTTGAGTTCCTCCCATCAGCACTGGAGACCCTTTTGAAGGATGAGGACCTGGCCAAACCCTATCCACTGTTTACAAATCCCTATTTAAAAAGGAGCCTCTGGGGGGTCTCTAGGTGTAGGGAGAGGTGGGAAAGAGAAATCCCGGATATTCAGGGGGAGGATTGGGAAGATATGTGGTATCACCCCTTTAAACATTTGGTTTCCGCTAGGGACCGTTTGATCCAGTTCAAATTTTTGTATCGCATTTACTTCACCCCTGCCAGGCTTTCTCGTATCTATCCATCATCTAGCGGTCAATGCTGGAGGTGCACGCACTACCCGGCGGATTCAGAACATATTTTTTGAACCTGCCCCCAAATTCAAGCTTTCTGGTCTGGGGTGGTGGATTGCCTGTCGGAGATGCTCGGTGCTCCGGTCCCTCTGACACCTAGGGTTTGCCTCATAGGGTTGGTGGAGGAGGTGGTTTTGTCTTTGGCACACCGCATGTAGCTAAATATTGGGCGATTTTATGGCAGGAAGGCTATTTTGTTAAAGTATAAGAACTCTTGTGCCCCCACGCTCTCATTCTGGAAGGGATTGGTCAATTCAGCTATCCATTTGTATAAGGCCACCTACAGGACTAGGGGATGTGCGAAAAAATTTATGAAGGTTTGGCGGGCGTGGCTAGACTCGTCTGCAACAGTGGGCTAATTGATTACTAGGTATTGGAGGCTGGGAGGCTTTTACATGCATGTAGTTGTATTACTGGTTATCTGACATACTTCTCTCCCAGGGTTTCCTGATAAATAGCAGCATCCTCTGGAACTATATAGCTGGTATTGAGGGGGGACAGATTATAAATGTTACTATAATAGTTACTTTGATTGGTGATGGGTGCATGTTTTTTTTTTTTTTATATATACTTGTCAAATACTGGGCTTTGGTCGGGTTGGGGGGGCTGTAGATGGACTATGTTAGTTCTAATAGGTTGGGGCTAGCATGGCCACTGTGGGGCAGGTATGTTGCCTGCCCGG